>JARWMC010000010.1:257508-1477508 GCA_029959065.1 Colias behrii
CGGGCGCGGGCCGCACGTCCAGCGCGCGCCACGCCGACACCAGCTGCGGCTCCATGCTGCTGCCCGACGACGCGTGTATGTATGTATGTATGTATGTATGATATACTGACTGTAGATGGGCTGCGCGGGCGGCGGGCGGTAGTCGGGCGCGGGCCGCACGTCCAGCGCGCGCCACGCCGACACCAGCTGCGGCTCCATGCTGCTGCCCGACGACGCGTGTATGTATGTATGTATGTATGTATGATATACTGACTGTAGATGGGCTGCGCGGGCGGCGGGCGGTAGTCGGGCGCGGGCCGCACGTCCAGCGCGCGCCACGCCGACACCAGCTGCGGCTCCATGCTGCTGCCCGACGACGCGTGTATGTATGTATGTATGTATGTATGATATACTGACTGTAGATGGGCTGCGCGGGCGGCGGGCGGTAGTCGGGCGCGGGCCGCACGTCCAGCGCGCGCCACGCCGACACCAGCTGCGGCTCCATGCTGCTGCCCGACGACGCGTGTATGTATGTATGTATGTATGTATGATATACTGACTGTAGATGGGCTGCGCGGGCGGCGGGCGGTAGTCGGGCGCGGGCCGCACGTCCAGCGCGCGCCACGCCGACACCAGCTGCGGCTCCATGCTGCTGCCCGACGACGCGTGTATGTATGTATGTATGTATGTATGATATACTGACTGTAGATGGGCTGCGCGGGCGGCGGGCGGTAGTCGGGCGCGGGCCGCACGTCCAGCGCGCGCCACGCCGACACCAGCTGCGGCTCCATGCTGCTGCCCGACGACGCGTGTATGTATGTATGTATGTATGTATGATATACTGACTGTAGATGGGCTGCGCGGGCGGCGGGCGGTAGTCGGGCGCGGGCCGCACGTCCAGCGCGCGCCACGCCGACACCAGCTGCGGCTCCATGCTGCTGCCCGACGACGCGTGTATGTATGTATGTATGTATGTATGATATACTGACTGTAGATGGGCTGCGCGGGCGGCGGGCGGTAGTCGGGCGCGGGCCGCACGTCCAGCGCGCGCCACGCCGACACCAGCTGCGGCTCCATGCTGCTGCCCGACGACGCGTGTATGTATGTATGTATGTATGTATGATATACTGACTGTAGATGGGCTGCGCGGGCGGCGGGCGGTAGTCGGGCGCGGGCCGCACGTCCAGCGCGCGCCACGCCGACACCAGCTGCGGCTCCATGCTGCTGCCCGACGACGCGTGTATGTATGTATGTATGTATGTATGATATACTGACTGTAGATGGGCTGCGCGGGCGGCGGGCGGTAGTCGGGCGCGGGCCGCACGTCCAGCGCGCGCCACGCCGACACCAGCTGCGGCTCCATGCTGCTGCCCGACGACGCGTGTATGTATGTATGTATGTATGTATGATATACTGACTGTAGATGGGCTGCGCGGGCGGCGGGCGGTAGTCGGGCGCGGGCCGCACGTCCAGCGCGCGCCACGCCGACACCAGCTGCGGCTCCATGCTGCTGCCCGACGACGCGTGTATGTATGTATGTATGTATGTATGATATACTGACTGTAGATGGGCTGCGCGGGCGGCGGGCGGTAGTCGGGCGCGGGCCGCACGTCCAGCGCGCGCCACGCCGACACCAGCTGCGGCTCCATGCTGCTGCCCGACGACGCGTGTATGTATGTATGTATGTATGTATGATATACTGACTGTAGATGGGCTGCGCGGGCGGCGGGCGGTAGTCGGGCGCGGGCCGCACGTCCAGCGCGCGCCACGCCGACACCAGCTGCGGCTCCATGCTGCTGCCCGACGACGCGTGTATGTATGTATGTATGTATGTATGATATACTGACTGTAGATGGGCTGCGCGGGCGGCGGGCGGTAGTCGGGCGCGGGCCGCACGTCCAGCGCGCGCCACGCCGACACCAGCTGCGGCTCCATGCTGCTGCCCGACGACGCGTGTATGTATGTATGTATGTATGTATGATATACTGACTGTAGATGGGCCTGCGCGGGCGGCGGGCGGTAGTCGGGCGCGGGCCGCACGTCCAGCGCGCGCCACGCCGACACCAGCTGCGGCTCCATGCTGCTGCCCGACGACGCGTGTATGTATGTATGTATGTATGTATGATATACTGACTGTAGATGGGCTGCGCGGGCGGCGGGCGGTAGTCGGGCGCGGGCCGCACGTCCAGCGCGCGCCACGCCGACACCAGCTGCGGCTCCATGCTGCTGCCCGACGACGCGTGTATGTATGTATGTATGTATGTATGATATACTGACTGTAGATGGGCTGCGCGGGCGGCGGGCGGTAGTCGGGCGCGGGCCGCACGTCCAGCGCGCGCCACGCCGACACCAGCTGCGGCTCCATGCTGCTGCCCGACGACGCGTGTATGTATGTATGTATGTATGTATGATATACTGACTGTAGATGGGCTGCGCGGGCGGCGGGCGGTAGTCGGGCGCGGGCCGCACGTCCAGCGCGCGCCACGCCGACACCAGCTGCGGCTCCATGCTGCTGCCCGACGACGCGTGTATGTATGTATGTATGTATGTATGATATACTGACTGTAGATGGGCTGCGCGGGCGGCGGGCGGTAGTCGGGCGCGGGCCGCACGTCCAGCGCGCGCCACGCCGACACCAGCTGCGGCTCCATGCTGCTGCCCGACGACGCGTGTATGTATGTATGTATGTATGTATGATATACTGACTGTAGATGGGCTGCGCGGGCGGCGGGCGGTAGTCGGGCGCGGGCCGCACGTCCAGCGCGCGCCACGCCGACACCAGCTGCGGCTCCATGCTGCTGCCCGACGACGCGTGTATGTATGTATGTATGTATGTATGATATACTGACTGTAGATGGGCTGCGCGGGCGGCGGGCGGTAGTCGGGCGCGGGCCGCACGTCCAGCGCGCGCCACGCCGACACCAGCTGCGGCTCCATGCTGCTGCCCGACGACGCGTGTATGTATGTATGTATGTATGTATGATATACTGACTGTAGATGGGCTGCGCGGGCGGCGGGCGGTAGTCGGGCGCGGGCCGCACGTCCAGCGCGCGCCACGCCGACACCAGCTGCGGCTCCATGCTGCTGCCCGACGACGCGTGTATGTATGTATGTATGTATGTATGATATACTGACTGTAGATGGGCTGCGCGGGCGGCGGGCGGTAGTCGGGCGCGGGCCGCACGTCCAGCGCGCGCCACGCCGACACCAGCTGCGGCTCCATGCTGCTGCCCGACGACGCGTGTATGTATGTATGTATGTATGTATGATATACTGACTGTAGATGGGCTGCGCGGGCGGCGGGCGGTAGTCGGGCGCGGGCCGCACGTCCAGCGCGCGCCACGCCGACACCAGCTGCGGCTCCATGCTGCTGCCCGACGACGCGTGTATGTATGTATGTATGTATGTATGATATACTGACTGTAGATGGGCTGCGCGGGCGGCGGGCGGTAGTCGGGCGCGGGCCGCACGTCCAGCGCGCGCCACGCCGACACCAGCTGCGGCTCCATGCTGCTGCCCGACGACGCGTGTATGTATGTATGTATGTATGTATGATATACTGACTGTAGATGGGCTGCGCGGGCGGCGGGCGGTAGTCGGGCGCGGGCCGCACGTCCAGCGCGCGCCACGCCGACACCAGCTGCGGCTCCATGCTGCTGCCCGACGACGCGTGTATGTATGTATGTATGTATGTATGATATACTGACTGTAGATGGGCTGCGCGGGCGGCGGGCGGTAGTCGGGCGCGGGCCGCACGTCCAGCGCGCGCCACGCCGACACCAGCTGCGGCTCCATGCTGCTGCCCGACGACGCGTGTATGTATGTATGTATGTATGTATGATATACTGACTGTAGATGGGCTGCGCGGGCGGCGGGCGGTAGTCGGGCGCGGGCCGCACGTCCAGCGCGCGCCACGCCGACACCAGCTGCGGCTCCATGCTGCTGCCCGACGACGCGTGTATGTATGTATGTATGTATGTATGATATACTGACTGTAGATGGGCTGCGCGGGCGGCGGGCGGTAGTCGGGCGCGGGCCGCACGTCCAGCGCGCGCCACGCCGACACCAGCTGCGGCTCCATGCTGCTGCCCGACGACGCGTGTATGTATGTATGTATGTATGTATGATATACTGACTGTAGATGGGCTGCGCGGGCGGCGGGCGGTAGTCGGGCGCGGGCCGCACGTCCAGCGCGCGCCACGCCGACACCAGCTGCGGCTCCATGCTGCTGCCCGACGACGCGTGTATGTATGTATGTATGTATGTATGATATACTGACTGTAGATGGGCTGCGCGGGCGGCGGGCGGTAGTCGGGCGCGGGCCGCACGTCCAGCGCGCGCCACGCCGACACCAGCTGCGGCTCCATGCTGCTGCCCGACGACGCGTGTATGTATGTATGTATGTATGTATGATATACTGACTGTAGATGGGCTGCGCGGGCGGCGGGCGGTAGTCGGGCGCGGGCCGCACGTCCAGCGCGCGCCACGCCGACACCAGCTGCGGCTCCATGCTGCTGCCCGACGACGCGTGTATGTATGTATGTATGTATGTATGATATACTGACTGTAGATGGGCTGCGCGGGCGGCGGGCGGTAGTCGGGCGCGGGCCGCACGTCCAGCGCGCGCCACGCCGACACCAGCTGCGGCTCCATGCTGCTGCCCGACGACGCGTGTATGTATGTATGTATGTATGTATGATATACTGACTGTAGATGGGCTGCGCGGGCGGCGGGCGGTAGTCGGGCGCGGGCCGCACGTCCAGCGCGCGCCACGCCGACACCAGCTGCGGCTCCATGCTGCTGCCCGACGACGCGTGTATGTATGTATGTATGTATGTATGATATACTGACTGTAGATGGGCTGCGCGGGCGGCGGGCGGTAGTCGGGCGCGGGCCGCACGTCCAGCGCGCGCCACGCCGACACCAGCTGCGGCTCCATGCTGCTGCCCGACGACGCGTGTATGTATGTATGTATGTATGTATGATATACTGACTGTAGATGGGCTGCGCGGGCGGCGGGCGGTAGTCGGGCGCGGGCCGCACGTCCAGCGCGCGCCACGCCGACACCAGCTGCGGCTCCATGCTGCTGCCCGACGACGCGTGTATGTATGTATGTATGTATGTATGATATACTGACTGTAGATGGGCTGCGCGGGCGGCGGGCGGTAGTCGGGCGCGGGCCGCACGTCCAGCGCGCGCCACGCCGACACCAGCTGCGGCTCCATGCTGCTGCCCGACGACGCGTGTATGTATGTATGTATGTATGTATGATATACTGACTGTAGATGGGCTGCGCGGGCGGCGGGCGGTAGTCGGGCGCGGGCCGCACGTCCAGCGCGCGCCACGCCGACACCAGCTGCGGCTCCATGCTGCTGCCCGACGACGCGTGTATGTATGTATGTATGTATGTATGATATACTGACTGTAGATGGGCTGCGCGGGCGGCGGGCGGTAGTCGGGCGCGGGCCGCACGTCCAGCGCGCGCCACGCCGACACCAGCTGCGGCTCCATGCTGCTGCCCGACGACGCGTGTATGTATGTATGTATGTATGTATGATATACTGACTGTAGATGGGCTGCGCGGGCGGCGGGCGGTAGTCGGGCGCGGGCCGCACGTCCAGCGCGCGCCACGCCGACACCAGCTGCGGCTCCATGCTGCTGCCCGACGACGCGTGTATGTATGTATGTATGTATGTATGATATACTGACTGTAGATGGGCTGCGCGGGCGGCGGGCGGTAGTCGGGCGCGGGCCGCACGTCCAGCGCGCGCCACGCCGACACCAGCTGCGGCTCCATGCTGCTGCCCGACGACGCGTGTATGTATGTATGTATGTATGTATGATATACTGACTGTAGATGGGCTGCGCGGGCGGCGGGCGGTAGTCGGGCGCGGGCCGCACGTCCAGCGCGCGCCACGCCGACACCAGCTGCGGCTCCATGCTGCTGCCCGACGACGCGTGTATGTATGTATGTATGTATGTATGATATACTGACTGTAGATGGGCTGCGCGGGCGGCGGGCGGTAGTCGGGCGCGGGCCGCACGTCCAGCGCGCGCCACGCCGACACCAGCTGCGGCTCCATGCTGCTGCCCGACGACGCGTGTATGTATGTATGTATGTATGTATGATATACTGACTGTAGATGGGCTGCGCGGGCGGCGGGCGGTAGTCGGGCGCGGGCCGCACGTCCAGCGCGCGCCACGCCGACACCAGCTGCGGCTCCATGCTGCTGCCCGACGACGCGTGTATGTATGTATGTATGTATGTATGATATACTGACTGTAGATGGGCTGCGCGGGCGGCGGGCGGTAGTCGGGCGCGGGCCGCACGTCCAGCGCGCGCCACGCCGACACCAGCTGCGGCTCCATGCTGCTGCCCGACGACGCGTGTATGTATGTATGTATGTATGTATGATATACTGACTGTAGATGGGCTGCGCGGGCGGCGGGCGGTAGTCGGGCGCGGGCCGCACGTCCAGCGCGCGCCACGCCGACACCAGCTGCGGCTCCATGCTGCTGCCCGACGACGCGTGTATGTATGTATGTATGTATGTATGATATACTGACTGTAGATGGGCTGCGCGGGCGGCGGGCGGTAGTCGGGCGCGGGCCGCACGTCCAGCGCGCGCCACGCCGACACCAGCTGCGGCTCCATGCTGCTGCCCGACGACGCGTGTATGTATGTATGTATGTATGTATGATATACTGACTGTAGATGGGCTGCGCGGGCGGCGGGCGGTAGTCGGGCGCGGGCCGCACGTCCAGCGCGCGCCACGCCGACACCAGCTGCGGCTCCATGCTGCTGCCCGACGACGCGTGTATGTATGTATGTATGTATGTATGATATACTGACTGTAGATGGGCTGCGCGGGCGGCGGGCGGTAGTCGGGCGCGGGCCGCACGTCCAGCGCGCGCCACGCCGACACCAGCTGCGGCTCCATGCTGCTGCCCGACGACGCGTGTATGTATGTATGTATGTATGTATGATATACTGACTGTAGATGGGCTGCGCGGGCGGCGGGCGGTAGTCGGGCGCGGGCCGCACGTCCAGCGCGCGCCACGCCGACACCAGCTGCGGCTCCATGCTGCTGCCCGACGACGCGTGTATGTATGTATGTATGTATGTATGATATACTGACTGTAGATGGGCTGCGCGGGCGGCGGGCGGTAGTCGGGCGCGGGCCGCACGTCCAGCGCGCGCCACGCCGACACCAGCTGCGGCTCCATGCTGCTGCCCGACGACGCGTGTATGTATGTATGTATGTATGTATGATATACTGACTGTAGATGGGCTGCGCGGGCGGCGGGCGGTAGTCGGGCGCGGGCCGCACGTCCAGCGCGCGCCACGCCGACACCAGCTGCGGCTCCATGCTGCTGCCCGACGACGCGTGTATGTATGTATGTATGTATGTATGATATACTGACTGTAGATGGGCTGCGCGGGCGGCGGGCGGTAGTCGGGCGCGGGCCGCACGTCCAGCGCGCGCCACGCCGACACCAGCTGCGGCTCCATGCTGCTGCCCGACGACGCGTGTATGTATGTATGTATGTATGTATGATATACTGACTGTAGATGGGCTGCGCGGGCGGCGGGCGGTAGTCGGGCGCGGGCCGCACGTCCAGCGCGCGCCACGCCGACACCAGCTGCGGCTCCATGCTGCTGCCCGACGACGCGTGTATGTATGTATGTATGTATGTATGATATACTGACTGTAGATGGGCTGCGCGGGCGGCGGGCGGTAGTCGGGCGCGGGCCGCACGTCCAGCGCGCGCCACGCCGACACCAGCTGCGGCTCCATGCTGCTGCCCGACGACGCGTGTATGTATGTATGTATGTATGTATGATATACTGACTGTAGATGGGCTGCGCGGGCGGCGGGCGGTAGTCGGGCGCGGGCCGCACGTCCAGCGCGCGCCACGCCGACACCAGCTGCGGCTCCATGCTGCTGCCCGACGACGCGTGTATGTATGTATGTATGTATGTATGATATACTGACTGTAGATGGGCTGCGCGGGCGGCGGGCGGTAGTCGGGCGCGGGCCGCACGTCCAGCGCGCGCCACGCCGACACCAGCTGCGGCTCCATGCTGCTGCCCGACGACGCGTGTATGTATGTATGTATGTATGTATGATATACTGACTGTAGATGGGCTGCGCGGGCGGCGGGCGGTAGTCGGGCGCGGGCCGCACGTCCAGCGCGCGCCACGCCGACACCAGCTGCGGCTCCATGCTGCTGCCCGACGACGCGTGTATGTATGTATGTATGTATGTATGATATACTGACTGTAGATGGGCTGCGCGGGCGGCGGGCGGTAGTCGGGCGCGGGCCGCACGTCCAGCGCGCGCCACGCCGACACCAGCTGCGGCTCCATGCTGCTGCCCGACGACGCGTGTATGTATGTATGTATGTATGTATGATATACTGACTGTAGATGGGCTGCGCGGGCGGCGGGCGGTAGTCGGGCGCGGGCCGCACGTCCAGCGCGCGCCACGCCGACACCAGCTGCGGCTCCATGCTGCTGCCCGACGACGCGTGTATGTATGTATGTATGTATGTATGATATACTGACTGTAGATGGGCTGCGCGGGCGGCGGGCGGTAGTCGGGCGCGGGCCGCACGTCCAGCGCGCGCCACGCCGACACCAGCTGCGGCTCCATGCTGCTGCCCGACGACGCGTGTATGTATGTATGTATGTATGTATGATATACTGACTGTAGATGGGCTGCGCGGGCGGCGGGCGGTAGTCGGGCGCGGGCCGCACGTCCAGCGCGCGCCACGCCGACACCAGCTGCGGCTCCATGCTGCTGCCCGACGACGCGTGTATGTATGTATGTATGTATGTATGATATACTGACTGTAGATGGGCTGCGCGGGCGGCGGGCGGTAGTCGGGCGCGGGCCGCACGTCCAGCGCGCGCCACGCCGACACCAGCTGCGGCTCCATGCTGCTGCCCGACGACGCGTGTATGTATGTATGTATGTATGTATGATATACTGACTGTAGATGGGCTGCGCGGGCGGCGGGCGGTAGTCGGGCGCGGGCCGCACGTCCAGCGCGCGCCACGCCGACACCAGCTGCGGCTCCATGCTGCTGCCCGACGACGCGTGTATGTATGTATGTATGTATGTATGATATACTGACTGTAGATGGGCTGCGCGGGCGGCGGGCGGTAGTCGGGCGCGGGCCGCACGTCCAGCGCGCGCCACGCCGACACCAGCTGCGGCTCCATGCTGCTGCCCGACGACGCGTGTATGTATGTATGTATGTATGTATGATATACTGACTGTAGATGGGCTGCGCGGGCGGCGGGCGGTAGTCGGGCGCGGGCCGCACGTCCAGCGCGCGCCACGCCGACACCAGCTGCGGCTCCATGCTGCTGCCCGACGACGCGTGTATGTATGTATGTATGTATGTATGATATACTGACTGTAGATGGGCTGCGCGGGCGGCGGGCGGTAGTCGGGCGCGGGCCGCACGTCCAGCGCGCGCCACGCCGACACCAGCTGCGGCTCCATGCTGCTGCCCGACGACGCGTGTATGTATGTATGTATGTATGTATGATATACTGACTGTAGATGGGCTGCGCGGGCGGCGGGCGGTAGTCGGGCGCGGGCCGCACGTCCAGCGCGCGCCACGCCGACACCAGCTGCGGCTCCATGCTGCTGCCCGACGACGCGTGTATGTATGTATGTATGTATGTATGATATACTGACTGTAGATGGGCTGCGCGGGCGGCGGGCGGTAGTCGGGCGCGGGCCGCACGTCCAGCGCGCGCCACGCCGACACCAGCTGCGGCTCCATGCTGCTGCCCGACGACGCGTGTATGTATGTATGTATGTATGTATGATATACTGACTGTAGATGGGCTGCGCGGGCGGCGGGCGGTAGTCGGGCGCGGGCCGCACGTCCAGCGCGCGCCACGCCGACACCAGCTGCGGCTCCATGCTGCTGCCCGACGACGCGTGTATGTATGTATGTATGTATGTATGATATACTGACTGTAGATGGGCTGCGCGGGCGGCGGGCGGTAGTCGGGCGCGGGCCGCACGTCCAGCGCGCGCCACGCCGACACCAGCTGCGGCTCCATGCTGCTGCCCGACGACGCGTGTATGTATGTATGTATGTATGTATGATATACTGACTGTAGATGGGCTGCGCGGGCGGCGGGCGGTAGTCGGGCGCGGGCCGCACGTCCAGCGCGCGCCACGCCGACACCAGCTGCGGCTCCATGCTGCTGCCCGACGACGCGTGTATGTATGTATGTATGTATGTATGATATACTGACTGTAGATGGGCTGCGCGGGCGGCGGGCGGTAGTCGGGCGCGGGCCGCACGTCCAGCGCGCGCCACGCCGACACCAGCTGCGGCTCCATGCTGCTGCCCGACGACGCGTGTATGTATGTATGTATGTATGTATGATATACTGACTGTAGATGGGCTGCGCGGGCGGCGGGCGGTAGTCGGGCGCGGGCCGCACGTCCAGCGCGCGCCACGCCGACACCAGCTGCGGCTCCATGCTGCTGCCCGACGACGCGTGTATGTATGTATGTATGTATGTATGATATACTGACTGTAGATGGGCTGCGCGGGCGGCGGGCGGTAGTCGGGCGCGGGCCGCACGTCCAGCGCGCGCCACGCCGACACCAGCTGCGGCTCCATGCTGCTGCCCGACGACGCGTGTATGTATGTATGTATGTATGTATGATATACTGACTGTAGATGGGCTGCGCGGGCGGCGGGCGGTAGTCGGGCGCGGGCCGCACGTCCAGCGCGCGCCACGCCGACACCAGCTGCGGCTCCATGCTGCTGCCCGACGACGCGTGTATGTATGTATGTATGTATGTATGATATACTGACTGTAGATGGGCTGCGCGGGCGGCGGGCGGTAGTCGGGCGCGGGCCGCACGTCCAGCGCGCGCCACGCCGACACCAGCTGCGGCTCCATGCTGCTGCCCGACGACGCGTGTATGTATGTATGTATGTATGTATGATATACTGACTGTAGATGGGCTGCGCGGGCGGCGGGCGGTAGTCGGGCGCGGGCCGCACGTCCAGCGCGCGCCACGCCGACACCAGCTGCGGCTCCATGCTGCTGCCCGACGACGCGTGTATGTATGTATGTATGTATGTATGATATACTGACTGTAGATGGGCTGCGCGGGCGGCGGGCGGTAGTCGGGCGCGGGCCGCACGTCCAGCGCGCGCCACGCCGACACCAGCTGCGGCTCCATGCTGCTGCCCGACGACGCGTGTATGTATGTATGTATGTATGTATGATATACTGACTGTAGATGGGCTGCGCGGGCGGCGGGCGGTAGTCGGGCGCGGGCCGCACGTCCAGCGCGCGCCACGCCGACACCAGCTGCGGCTCCATGCTGCTGCCCGACGACGCGTGTATGTATGTATGTATGTATGTATGATATACTGACTGTAGATGGGCTGCGCGGGCGGCGGGCGGTAGTCGGGCGCGGGCCGCACGTCCAGCGCGCGCCACGCCGACACCAGCTGCGGCTCCATGCTGCTGCCCGACGACGCGTGTATGTATGTATGTATGTATGTATGATATACTGACTGTAGATGGGCTGCGCGGGCGGCGGGCGGTAGTCGGGCGCGGGCCGCACGTCCAGCGCGCGCCACGCCGACACCAGCTGCGGCTCCATGCTGCTGCCCGACGACGCGTGTATGTATGTATGTATGTATGTATGATATACTGACTGTAGATGGGCTGCGCGGGCGGCGGGCGGTAGTCGGGCGCGGGCCGCACGTCCAGCGCGCGCCACGCCGACACCAGCTGCGGCTCCATGCTGCTGCCCGACGACGCGTGTATGTATGTATGTATGTATGTATGATATACTGACTGTAGATGGGCTGCGCGGGCGGCGGGCGGTAGTCGGGCGCGGGCCGCACGTCCAGCGCGCGCCACGCCGACACCAGCTGCGGCTCCATGCTGCTGCCCGACGACGCGTGTATGTATGTATGTATGTATGTATGATATACTGACTGTAGATGGGCTGCGCGGGCGGCGGGCGGTAGTCGGGCGCGGGCCGCACGTCCAGCGCGCGCCACGCCGACACCAGCTGCGGCTCCATGCTGCTGCCCGACGACGCGTGTATGTATGTATGTATGTATGTATGATATACTGACTGTAGATGGGCTGCGCGGGCGGCGGGCGGTAGTCGGGCGCGGGCCGCACGTCCAGCGCGCGCCACGCCGACACCAGCTGCGGCTCCATGCTGCTGCCCGACGACGCGTGTATGTATGTATGTATGTATGTATGATATACTGACTGTAGATGGGCTGCGCGGGCGGCGGGCGGTAGTCGGGCGCGGGCCGCACGTCCAGCGCGCGCCACGCCGACACCAGCTGCGGCTCCATGCTGCTGCCCGACGACGCGTGTATGTATGTATGTATGTATGTATGATATACTGACTGTAGATGGGCTGCGCGGGCGGCGGGCGGTAGTCGGGCGCGGGCCGCACGTCCAGCGCGCGCCACGCCGACACCAGCTGCGGCTCCATGCTGCTGCCCGACGACGCGTGTATGTATGTATGTATGTATGTATGATATACTGACTGTAGATGGGCTGCGCGGGCGGCGGGCGGTAGTCGGGCGCGGGCCGCACGTCCAGCGCGCGCCACGCCGACACCAGCTGCGGCTCCATGCTGCTGCCCGACGACGCGTGTATGTATGTATGTATGTATGTATGATATACTGACTGTAGATGGGCTGCGCGGGCGGCGGGCGGTAGTCGGGCGCGGGCCGCACGTCCAGCGCGCGCCACGCCGACACCAGCTGCGGCTCCATGCTGCTGCCCGACGACGCGTGTATGTATGTATGTATGTATGTATGATATACTGACTGTAGATGGGCTGCGCGGGCGGCGGGCGGTAGTCGGGCGCGGGCCGCACGTCCAGCGCGCGCCACGCCGACACCAGCTGCGGCTCCATGCTGCTGCCCGACGACGCGTGTATGTATGTATGTATGTATGTATGATATACTGACTGTAGATGGGCTGCGCGGGCGGCGGGCGGTAGTCGGGCGCGGGCCGCACGTCCAGCGCGCGCCACGCCGACACCAGCTGCGGCTCCATGCTGCTGCCCGACGACGCGTGTATGTATGTATGTATGTATGTATGATATACTGACTGTAGATGGGCTGCGCGGGCGGCGGGCGGTAGTCGGGCGCGGGCCGCACGTCCAGCGCGCGCCACGCCGACACCAGCTGCGGCTCCATGCTGCTGCCCGACGACGCGTGTATGTATGTATGTATGTATGTATGATATACTGACTGTAGATGGGCTGCGCGGGCGGCGGGCGGTAGTCGGGCGCGGGCCGCACGTCCAGCGCGCGCCACGCCGACACCAGCTGCGGCTCCATGCTGCTGCCCGACGACGCGTGTATGTATGTATGTATGTATGTATGATATACTGACTGTAGATGGGCTGCGCGGGCGGCGGGCGGTAGTCGGGCGCGGGCCGCACGTCCAGCGCGCGCCACGCCGACACCAGCTGCGGCTCCATGCTGCTGCCCGACGACGCGTGTATGTATGTATGTATGTATGTATGATATACTGACTGTAGATGGGCTGCGCGGGCGGCGGGCGGTAGTCGGGCGCGGGCCGCACGTCCAGCGCGCGCCACGCCGACACCAGCTGCGGCTCCATGCTGCTGCCCGACGACGCGTGTATGTATGTATGTATGTATGTATGATATACTGACTGTAGATGGGCTGCGCGGGCGGCGGGCGGTAGTCGGGCGCGGGCCGCACGTCCAGCGCGCGCCACGCCGACACCAGCTGCGGCTCCATGCTGCTGCCCGACGACGCGTGTATGTATGTATGTATGTATGTATGATATACTGACTGTAGATGGGCTGCGCGGGCGGCGGGCGGTAGTCGGGCGCGGGCCGCACGTCCAGCGCGCGCCACGCCGACACCAGCTGCGGCTCCATGCTGCTGCCCGACGACGCGTGTATGTATGTATGTATGTATGTATGATATACTGACTGTAGATGGGCTGCGCGGGCGGCGGGCGGTAGTCGGGCGCGGGCCGCACGTCCAGCGCGCGCCACGCCGACACCAGCTGCGGCTCCATGCTGCTGCCCGACGACGCGTGTATGTATGTATGTATGTATGTATGATATACTGACTGTAGATGGGCTGCGCGGGCGGCGGGCGGTAGTCGGGCGCGGGCCGCACGTCCAGCGCGCGCCACGCCGACACCAGCTGCGGCTCCATGCTGCTGCCCGACGACGCGTGTATGTATGTATGTATGTATGTATGATATACTGACTGTAGATGGGCTGCGCGGGCGGCGGGCGGTAGTCGGGCGCGGGCCGCACGTCCAGCGCGCGCCACGCCGACACCAGCTGCGGCTCCATGCTGCTGCCCGACGACGCGTGTATGTATGTATGTATGTATGTATGATATACTGACTGTAGATGGGCTGCGCGGGCGGCGGGCGGTAGTCGGGCGCGGGCCGCACGTCCAGCGCGCGCCACGCCGACACCAGCTGCGGCTCCATGCTGCTGCCCGACGACGCGTGTATGTATGTATGTATGTATGTATGATATACTGACTGTAGATGGGCTGCGCGGGCGGCGGGCGGTAGTCGGGCGCGGGCCGCACGTCCAGCGCGCGCCACGCCGACACCAGCTGCGGCTCCATGCTGCTGCCCGACGACGCGTGTATGTATGTATGTATGTATGTATGATATACTGACTGTAGATGGGCTGCGCGGGCGGCGGGCGGTAGTCGGGCGCGGGCCGCACGTCCAGCGCGCGCCACGCCGACACCAGCTGCGGCTCCATGCTGCTGCCCGACGACGAAGGCCTGCCACCGAGCACAACACGTTATTTTTCAAGTCGGCTAAAAGATTGACTCTACTAACTATATAGATCTGAAAAGTATGTTTGAACGCGCTAATCTCAGGATCTACTGGACTAATATAATACAAATTTTCACCGTTAGCTAAGTATGCTATATATGTCCGTAATGGGCGAAGGCGGGGCCAACCGCAAGGGGCAGTTTTATTATGAATTCAAGTTATACGGTTATACGTAGTTTTTTTGTTGTTTCATGTTACCGGTAGATGGCGAGGTTGCCCTGGTGCGAGGCGACGGCGAGCGCCGTGTGGTGGTGCGCGTTGAGGTAGGCCAGCGCCGTGATGCGGCCCCACGCGCGACGCCACGTGCCCACGCAGAGCTTCGCCGCAGTGCCCCAGTCCCATATCCTGCAAGAAACATGTATTATTAATTAATTATGAAGATCCTTCTCATGACAATAACGACCATATACGACGATAATAATAACGACCATATCAAAATAAGAGTTATCGAAATCGGTCAAGCCGTCCACGCGTGATGCCGTGACCAAGGAAATAGTCATTCATTTTTACATACATAATTTTCGAAATTATTGTCTGGGTGTTAATTATCTATAAAATTTTTTATTTAAAGTTATATATGTATGTTTATCAGCCATCTGGTTTCCATAACACAAGCGACAGCTTAGTATGGGATCAAATCGTGCCGTGTGTGATAATTGTCCTGAAATTTTTTTTGCTAACGTTACAATGTGTTAAGGGGCTCACCCGAAGTTGTCCTTGGAGGCGACGGCGGCGTGCTGCTCGTACGGGTGGAACAGCACGACGGCGGGCGGCAGCGGGCAGCGCGAGTGGAACGCCTGCGTCTCCAGCCGGGACACGCGGCTCGTGCGCAGCGCTAACACACACACATATTCTCGTAACTTAGGTTTTGTCTTCAAAATTTTATGAAATACTTACTTTACTTATTTATTATTTTTAAATTTAAGTCAACCTTAGTAAAAAAAAGTCAACTATAGTACTTTTACACCTCCCAATAAACAAATATTTGCTCTCTTCAATTTTTATGTAAATAAAAAATCACGCTTTACCCACCAACAAGATCACACCCAAAACAAATCAACACCATCCCATTTTATCATTAGAACACACATTTTCCCGATACCATAAAACAAAAACAGCCTTCAACTAACCGCGCGCCTCCCTGCGTATGCTCGTGTTCCGCGCGCGTCGCCACAGCCGCTCGTGGTGCGCGCGGCACTCCACGTCATCGTCCCCCCGCGTCCCAGACCCATCTCCCCCCTCCCCCTCGCCCACGCCCACGCCCAACCCCTCCGCGGCGCCCCACGCGCCACGCGCGAACTGCGCGCTCGCCCACTCCACGTACTGCGTGCTCACTATCGGCTTTTTAGCTGATTGACCTGTAACGCACACAATACACATGTTATTGAGTACAGTTTGATACATCGTATTTCACAAGAAAAATGTAAAAAAATTATGCAAAATAGCTATAATACGTAGAACCAGCTCGAAGGACCAAATATTTTGGTTATTGATAATGTTTTTTTACAGAACAATAAACAAAGATAAATGAATCCCCATAATACCTTGCCAAATTATCATTAAAGAAAATCTCTGGTATTCCACATAATATACCTTTAAATATTTCAATTTATTAACTAACAGTTTGAATCCACTTCTAATAAAATCATAACAAAATTAGCATTTTTTTACATTATTCGGCCAAGATTGAAAATTAATACTCACTGGAAGTAGAGGAAGTGGAGTCTCGGTCTCGATGCGCCACAGAGTCCTCAGAAATAGTGTGCGGCAGACCGGACTTGCCGCGGCGGTGACCTGCAGATAACATAAATTTTTACTATCCAAAGTGTATAGGTGTTTAGTGTTATGAAATGAACATATACAACAGGCTGTTAGTTTAAAAACCGTTATTTTTGTAACCAGTGGTTTGATTTCACGTATAGAACGTAATTTCAATTAAAAAAAAAAAATTAAAGTAAAATATCAATTTTTCGTCAATATTATTTCACTCTACAAAGTGCACGCAAGGAGACGGAGCGCGGGAAACGGCGCTTGATCAGACACCATCACCGATCACACACAACAGGCTGAGCCTGGCTCTTGCCTCGCTTTCGAGAGCACGTAATGCTTTCATTCACAGCGCACCGCCACGCAATCGTCAGCATTTCATGTATCCATGAATTTACGGACGGCGCCGGACAGAAATATTCTTTCATTTTTTTCAGAAAATAACATTTAAAATACTGAAATTTATCGAAAATTTGAAATGATTCGCGTATAGTTGTGGTGTGTACGCACCGAGGTGCGGCGTGTGCGGGTTGGGCGGCGGCGCGGGCCGCGTGTTGGGCGACGGCGGCAGCGAGCTCGACCCGCTGCTCGAGTGCCGCTCCGACACCTCGCGCCCCACGTTGTCCACCTGCGAACCGATGAAGTACTTCAAAAAAGAGAACAAAAAAAATAAAACAAACAAAAAAATTTATTGCACCCTATGAAGGTAAAAAATATAATTTGACAAAAAACAACCGCAATATTCCCTTTTTTAATAATATTTTTTGAAACCAGTGTCACTTTCACAATCAAACAACAAAAAATCACATTTACGCCATAAAAACAAAATCTTTTCTTTGCCCAGACATATTAAAAAATTTAAAACAACACGAGATCATTCATTTTCATTTTTGAATTAAAACATTTCGTTAAATTATTTCAAAATGTAAACAAAACATAAAATCTCGTTACCTGATTGGCTATATACCCGATGACGTCATTGGCCATCTGCGACAGCGTGGGGTGCGGCTCGCGGCACATGGCGCACACGCAGCCCCACAGCTTCATGTACACCGAGCCGAAACCTGCACAATAACGCATGTAATGATTTGCTTTATGTTGTAGGTGTTAGAATTTATATTAGCATGTCTGTGCTTGTTTGTATATTGTGGTCTTTTTTCTGCGTGTTTCAACAATATCTTGTTATACAGTTTTAATAAATACAGATCTAAAATTCGTATATAGCATGAAAGAGGCAATCATATAGCAATCAGTTTTGAGTTTGATTATAACAAATGAATCAAAGAGTATAGTGTGGTGAGGCGTCGCGTGGTGTGGCGCGGTGTGGCGTCACGTGGCGTAGCGTGGTGTGGCGTGGTATGGCATAACATGGCATGATGTGGTGTTGTATAGGTTTATTTTTCTGAGTGGGTTTTTGTATTGGTGTAGTGTGATGGTGGTGGTAGTGGTGCTCACCAATGGCGGGCAGCGCGAGCGAGTGGTGCGGCGAGGAGTGTCTGGGCGGGCGGCCCCCCGCCAGTGCCTCCTGCCCGCGATCCACCTGCCCGCCGCCCGCACCGCGACCTGACTCCCTAAACACATACACATACATACATATAAAAAGATAAGTTTGACAAATTATAATAAATAATTGAAATAAGAAAGTACATTTTTTGTGATTGACATAAAAAGACAAGTGTGGATAATTTTGAAAACGTACCTATCACTGCGTCGCATTCGTTCTTGAATATAAACCGCTATGAAGTGTTGTTCGAATATAAGTACTACCCATTGTAGTGCTGAAAATGAAAAGAGACTAATGTATGTAATTGTAATTTTTATTGTAAAAATACAGTCTAAAATGTATTTTATAATTTGTGCTTTTTATATGTAGTCTTAAATGTATTTTATAGATTCGTATAGATGTCACATAGTGTGCGCTCACCGGCGAGTATCTCGGCGCGCGGCAGCGGCGAGGCGTCGAGCGCGAGGCGCCTGGCCAGCAGCACGGCCACCTGGTGGTCGAGCGCGTTGGCGTGGTCGGTGCGCGGCGCGTGCGGCGCGGCGCCCACGAAGCAGCCCAGCGCGAAGGCGGCCGCGGCGCGCGTGTCGGGCCGCGCGTGCGCCAGCAGCGGCGCCAGCTTCTCGTGCGCCAGGTCGCGCGCGCCGGCCCAGCGCGCCGCCTCGCAGCCGCGCCACAGCCGGCCCAGCCCCACGCACGCCCACTGCTGCAGCGCGCCCTCCCCGCCGCCCGCACCGCCCGCACCGCCCGCACCGCCCGCGCCCTCCGCCTCGTGCAGCTGCTCCAGGCACGCTGATATCATCGAGCCCTGCCCACAACAAACGAAACAAATAAAAATACGTTATTCAAATATATATTGTTTGCCCGTAAGTAAAAAAAAAACAGTTAATACGTAAATATTAGAATATTTAAAAAAATTGAAAGTACAATTTATTTTCACACTACAACAACACGACAAAAAATTTAACTAAATATTTAAAAAAATATTGTTGTCTCCCCGTGACCACACTCGCTGCAAAGTGTGCGAAACGCGGGTATAATAAATAAATCGCGTTTAAAATCCGTTACAATCTTTATACTCGCGTAAAATCAATCACTAAAAAAAAATTTACGAACCTGTAATGCTGCCTCTTGACCCGCAGGATAATTGTCCACAATCCCCGCCAACACGAACGCAGCTAGCGTGCGATGTTCTGTCTGAAATGGAAAACATACATAATATAATCAAGTCAAAATAACAACAAAAAAATAGTTAAATATGTACTATGTTAAACTTACATCAACGGACGGGTCTTGAAGAATTGCAAGGAAATATTTATGACCCTTAGCGTTCACGAGATCTACTTGACAACTCTGTAAGAAAAAAATGCGATCCATAGATAATAAAAAAGTGCATTTTATATATTGTTATAAGAAATTATTTATAAATGTTGTTTTGTGACAAGTGTGTAAGTAAGTGACAACTAATGATATAACGTTTTGTATTTTCACTTCTTACAATTATTTTGTAGGTTTATTAATATAATTCGTAAGTGTGTGTATATCCAAAATAAATAATTACCGGATCGACGGCAATAATCTTGGCCCATATGTAGAGCATGGCCGGGCGGAGGTCGGGCGCGGAGGCCTGCAGCAGCTTGAGCATGTAGGGGAAGATGCCGACCGCCAGCACGGCGCGCACGGCCCAGCGGCCCAGCGCCAGGAAGCGGCACAGGATGTGCAGCGCGCGCACGCGGTGCAGCGTCGACAGCAGCACCTGCAGCACCATCGGCAGCTGCTCCGGCGGCGCGCGCGACACCGACCCTGCGACCGACACCAAACTCAAACTCGAACATTTATTTATTCAATCACACTTCATTTAGAAGCACTTTCGAACGTACACTTGCCCAGGTCGAGCCACAGCTGGAAGGCGGTGAGCTGGTCGCGGAAGAAGGGCGAGTGGCGGTAGGGCGGCGCGCGCTCGGCCAGCAGCGCGGGCAGCTGCGCCAGCGCCAGGTCCAGCGTGTGCTCCCACGCGGCCCACAGCGGGTGGCGGGCGAGGGAGGGCAGCGCGGGCGACGACACCGGCGTGCAGTTGTACGACCTGCAGCACACACACGTGTGGCGACGTGGAACACGCCCCGGTCATCAGTCATCACATATCAATACTTGTTATAGGAACAAATTTAAAAAAAAAAGTTCAAATTCAACTGTACAAGCGGACCAATTTAAATAGGTATGCACTGCTAATGACAAATCGTAACTGCTCGTTAAAAATCGATGCGAGCTGCACTGCAATAAAATGAAAATCTACAGACAAATCATTTACAAAAATTAGAATTTGGAAATTTCAAAAATAGCTTAGAGACAATCGTTATAATTCCAAAGCAACATAGTAAGACTATCTTAATACTATTATAAAGGCGAAAGTTTGTAAGTATGGATGTATGGATGTTTGTTACTCTTTCACGTAAAAACTACTGAACCGATTACAATGAAATTTAGCACACATATAGAGGGTAACTTGGATTAACACATAGGATAGGTTTTATCCCGGAAATCCCACGGGAACGGGAACTATGCGGGTTTTCCTTTGAAAACGCGGGCGAAGCCGCGGGCGGAAATCTAGTATTTATATAATGACCTCATGATCCTATCAGCGAGCAGGAAGTTCCTGCACAGACTGGCTGTGAGGAGATCAGCTCGGAACAACTGCTGGAACAGCTCGGCCGGCAGCGAGCTCCACGCGATCGTGTCCGTGATCGCCGTGAAGATCCAGTTCAGCTCGCCCAGCATCGTGCGCCGGTCCGTCACCTGACCGGGGATTCTGGAACAACGCAAGTTATAAATATTAACATTTTGAAAAATATATCAAGTGTATCTGTAAATAAACTTGACATTATAGTAAATTATTACGATGGTACTGTTTAATTACAATTAAAAACCTGATTCAACACAATATATTCAGAACTATTCATGAAGGTGAACTGGAAATTTCAACAATACTATTAAATAATTTTAAAAAGTGTTAAGGACGCGTTTACGAATCTGACAAAAATACGCAGTTTTTCGGTGCATTTTGCGGCGAAATAGTACAAAACCAAATTTAACTAATAATTACCATAAATAGATTACTCCTTAATCTTTAAATGGTACTATATTTTAAGTCGAAAATTTTGGTTTATAATATTGAAAAAAATAATTTTCGTTGCCTCTTCACCCAAAATTGACAATATCGTGCTGAATAAACGAACATTTTTCTTGTATTTAATAAAACAAATTGATTTATTTAAAAATATTTTAAGTAAGTAGACATGTCTAACTCAAAAAGGTACTAGATAAAACTATCAAAATGTTACAAATAGGCTGAGAAAAAAAATAAAATCAAATCTTATTTTTTCACATATTTAGCTGTAACGCGTGATACTTATTGCATTGAAATAAGGGTTATTTTATTTGTCACTACCTTGAATTATTACAACACAATTTGTAATGAAATATTTTAGTAATTTAGTCTGCGCTCAGCCGCCGTTGTGAGTAGACACTGTGACGCTTGTAAGCAGCTCCTCGTTTACGAAAAGATCGCTGTACGTATCGGTCAATTAAGGAAAGCTGGCATGTTCACAGTACTCACACTTATGCAATTTCACTTACAGTATGTTCAAAAATAAATGCGACTCTAGTTTCATTTTAGACTTGAATTGTAAAATGGTGCGTTGTAGATAAATAATATATGCAAATATAATTATGAAAGCTCTCATAATTTACCTGTAAAATTATAATTTAAAAGTAAATCAATTGATGAATTTAATTATTTATTCTAATAATAATCAATTGGATAAAAGTATTAATAATCATTCAATTATCAAATAATAGCTGTGTTTTACCTGAAAATAAAACACATATTAAATACTTACCTATATTTGAAGCTTACTTATTGAGAAGGCACCTAGCTTTTTCCGCCTATTTTTCCCTCTCTTTCCGTTGTATATATGCTATCTCTCTCGCACACCTCTCCACCAGGTGGCGGGGCGCACGATAATGTGCGGGCGCTGGATGTTTTTCATTGAGTCGAAATCCACAACAGGTGGACGTTAAGTGTAAGCTTCAAATATAGGTAAGTATTTAATATGTGTTTTATTTTCAGGTAAAACACAGCTATTAAACACTTGACCGTAATTTGAAGCTTACTTATTGAGACCTGTTTGTTACCCACCTGGTGTACAATATATGGACGCCAATGTGAATTTGAATACATAAGTAATTACTTATTTCTTTATTTGAAAGAGTAAGGTGTGCAGATAGTATACCTACCAATAAATCACACAAATTTTTATATTATATATTATATTAACAATCCCAGATGAAAAGTTAATCAAATAAGAACCAAAAAGTTAATCATAATGATTAAAAGTATTAGAACTTATGAGATTGGTTCAAGTGTACCTTAGTTAACCTTTTGGGCTTGAAAAGTTAAAGTTACTACAATTTCCACTATCTTTAGCGTAAATCTGCGAAAGCGCCAGTAATGACTTTCAATTACGCATTTAGATGTTACTTACAAAATGAAGCAACAGCTGATCCCGACGAGGCAAAAATACCTCAAACTCAAACCTTTATTTATTCAATTAGAACTCTGCAGAAGCACAATTGAATCATCTTAACATAGAATTACCACCTGTCTCAACTCACACAGTTTTAACCCAACCTGAAGAGACCTTGGTCCTTACTTTTGGGGTCAGAAATAAATTTAAAAGGTCACCCCTTGAATAAGGCAATAAAATATCAAAACAGGTAAACGGTTTTAATTATAATACAGATTTTTAATATCCAACCAAACCGTGCGGTATCTATTAATGTTTAGAGCCAACGCCACCAATCATAATCTAAACATGGCTAGTACTTTCAGTACAATGCATGAATTATTTATTTAAAACTGATAGGTCATAAACTCTGTACTGGAAACAAATATACTGAACTCAAGAGACTAAAATGATAAGGAGCTTATCTGTGTCCCAAAACTGCAATTACTACAGCCAAGTACGTTACTTTTAATCAATTCGGTTTTAAGATATAATTATGATTTACATCAGAACTTATATACCGAAAGCCTCGGGACTACATAACGTGACTTATTTATAATAATAGTGTTTGTGCATAACACTAGGCAGTCAACAGCTATATGAACGTCAGATAGGAAAAGAGCCAAATTTATCCAGTCAGTAACAAAGGATTTTAACTATAGGTACTTATTCTAATTCAACCAACTACTACTAGCTACTCCGTATGTCTTTTGGGTAGACGGAGGCAAATAGGATTTTTATTCCAACTATATCAATTGATATTTTGAAAATGTACTCCACATTTTCATACCGTCAGAGTCATTTTGCAGATTATAGTGGTGCAGCACTGAACACTGTCTATTAGGTGGCTGGTGCTGCTGACCGGGCCTTCAGTTCCGCTTTCCAGAATACCTTCACCCTTCTAGGTGCTACTACTACTGAAATAGCGGTACTCCTATCGCGTCGTTCAGGTCTCTAACTGATAGGATTTCTCATATTATCGTAACAACCCTCACTCGTTCTAACGAGAACAAATTATCGCCAAGGAATTCTGCTGCAGGATAATGGCAAGAGAGATTATAAGCTTAACTATGCATTATTATGTTCAGGAATATGGTGGATTTTGAATACTATCGTCGTCTGAAAGAATCTCCTTTCGATTAACTTCATTAAGGATGCAGATCTGATCCCATCTTTGTTCCGTAGGAATGCTTCGACAGTCTAAACGTTACACTGGACAAAGAAAATTGCCCTAAATATAGTCGGTTGTTCCAACATCCGTAATATGGCTAGCCTACCTTGCTAGCCCTTGATTGTAACTGCTACCAATGGAGGCATTGGTCTTGTGTTGTCCACAGCTGTGCGAGTGCAAAAATGAAGAACTGAGCTCGTGGGGAGCTATGTCAAATGAATCTGTGTTAAGATTATGACAGTATAGGACAGTTAGCTGTGGATGCGAAGACAGGACATTACTTTATTCATCCGTAAACACGCGAGGCAGCCACGGACAGCGATATAGCAAGAACTAAACTAGCAAAGTTTAGTTCGCTTACCAGACTTTGTCATGTTTTAAATGCAGTATATCCTCTGTATAGCATTGCATTTATGACTATTGATAAACTTAATTCACCCGTAAACACGAGAAGCAGGCACGGATAGCGATATAACAAGAACTAAACCAGCAAAGTTTAGTTCGCTTACCAGACTTATATTTTAAAAGCCGTATAGTCTGTACTGCATTTCATTTATTGCCCCCCCCCCCCCCTCAAAGCAAAGAAATGAGAAGTCATTTGGCAGAGCTTTCTCGTTAAGGGTAGGGGTTCCAAGTAATATCTAATAATAAGAGGCTTTTGTTTGGAAAGATTGACTTTCCGTTATTTATCCTCTATCCTATGTAACTCAACAGTCAGTATTCTCAGCATTAGTTGAGTACTTAAACGTTTTACGTTAATAGTTGTATATAACTTTATTATACAATATAATAATCCTGGTGGGATGACAAGAAACTTTTCTAACAAACGATTATCCTAATCCCTCAGCGATTTATTGTTTGAGCCCTGAAGAAAAATCTCATGGGTGCAATAATGAGGTCAAATGGGTTGAAAAACGAGTCAAATAAATTGCCTACAAGACCGGGCAACTAAAATAGGCCTATGAGAGGTCAACTATACGTAATCAATCGTCATTTGTTACATTCAATCGCTTTGCGATTAAAAAAATCTCTTCCGATGTTTTTATATGAAAATTGGTCGGCTAGTGCCATTGAATTACGATACCAAACATACCGTTGACACAAGGCTTGGTGACAATCCTCGAAACCACCGCCACAAATCATCTGCGAGATGATATTTGATTCGACTCGCCTTCCTTTGTTGTGAATAGGCTCTGCATTGGTAAATACGATTTGTTCAGTTCCAATTTCCATAATTGGTAAACCAATGGTGGTTTCCTGATCAAATAAGCGTAAGCAGTAACCTTTTAGGATACGAAGTATCAATTTCATGCGCCCATTATTTAACGTCTCTAACCTAATATAGGTATTTATTAGGTCATATTACTATACTGCCCACTGTGAAATAGATTTCAAAACCTTTTTCTACCTACCTTAGAAGAGTGAAGATCCAATACTGTCATATCCAAAACTTCTTTCGTGGGTCCTCGTTGACGAAAGCAAATATCTATGATCATTTTAATGATCAATCCTTTGTATATTTGCACCAATCGCCATCAAAGCCCCGCGAGGGCTGATATATATTTGCACCATTTCTCCGTGAGGTACTGTTGTAATCAAAGCCCCGCGAGGGCTGATAATATATATTTGCACCATTTCTCCGTGAGGGACGGTTGTAATCAAAGCCCCGCGAGGGCTGATATATATTTGCACCATTTCTCCGTGAGGGACGGTTGTAATCAAAGCCCCGCGAGGGCTGATATATATTTGCACCATCTTTTCCGTGAGGTACTGTTGTAATCGAAGCCCCGCGAGGGCTGATATATATTTGCACCATTTCTCCGTGAGGGACGGTTGTAATCAAAGCCCCGCGAGGGCTGATATATATTTGCACCATCTTTTCCGTGAGGGACAGTTGTAATCAAAGCCCCGCGAGGGCCGATATATATTTGCACCATTTCCCTGCGAGCGACAGCTGCGCGAGGGATGTTTGTAACTAGAAATAAGTAGGGCCTGCCAAAAAATGCTTAAGAGACACCCTGCGAGGGTGGATTTGACCTGGCTAACCCCTGCGAGGAGTAGTGGCCACATTTATGTATTCTGCTTCGAGCAAGAATACACCTTAGTGCTAATATAAAATTAGCAGTAAATAACATTTAAATAATATAGCAATTAACAAGGTCCTTTAACTTATTTTCCAATGTTAGCGACAACTGTCCAGGATGAAATAAGAATTGATTTGACAATGGTAATTAATTATTATTGTTAACATTCCTTACGAACGCAACCATACCGTCGTATTTGATTGCACAAAATAATCTCCACTCACCCGCAATTTTTTACTTTTTGTCAAGGTGTACAAGCTTATAATATTATTCTAAAACGTTAGAAGTGTAGTAAATCCTTTGAAATAAATGTATCTAAATCTAATTTATATTAAGGTATCTCGATAATTATTATACGATAACCCTTTCAGCACAAGTTCAGTAGACCAAAGAATTTAATTGTAAAATTTTGGTACTTACTCGTTTTAACAAAAAAGTTGCATCATTTGAAACATAGGAAACGTAATTTTCAATCAAATTAGCCGTGTGTAATATGTCTATTTTCACATAAAAACGGATCAGAATAATACTCATAAAAGGACACGTATAGACTACGGATAGTTTTGAATGTGTGGTACATTCATGGTACGTATCTACTATACATGAGCGAATTCCATCATTATTCAGTTGAGCGGTAACTCCCGTGCGATTTATAAAATAATATCACAACATGTTCTGACATGTCGTGACTTCTTGGAGCTGACTCATCTCGTTCGATAATTTTTAGTAATAAACTATGATAGGAATTCCGAACCGTTCCTAGCGATAACGACAATGTAATAAAGTCGTAGCAATGGATTGTATGCCTGTAAAGCTTTGAGTTGGCTCATATCCATACTAAGTATTAATTGTAATTTTTCCACGAAAAATTCACTTGTAACCTTGTAATAAAAACACATTATTAAAAATGAAATAAAATATTAAGAATATACAAGAGAGGGTATTTGATATATCTAGTAATATCAAATAATCACAAGAGTAATATTAACGATTCGAGTAAAGCCGAACGGTAACACCGTTAAAATAGCTTTACTCACAGTATTAAAAATTCAAATATTAATTAGTACATATTGCATAATGAATTATTTCAAAAGAAAAGTTACTATTTCAAGTAAAATGTAACGGTTGTATCGTTAATTTTAAATATCTTTATTCATGCTATTAAGTATTTAAGCATATTGAAAAATAAACTATTGCTGAAGGATTCATTAAAAAACCTCAGCATTTTAAATAAAGTCCAACGATTATACCGTTGACTTTAAAGATTTTTACTCATTTTTAAGTAAAATATCATTAGAATAGATGTAAAAATAACTCACTGTACCGATCCGACGGGATACACTTTTAGCACTTGCTTTAAGCAATACTTAATACTTAATAGCACCAAGGTTGTAGTCTTGTAGACAACCTTCTCGCGGCGGAAGCTAGACGCCAATGAAAAACATCCAGCGCCCGCACATTATCGTGCGCCCCGCCACCTGGTGGAGAGGTGTGCGAGAGAGATAGCATATATACAACGGAAAGAGAGGGAAAAATAGGCGGAAAAAGCTAGGTGCCTTCTCAATAAGTAAGCTTCAAATTACGGTCAAGTGTTTAATAATTAAATTTCAGGTCATAAAAACAATACAAATAACACGTGTACGCTCACTCCCAACACACGGATGGTTGTATTGATAATGATTTAGATAACGGACGTCTTCTGCAGTTGCGGAGCAGTCTTGTCCTGACTTTGGTCGAGTAAAGATATCTAAGAAATATTATATTTATAGTAAGTACGTAATACCTACCAATACGCGCTAACAAATATGTGTTACATGTTTATTGTATAATTTTCACACTATTGGTTTTCTCAAACTCAAACATTTATACAATTAGACTTCTTCTAGAAGCACTTTTGAATCGTCATAACAGTTTAACAGTTTTAACATTTACCACCAATTCAGAAAGCAGTATCTATAGAGAAGAAGAAGAATCTATTTAATCATAATCGTAATCTTCTACTTCACTGAAACTTTCATCGCTCGAAGAACTCGATGTTTCGTTGTCGGAATTTCTTAATCCATACTAATATTATAAATGCGAAAGTAACTCTGTCTGTCTGTCTGTTACTCAATCACGCCTTAACTACTGAACCAATTTGCATGAAATTTGGTATAGAGATATTTTGATACCCGAGAAAGGACATAGGATAGGTTTTATCCCGGAAATCCTACGGGAACGGGTTTTTCTTTGAAAACGCGGGCGAAGCCGCGGGCGGAAAGCTAGTGTTATTATAAATGAGTCAGTGTAATTATCTACTTTTGGTTCTAATTGAATATATTTTTCCTCATGTTCTCGCGTCTTTCTCCAAACGTCACTAAACATATCCAGACTAAATAGCATTTGCTTCCTTTCTAAATAATTCTTCCACAGTTTTCAAGTTAAAGTTCACATTTTGTGATGCTACTTTCCCTTTAATTATGCCCCATAGTAGGGTTGAGTTCTGGATGGTGGAAGGCGCAATACACTAGATGTCCATGATCTTTGAGGATTGCATCAAGTAAAAATACTGTAAACATTATTAAATACTGTAAAATAGTCTATAATTCTTCCATTTACTGTATCACACAATTCTTCATAGATTTTTAGATATTCGTACTACACCAATTACATCACCCTGTATTTATAAACAATTGCAAAATAAAAGCTACACATAGGCCGGGAGATACTGACACAAAATTTCGGGTCATTTGTAACAGAATGGCGGTTCTACAGGGGTCTTATTACGCAATGACAAAAAGAAAAATGATGGTCTCTGACCATGCAGATTTTCCGCGGTATGGCGACTATTTGGAATCGTCCGAAAAGTATGGCATGGCGATTTTAGTAAATGGCTGCTCGACGATGGTTACCTGTGCAAAAGTTAGCCCGGTACAAATGGTTGAATTGTTTTTTTTAAATCAACGCATTCACGTCGGTAAGGCGGACTGTAAGTCACATCGTAAAAGTATGGCATGACACTACCGCCTACATCTTTTTTAAGGGCTATCGGTAAATTCTAAAATTTTTGTGTTACAAATCGTTGGACTTTCGCTATTTATCCGACGAGTGTGACTAACGCCCACGCGACTAGTCCACCGGTACCAGCGTTCTGACCATCATTTTTCTTTTTGTCATTGCGTACTAAGACCCCTCTAGACCGCCATCCTGTTACAAACGACCCGAAATTTTGTGTCAGTATCTCCCGGCCTAACATGTGCAATGTGTAAATGTGTTGACGTTCCAGCTCTTCTTAATATAGGTATATACAAAATAGTTGACATAGTCAAACTTGATCCTTCACGCATTCTGCACCGACAACCAAGGCACAACAAGGTAAGATTTTATTTATAGTATTTTATACTTATGGGATTATAAACTACATATTTAGTTTCTGACTTGACGGAGTGACCTGCAGGTGTACTTCGAAGACTGCTACTGGAACTAATAGACGAGTAGAGCTAGGTATGCCGAGTTTGGGCTCGTTTTGTTAGTTATGTCGAGACCTTACCTCCGGACTTGATGGAGTGACCTGCAGGTGTACTTCGAAGACTGCTACTGGAACTAATAGACGAGTAAAGCTAGTTATGCCGAGTTTGGGCTCGTTTTGTTAGTTATGTCGAGACCTTACCTCCGGACTTGATGGAGTGACCTGCAGGTGTACTTCGAAGACTGCTACTGGAACTAATAGACGAGTAAAGCTAGTTATGCCGAGTTTGGGCTCGTTTTGTTAGTTATGTTGAGACCTTGTCTCCGGACATGATGGAGTGACCTGCAGGTGTACTTCGAAGACTGCTACTGGAACTAATAGACGAGTAGCGCTAGGTATGCCGAGTTTGGGTTCTTTTTGTTAGTTATGTTGAGACCTTACCTCCGGACTTGATGGAGTGACCTGCAGGTGTACTTCGAAGACTGCTACTGGAACTAATAGACGAGTAGAGCTAGGTATGCCGAGTTTGGGCTCGTTTTGTTAATTATGTCGAGACCTTACCTCCGGACTTGATGGAGTGACCTGCAGGTGTACTTCGAAGACTGCTACTGGAACTAATAGACGAGTAAAGCTAGTTATGCCGAGTTTGGGCTCGTTTTGTTAGTTATGTTGAGACCTTGCCTCCGGACATGATGGATTGACCTGCAGGTGTACTTCGAAGACTGCTACTGGAACTAATAGACGAGTAGAGCTGGGTGTGCCGAGTTTGGGCTCGTTTTGTTGGTTACGTCGAGACCTTACCTCCGGACTTGATGGAGTGACCTGCAGGTGTACTTCGAAGACTGCAACTGGAACTAATAGACGAGTAGAGCTGGGTGTGCCGAGTTTGGGCTCGTTTTGTTAGTTATGTCGAGACATTACCTCCGGACTTGATGGAGTGACCTGCAGGTGTACTTCGAAGACTGCTACTGGACCTAATAGATGATTATAGACTGTAACTAATAAACGAGTAAAGCTATCTTATAAGAGTGATATAGTCTATAGCTCTTATAACACAATTTTTGTTTTAGATGCCAAGGCCGTTCGGGAAAAGCTCGCGTAAGAAAGTTCACGCTTGTAAACGTAACTTTCAAAAGCGTAATCGGTTAGTACATATATGATTATTAAAAATACATGCATAATTGTGAACATTTATTGTCATAGGATTTTTTTCACAGGCAAAAGGATGATGGTAGTCGTGATGATACACCCGAAGGGCATCCGGAAAGATATGACCAACAAAGTTGTAATACTTCTGATGTCAACAATTTGGAAATGTCTTACGTAAGTTATAATGCATTGATTGATTGATTGCATGCATGCATATTGATTTGATTTGTTTAAAAAATAACTAGTATTTTTTTTTCCCATTTTCTTTTTAGAACTATGAGGAAACAGAACCGTTCCAGGTTTCAGGTAGAAGGGTCGTAGAAATAGGTTATTTTATGGAACAGCTTCAAGAAATCAGTAACCATAGTTCCATGTTTAATTGTAATTTAAGTACCGTTGAAATGTTAAATGAAAAAAGGACTGGACTTAACTCAACTTTTCATATGAAGTGCCGAATGTGCAGCAAAAAGTTTGAATTAAAATCTTCCAAATATTCGGAAAATAAAATAAAATTTAAATCAATTATTGAAAAGTGCAATAAAAGCAGATACATAAAAATTCCTCAAATATTTGTGTTTACGCGTGCTATCAGAAATTGATAAGGTATTTTCGGTGAGGAAACTAACCAAAAAGGATAGTTCGATTAATTATTTAAAAAAAAAATCTATCAAAATGTAAAAATTCTGACAATTATTTGTTGCGATTTCGTTGACTGCTTCAACTATATTGCGTTGAAATAATATTATAACGTTAAAATTGAAACGGAGCCACTGAATCATTCAGTTGAACCAAGCTAAATTGCGTTTTGAAGATTACATCCATTTACGCGATGCAATTAGCACAGAGAAGAAGATGCAGAAAATGTTGGGCTATTTAGGTACTATTTTACCGGCGACATACACATTACACAGGTAGCCCAAGTCATACGCATGAATATGCGCAAGATGCAATGACATAATAAGTTCGTCATTATGGTCGGCCTGGGTCTATTCCATAACATTTACATGTTATCCAAAATGGATGGAAATTATTCAACTGCTGCTTCCCGGACAATTATGAAGTGATCGGCTCGACATTACCACACGTGTTTTCAAGCAATGAGTAACAAGCAACACATTTTTCGGATTATTCCATGATGGATGTATTCAATCGAATGAATTAAATCAGGCTTGCACCATGCACACATTTTAATTTGGTTAGTCTAAAGAATTCGGGCAGATAAAATAGATGAGATTGTATGTGCGGGGATTGCTAATCCTGAAACCGATCCAGACCGACATTATAATGTTATCACGAATATGGGTCATATATATATATATATATATATATATATATATATATATATATATATATATATATATATATATATATATATATATATATATTATATATTATATATTATATCATGGACCGTGTGGCACCATCAACTGCCAATCACCATGCATGGTTTACAGCGAGTGTTCCAAAAAGTATCCACGAAAATTTACGGTAGAGACTATCATAGGCAACACGATGATAAATAATGAAAAGAGTCCGAGTGCATCCCAGGCTGCAAAACGTAGTTCAATAATTTTTCTCTGGCACGTGTATGAAGTAAATAGGGAAGCGCTTGACCACAATCTCGCCTGATGTTAAGCTGAGATGTGGTCCAAGATGGAACGCGGTTCCCTAGAAGGTACCTGTTCACTCTACGCTTGAAGACCCCCATATTGTACTCGTCGGGGAACACAGATAGTAGTCTAATTATTGTTTTTTTTTTTATTCTATTTACCTATACCTATGTGTTATTCATCGAAATAAAATACTGTTATATATCTATATTTATTTTGTATCATTGTATTCCATTCATTAAAGCCTAAATTAGTTCCAAGCCCAATAGCCCAAAGGTAATACGACATTCATTGACTGGGCGGTACAAAGTTCGCCGGGCCAGCTAGTAGTAATATAATGAAACCTAAGAATTAATAAAAAAATATATTTTTGGTGAGTATTATCCATTTTTTTATCTTATACCCTACTCTTCCCTACCCTATCATACTCTATCCTACCCTACACTACTCTACACTACTCTACACTACTTCACCCTATTCTACCCTACTTTACCCTACTCTACCTTACCAAACTTCACATAAACCATCTACTAAATAGTCCAGAAAAAGCCTAAACATTTTGTTTGGATAGGTGAGCCCTTTCTTGAGTTATAAAATGTTTCAGTATATTTGAACCTAAAAAGTTTTTGTAAGTACCTATCAGTAGTATATGCATGTACAAAATAAACGTATTGTCTTTCTAGTTTTCGAAAACCCACTTGCATTTGATACCACAAAAAAATTATATACTAACAAAACGAGCCCGAACTCGGCACACCTAGCTCTACTCGTCTATTAGTTCCAGTAGCAGTCTTCGAAGTACACCTGCTGGTCACTCCATCAAGTTCGGAGGTAAGGTCTCAACAAAACGAGCCCAAACTCGGCACACCTCGCTCCAACTTGTATAATAGTTCCAGTAGCAGTCTTCGAAGTACACCTGCAGGTCACTCCATCAAGTCCGGAGGTAAGGTCTCAACATAAATAACAAAACGAGCCCAAACTCGGCACACCAAGCTCTACTCGTCTGTTAGTTCCAGTTGCAGTCTTCGAAGTACACCTGCAGGTCACTTTATCAAGTCCGGAGGTAAGGTCTCAATATAACTAATAAAATGAGCCCAAACTCGGCACACCTTGCTCTACTCGTCTATTAGTTCCAGTAGCAGTCTTCGAAGTACACCTGCAGGTCACTCCATCAAGTCCGGAGGTAAGGTCTCAACATAACTAACAAAACGAGCCTAAACTCGGCACACCTAGTTCTACTCGTATAATAGTTCCAGAATAGTTCCAGAAGAATATTAGTTCCGAAGTACACTTTGGCAAGTACTTGTTTACCAATCAATCACTGTCCCATGAAATTAGGTAAATGGTATCTACTTTTGTGACCATTCAACGTTACAAACAAATCAAAGTAAATTAAAAAAAAAATATTGCAATAAAAATAAGTTCAATTATCAAGTCGTGTCAGTTTAGTCATAATTTCGTCGTTTCTCGCATTTCGCTGTGTGTGTGAGCCGTGCACGTGTAGTAGTAAGACTCAAAACTTAAAATTGATGCGCGTCAATTTGTAAATGCGTCCTTAAATAGTGTGATTGTGCCATTGTTGTTGAATTATTACAATAGAAATCATTTTATTTGCTTTAGTTATACTCGGTTCGGCGAATGATGATTCCTATGACACTGACAGTTATTCTCAAGAGACAAACTTGTAATGGCGACACCATTAAATTAAAAACGTATTGGAGGCGTCTAAAAATGGCATTTATTAATTTTTACGTAGCTTAATGCCATTTCAATGATATTCCGTTGGAATTATAACAATTCTTAACATTTACGAGAAATTATTTCAATCTGACATTACGTTTACGTCCTGCAAAACTTACATCGTTGGTATTTATCGACTAGTGCGGAAAGTATCGATAAACAAATGTCGATAATGGAAATGAGTACATATTTTTAAAACCGAAAAATCAAACCAAATAGTGAGACTATACCTGAAAAATATCCATTTACCTATGATAACAAGTTTTTCAGACAAATTAAATGGGGACATCCATTTTCATGATAAAATATACACTAGCGCATACGTGTTTAACGGGTTAAAAATTACGAGAAAATGATGAGGTGCATTTTTATATTTTGGAAAACTTTCGTTTTACTTACCTACTTAATCTATGCTAAAAAAAACTTAAATCAATACTACAACAACAACATAATAGACGTTAAAATTTTTAGTTTATAATATTTGTAAAGTATCGACACGACCCATTATACGAGCAATCACTAAGACGAACTGTCATAGGAATCAAGGCCGTGCCGAGTATAAGCACTAATAACATTACAACGCTACTTTTAGTACATAAACAAATAGTTGTCACATACGGCTCGAAGGACCACACACACGTACTTATCTATAAGATCAATCAGATCCGCTCTAGCCGAGCGCAGACGGCTGCGCAACACGAACCACTTCATGGCCATCTTGACGGGCGTGGTGAGGCACGAGGTGAACAGGTCGGCGGGCAGCTCGGGCGACATCGGCAGGCTCTGGCCCGCCGCGCACGCCGCCAGCTGGATGCAGTTCTTGTACGACACCGGCGGGCCGGTCGCTTCGCCGCCCTTGCTGCTCACTTGCATCTGGAAGCAATAACCGAACACAGTATAATATTTGTTCATACAAATCGAAAGGCAATACAGAGAACATATTATTCAGTGTAACATGATAACATGCTGCTGCTACTGTTATTTATATTAGAAAAAACACCATAGTACAAAGGTAAGTTATCATGTCGAAATTACCTGCTTTTTTGTGTTTAATCATAATTAAAAATAATCACATCAAGTAATTCCTAATAATTGTAATAATTTTCATAAAATAATGCCAAACTTGCATAATTCAATATTTTGATTTGCCTATTAATATAATATTATATTGATAGGCACATTGAGATCTATAACTATTTTACTAAAATATCAATACAACATTAATATGTTCCCCGACGAGTACAATTTGGAGGTCTTCAAGAGGAGAGTGAACAGGTACATTTTAGGGAAGCGCGCTCCATCTTAGGCCACATCTCAGCTTACCATCAGGCGAGATTGTGGCCAAGCGCTCCCCTATTGTACAATAAAAACAAAAAAATTAAGCCAATGAATGTATCATCTCATCAATTAAATGATGAATGCATGATCACATACCTCATAATCCCGCTCATGCTGTTCAGCAAACTGCTTGAAGTTCTCCACAATAACTCCAGCATTGGAGCAGTCGTACACGTAGAGCGAGGGCGCGCCCATCCACGTTTGTAGGTCGTACATCGACAAGGGGATGTACTGTGTGTATGCCTATAAGAAATAATGAAGATTTATAAGTTATATTTTTTTAGATCATTCTTTTAAATGAAAACATTTAAGATTTAAAAAATTTAAAACTACTTGCCAAATCTACTGCTACTCTCAAATCAAATGCATGTGTAGTATTTCGTATAGGAGAATTTTCATCTTAAATTTTCATTAAATTGTAATGTTTTTCTTGTAAGTAACACAAATAATAATAAGTGTAACTTTTTCAGAGCCGATTAAGAATCAGAATGTTACAGCAGACATCTGTTGAGTATTTTCAAATCCTACTTTTCAACATGGAAATAAAGTACATAATTATAAAGCAAATGAAACCTACCTTATTAAACACCCATATCTCTCCCTGCGTGGTCGGCTTGGGTACGCCATGCCCGTTGTAGTGGAACAGCACGCGCTCCTCCTTTGCGTTGCGACGTAGTGAGCAGCACAGCTTCTTGATCTATTAACATCGGAAATTGATAACATGTACATTCTATTCTTGCATAACTCTATAATATAGAAATGTTGTTCGTATTCGTTCGTTCGTTTGTTCGAAGTCGCAAAAATGTTGTTCGTATTTTCGATATGGTTGTTATGTTTAACTTAGCTTTTGTAAAAGCGCGCTCCTGTGAAGTTAGATAATAAACACATAACTACCTGGAATACATACACTGAAAATGGAAGAAGAATATACTTGAAATAATAAACTTAATGACAATATTTTTTCACATTTAAATTTTTATTTAACATAAACAGATAATCTTTTAATATTCGCTCTAATTCCACTGATTACATAAAGATGTCTGCATATTTATTATCTGTATCCAAATTATCTATAATATATATCATTATGCGGCATTCACATTTATTGACTATCCAAATTTGCATGTCAAATTAATATAAAACGTATCGGTCAATTAAGGAAAGCTGGCATGTTCACAGTACTCACACTTATGCAATTTCACTTACAGTATGTTCAAAAATAAATGCGACTCTAGTTTCATTTTAGACTTGAATTGTAAAATGGGTGCGTTGTAGATAAATATATGCAAATATAATTATGAAAGCTCTCATAATTTACCTGTAAAATTATAATTTAAAAGTAAATCAATTGATGAAGTTAATTATTTATTCTAATAATAATCAATTGGATAAAAGTATTAATAATCATTCAATTATCAAATAATAATTAAATTTCAGGTCATAAAAACAATACAAATAACACGTGCGCTCACTCCCAACACACGGATGGTTGTTTTGATAATGATTTAAATAACGGACGTCTTCTGCAGTTGCGGAGCAGTCTTGTCCTGACTTTGGTCGAGTAAAGATATCTAAGAAATATTATATTTGTAGTAAGTACGTAATACCTACCAATACGCGCTAACAAATATGTGTTACATGTTTATTGTATAATTTTCACATTATTGGTTTTAAACTCAAACTCAAACATTTATACAATTAGACTTCTTCTAGAAGCACTTTTGAATCGTCATAACAGTTTAACAGTTTTAACATTTACCACCAATTCAGAAAGCAGTATCTATAGAGAAGAAGAAGAATCTATTTAATCATAATCGTAATCTTCTACTTCACTGAAACTTTCATCGCTCGAAGAACTCGCCGTCGGAATTTCTTAATGTTATTATAAATGAGTCAGTGTAATTATCTACTTTTGGTTCTAATTGAATATATTTTTCCTCATGTTCTCGCGTCTTTCTCCAAACGTCACTAAACATATCCAGACTAATAGCATTTGCTTCCTTTCTAAATAATTCTTCCACAGTTTTCAAGTTAAAGTTCACATTTTGTGATGCTACTTTCCCTTTAATTATGCCCCATAGTAACTCTATTGGGTTGAGTTCTGGATGGTATGGTGGAAGGCGCAATACACTATGTCCATGATCTTTGAGGATTGCATCAAGTAAAAATTGTGTATAGTTTGGCTTATTTTTTTTAATAATGTGATAACTCTGATTATTAATTAGTAATTTGATTTTTGAAAAAAAAAAATGCCGATTTTAGTCAAAATTTATATTTTTATAACAAGATCCTTATCATCCAAATTTCCACCTTGGTGAGAAAAATTGACATTTCTAATGAAAATGAACAAAAAATTAAATGATTTTATTAAATACTGTAAAATAGTCTATAATTCTTCCATTTACTGTATCACAAAATTCTTCATAGATTTTTAGATATTCGTACTACACCAATTACATCACCCTGTATTTATAAACAATTGCAAAATATGACACATACATAGGCCGGGAGATACTGACACAAAATTTCGGGTCATTTGTAACAGAATGGCGGTTCTACAGAGGTCTTATTACGCAATGACTAAAAGAAAAATGATGGTCAGAACGCTGGTACCGGCGGACTAGTCGCGTGGGCGTTAGTCGAACTCGTCGGATAAAAAGCGAAAGTCAAACGATTTGTAACACAAAAATTTTAGAATTTACCGATAGCCCATAAAAAAGATGTAGGCGGTAGTGCGGTTTGGAATCGGAATCGGAATTGGAATTTGGAAGCGGTTTGGAATCGTCCGAAAAGTATGGCATGGCGATTTTAGTAAATGGCTGCACGACGATGGTAACCTGTGCAAAAGTTAGCCCGGTACAAATGGTTGAATTGTTTTTTTTAAATCAACGCATTCACGTCGGTATGGCGGACTGTAAGTCACATCGTAAAAGTATGGCATGACACTACCGCCTACATCTTTTTTAAGGGCTATCGGTAAATTCTAAAATTTTTGTGTTACAAATCGTTGGACTTTCGCTATTTATCCGACGAGTGTGACTAACGCCCACGCGACTAGTCCGCCGGTACCAGCGTTCTGACCATCATTTTTCTTTTTGTCATTGCGTACTAAGACCCCTCTAGACCGCCATCCTGTTACAAATGACCCGAAATTTTGTGTCAGTATCTCCCGGCCTAACATGTGCAATGTGTAAATGTGTTGACGTTCCAGCTCTTCTTAATGGGCCTTTACGAATTTAATGTCCTAATAAAACTGATGACATCAGCGGGTGTACAGTTAAATTAGGCGAAGTGAGCTAATCCGACATTGGCCCAATTCGCACTAAGGTCGCACCGGCCGGCATTCAGTGCTTCAGTCTGAGCTAATTACCTCATTTGCGTTACTCATAGCTGTTCAATACAGCTGCTGTCTAATTTGATTCCTTAATTATACATTTGGGATAATGTTGTCTCATTTGTTTACTTTATGTTATTGATTGATAGCATTTTACTTTTCAGTAAGGTTATCATATAGGTAGCAAAATGATAACTTAGCACAACTTTAATAGAACATAAAATAATTAACATTAAAAAAACTCGATAAATAACCACCGAAATAAAAAAAAATTTAAATAAACTTCTGAAATTTTTTTTAGAATACGATATTTACGCACCAGGCACGATATACGCTTACGTTCACATTAGGCATACTTCTCTGTCTACTTCATGAAAGAAAGATCTTTCAAAAATGCTTTCATGAGTAAAATATGAAGTATGGTGGTTATCGTTACTTCAAATTAAATGCTTATGAATGTTTGTTACTCCGGAACACAAAGAAATGTGTCCAACCGAAATTATTAACATAAACTTTCTTTGTATGAATTATACCTTAAAAGATATATTTTATTCATCAAAGCATTAATTCCAACTGATTACCTCATCACTAGTAGGGTCGAGCGACTGCTTGTAGCGCGCGCGCGGCTGCCAACGCTCATACTGTGACTGTAGCGCATGCCCAATCGTCTCCAGAGCTTTGGTGGGAGACAGCGAATTTGGATCTGTATATAAAATTCAAATTCAAAACTTATTTATTTTTCTAGGAAACCCTGTGCAGGGTCAACCAGTGTAAATAAAAATAATATATAAAGTCCGATCACATTTAAAAATAGATGAGGAGACATTTATAATTTTGATTATTAATAATTTTTTACCTAAATTGAAAAAAAAAATTGAATAACAAAATAATAGAAATTTCACATTTACTGAACATTTCCAAAACAAACAAAAAAGAATATACATTTAATTTAAATGTACATATAAGAATGTAATATCTCTAGTTTAACTGTGAAAGAGTATATGTTTTTCTGCATTCTTGCATAAATAAATAATAATAGAAGGACACCATAACATACCAATCCAGCACTCAAGTCTCGCACAAGGCTGTGTCTTCACAACATCTGGTGGGTCCACACCCACATTGAGGCACAGAACCAGCGCCACACAGTGTGTTTTGTACTGTGAACACATTCAAAACAATGAATCCTTCATATATTCTCAACTGCTTCTTCAGCACAGTAGATACTGTAAAGTATTTAACCTGGGTCTGCTTTACAATTGCATTAAATATTGAACAGTATTCTTCATCCTGGGCTTGAAAATGATGCTGTGGGTTATGTCGCATTTCAGATTTTTGATTTTGGCTCATCAAAGAAAAGTTTACCTTGAATTGTAATTTATTTAATTTATTGTAAAATTAAAAATTATATAGTTTACAAAATTAATGTACTTTACAATGTCTTTTTTTTTTTGTTTTATGCTGCGATAGGGGAGCGCTTGGCCACGATCTCGCCTGATGGTAAGCTGAGATGTGGCCTAAGATGGAGCGTGCTTCCCTAGAATGTACTTGTTCACTCTCCTCTTGAAGACCCCCATATTGTACTCATCGGGGAACACAGATTCAGGAAGCATGTTCCAGTCCCTAGCGGTTCGAATAAAGAATGTCTATATTTTAATGTGCAATGGATTGACATTTCATCAGTATAATATTATATCAAGGTATAGGTAATTTAATTTTTGAAGTGAAAACTTCTTTAGCGGCGTTGGGTATAAAATCTTAAACTCGCGTCAGGACACGTGGCCTGATCGAAAAAGCGTAAGACGGATTTTTTTTTTTGCCCTTATATTCCATGCGTAAGACGGATACCATTCCAAAATATCAAACATGCTGAACGTTAATAATCAAGTTTTCACTTCTGCCCTCCCGGAGTGCAACCCGTCTTTTTTTTGATTTATAATGTATTTGAAGGACATTGTAACAGAAAAATTAAGGTGGGACTTGTGTGAATGTGGAGGTGAACCACCACCAAATTACAGGTATATTTTAAATATTTATTAAATTATGAATTACTGAGATATTTTGTAAATTACTGTTTATAATCAAACAAGAAAAGAAAGTGTTTTTGCTTACATTAAAAAAATCATAACAAATTCAGACAAACTTATAACTCTAGAATATGTACATTTATTGTATTCTACACTCCCATATTTAATTGAAAATGATTGACAACAATGATGTAAACAATGAGAAATAATAAACAAACTTTTTAAATTTATAAATCATACCTTACATTTATCTGATTAAAAGTTTTTATAAATTTCACACAATTAATCTTTTCTCACTATTACTCATACATATATCCTCTAATTTATTTCGAAAATAAAAACAACTAGGTATACAGTAAAATTTACATTTATTGAATTATTTACATAGTTATAACCAATGTTATAACTCGAAAAAATATAGGTGAAGTTTTTTATTGTTCTCCAATAAGTATTCACGTGTTAACAATAAAGGCAAACCACAAAACATTGGAGCCCCATGTGCGTTTGTTTTCATGACATCGTGAACCTGCGTGTTTTGTTATGCAGTTACGACGCAGTAACCATATCTACTACTGGTTTCCTACCTTCTCCTTCACTCTCCACGTGTGTTCTTCTCGTTCAGCACCTTTTATTGGCTCCGTATGCCTGGGCTGGTTAAAACATAAAGGTAAATCATCTTCATAATCCGAAGAATCACTATCAGTCTGATCACTGTTATTCTCCTCATCATTAACTGCGAGATAAGGAGGCATTTCTGTCATTTTCACTTAACACTTTTAAACAATCACTTGAATTTTTAACCATTAACGCATGTAAACAATAAAGAAAAACATTTTCAAAACCTTAGAGAATCATGTGCGCGTCCATTTTTCGACACCACATGGGAATAAACAATAAATGCAAACAGTCCAGTGTTACCAACTCTCAAAAATATTTATCCCTGAAGTTTGTGTCAAAAACCCCTAAAAACGCCTAAATTATTCAGTTGTCCCCCTAAAAAAATATACAAATATAAATTCATAATGATTTAGAAATAATATGCTGTAATATGTTTCAAAAGTCTTTTTATTACAAGTTATTTAATACATAAAATATTTCGTCTTCATCTGAAGATTCAGCGTTTTTGAAATCATACATGTTGACATTGAATAAATTTAACATTTTATTGGATGGATTATTGGATGTTGCACAAGATCCACCATTTCGATTTAATGTAAATCGGACCATCATGATCTTAGATCATTAAGTAATGGATGGAGTACGCTGGCAAATGTTCTAACTAAACTTTCTGCTGATTTTGGTGCGGGGAGGGTAACTCACACTATTGAAACACAATCACACATTCACAAAAATAATTTGTGTCACGAAAGTCGTAAAAATTTACGACCTTTTAAGCGACGAGTTTTCAAATTCAACTCTATCCCTAAGTTCATAAAGATTAAATTTGTATTTCATTCCAAGTTGTCTCGTGGGGAGTGCGGTTCAATATCGCGTTCTAAATTCAACTTTATATCTTAGTTCATAAAGATTAAATTTGTATTTCTTTAAAAGATAGTCTCGTAAGGAATGCGGTTCATTATCGCGTTTTAAATTCAACTTTATCTCTTAGTACATAAAGATTAAATTTGTATATTTTCTTTCCATGATAGTCTCGTGGGGCCGCATCAATGATCGAGTAAACATGACTCGATTATTTGTCTTGATCATATCGCTAAACGATACATCGACGATTATTAGAAATTGCATTTAATTAGAAATGTACGTTAAAAAAATAAAAAAATATACACAAATGAAAGGTTATTCCATCTTTTTTAATATTCGACATGTTTGAATTGCTTCTGCAGGACTTGACAGTGCAAAATGGCATTTTTAGCGGAGCACTCGCAGACGTCCTTTCGATGTTTTACGAATACGCAGAGTGTTTGTAATCGATTACGCAAGTAGTTTTTATGAAAGCATAAGATTTTTCGATTCGAATAATCTTATACCTCGGCAAAAGGGGAAACGCCTGCGAGTGTTATCCATTATTTAATGATCTAAGATCATGATGCTTTGCAACATTTTATTTAATTACGTACTAGATGTCGCTATGAGTCGCTAGGTCAAGAAATAAATATCAAAACTAGTTATGTAATTATCAATTTAAAAATATTAAAGAGTCAAAAAAATCCCTAAAAATACCCCTAAAAATTTCAGACCCCTAAAAAAATCCTATCTCACTTATTTACCCCCTAAATCTGGGGGGAAAACCCCTAAGTTGGGAACCGTGAAACAGTCACTTCAAGATTTGTATATAGATAAAAAATGTCATAACGCGTCAAAATATTTTATTAATTTAACTAATAAATTATTTATACATTTAATTTATTGTATTTGTTATTTATGAATGAATATCAAACCTCAAATATTATTATTAGGTTATTAGGAGATAGCTTTAGCGTGGCTCTAGGTTACCAAATGCGGGCGCGCTTTCACTGTACGTGTGTAACACATTATATTTTGAAATTCGCTGGAATTTTTTAAATGTAAATTTCTAATTTAATTCCATCTCCGTCGCATAAATGTAAATCATTACTTTTATTTTTACTACTGATACGAACGGTCGAGATTGGAAATATACATATTTTTTGATAATCACTCATTTTGGGGACACTCAAACAACTTTTTAATTTGATAAGGTTTATTTCAGTTTTTAATGATGTTTGTTGAGGAAAAATATACAAGCCACCTCATTTCATTACAAAAGCACCATATTTAAGATAATGTTTTATTTGAATAAACTAAAATTAACATAAATATTGCAATAATTAGGTACATTAATGGAAAAATACTATTTTATATAATTATATGAGTCCTAATTAAGTTTGAGCAGATTGTGGGTCACATTTTAACAGCACTGCAAACACTACAGGTGTTGCATACACCGTCAGGCAAGCATTCTATATGAAAAGAATGTCTACAATTATAAACAACTAAGTCTGAAGCATTTGAAAGGTCCCGCATTATGATTCTTCCCTGGCAGACACAGCACATAAACTCGTCAGTTACAGATATACCTCGCTGTTGATTCATGATTAATTTTTCATGCAAGTCAAAATAATTCCTCAACGTAATTACTTTACAAGCCTCTTGTACAGACATTTGTAAATGGTAATCGCACATCATTTTCACAAGTGACTCTTTTAGATCCTTTATCTCGCATCCAGGTTGTATGTTTTGTATGAGCATCCTGGGGTCTACGTAATTACCTATCCTCTTTAGCAGCAATGTAACACATTCTGGTTTATCAACAGTTTGTTTTATAAGATCAATCCAAAGTTCCTTATCATTATGTTCCTGGCAGAAGTTAATAGCTTGATTTATGTCTTGTAGCTTTTCAATAATAATTTGTAATGCTTCCCTCGTATTTCCTATTCGGCCGAGTAGAAAAACCATTTCAGGATAGAATTCATTGCTTTGACAAACGTCTAGAGCTTCTTGGATGGGATAGTTATCGCTGCATTTAAGAAATGGCAATAATTTTTCTCGAGCATACTTAGCATACAACTTGACAAGCTTTCCGTGATAACGTCCGTTTGGTTCTACTTTACTGTAAGCATCCAGGTATTTAAAAAGGTATAAATCATGATTTTGGAGTTGCTTCTCTACAACTTCAACGGGTACCTTTGTCTTGTCATATAATAAAAGTGGAATAGCAGTATCACAGTCAAGATTCATCAAGTCTAGAATTTTGTCATATATCACAGAGTACATGTCGTGTTTTATAATAAGCTTAAAGACGTCTTTGTGCTGGATCTTTAAGTATGCAGTTAATGCTTTATCATACTTCTTTTGGTAGCAATAAAGTAGAGCTAATGCTTCCAAATAAATATTCTTATCAACTTCAGTTGTCAACAAATGCTCCAAAACTTCTTTTATAATAACCCCAGTTTTATACAGGCCAGGATTCCATTCTTGTACTAATTTAAGAAATCCTTGAGGATCGACTTTTAAATACTCGTAAAATATTAATTCGTACATGTGCGAACTTAAGGCTTGATCGGGATTTCTAGGCACATAGGGACTTATTGTACGGAGTTGATTGACTTCTGCAAACTTAAGTATTTGGTTCTCCCATAAAACTTTGTCATTTTTGCATATTCTTGCACACAAAATTGCAGCTTCTTCATACATATGCTCAAACATTAAATGGTCTAAATACTGGACTCCAACCGTCACCACTGAATGCTTTGCGGTCTTCCCGCCGACTTCCTCCAAAACGGTAATCGCTTTTTCAAATCTTCCATGTTCTGTTAACCAGTTGACTCGGTCATCAATATCGTAAGGACTGGCTATAACAATGTCTTTTGGCGATACAATAAAAAATCGGTTCTCTTCGATCAGAATATCCAAGTAATAGTCATTACATGAGTACTCTTCATACCCCCGAATATTTAAGCTGTCCGTGGAAACTTCACAGAAGTCACAATCCTTATAATCTGCAACTGACAATACAGGTCTTTGAGCTTTCCCACTTTCAGCGTCAGGTTCTTTGGGTACGCCTAATAATACGAGTTGATCTTCGAGAGGACCCAGGCCACTGATAAAATAGTCCGTTTGAAATGTGTAAACAGGATCAACTAAGTATTCAGTCACATCTCGTGTTTGTAGCTCAATTTGGCTTCTTTTTCGTATTACACATATGCGTACTGTATCTACCCACCCTATCATGAGGGTTTTTGGTGCAGACCATAGTAAGTTACAGCGAAAGTCTTCTATGGATCGATTTGGAGCTTTTTCCCATTGGATGAGACCTAGAGAGCATCTGGGCACTAAGTCGTACACACGAACACCAACCTCACTGGCCCAGGCGACGAAGCGATCATGCCATGCGATGGCTTGCACATATCCTTCGCACTCACAAAGGACAGTGCTACGTAATCGGTTCAAGAATGTTTTCTCATAAAGTGTTAATTTATTATCACCTGAAAACAAACAAATACATATATTTAATAACAAAGCTAGCGTAGTTATATTTGGTAGACTCTTTCTGCTATATTTTCATGTCTGGATCAATGAACAAAATTGTAAATACATATGAAAGGAATATTAGTTTAGAGTATGTTTTTACTATGGAAACAAAATCTTAATTATTTATGCTAGAAACATTGTAAAGATAATGATTATTGTACTTATTTTAATAAAGGAATAGAGAAATTTAAATTCAAATGTAGATAAACCATAACAATTTAATTAAAGCAAATAGTGTAAACTAATGAGTCATCTTATTAGGTCAACTAAGTGAAGAGTTTCATTGGGAACTTTAACAGATAAACATAATATGATTGATTAGAATTATTCTCATATTAATAAGTTGAAGAATTTTTGTACAGTAAAATTCTGTTATAAGTTAATCTTCTGAATATCAAGATGTGAAGAACCCCAAATTGCGTATATATAAAAAATTTCTTTTAGATATATAGAATATCATTCACAGCTTATTTCCTAAACAAGAGGTTTTTTTTTGTAAATGAGACATTAAAATATATGGATTTTTAATTGCTGAATTGTTGTATAAATCTTATTGGTAAAACAACATTATTTTTTTTACATTATTATACCTACAATATGATACTAGAATTGTTATGAAATACAAGGTGATATTTCCTTAATATTTTTTTCATTATCTTATAGGAAATGATATGTATTTTTGATTGTCTAATTACCAGTAAGAAACCTTCTTCCAGAGCCTGATTTGAAATAATATGGGTCTAAGGCGACAGACTTGACCACACGACCTAGAGTCAAATTATGAGTATTATCATCTGTGTATAACCCATACACCAGCACTTTGCCGTCGTCAGAGCAGCTTGCGATGTAGTCTCCATTCACATCCACAGATATTTTGTTCACGGCGATCGCGTGAGCCTGTAAATCTTTCTGATTGTTGTCCATGGATATCGGCACTGTATTTCCTTCGTGATCCAATAGGTGTATTACGCCCCATTGCGTACCGAGACATATAAACTTTGTGTGCACACAGATACAGCTCACGGCATCTTTTAATAGTATATTTTGAACGTCATTACCCATTCTATCATATTTTAACTTTGGCTCCTCGTCAGGAGGCAAGCTGTCGCAACTTTCCAGGTTCAACGCCATGTTATTTTGTATATGTATCTAAACAGTGATAATAATTACATATTTGATTAAAATTATGCGTTTGCTTGAACGATCTAGTTTCTGTGTTCGCCTTTGTATTTCCACCTAAATATGACATTTAACGCTGTTTGCTAATCAGTCAATCAGATGGCATTTGACACTTGACATTACGATGAATGACAATCACATTAACGTTACCCTTCGTTTCGATTTACTCAGTGTACAGTGTAAAATTCTTTACGATTTTTTTACGTCAATACCTCTTATGGAAAAAATTAAGGATGCAATACTTATGCAGTTTATTTTGAACGGTCTGTAACGAATAAAATTTGAAGCTAAAATTTGATGTTCATAATCCCCGTTTTCCAATTAAAGCACTAGAGCGCATTATGCGGCATAATGCTTAACGTTGAATGTTCTAACTACAGCAACGCTTCGCACAATCGAGCACTAGAAAAAGGAATGCGCGTGAATTGATGCGTGCAATCACAGAACATTAAAAACATATAGAAGTGCTATAATGTCATAATTAGTATGAAAACCAGTGTCGCCAAACCACAGAACAGTAAAAACATATAGAAGTGCTATAAGGTCATAATTAGTATGAAAACCAGTGTCGCCAAACCCACACATTTAAACCGATAGTTATACAGTACACTACAAGTAAACTATGTCTTTGATTGGACAGCTTAATTTGAGTAAAAACTGACTTAGGTTATAAATTCAGCATTTCAATATGTACCCTAACGCACCATGTTACGGTTTATTTTAGTATAACATCCCTAGGTATATTAGCTGTTTTGTTTCTCATTGCACAGAAATTCCAAATTCGAAAACATTCAGCTACTCCACAACAGAGGGCGTTAGTTTTCGATAAAAATAACTTTGAACCTCAACACATAGAGATAAGGTTGAAATTTGTGTCACTCAACATTAATGACATTAACTTGATATTTATCTGTTGCTATGCCCTGAGGGATGTCAGCCTTGTTATCGATAATTCACAAATTATCGATAACAAGGCTGACATTTTTGTGAATTTTTTAAAGTAAAACTTTTATTACATCGTCTCAAACTTTTTGGTCTGTGTAGCGCATGTCGCGTGACGGTCGGCTGCCGAGTAGGTATAAAGCAGTGTTCGGAACCGTACGATAATTATCGTACAAATACGATAATTTTGTGCCTAAGTTTCACTTTTACCGTGGTTTCATAAAACCACACAACATTTTTTTTATATGAGTATAGTATAATGTGTCACATTTTGGAGTATGTTTATTACTACTAAGTACGTCTTTTTATATTATTATTATTAAATAAAAAACGGAATAGAATAGTATTAATCTATATTTACAAAATACAAACAGAAAATATGCATTATTTTAAATCTTGGAACTGCCGTAGGTTTGCTGTATCGGTGGCCTTTGTTAGACTGCTTAGTGCTGTTCGGCATCCAGTTAACTCGTCACGTTGCATTTATCCATTTCTCTTTTAAATTAGCCTCTTTGGGAAATCTATAAATAAATTGGACAAATGAAAGCTAAGGAAAAATAAAATAAAATTTAATATTTATAATGTTTGTCTTTTCTAAAGTATCGATACTGTCGATATGCGCCACAAGCATCACTAAAGCGACATTCGTTTGTTTATTGCAATAATATTCCAGAAAGTCTTGTTTGCTGTTCAATCTATAATAGTACTAATTTCTTACGGATTAAGGTTCATTTTGACTAGATATTTGTATACAATTTTGACAAATTACGACAAGCGAAGTTATAACATAAAATATATGTAAAATAAATAAAAATAAGACTTACCGCGCGTTGGTATGAAATGCTTCCATTGCTGATATTACCTATTTCGTTTGCTATCATTTTTGCACTCTAATACCGAACAACACGTCCTAATTAATGAATAAATATGGAAAAAAGGTTTGACAGCTGACAACCGACTCAAATATTTTTGTGCGCACAACTGAGAGCAAGTTAGGTGATCTAAACTTATTATTGACACGTGGGCCACGCCCACATCACACTTCTATATGTTTTTACTGTTCTGTGCGCCAAACCCACACATTTAAACCGATAGTTATACAGTTGTACACTACAAGTAAACTATGCCTTTGATTGGACAGCTTAATTTGAGTAAAAACTGACTTAGGTTATAAATTCAGCATTTCAATATGTACCCTAACGCACGAAGTGACGGTTTATTTTAGTATAACATCCCTAGGTATATAAGCTGTTTTGTTTCTCATTGCTCAGAAATTCCAAATTCGAAAACATTCAGCTACTCCACAACAGAGGGCGTTAGTTTTCGATAGATATAACTTTGAACCTCAACACATAGAGATAAGGTTGAAATTTGTGTCACTCAACATTAATGACATTAACTTGATATTTATCTGATGCTATGCCCTGAGGGATGTCAGCCTTGTTATCGATAATTATTCACAAATAAATATTTTTTGTGTATTTTTTTTTTCTTTCTATTATATGAGTATAGTATAATGTGTCACATTTTGGAGTATGTTTATTACTACTAAGTACGTCTTTTTATATTATTATTATTAAATAAAAAACGGAATAGAATAGTATTAATCTATATTTACAAAATACAAACAGAAAATATGCATTATTTTAAATCTTGGAACTGCCGTAGGTTTGATGTATCGGTGGCCTTTGTTAGACTGCTTAGTGCTGTTCGGCATCCAGTTAACTCGTCACGTTGCATTTATCCATTTCTCTTTTAAATTAGCCTCTTTGGGAAATCTATAAATAAATTGGACAAATGAAAGCTAAGGAAAAATAAAATAAAATTTAATATTTATAATGTTTGTCTTTTCTAAAGTATCGATACTGTCGATATGCGCCACAAGCATCACTAAAGCGACATTCGTTTGTTTATTGCAATAATATTCCAGAAATTCTTGTTTGCTGTTCAATCTATAATAGTACTAATTTCTTACGGATTAAGGTTCATTTTGACTAGATATTTGTATACAATTTTGACAAATTACAAGCGAAGTTATAACATAAAATATTATATGTAAAATAAATAAAAATAAGACTTACCGATGGTATGAAATGCCTCCATTGCTGATATTATTTCGTCTGCTATCATTTTTGCACTCTAATACCGAACAACACGTCCTAATATGAATAAATATGGAAAAAAGGTTTGACAGCTGACAACCGACTCGAATATTTTTCTGCGCACAACTGAGAGCAAGTTAGGTGAATGGTGATCTTACCTTATAAGTGACACGTGGGCCACGCCCACATCACACTTCTATCTACTTTATAGACCGGACTCTCAGTGGAGTTTCGTTTGCAAAAATAGCGGACCTAAATCTGACTTCTGATATATATTGTATAGATCCCAGACATCCTATAGACAGATGTTGCCAACCAGTTTTGTGGTCCCCTCCCCCCACCCCGGTAATTAAATATGGCATACAAAGAAAAAAATAAAAATTTCCAAAACATGCCGTGTGGGGTATCAAATGAAAGAGCTTATTGAGTAGATCACGAATATATAGCATACTATAACATTTCTTACACTTTTTCTAAGATTTTTTTAGAAAATTTACGAAAATGCTCCATTTTTGAGTTAACTTTAAACCACTATAGATTGAAAACTCATGAATATATTTTTTAAATTATTATTTTAAATAATTAACAATAGTCCATTGTTTACGATTCAATAGTTCGTACAGTGAAATAGTTGCATGGGGGAGTGGGAGGAGCATTCAAAGATGGCGAGTATATTTTCAAGTTTATGTTTATGTTTATAATTATCTCTGCACTGTCGTTGTGTTTGACAGAATGAAAAATATGGCAGAACATTCTTGAATCAGCCTCTGTGTGATTAGATTTCAAATCGGTAACTTCAGTGAAAGTTGCGCCTTGCAATTTAAAACATTTTGTGGGGTCATCAAATCCACCACATACATATAGCTCACTTATATTATATTACGAACTATTGAATCGTAAACAATGGACTATTGTTAATTATTTAAAATAATAATTTAAAAAATATATTCATGAGTTTTCAATCTATAGAGGTTTAAAGTTAACTCAAAAATGGAGCATTTTCGTAAATTTTCTAAAAAATCTTAGAGAAAGTGTAAGAAATGTTATAATATGCTATATATTCGTGATCTACTCAATAAGCTCTTTCATTTGATACCCCACACGGCATGTTTAGGAAATTTTTATTTTTTTCTTTGTATGCCATATTTAATTACCGGGGTGGGGGGAGGGGGACCACAAAACTGGTTGGCAACATCTGTCTATAGGATGTCTGGGATCTATACAATATATATCAGAAGTCAGATTTAGGTCCGCTATTTTTGCAAACGAACATCTCCTTGGAGCCTGCTCTATTACTGTTGCGTGCAATCGATTTATCGTTAGTAATTATTAATTGTTGGAAAAAATTTTAAAGGTTTCCTTTCATTGTAGTTTTTTCGAAATAATCAAAGCTAATTCAAATTGTGTTAAAAAAATAAATATAAGTATGGGTGAAGGTACAAACATTGAAAAAAATGTTAATGAAATAATCAAAATCCAAATTACTTAAAATAACCGTGAATATTTTTCAACCAATTATTATGTATACCACTTTATTTACACATTAATGAGGTTATTGCTAACTCTATGAATATTTTTTTTTTTCAACACTGAACTTAGCGCAACCTGCTGGTGCGTTTCATGTTCCAATTAAGCATCAGCATAATTCGGCATTGTGCGGCACTGAGTCGCATTATGCTCTGTGATCTTCTAGTATATTTAACACATCGTTGGGCGGAGGCGATTGAGAGCAAGGGTGAAGCGTTGGCGGTCAGCTTGGACATAGCGAAAGCCTTTGATCGGGTCTGGCACAAAGCGCTTCTTTCGAAGCTTTCTTCCTATGGGCTTCCCGAGAAATTTTGCCGATGGGTCACCAGTTTTCTCACTGAGCGTAGTATGAAAGTCGTGGTCGACGGTTCATGCTCCGAACCTAAGCTCGTGAATGCTGGTGTACCACAGGGCTGCGTTCTGTCTCCCACACTGTTTCTTCTGCATATCAATGATTTGCTGCGCGTTAGCAGCATTCATTGCTATGCAGACGACAGTACGTGTGATACAGTTTATGCCGGCCGCAGCAATATTTCTCGGGATCGCGTCATTGAGTGCCGGAACGATCTTGTGTCCGTAATCAAAACTTCCTTAGATGAAGTCTCGAATTGGGGTCGAATTAATCTGGTCCAATTTAACCCCAATAAGACACAAGTCTGCGCATTCACCGCTAAGAAGAATCCCTTTATCGCGACTCCCGTTTTTCAAAGTACTCCTCTAAAAGCCACAGCCAGTATCGGAATTCTTGGACTCGAAATCTCGAGTGATGTGCAGTTCTCTTGTCATCTGGAAGGTAAAGCTAAGTTAGCTTCGCAGAAACTAGGTGTACTCTGTAGAGCGGGGCAGTATTTCACTCCGAGCCATATCGCCTTAACCTTTATAAGGCGCAAGTCAGGCCGCATATGGAATACTGCTCCCATCTCTGGGCCGGTGCACCTCAACAGTATCTCCTTCCATTTGACCGAATTCAACGGAGGGCTGTGCGACTCGTTGGCGAGCCAAGTCTAACCGATCGGCTTGATTCTTTGGCATTGCGTAGAGAAGTCGCTTCCTTATGCGTCTTCTACCGCATTTATCATGGGGAGTGCTCTGAAGAACTGTTTGGTGCACTGCCTGCTGCTGAATTCCACCATCGTACGGCACGTCATAAGCTGAAATTCCACCCATACCATCTGGACAGCTGGCGATCAACAACTGTTCGCTTTAGAAGAAGTTTTTTGCCTCGTGCTACCGAAATTTGGAATCAGCTCCCGCGGGCAGTGTTTCCAATGAGTTACGATTTGGGGACCTTCAAGAAAAGAGCGTACACCTACCTTAAAGGCCGGCAACACACTCGCCATACCCCTGGTATTGTGGGTGCAAGTGGGCGACGATGATCATTTACCATCAGATGACTCGTCTGCTCGTTTGCCTGCTCTTCACATAAAAAAAAAAAAAAAAAATTGGAAAACAGCCAATATTATACTCTTAACAATAAAAAAAAAACATTCACGAAAAAAAGCGGGAAAATCAAGCGTTTTATTTTATTATGCTTGGACGCAACTGGAGATTTCAGCAGAAGTTAGAGCCCATTGATTTACGAATATACTGTGCACCTTTGATTTCATGAAGCATGTATAAACGAAATAATATGAGAAATAAAAATTTGACCTATTATAACGAATATTTGTCAGCGTTTGGTCAAAAAGTTTTGTCTAATTTAATTGATTTTCAAACTGGTAGGGACATGGTTCTTGTTAGATTATGTGATAAATTTAATTCCTCACTATAAGTTATTCATTCTTTTTAGAGCGCAATCGCAGATTACGTCCGTATGCTGAAGAAACTCCAATTGGAAGACAGACGCAACCCCAAACGCAAGTCCATAAGAAACGAATTATTACGTAAGTTGCTTTTGCATTTTATAGTTTACTAGCTGAGTTTAGCATTTTAGTTCTTATAAATATATATTTTTTATTTCTGGCTTAGCGGCCTGCATCGTACCGCTAACCGCTTAGACAGCCTCATGATAGTAGATACTAGATAGATACCATCCACAAGTCTAAGTATAATTATAAAGTATGTAACATATTCTATACTAGCTGCGCTCCGCGGTTTCACCCGCGTGGTTCAGCTCCTGTTGGTCTGGTTGGTCTTAGCGTGATAATAATATTATATAGTCTAATGCCTTCCTCGATGAATCGGCTATCTAACACCGAAATAATTTTTTAAATCGGACCAGTAGTTCCTGAGATTAGCGCGTTCAAGCAAACAAACAAACTCTTCAGCTTTATAATATTAGTATAGATTATCATCAAAATTATGAAAAATAACTTTGTAAATAAATAATAGATTATTTTAGATTCAATGATGGATGTGACTCTCAACAACAAACTCACGAATATCAACATAATACAATTCAAACGATTAGTCCCATTATAGAAAAATGTACAGATGTAGTACCAATACCTACGAATATGGAACTAATAGAACCAGCAATTGGTGTAGCCATTCCTGAAACTTCTTCTATTCCACTGACCACGAGTAATGTTTTATGTGACAATTTAATAATTAATATCAATGAAAAAACAAATGAAGTTGATAATACAAATACAGTGGATTGGAATAATTTCATTGATACTGATCTATTATCAGAGTTTAATATAAATTCAAATGCATATTCGATCACGAATATTCCTTATAACAATGCTCCTCTATTTAAACTTCACTTTACTAAAGATAAGGCCCGTACAAATATTAATTCTGAAAATGAACAAAATGTGAAAGAAAAACGAACTAAACGCAAAACTGTAGTAAAAAATTGTGATACTAATAAAAAAACAAAAGTCGAATCAGATGTGGCATTAGATAAGAAACCAAATTTTAGAAAAAAGAAATACACAACTGCAGTTAAAGACTGGTTAAAAGATATTGATTGTGGCAATGTTGATGATTTCGATCGTGGTTTTGATCAAAATATTGCAATGAATACTCATGATTATCATGATGATGGTATTGAAAATGTTACAAAAGAAATAACAATAGAAGAAGTGCCTAAAAATAATAAGAAAAAGAAAACAATTCAAGCACAATTAGCCAATAAAGATGGTATCATGAAGTATTCTAAACCGAAAAATAAAACAAATAAAAAGGTCGTTGAGGACACCATCAGTACGATAAGTGATAAAAATGAAGTAGAAAAGGAAAATGATGTTGATAAACAAGTGAACGTTAATGTTATAAAAACACCTAAAAAGTCTAAAGATGATAAGGTGAAAGATAGAAATATTAAAGCTAAGTTTATAGCGCCGATAAAATCCCAAATTCCTGTAAAAGACATTACATATGACATAACTATTGTAAATGAAAACAATTTAGATGAATGTTCAATTCACTTTAATATTATAGAGACACAAGAAGTTGTAGTAACTTTACTATATGGGTAAGATTTGTTTTTCGTCTATTATAAACATTTATACTAACAAAAGATATTGCATTACGATTGTTATATTTATGCGGTAACGGGTAAGGAATTTGTCCATAATATAGGCATCTTTATTCTCAGCAATGGATTTTCTCAACTGAACAGTCACCACACCGACGATAGCTGCACAGCTGAAGGACTCATGTTTTTGATTAATAACAATTTTTACTATTTCAAAGGAAATGATAAAAGCTTTATGTATGTTTCGTGGTTTGTTACGTTTATTGTTGTTATAATCGAATACATTTTGTTTTCAAATCGGTGTTTTTAATTTTTCCAGAAAAATTATCAATGAAATAATGAAAATGAAAATAGTCAGCTATGATGCGAAGCATGTGTTAATTTACGTTATTTCAAGTTTCGATATTCCGATTGGAAAATTGAATTTAAATATATTTGATACTAAGGTTAATACTACATTCTGCACTATATTTTTCAAAATAAAAACATTAGATATATTAATAGTCGTCATAATGATTTCAAAATAGATAGGTGCGAGTTTAATAGAACCGGACAATACCCCGGAGAACTTCTCCGACCTGCAGAAGTTACTAAACTTCAAGGCGGAGTACACGATCGCGACAGACTGTAATCTGCAGAAGTGTGCGTGGTACATGACGTCACTGGCGCAGTGTGCGGAGACATTACAGAGGGAACTCGTTGAGAGAGAGCTTTGGAAGCTCTTTGTGGATGTGGAAATGCCTGTCCTTTCTGTTATTGCAGGTAGGAGTGGGAGAAATGGATAGGTTTCAAATATGTTATGCTAGGGACGTAATTAAAAGTAGCTTGTCGAAATGACGGCATATTTTCAGATATCTTTGCTTAGTAGCAATTGGAGTTAAAGATAATACGGAATTTTTTACATATTGATTCAATCATAATCTCTTCCTTTACCGTCTCAAGTTAGTTTGGGGATCATTGTTTTATTTTTGTTTATTTCAATAAGTATAATGTAACGTTCGAATAAGAATACTAATTATGATAATTCTACTAAGAAATGGAACATCGCGGTGTCTGCGTGGATCTAGAGAAGCTCAAATGTATGGAAGGCGTGTTACTGAAGAAGATGAAGACAACAGAGCTGGAGTGCCACAAGGCAGCTGAGAAGAGCTTCCAAGTGAACTCCGCTGTGCAAGTCAGAGCTATACTGTATGATGAGCTCAAGTTGGACACACAGTGCAATGTTAAGATTAGAGAGACGATATGTAAGGGAGCTAAGTCTACTTCGGAAACTATGGTGAGCGATACTGATACGACTTGAAATAGGCGTGTTTTTTGTTAATAAAGTCTTTTAAAGTTTAAACATCAGTTTTGGTTTTGGATTGACTGCAATACATGAAAAGTTTATAAATTAAAAAAAAAACATGTTTGCAATAGAATTTATGGACATTTTTCATCTCGAGTCGTACATTCGTGTAGTAATCAGGTATTGGCTTGACTGTTGTAGTTACGCAGTCTGATGTCAGTACACCCGCTGCCCCGGCTGATCCTGGAGTACCGCCACCTGCACAAGGCGCATGCCACCTTTTTAGCTGGTATCGTGCCGCACGTTAGAAATGGGATCGTTAGACCTACTTGGTAGCGTTATTTATAGTCAATTATTTATCCCGATTCGATAATTTTAGACAATTTAAATATATATTCATGACCCAAAATAAATTTCTTTTTATTAATTTTGGCTGTTCGTTATTTTGAACCAAATTATAAGATACAAACAGCAGCAGCCACGGGTCGCATCGCATGCAGCAATCCCAACTTACAAGCAATACCTAAAACACCTTTCAGTTTAGTTCTCTTCCCGCAGGAAAAAGATAGTGGTACCTACATTGTATTTAATATTTACTGTTACTTTCATTCCAGAAACTTAATTTCTTATCAAAACTGTCCCCATAAATGAAATTGTTCAAATTTATTTCAGTCATATTAAATTCCGTTACCAACTAGACAATCTTAAAACAACCTTATTTATAAAATTCCTCTATTCATAAGATATCGAGACCGACACGCTAAAGTTCCGCTCAGTATACACGGCTCGCTCTGGCTGCACGCTGCTAGCGGCTGACTTCAAGCACGTAGAGTGCCGCGTGTTCGCGCACCAGGCGGCTGACACCGGCCTGCTGGCTGCACTCGCTAGCCCCGATCTGTTCAGGGAGCTGGCTGCTAAGTGGTGAGATTTATTACCACACTAGTTGTGTGGTATTTTTGTTAATTATTATTTAAAAGATTGATTTAAAGTTAAAGAGAAGATTGGTATTGATATTTTCTTTAACTAGAAAGTAATTAGCTGTATACTGTGCAGTGTTCATTTACATCAATACTCTATTAATTCATTTCAACATAAATTCAATATTTATATAATTTATAAAGGCTAAACAAGTCGCCAGAGAGCGTGGTCGCGGAGGAGCGCGAGCGCACGAAGCGCATCGTGTACGCGAGCCTGTACGGCGCTGGCAGCAGGAAGCTTATGGAGATACTCGACGTTTCCTATGACCATGCGCTCTCCATTGTTTCTAGCTTTAATCGTAATTATAAATTTAATAACTTTTGAAGATATTGCCACTTTTGTACATTATTAATAGGTGGGGCCTAAAAATGAACCCTGTGGTACTCCAAACACATTTCAACAATAATTAAACGATCAAACAAGTGAGGGCTAAAATGAAAAAAAAAAAAAAAATAGTTTCATTATTGTAATTATTTTACGGATTTATGATAATTACGTTCATAAAACCTTCCAAGTCTGAAATAAAGTTGATATTGAAGCTATCACACTCTTCGCTCTATTCGTGCTACATATTTTGATATTACATTTCTTTTGTAATTCAGTTCGAATTTAGATCATTAGATGAAACTGTTACATGGTTCATATTCACTCCCTAATTAATTTTAACTTCTCAAACTTATAATTTAATTATTCCAGGCACATTTCCCGCAATGAAAACGTTCGGCCGGTGGGTAGTAAAGCAGTGCGAACAGAATAACGGTCGTATACGCACGGCTAGTGGCCGTACCAGAACTTTTCCCAATATTAATAGCAAGGATTTCGCGATCAAGTCGCATGCGGAGAGACAAGCTATTAATTTTGTTGTTCAAGGTAAGGAAAAATATTGCCATGGGTAGATGTGAGTGGGATCGGTAGAAGGGAAAATATAGCTGTGTCGATAAGAAACTTGTTTAATTTATATCTGACCCCTCCATAATTTTACTGTACGATAAAAAAAAACTTTAATAAATTTGGTTGGTGAAAAATCTAGTACTTCCATAAATAAATGGATCTGCATTACTAGCAAATATCCATCATACTACGACCGAGAAATCTATACTAATATTATAAAGCAGAAGAGTTTGTTTGAACGCGCTAATCTCAGGAACTACTGGTCCGATTTGAAAAATTCTTTCGGTATTAGCACAGACTAATAATAATATACTACGGTATTAGATAGCCCATTTATCGAGGAAGGCTATGGCTATATATTATCATCACGCTAAGACCAACAGGAGTGGATCACTGCGAGTAAACCCGCAGGGCACAGCTAGTAAATAAATAAATTACACTAGGGCTAGCGGCAGACATAACCAAGTTAGCGATGTGCCGCACGGCGCGGGTGGCGGGCGCGCCGCTGCTGCAGATACACGACGAGCTGGTGTGGGAGCTGCCGCACCACCACGTGGCGACGGCTGCTGGTTCTTACTTTTTATTCAAATGTATTTATTTGGTATAATAGGGTGATATAAAAGTTGATTTTATTGCTAAAATTGTAATAAGGCAATTAAAAATACTGGTAAAAAGACATTAAAAATATATTATATGGTAAAAAATTAACAAACTACGCCTACAATGTGTTCTTTGGTTCAAAATTATATTTAGAAAAGATTTTTGATAAACATTCACTAACATGTATTTTTTAATACAGCAATAATAAAAAACACGATGGAGGAATGCGGTCGAGAGTTCGGCATTAGTGTACCATTGCCCGTCGCATTATACCGCGGGCCCAGTTGGGGAGAATTAACCGAATTCACACTAGATGATATTAACCACTAGTGAATAAATTTATTTTATATAAGTGAAAAATATGAAATAAAAAACAATTGACTTTATAATGTATTTTATTTCTCACTCAAGGGGATTATGTATAGTGACATGATTATGAATGGTTATAGGTACATAAATACAAATATTCCTGATATATGTAAAAAATGAATTACAAACACTATAAATATAACCAGAGTAACGTCGGAATAATGTAGCATACATGTATTGATTCGTATTCCATTAATAAGATTATCAAAAATTATACTTTTAGAATCACGAGTACATTCTTCCCCATTCCTATATTTCGTTCAATTCATTTACACGCTATACAAAATCACTTAAAAACAAATATTTTAAAAACCTTTACATGGTGTAGAATAAATAAACACACACTTGAGAATATGAAGCTAAGTGCATTCAATATTATTACAAAATAGTATGCGTTACAATATAGACTTGATATCTATGATTGAAAATTAAAATGTATCAAAAATGTAACATGCTCTAAAAAGTCACCATCTTATTTTAATTTCATTTAGGGCCGATTTTTCAATCGCGAGATAAACAGTTTAATAACTACCCCTCGAATAGATTTATTCAATTATTTATCTAACTCATAACGGCTCGCCTATTTTTCAATCGTGATTTATTTGATGAATAACTATCTGACCAAATATTTCCATATTGGCAGCTCTGCTCTCGGAGTGGCGAAACAAAAATATTAAATTAGTCAGGTTAGAGCGGGATAGAGTCAACTCTTGCAATTTGTCAACAACCGTCATTATGACTCACGTCAGGAGTGCATTTTAGTTTGTCTTGTATTGCTCTTGTCTTCTATGATTGTTGATTGTTGTTTTGATTCGAGTAAAGAGTTTGGTTAAATTTGTGTTTCAATTTATATATTTTACGATAGAAACGACATACTTAAAGGCAGCGTTCGGCAAATTTTCAATGGCATGGTCATCAGTACTATCAAAAACATCAATTTCAATATGATTTTAATTGATAATAATTATAAAGAAAGAGGTTTAATTGTTAATAATTCTACGCTCTATGTTATGACATACGACATACGAAAATATCCCCAATTTGACGCGTCAGTTGTCAACTCAAACGCCTAACCGTCGAATAGCGCGCTATCTGGCCGTTGGAGCGGCAAATAGATTTATTCCTCAAATAACGTAGTTATTCGATAGATAAGGCCTATTCGTCTATTGAAAAATTGAATATTTTGTTAACTGACGAATAAAGTCTATCTAGCTGTTTATCTGGGCATTGAAAAATCGGTCCTTAAACAAAATAACTTGATTTAATTGCCAATTTCAATAAATATTCCGTAAAACGGTGGGACTAAACTAAAATAAAGTGAAAACGATTTATTTCATTGTGTACTTATACTATATCTGAGCATTGAACAATTAGCTCCTAAACCTTACACACTAATAGTATTTCTTAAATACGATTTTAGACTAGAAAGCTATGAGATTATGACCTTTAAATTAAATGTTGAAGCCAATAATTTTATGTCTGTACTATATTTGATGTACTTAGTTAAAAAATATTTTATATAGAAAAATCAAACTTGGGCACAATTTTAATCTAAATTAAGCTTAAGATTGCAATTTTAAAAAACTTAAAAACTTCGAGCTGATTCAATGAAAAAAAAAAACATAGGTTAAGAGTATTTGTACAACAGCTGTTATGTTTAACATTACGAATTAAATTCCCCTAAAGACAACACTAAGATTGTCTTCCATTTCTTAAAATTAAAATAAATAATAAGCTAACTTAATTTTAAAACATTTCGATTTAACTAGCTGTGCGAAAGACATCACAATTACAAAAATATACATATTAAACATCAATGCAAAAACACATTTGATTGTAGACATGCACCTAAAAACGTTTTGCAATAATTTCACTTGATTTAATGTTTTTGGTAAGTTTTTAACTAAAAAAATAAACTTTAATAGATGAGAGTCTACATACTATGTCTAGTATACAAAATATGATTAATTTTTAAAAGCATACTAAGGCCTATCGGGTTCTTTAATCGCCTACATTAGATTTTCTTGCACATTAATTGATTCACACTGCTTCATTATTATTTTACAACTGCCAAGTCCAAGAAACACTTTATTCACTGCTTTGTGTTTCACTTAAGCAACAATCAAGTCTTGACACTAATTCTCGTGAACAGCGGATGCGCGTGAAGCGAAGCGATGTGATGTGCGGGCGAAGCGAACCCGTCGCGTGCTGGTTTCGTGTGCGCCATGATGTGGTGTCGGTCCGTGTTCTTGGGCTCTTGCTTGTGCACTAGCATCGTGTAGCGCGATATGTCGGGCGGGAATCTGGAAGTAAACATAATTTAATTTATAATAATGGTTTTGTAGACCAACAAATACAGTTTTATTGGGGACAATAATGTTATTTGAATTTTTAAACTTAAAATTCAAACAATTATTCATTCACTAGAGTTTGTTTAGAAGTGCTTTTGAATCATCAAAATAAATACAGAAAAATAATAATTTACTACCAGTTCGGAAAACAGTTTCTACGGAGAAGAAATTAAAAGGATAACAAAATGATATTTTACATATTCTTTTTTTATTTTAGTGAATCTGTGAATAAAAAAAAACATGTCAAATGATTGATAATAATTAATGAATAGATAACATACTGTGTATGTCATGGTTTAGCATGAAGCCATACGGCATAGAAAACCTCTACTAATTAAATTGTCCATATATTGTGAGCAAGGTTCACCATGCATATTAAATGCTTTATTATATTGTTTTTATAGTGCAAGAATAGTTCATATGTGACATATTTTATTGATATTCAAATATTTGATAGATATTAAGAGGTATTGTTTAAAAGATATTATGTTTATGATGCAAAAATAAACACTTACATTATCAGAATTTAAACAAATAATAGTTCTCTAAGATAGCAGTTGAAATGTTCTCATCCTTAGATCATTAAGTAATGGATGGAGCACGCTGGCAAATGTTCTAACTAAACTTTCTGCCGATTTTGGTGCGGGGAGGGTAACACACACTATGAAACAAAATGACACATTCACAAAAATAATTTGTGTCTTTACAAAACTCACACTATTACAAAATCGACACACTAGCCTGTTTTTGCACACAAACATGGATCACACATAAACATCTTTGTACAGTACTCCAAAATTAATAATGCGCATGCAGATCTTCGCTAATTATCGTATTTCCAGAAACACCCGAATCACCCCGAATCATTGAATCGTAAGTGCCCTAAACAATTCACTTGCATCTTTCACCTTGTTCAAAAGAAATAGGAGTCAATTCAGAGTCATACACAATCGAAAACAATTCAGGCGATAAGTGACAGTAGCCTGTCAGTCAAAAAATTCAAAAATCCTTCAGTCGTCTTTATATATTGGTGGCGACCGCACGTATTATCTCTGTATGGAATTATATAGAGCTGCTGTTACATACCCTTCTTAGTTTTGTTTCAAAGTTGAATTTTCCGATAATATGATTATTTACACAGGTAGCAGATAGCAGTGGGGAAAGTGAAAATTAATAAGAGCATAATGAAAGTTCTGATCATTCTACGATATCAGAAATAGAGATAATCCCTGATTCTGTAAATCCTTTGGACTGAGATTTTAATGATTAGATTTCTACAATTTAAATGGAAACCAGTGTTTGAAAATCATTTTTTTAAATATAAACTTTGTCTTATTTTAACCTTCCATTCATCCATCATTACGCCAGCTTCAGTAAGACACTTTAATAGTTCTAAGTATAGAATTTTCCGAATAAATCTATACAACAAATATATATTCGCAATCGTGTGGCTTATCCTCGCTATTAACTTACATTGAATTATCGAAACAAATTTCGTTACTTATCTCTTTTACCATAAAATCACAATAAAACTCATAATTCTAATAAACTATGCATGAAGAAAATACATTTAACCACTCTATATACATATTACATATCATCTTCGGAGGCTCGGGGAATATGACAGTTGCCGAACAGTGACGAATTTTTCTATGCGCATTATCAGTTTGGGAGTATAGGTCTACCAGAATCTGATGGCATATTTATATTTATAAAATAAAAGATTTTCATGTGGCAACTTTATTTGACAACTATCAAATTGGTTGACAAATTATTTGTCTTCTTCGTTGACAATTTCAAGTAGTTTTCATCGCAGTTGATGAATAATTTTTAGGATTTTGTCTAAAAATCTTCGAACATGTCGAAAAAGCGGCTGCGATCACAAGCAAGAGGTGTTGTTTACAATGTGTATAGAAAAATATTCGATGAAGAAGGGTCAGAAACATAACAATTTTCAATTTTGAAGATTTTATTGGTAAATTTGACTTACCCGTTTTGATACTTTTAATTAAAAATATTATAAGTAGGTAACTATAATATTTTTTGTTGATTACAATATAATTTTATGAAAACTTATTACAGGAGTTTCCAATACGGCTATTCGTCAAGTCTAAGCTGTCCAAGTCAACTTTATAATGTGTGTATCTGTTAATACTTACGAAAATAAACATGGTTTTATTTTATTTTTGTTTTATTTAAAAAAAAAAAAATATAAACAATCTAGTTTTGATCTGCATTATCATTATATCCATATTTTGACATGGCATAATGATAATGATTTAAACAAATATAGGTATGTGTAAATAATAATATGTCTAATATACATATAAAACTAATATGTATATTATACATGTAAGTATGTACCTACATAATATTAGTGGATATCTCATTATTAAGTACAGTATTGTTCACTTATGTAATGTGACTAATGATATAGAGGACAAAATAAAAAATAAGAAGTATCAAGATCGTTCAGTCCATTTTCCCTAGGGTTGTACACTCAAAATTTTGATTTCCCTAATTGCCATCAGATTCTGGTTTACCTATACTGTACATACCTATACGTAATAATACAATCGCTCTGAGGATGTAAACAATGAAAAACTGTATCGATGTATCGATATTAAAAAATAATAATTTTGTTGAAATAAAAATAAAATATATAATTATTATATTCATAAAAATACTATACATGTATCTTCATAATATACGCTTTAAGCAATATATGCGATTTTTCAAGCATGTTACACATAATATGGAAAAAGCCATTTTATTTCTATTTGAATATTATGTATTTATTCATCACATCACATTTCAATAAAATAAATATGTCCATAAGAACATTATCAAAAGTAGTAAATAGTAATAAAAGTAAATGACACAGTCTGAACGAAATGAAATAAAAAGTACACGAATATTACTAACTTACATTGTAGGAGGTACCCCAGAAAAATATAAAAAAAAAATATTTTAGAACTTTGACGGCGTAATAAATGTCCATGCAAAGTTTCATCTTTCTAGCCATAACCGGTTCGATGGTAAAGTGAGGATTGACTGACGGTCGAACGGAAATAACGAAACTATAGAGATTACGAATACGGAACCATAGAATTGGAAATAACAAAAAAATAAACATTGAAATAATAAATAATGCCATTTGTGCAGTTGAGTAAAAGTTTAATATAATCAGGTTATTTCTCATCTCATTTCAAATTATACTTAGAAAAATATTTTTTTATCAATATCGATAGTTAAGAAGTAAAATCACGTCACTAAAAAAGTCGTAAAATTTTACGACCTATAGTGAGCGACGAGTTGCGTATTTAAATTCAACTCTATCGCCGAGTTCATAAAGACGTAATTTGTCTTTCTTTCCATCATATACTGGTGCGGTGGGGAGTACGCATCAATGATCGAATAAACATGACTCGATTATTTTGTCTTGCTCATATCGCTAAACGATACATCGACGATTATTAGAAATTGCATTTAATTAGAAATGTACGTTAAAAAAATAAAAAAATATACACAAATGAAAGGTTATTCCATCTTTTTTAATATTCGACATGTTTGAATTGCTTCTGCAAGACTTGACAGTACAAGACGGCATTTTTAGCGGAGCACTCGCAGACGTCCTTTCGATGTTTTACGAATACGCAGAGTGTTTGTAATCGATTACGTAAGTAGTTTTTATGAAAGCATAAGATTTTTCGATTCGAATAATCTTATACCTCGGCAAAAGGGAAAACGCCTGCGAGTGTTATCCATTACTTAATGATGTTCTCATCTACAATAATAATATATGTAGGTAAAATATACAAACAATGTATTGTTAGGCAGACAATATCAGGCATATTATTATTTTTTATCATTTAACTAGCGGTCCGCCCCGGCTTCGCCCGTGGTACATGTTTACGTTTTCTCTACATAAGAACCATCCTCGTACTTCAAGGAATATAATAAAAAAAGAATTATCAAAATCGGTTCAGCCGTTCTCGAGTTATGCGCTTACCAACACATTTTGCGATTCATTTTTATATATAAGATTCTTCCAGAGAATATTGAATAACAAAATTATTAATTACTAGCTTTCCACCCGCGGCTTCGCCCGCGCAGTCAAAGAAGTTAAACCCGCATAGTTCCCGTTCCCGTGGGATTTCCGGGATAAAACCTAACCTATGTCCTTTCTGGGGTATCAAAATATCTCTATACCAAATTTCATGCAAATTGGTTCAGTAGTTAAGGCGTGATTGAGTAACAGACAGACAGAGAGAGATACTTTCGCATTTATAATATTAGTATGGATATTTTCTACAGATATTTAAATCAGAATTCAATTAGAAACAACTTAAAAGTAAAAACAAATTGCATTTTAAAAGTAACCTGTGAACTGAGAAACAAAAAGCTTACCTCAAAATATCAAGATTGTGGCTCTTAATCCTAGCAGCAAACTCATCATCCTCTCCTCCCCATCCCTTAAACTTATTAGAAAATCCATTGAGATCCATATATTGATCCGATCTGATCGCCAGCACGCCTCCAACCAACGTCTTGTACGGCAGAACAAATCTGAACTTATCGATAATAGCGCTCATGTGCCGAGGTTGTTGCAGACAGACATACAGATTTGCAGCATTCAGGGGTAATAGGTCCACATCATGATGTATGAGGCAGGGGAACTTGTCAGCGATGGCCTGTTTAGCTCCAATGTTGTATAGGAGACCTTTGTTGAATGGTTTGTCGTCTTGCTGTTCTATTATGTAGATTCTGAAATTTTAATGCTGTTATAAGAACTTAATTCATATGAGCTCAGTTAATAACAATGCTATCTTTTAAGGCCTAAGGTGAAAGTTGTTATTTCTTATGCTTTTGTGCAAATGAGGAAAAAAGTTAACTATAAACAATAGCAAATATTAAAAATGTACATAATTTAAGAAAATTTGTAAACAATACATAATCTCAATACAAATATTGTATGGGAGACAGTATGAGAAAGCATTAGTAATGTATATTAATTGATTAAAATGTGCATATTTGCATTTTAAAGATAAGGCTAATTTTATGTTTATGAAAAATTTAAAAAAAAAGTTGTTTTTGATTAATTATTATCTATACAGTCTTTTGTGTTCTCTCAGTAAACAATTTAGATCAATGTGTACAAAACATATTTTTAGAATAATACCTTTGTCCTTCCAGCTTTCCAGCCCAAAATATGATTGATGCCAGTTTTTTATATTTTCTATATAATTATAAAATATTTTTATTTAACAACATGGTGACGAAAATAAAAAAAATAATGATTTTATTTTAATTTACCATGGAGCAAGATCATTCAAGATGAAATAAGCACGAAATTAAAAACCAGTAAAAAAACTAACATCTGCTCCACAGATGTTAGTTTTTCAATACATGTGGAAGCCATTATATATTATGTATTTTGATTTGAATGTAGAAAATGTTTTTTTTTTTTATTTAGTCCATTCAAAATTCCTCAGTAAAAGATCAAGTTGTGAAATTGTTACATTTTTATGAAAGAATGTTTAAACATTATGAGAAGACATACATCATGAAAGATATCTTAAATTTTAATCAATTTATTACAACTTCAGCAGATACTTTTGGCAGAATATTTAAAACTCAGATTAATGTTTTATTATCTCCCAGAATTTTTTATAATAGGGAAATCCCAATAAGCCAGAAGGTGATATTAATTCTTCTAATGTTCACATAAATAGGATGGAATAATCATCAACAATTACTCCTAATTACTTATTGCTACTTAATGCTTGTTTATAATAAAGACTAGCATAAAAATACTCACTTATAATGTATTTTCTGTTTCCTCAAGAAATTGTGAATGAAAGGAATGAACACATCCAGCTGGCTCTGTCTATTTCTATATGTAACCAGGATAGCAACACTGAAAAACGGGTGACAATCAGCCGGCACAAAGCTTCCATTTGCAATGCCGCTGGGCACAAACTCATTCACTTGCTTTCTCACGTCCCAGTTGTCTGGGAACACCTTCTCATATATACTTGCATACTCACAATCAGTTTTTGATTTCCTCACCAAATTTGGGTTCACATGCTTATAGAGATGCTTATCTATCTCTTCTTTGGGAATATAATCATATTCATAATATCCATAGTAAGCAAACAACTGGATGATAGCGATGAGACATAGTATAATTATGATATAATTGCTGACGCGAATTTTTTGTAGCCTGTACAGAGGCAGCCATTTAAGCATTTGGTTGTTAGAACCTCCTCTGTTAGATTATATAGATTACATTCCTTGTAAACCTGAAAGTAGAACAATCAATTTTGAAATTTAAATTAGTTTTACACGTAACAAAGAATAATATCTTATTCAAAATTATTTGTTTGATTTTCCGAAACGTTAATGTTCTGATTTAGTTACGGTTATAGGACCGCCTTATAGAAATCGCGAAATTGCAAAACTAACTGTAAAAGTGTTATTTATTGTCCGTTTATTAATAAAGCACGACACTTAACGAGAATCGGATGTGACCTGATTGCTACACCTGTATAATGCGCACAACTTGTAAAACACACCTTTATAAAAATCGTAGGATATCTCCCGGCACTAAATTTGATTAGTTGATGAGTTTTTCATATATAAATGATTTTAATTGTTAAAAATAAAAAATATGAAAAATTCACGAGCACTATACCGGCAGCAAGTTACGAGACAACTGTCACCTGTCGAGTGTCGCTTTGCATGACGTTCGAATTTCGATGACACTTGACAGTTATCGATTGGTGTGTTGCCAGAAATTACGGCTGATTTCAGTAAATTACAAGATTATTAAAATGCGGGTTAATAAAAACCTGTGATAAAAACCATGTAAAAACCTATATGTACGTTATTAGATTAGGCTTTCGCGCAAAAATAGATGATCGGAAATAAAATTTGGTACAGTGATCGATTATAATCTGGATGAGCAGATAATGCTACTTTTTATCTGGACACAAAGCGAAAGCTAGTAATTACGTAATTTATAAAATATTGTAGTAATGTGCATGACATACGGATCATGATTGGAATAATAAGAAACTCGATAATTATAGACATTATGTCCACAAAATCTAGTTTAGTTGCTGATGGTATAACAGTTCAATTTCCTGTTCAAGCAGGATAATATGGAATGATGGAAGTAAACCTTGGACATTATAATGATGGGTCTGACTATTCTATTTTAAAATAAGATGAAAGTTTTTGACTATTTCTACTTACTAAGTACATTTTGATTAAAATACTATTTTGTATTAAATAGTTTAAAGCAATACTTGAACTTTTGTGCAATGAGGCTGTACAGTCATACTGTATATTTCTTGTATAATATATAATATCACCATGACCTTATTAATGAAACAAGATAACCTAATACTTACATGTGAATAAAATCACAATTAATATGTAAATATATGCAATTTATTATTTTTAAGTGATTGATTCAGATCATAAAAAGCAAAGTATGTATTAAATACTGATTAAAATGGAAAGGAACTGAATAATTTATTTCTTCATATTACCAGCATCTCTCTTGAGAAATTGTGGATGTAAGAAATTCTTTGGATATACTTAGTCTCTGGAAATATTGAAATATAATTTTATTAGCATTGTACCTCTTATCTAGTTTCATTTTATTGTCTAGTAATCCTTGTCCCATGGGAAACAAGTGCTTTGTTGCAGTACAAACGTTATCAAATGTTGCACACTTCCTCAGCCCTTATCACAACTAGGACAAACTAGTGTAACTAGTGCTTTGTTCCATTTGTTGTGTTTACATAAATACCAATTATAACAGGATCAGCTGCAGTTTCAAAGAAAGACAGCTTATGTTCAAGTTTTATTTATACATAAATTTTTCTTAACAATAGTAAGTGTTATTTTAATAGAAATAGGTGGGTACATAGAAAAATAAATACTCACACATTTATTGAAGACTATGGTGATATTAGTGCTATGTAAACCGGTTGAATAATTTAAAAGGTATTAGAAGTTGATTATAAAAAACAATGATTAATTGCAATTATTCAAATTTATGCATGTTATTTATTAATATTATTTTAAACCAAAACTGAATGGTAATAAAGTCTTTATTATTTGTATGTTGTGTGCCAATAATGAGTTCGTATAATCATAAATAATTGCGAGTATGATTATTGCCCTAAATCTGCAAATGATTAGCATACATTATGAATTTAGAAATTGAAATTGGCAGTCGCGTTTTTATATTCCCGCCTTTAGTAATTAGTTATTGTAGTTGTCAATGTCAGTGATATATGTAAACAAGATAAAGTTTAATGTATATCTGAATAAGTTTTAAGTATTTGTAAATGTAAACAGTCTCCTTTGATATATAGTTAAAGTGTATGTACCTGTTTTATTTATTAGAACAACACTAACACAATGGCAGAGAAGAAAATTTGGATGCAGCGAGAACTAACCTGTAAGCCACTTGATTCATATGAAGAGATTTTATTATTCTTACAAGATCCACCGCCTTGGAGAACACTTTGTAAGGAATTAAAGCCGCATAGTGAAATAGCAATAAAGAACATAAACATCAATAAATGTCCGGAAAATAATATTTTGCTTGAAAGTCCACAAGCCTTCTGTCATTTTGATCCGGATGCGGAAGTTGTCAAGCGCGAAGATAAAAAAATATTACCAAAGACACTGGTGTGCCATGATATGGCCAATGGGTATCACGATGACAGGTTTGTAAATTGTATAATTTTATTTAATGTTTTTCAATAATGTTTTATCAACTTTTACATTTTTCCTGTGTTTTTTCCTAATTGACTTCTAAATATTTTTTTATATCGATTATCTATCACTTTGTAAAACAGCTAAAAACCACTTAAAACTTAGTTGTTATGTGGTTGTTATAATAATATTATTATGGTGAATATATAAAAAAAAAAATATTTTAGGAAATTTTCAAACGTTTATAGATTTTTTATTTTATTTTATAGTATTATCGATGGCACTGGTAATTACGAAGCTTATACATTTTACAACTGGGCCGGGATAGACATTTTTATTTACTTCAGTCATCATTTGATTACGATTCCACCTCTCGGCTGGATCAATGTGGGTCATGCGCATGGAGTCAAAGTACTAGGTGATTATTTTTAATTTTTTCAACAAGCAACATCGGAGCTATAAAAAAAGGTATGTTTTTTTTAAAATATTCCTTTTTCAATTTTTAAATTTGGAGTAAATGGTAAAAATCGTAGACAGAGAAACCAATAGACACCGGCAATGCGTGTCGCAGAAAGAGATAAAAAAGAATACGTCACAATATTTAGGGTTACCGTGTGAGGGAAAATTTACCCCACAATTTGTAAGATACAAATCTCTCAATATCATTATTCACATAACATAAGTGGATAATAATGAGATATCCACATTATGTAGGTACATACTTACATGTCTATACTAATATTATAAAGAGGAAAGGTTTGTAATTATGTATGTATGTATGGTTTTCACGCATAAACTACTGGACCGATTTCAAAAATTCTTTCACCATTAGAAAGCTGCATCTTCACTGAGCAACATAGGCTATATTGCATTTTCAAAAAAATTAGAGATCCTTACCAAAAATGCAATAATGTATCCTTAATAAAAATTCTGTCATCGCGTGCGCTGCGGAATCTATTGAAAATAGAACAAAAAAATGTTCTACGGTATTATAGAATGGATCAATATCTACAAGAAAGTCCGCGATATTCCATTCAAAAGATATAACGAATTTTTAAAAGTGTCAATTTACAGAAAATAGTAGGTATACTGTTTAATACAATGAGGAGGCGTAGTGCGGGACGGGGTGAAGGTGAGGAGGGAAGGGATATTCGCAGGAACTACTTTGATTCCGATTTGAAAAATTCTTTCAGTGTTAGATAGCCCATTGGTACCATAACACTTAGACCAACAGGAGTGGAGCCACGCGGGTGAAACCGTGGAGCGCAGCTAGTATATAATAAACATATTACTTTTAGATGGGTAATACATATTATGTATATACACATACCTATATATTATATAATATGTATATGTCATTATCATAATCCCATATGAAAATGTGTATGTAATGATAATGTAGATGAAAACTCGATTGTTTATTATTTTTTATAAAATAAAATAAAAAAATAAATAAAATAATGTTTATTTTCGTAAGTATTAACAGATACACACGTTAATTATATTGACCGACCCGCGAAGGCGAAAAAAAAAAAATCGAAATTTACTTAATAATAATTTATTGTAATAAAAAAATTACATTTAAATTATCTCTAACTTAATTAACTACGTCCCTCCGGTTCCAATGTTGGAACCAAGAGTGTCCATTGCCGTAATACTTTCTAACCTTCGGTTTTGGTTTCCAATCTGTTCGTCCTGTAGCTACAATCCAAATTTGTCGTAAATTATCCGGTTCAGGAAAACTGGAACAAGCCATTGAATATTTCAGATATTTAATTAAATACACACTGCAGAATATATATCATTATTTCCCATAATAGTGGGTAACAATTTGTAGAAAAGTTGGCAACACAAAATTTTTTAGGTTAAAATTTATAATTGTTATTTTTGTGGTTTTTAAACAATGTATTCAAGTCAACAGCACGCGATACACAATATATTAACACGCTAAAATATCATGAAGGCCTATAAACTGATAAAGAGTTGTATACTTACGAGTGAAAAGACAATCCAGGCATTTTCGTTCCACTATAACTTTTACACCCTTTAACGCTGCACCGCACCATGGTATTATTTTATAAGGTATTGACAGTAAGTCTAAATCATTCAAAACCAAACATACCATGAATTACGTAACTTAGAGCATGTAAAAACTATATTTTTAAGGAAGACAAAGAAGCTTATATCTAATACACTGGAGATTGCACTATGAACGTTTACTTGTCACGGGAAGGTATGACCTTGAATGACGCCTGGTTGTTCCTTCATCCCTTTCACACCAACTTGCCAAGTTAGGTGTGAAAGGGACAAAAAACAACCAGGCGTCATTCAAGGTCATACCTTCCCGTGACAAGTAAACGTTCATAGTGCAATCTCCAGTGTACCTAGATATAAGCTTCTTGAGGAAGACGATAGCTAGCTGTCAAACTTTGTTTATCAAACTAGGTTGCTATTCTTGAAAAAAGTGGCACGCTGCGTGAAACAAAAAATTGTATCGTTCTCTCTCATTTCTTTACACAACACCGGCATAAGTTGCTCTTTTTCTTGTGTGAATGCGACATAAGATATCAGTTTGTCTATTGGTTTCTCTGTCTACGGTAAAAATGCAGTATATTGCGTTTCATTAAAAAAACGAATCTTCAATGGCAGCCAAAGCTGACACTGACGTATGGTAGGGTCAGCAAAAAAGAAAATAAAAATAACGTAAATGGATAATTATTTTATTAATTATTTCAAATTGTTTGTTGACAAACTTTTTTGTTATGGTATTTGTGTATTTATATGAATTATCATATTTACGTATACAGAATGTAACAAAATCCCCATAATATTTGTAATGAGCCCATAAAACTGAACAACGTTTCCAAAGAACATATTTTGTCAAATTCCAATAAAACATTATTTACTTTCGCAAATGCATAATTGTCATTGTATGATAAAAACTATTATAGGGAAAATCAAATACATTTTAGTGATTTTATTTTTCCATTTTTTTTGCATGCCGTACGGCCGTGTGTAAGCGAGAGGGAATGATAAGCGCCGCCATTGAAGATTCGTTTCTTTAATGAACTGCGTTATACCTATCAATTGGATTTGCGGGTGAACAGTTTGTTTGAATTAATCAGTACATTCTTAATTAATTAGTCTTCAAAAAAAAAAAGTGTATTTTTAAATTTAACTTTTTCACACAACACTGTATACATCACGTTAAAGGTACTGTTATAACGGAATGGAGCGATGGCGTCGTGTTTTGGGATCGAGTGCTGCAGTCCGAGAGTGAGTGGCAGAACCTCGCCAGCGCGCTCGTGGCCATTGCAAAGACGCTAAAGTTCGACGGTTGGCTGCTCAATATTGAGAATAAGGTGATTTATTTTCAGCATTTTTGAACATTTATCACACTTGTATTTTTTTAGTAATTTGCAACTTACCATAGATAACTTTTTCCTAACTACCTTCTGTTACTAGTATGTATATATGTAGTTATGTGTTCCGTTACCTAAGCGAAGACAGCGGTAAAATTTAAAATTATTCGTATATATGTGGTACATACTAGAAGGTATAACTAAATTTATCTGCGTATTATTCTTAGTGATAAGGACTCGCAACAGTTTGCAACAGTAGATCGATCTTCTGAAAAATGAAGATAAAAAGAAAAGTACCCAAAAACAAATTCCACTCCAAAACTTTACAATTTTACATAATTGACATTATGCATTTAAATTTGATTAAAGCATCTTGAACATACGCTCTTAATATATTATTTTTATATAAATTTATAAAGAATAGAAAAAATTCGATCACGAGGCGGGACTCGAACCCGCATCCTTTCGCGCCATTCCGGGGAGGATGCCTGACCGATTCAGCCACTCGTGACCCGCCAGAGCAATCGAATTTATTCTATTCTTTCAGTTTTATGTGTCTTAGGGACACACCGCGCGCCATCTATTGGGATGATTAACAACCATCTCAACCAATATGAAACACTTTTCAGTGAATACAATATTGTAACGATGGAGCACGACCTTTTTTGTTGAAATTGATATTTATTATTTTATGGCATTCAAATGCTTTATAAATATAAATTTATAAAGAGTCCCGCCTCGTGATCGAATTTGTTCTATTCTTTATAAATTTATATTTATAAAGCATTTGAATGCCATAAAATAATAAACATCAATATTAGTTTTAATTGTTAAAAGATGGGAAAAACATTACAAAGCAAACCTATCGTAGTTGCTGGCTAGCGATTAGTCCTTGATGCTATAACAAAAGTAAAGTATCTGTCGAATAAACTGCAATACCGCAATTATACTTGTTTTTACGTTACGAATTAACTATTGTTAATATTTCTTTAGATATCAAAACCAGACGTGCTGCTACAATTCGTGCGGTACCTGCACACCACGCTTCATCAGGAGCTCGACGATCCGGTCCTTATTTGGTACGACAGTGTTACTGTTGAAGGGCATCTCAATTGGCAGAATGGACTTAACGAGAAAAACAGGTAATTTTTGTTCTAGAATAGATTTTAGCTTGATGTTAATTTACGTATAAAATGCTATTTGTTTGGTGTTGATGGAATTCTATAAACGTGTTGTTACCCTAATACGTATTTCATTTTCTATGAGTTTTAAAAAATATCAGAAAATTCCCGCTTATTGTTAGGTGGAAGTCTTCTGTATTCTGTTGTTTCATTTGTAAATAAACATAATAACTGTGTATATTATTTATTTTCATTCATCCTTATCCTTAGTCTTCGATATTTTGAGAATTTATTAATATTTGAATGAAAGGATAGGAAAAAAAAGTGGTCCTTATTCAGTTTTATCTTATATCCTCTCAAAACTTAAAAAAAAAACGATGTGGATATTCCAAAAGCACTTGTCTATCGCCAGAGCGTTCTTCGACGCGTGCGACGGGTTATTCACGAACTACTCGTGGCGCGAGGAGGACGTGTCGGCGAGCGCGGCGGCCGCGGGGGACAGGCGGCACGACCTGTATGTGGGGGTCGATGTGTGGGGCCGGAACTTCTATGGCGGGGGGCAGTTTAACACGCAGGAGGTGGGTTGGGGAGAGGGAGAGAGAATTCTTTTTTTTTACTTAAGTGAGAGATACAGAGAGATAAATGAAATTTTATAAGATACTAGCGGTCCGCCCCGGCTTCGCCCGTGGTACATATTTCGCAATAAAAGGTAGCCTATGTTCTTTCTCAGGGTCTAAAGATTGTCTGTGCCAAATTTCATCAAAATCGGTCCAGTAGTTTATGCGTGAAAACCATACATACATACATACAAACCTTTTCTCTTTATAATATTAGTATAGATTAGTTGGGGATAAGGGCAGCCTTTAAATAAATTACATTATACAACACGTTTTATCTTAATTATTTTTCAAATAGTTGTACATTTATTACTTCTGTAATTGTAGGTAATCGCTAAGTTGGCTTGGCACTCGTTTGCTTTTTTAATAATGATGAATGATTCCATGATGATAATTTGATTTTTTATTATCATCTGTAGATTTGAAAAAAAAGAAGTTTCTTCTGTAGATAAAAAATTACTCTTTATTTTAACCAATAAACTAAATAATTCAATTTCATTCCCAGGCAGTGCAACTGATCCACAGCTACGACTGCTCATTAGCCATATTTGCACCCGCCTGGACGCATGAAGCTATGTCCGACGAGGAGGGTGACCCCAACACAGTGGCTGATGCTGCTGAGCTGGAGGTCTACCAGCGGTTCCTGCTGCGGGACAGAGCCTTCTGGTGCAGCGTGTGGCCCTTCCTCAATACAACGCTGCCGAGTTTTTTGCCCTTCCAGACGAGCTTCTGTAGGGGGCAGGGGAAGAAGCGCAGGATGTATGGAGAGGTAATTTACTTGGCCAACATTTCATAAAAATTTTTGTTGTTGTTACGTACGTTAAATAACGATATATTGGGAAGAAAGATAATATTTTGTTTTCCTTTGGTAGGTCATTCATATTATCATGACGTTCAAATTTAACATTTGAACCAATGTCTATTTTTCATCTAAGATTACATCAATAATTTTTTTGCCAGTAATGAATTATCTGTATAGTAAATTATTATTTAGAAAATTGTTTCTTAGTCGAATTACTTACAATAACGAATATTTTGCACTTCACCAGGATATGTTTGCAGGTGATATGTCCGGTACCGTGGTACAACTTGCGGCACATGCAGTACCAACCCAACTCATCCCTGGGCCCGCACGGCTACCTGGTCTCCAGCGCCGCCAACATCGCGGGGCTCTCACGTTTAGGGCTCCTGCGTACAAGGGACGGCATCCTGCGCTACCGACGATCTGTTGAAGAAACCAGACAAGACACTGATGAATCCACCCAGGAAATAGTCCTAGCCCTTAAAGCGGACAGCGTTGGGGATATACAAGAAGAAGTGGTGGAAGAAACAATGGTTAACGAAAGGAAATCCGTCAAAAGGAAGATGACCAGAGTGCTCCGGCACTTCTTCAGGATAAAGTCGCCGAAGACAGAAGATAGGGAGCATACAGCAGTGCAAGAAACGGAGCAGGATTCGAAGCCCAGCAGTAGCACGATGGAAGTTAGAGGCCGGTCCATGGTGCAGATGTCCATTAATTTACGGCTTGGAAATAAACAAGTGAAAACTAAATACGCGCTAGGCTATGTGGCCAATGAGCTGGAGTGCTTGGAACAGTTCTATGAAGACAGCTTCATTGGTGGTTCCTGCCTTAAAATCAATCCTTGTGATGAAGTGACACCAGAACATAGGTTTTCTAGATTGTTCTTCAGTGATTTCTACGTGAGGAACTGTTTGATAGCATGCGTCGTGACAAAGACGCTGCCTGGACATGAGAGCCAGTTTTTGAATGTCATTTTGAATGTTGAATGTGGCGGTAAGAAAACGAAGGTAAGGTTAAGGTCTTTTGCGTTATTTAGAAAAAAGTTATGATCTATGTTTATCTTTAGTAAATATAAAATTACTTAAAGTGAAGATACAAATAGGGTGCGGAAGAAGCGTCACTACACTGTTGACAATATTTTGTTATCGTAATATAAGTTTAAGAGAAATCAATTGTAAATGATAACCGATAACAGTTTCCTTGAAATGTATCTCACTACGCTACTTCACATTCAGTATTTTTAGGCATGAATTGAGTGGCTTGTAGTAAATATTATTTTACTGCGCTAATAATAATCTAACTATACGAACGTTATAATTTGAATAAAAAAATGCTTTCTGAAAATTCTGAAATAGTACCTTATTCATAATTGTACCTATTGTAATTTGTATGCTATATGACCATTAATTAATCTGGGAATATATGTCAGATATTTAATCCCTGATCCGAATGTCTGATCAGAGTGTATGAAGACACTCGTTCCATACATTTGGTAAACATTCGGCCGTTTATTGCACGCTTACGTAGAGATTTCACATTTACTTATAATTATTTATCCATATAATAAGTAGGTGGAAAAAACTTAATCTAGTAGAACGTTTCTATCCTTAGATGTCGCAATAAAAAAGTTGACTTGATTTCTTCTTAATATTTTATTATATTATTTACAGATAGTTCTAGTAGGCAGAAGTATCCCGCACCACCACGAAGCGTGGTCTGGTGCTGAAGTGGTGAACGAGTACCCACTACGCGAGTCGGAGCATGAGTTGCGCAACTTGCAGCGCCACTTGTTGCTCAACCAACCCGGATTTTATGTACCCGTGGAGAATGCGTATGGATGGGTGGTTAGGTACATTATATTGAGATTTTTTTTGTTTATAGTAGCTATGCGAACTAAGAATAGGAACGTCAATTTATGTGTCAATTACGTGGCAAAAGTCATTTGAGAAATACGATTTAAGTACTTAGAAATCCTTTTTTGCACGGTTTATTATTTTCGTTTGAATTAATAACTATGGTATCACAAAATGGCGCAGAATCGATCCTATTTTGTGTTTCTTAAACTTTACATCTTAACTATACAACGCAGTTCCATCAAGAGGTATAAAACATATAAATTAGTTGGTAGGAAACTAAAACTTGACTTTTCTCGCTTCTCCAGTTTTAATCAAACCGGTTTTGACTTACTTAATATGAAGAAAAAAAATATTCTGTATCGATCACTGCAGTATTCAGAATTCAGAAAAATTTATAATACTTGAACTTGATGTTGTGTAAATGATAATTTTTTATTTCTCTCTATTTTTTCTATTTATTTTTTTCTGAATGTATTCATCTAAATCTATCTTCCAGGTACTATGATATCGAGGTTCCAAATTCGTGTGTGACGTCAGTGAGTGTCCGCACCGGGCTGGACGTGGGGCCCGTGCTACTCGGACACTTTGGCCTCTGCGACAAGTTGATAGAATAAATAACAAAATTGTATTAATAAATTGTGTTGAAATTAAAAAAATGTCCCAAAAAATCTTTGAAAACGGAACAAATGGTCACCCTATTCATAATTTTATTATAATATAAGGAAACGTAAAAAACCTTTGTTTGAACAGATATAATGTAATTTGATTTAAGAAATAAAAAAAAACATGAATTAATGTTATAATGTATTAAAAACAGCTATTACTGAAATCTCAAATCTACCTGACAATTAATGAACTGTCAACTGACAGAAAAAAAAATACCATAACCTTTTCTTTAGCGCTTTCAAAAACGCAGTCCTGTATTATCAACTATCGTTTAAAGATTTTGTTTATGGTCAACTGATAAGCCTTTGATCACTAACCAAATATAAAGATTTTCAACTATATAAACAACGATTCAACTATAATAATACGAAAAGAGATACGAAAAGTTATGATATATCCACCTTAACTGTGGATATATCGTAAGGGAATCCTCAAATCGTTCATCAACCCGTTGCACCGACTGACCCACTCTTCGTTTAACCGATAAGTAACACAGTAAATTATAAATATGACCGATTGCGAGCGACCTTAATTGTTTTTTTTTCAATTTTATCAGTGTACGCTCTATTATGTTAAATATCAGTTTTGAAATAGTTTTTATCTTCTATAATACGTAGGGGATATAAATATTAGTTGTTACTGTTTACATAGCAATCTTTTGCAGGCTTTCTAATTTTTTGAGTAGGGCAATACATTGCAAATGTCTATGGTTATCAATTTTTTTGGCAAAATTGCCAGATAATGTAATTTGTTGAAGAAATTGATAACTGATATCGTTAGGATTCAAGTTTTTTAAAGTTGTAAATGCGTCAGAAGGGCTTTGCCAACATAAAAACACTAAAAAGTTCCTAAAATACTTACAAAAAATAAATAATAATTATGATAACATGAAAGACTTTCTGACTTCATTGTTTACGATTGTTTCTAATTTTATACGAATTACGAAATTATATGTAATGTGAAACTTATTTCTGTCGTGTTTATGTCGAAGTATTATGTAAGGACAAGATACATGTAAGAGAGATTGTAATATTTAAACGAATAAAAATCTTCAAATGCATTTGTTTGTTTTTTATTTCAAAGATATTATCATGCACATTTGTCTACAAAGCGTCAAAGGTGGGGTCTCTAGACCCCACCTTTGACGCTTACCATCCAGCGACCCACACAATTTATCTTATACTTGTAGAGCTCACTTTGACTCTATATTTGTAGAGTTTGGATGCGTATATATGCGATGCGTACCTCGCAGTACGTAGTTGTAGAAGTGATCAAGTAAGAGAGAGTGCTAGAGTACTTATTTTAGGATAAACTAGTATGGCATAGTGATTGAGTGATGACTGATTGATCCTATTGGTCTTAGGATGAACTAGTTGGTCCTGAAATCGGGTTTGGCCGGTAATATGTGTATTATGTAGTAGTGAATAAAATGATTTACAAAGGTCTTAAAGTCACAAAGTTTCATAATCTCTCGCATTATCTAATGATCGTTGTTTAATAGGGTAGGAATTACAAATCGATTTTGTATGTAAATGCTTAGAGAGCAATATGTGTAATGTGTTTATTATGGTGCATTTACACATTCGTGCGATTTGCGAATAACTAACACGCATATTACGTACCAAAACAGAGCAATCGGCTTGAGATTCGCGTTATGGTGCATTTACACAAGTGCGCAAATAGCGAGGCGAATAACGAATACGCATGTGTAAGCAGTGTACCTACACGCAATTCGCATAGAAATTCGCGTAATCGTGTTCAGACAACTTCTGCTTTTAAAACCATCATGTGTATAGAGTTTCACGATGCGACACTCGTATACGAATGTTTTATCTGGTGACGAAGCGAAAGCGAACACGAATGTGTAAATGCACTGCGTAGTTTAATATATTTTAAGGCTTTAGGAACATTTGCAACCCCGTGTCTTCTAGCACTTTTGTATAGAATGCAGGTGCTACACGTGACCGACTTAACCCCAATACGAACAGCAATGCCCTTAAACTTGCTATCGGTCAAGCCCCTCTCGTCCCCTTATGTAAAATCGATCAAATCTGATAACGCGATTTTCTTGTCTCGTTGTGTCTCGTGACTTTACTCTCTGCATTTTACAGATAAAGGAGATTGTTTAATGTTGAGCCAACTTTGTTTTGTTAATGACCAAATTGTTGACTAACAATTTGGTCAATGGAACAGGGATTTTTGATTAGTTTATGTAATGTGAAAAGGTCGACTAGAGTTATAAATATATATTAAGCTCTTTAGCTCTATAGCTCTTTCTCTGAACGAAAAAATCAAGATTACATTATAATGTATTTCTTTAACGTCCTTTCTGTACAAGAACATGCCTTACGATAGTAAGGCATGTTCTTGTTAAGAAAAGAGAAAATCATTGGTACTTTACAATAACCATTCAAACCGTAGATTATTTATTGTCAAGAGGACTGGTAACATTTACAGTTTTTCCATATGCAGGTAGGTGCTTTGGGAAATCCGTTACAAAACAATTATTTTTCTGTATGGACACATGGACAAATTTCAACAATTATTACTGATTACATTACGATAGAAATATTTTAGCGTATTAATAACTGCTAGCAAACGTAAAGTATTTTGACTTGTGTTTGGTATTTTGTTAAGATGATTATTTATATGAGTATTAATTCGTATACATTAATTGTTTCCGGAGCACGGTGCAAGTTTGTGCGCATTTTGGGACGTTCTTCGCCGATTAAAACAATTATGATTCATACGTTTAATCACAAAAACAACAAACAAAAACACAATAGAATAATTCCGTGTGCATACAATATTTTTCCCACTTGCCATAATCCTGTAGATAAGGACGATAATGTGACTGCAGGTTGTCTTACATATAAGAGAGCAGACTGTTAACATTTGTTGTTGTTTTCATGAAGGTGCATACGTACTGTGAAAAATATTACGTAAATATTACATTATCAAACGAGTTGGGGTAAGTGTACACAATATGTGGTTGTATGCTAAGAACTAAGTATTTATAAACGATTGCTTTTATCGTACATTCCACAATGTTATAAATAGATATACCTACTAATGAATTACGATAGTGTTTTCCGATTGTGGAACTATGGAATTAATGAAGGCATCATGATGTATGGTTATCTTAACTACTTACTTCTTAAACAAGAAAAACTGACTTAAAGTTAAATAAAAAAACATATAAATGTATTATGGATAGGAATGAACTTTAAGTATTGCTGCAGACATTCATATCCTATGATTCGAAATCGTTTGAGGTAAATATTGTGAGACGTTACAATTAAATAAAGTGGAATTTGTTGAATGTGGTAAAAATAACTATAACTCAAACATATCATTAAATCAATAAATATGAACAGATTACAGGATGATCGAAACATCTTGTATGGGACCAGGGAGTGGCGCGGTGGGTGCAACCATCACAGCCACGTTGCAATTCTTTGCAGCCTCCCAGTGCCTGCTGCAGGACTCCTGGCCGGAGCATGCTAATCTTGAGAGTAAGTTCATGTTCTAAAAGCATTGGGATAAGTATCAGAAAATAAATACGTTTCGAATTACGAAAATAATAGGTACCTTAATTAATTGGCGTATTGATAAGATTTAATACTTTAAAAATGTAAAGACGTTTCGATCGTATTAAATTAGTGAATGTCTGATAACGACATTGATATGCCAATAAGTCAAGCTGTTTTAGCATAAAATAGTTAAACATGTTTACTATTCTATTACGTATAGGCGTGAAAAGTTTGTAGCCTGTGCGACAAGTTTTCAATGTTTATGCTCTTTATGTAAGTAAAGCAAAGCAAAAGGCCACACTTAATTTTAAAATAAATAATAAAAGGCAAATACCTAAGTTACAAGATCATTATGCGAATTCCAGTGAACTTATTATGATAACACCGTGGACATCCAAGAAGGAACGTATCAACTTGAACAATACGCCCATTTAGTGGACAATGCGTAATTGATAAAACAAAGGAATATTAATTTAATGGTTATACGGTATCGGACCACCACCGGACCACCAGGCAGGAGGATATCTCGGATATATAAGCAATTCACAAGTAAACTCGTCATTCTCACACCAGCTCTCTATAGTTAAGGTCATAGATTAAGTAAAAATTGTAATTTATTTAAATAAATTATTTTTTTAAAAGTAATCTTGACCGAGTTATTTTTACTGGCGCCCAACTTAGGGGCCTAACGAGTGAATTTAAAGTAAATACATCGTAAATTACGAAAAAGTTCACGAAAATCTTTCAAGATTGAAGTTAGGCAACTCACAAACAAATTAGTAAAATCAGTGAAAAGTTCGAGGGAAGAAATGAAAAAGGAGGCCATCATCGGATTTGTGCTGTAAGTACCGTAGCATAATCCTTTCACCATTCCTTTCCACTTGAAACCCCCGACTTTTGTATATAGCTATAGGGATACTGGAGAGAATCACTCTCCTTCTGAAAGTGAGAGCAGTCTTAGTGATTTGAGTTATTCAAATTGCAGTAATAATCCAACTGTCATAGACAATATGGATCCAAAAACCTTGTTATCGTTCGTTCCCACATATGATGGTGACGCATTTAATCTTTATAATTTTATAAACTGTGCCAAACATTGGTTACAGATCGCAGGTGGAGACACACCACCTAATGTAATGTTGTTATTAAGCAAATTAGAATCGAAAGCTGCCATGACTATCTCCATGGTAGATCATGACTTTAAGTGGAAAAATATAGAATTAACATTAAAAAAAGAATGTGGAGATAATAGGGAGTTCAATACCTTATTAATTGAATTGTCGAATGTTAAAAGAAAAGGTAGCTATAAGGATTTAATTTTTGAGTTAAAACAGAAATTATTTTTTATTAGAAGTAAGTTGTTAGATAAATATAGTGAGAAAACGTTAGTCGATGAAGTGATGGAGCCGTATATTAATACCGCGCAAAATGCATTAAGAAACAGCTTACCGTACCATGACCAAATTTACGTGTCAAACTGTGGTTTTGAGGAAACGGCCGCCCGAATTTTACAATTAGAAGCAGAGGGTAGGTTCGACAATATTAAGCAAAAGTTTTCGAGCATTTTACCACCGCCGCGAATTGTTCAGCAGGGGTACTCGCAACATAAACCCAATTTTGTAAATCAAAAGCATAGTTATCCTAATTATCCACAAAATCCAAGGATAAATTATAATAATAACAATTATAATCATAATCATAACCAAAGTAATAATAATTTCCATCAAAAATATCCATGGAAGCCAAATCCAAATAATGTGTTCAATAAGCCTCAGAATAGTTATTTCAAGCGTAATCAATATCGCCCGGTTAATAGAAATGTAAATGAAACGGAAGACGTGTCCATGCGGACAGCGCCTCAGTTACGCCCAGGTCAAACAAATTTAGGTAAAGGGTTAGTCGCAGAGGAAGTTTTCCATACTAATAATATAGATGAAGCAAATTTTTACAAAAAGGCCTCTCAAAAGAAAGGGCCATAGAATTTAATTTTGTTAAGTCTTATTTGCCATATTTCGAAACGGATGAGCCAAAATTAAAAATCTTAATAGATACGGGTAGTCAAAGGTCGTTTATGACTGAAAAGGCTTCAAAATATTTTAAAAGCTATTATAAGCCTGAGAAATTTTCGGTGCGTACATCTCACGGTACGTCGACCCATGTAGGTTTAATAGAAACTCCGTTTTGGTATAAGTACTTCGATACGGGTGAAGGAACAATGAAGTTCTATGTGTTTAATTTTAGCGATCAATATGATATTTTAATGGGAACAGATATGATAGAGCAAGTTAATGCTAAAATAGATTTAAAAGAACGAAAATTAATTTTACCAAATAGTGAAATTTTAATTCATCACATGACAAATGAAAATTATTCAGACATTAATAATTTGTGCGAAACGTATAGAGATTTATTTACGGAGGATGTAACGAATAGCGCAACTACATCTATTAAGCATAAAATTAATTTAATTACTAATGAACCGATTTACCAACGTCCTTTTCGTTTGCCGCAAATACAACAAGAGGAAGTTAATAAACAAATAATTAAATTATTAAACGAGAAAATAATTCAACCTTCCGAGTCGCCATGGTCATCTCCAGTGCACATAGTGCCTAAGAAAATAGATCAGTCAGGCGTTAAGAAATGGAGAATGGTTATTGACTATAGGAGGTTAAATGAAATAACAAAATCCGATAAATTTCCATTGCCAAATATTGAGGAGTTATTTTCCAAGTTACAAGGAAATAAATATTTCTCTACCTTAGATTTAACTTCGGGATATCACCAAATTTTAATGGATACAGATTCCATCGAGAAAACGGCATTTAGTACGCCTAATGGGCATTATGAATTTTTACGGATGCCTTTTGGTTTAAAGAACGCTCCCGCGACATTTCAAAGAATGATGAACAATATTTTAAAAACGGAAATAAGTAGAAATATTTGTTTAGTTTATTTAGATGACATAATTATATATTCAAAAACTAAGCAAGATCACATAAATAGGTTGCAGCAAGTTTTTGAAGCGTTACGTAGAGTTAATCTAAAATTAAATAAAAATAAATGCGTATTTATGGAAGAGGAAATCGAATTTCTAGGTCATGTTCTTAACAAAGACGGACTAAAGCCAAATCAGTCAAAGATAGAGGCAATTAAGAAATTTCCAATTCCAAAAACATTAAAACAAGTTAGAAGTTTTTTAGGATTAATAGGTTATTATAGAAAGTTTATTCCTAATTTAAGTAAGATAGTTAAGCCTTTAACGGATACGACTAAGAAGAACGCGATTATTGACATTAATAATAATAAGTTTAAAGAAGCATTCGAGTCGTGTAAACATTTATTAATGAATGCTCCAATTTTAGCATTCCCTGATTTTAATAAAACGTTTGTTTTAACAACGGATGCATCGGACATAGCTCTAGGTGCAGTATTAAGTCAAGAAAATCATCCGATAGCGTATGCGTCGAGAATTTTAAGCGAAACAGAAAGAAAGTATAACACTACGGAAAAAGAATTGTTAGGTATTATATGGGCTGTTAATCAATTCAGACCCTATATTTATGGTAGGAGATTTATCTTAAGAACAAATCATAAAGCATTAATATGGTTATCTAAACTAAAAGAGCCAAATCAAAGATTAACGAGATGGAAACTTAAATTGCAAGATTACGATTATAAAATTGAGCACGTCAAGGGTAAAGAAAATTACGTAGCTGATGCATTAAGTAGAATTCAAATAAACCACACAAGTGTAGATTCCTTAGCAGCGCATTGTGGCGAAGAATTATCGTTAGACAGTACACCGCGTAATAATGATACAGCGATAAGCACTGAATCGAATTCCTGTTGCTCAGACAATAGATCGTTGAGTAATACAATACACTCTTGTCAACAAGACAGCGATACAGGTATTCCAATCATTGATAGTTACCCACCTAAACGTCTCAGACGTGTTGTGTTTGAAAGTGCTCCATACGAAAACGCGAAGTTTGAAAAAGGTATGTGGTATTTTTATATTCCACCTAATAATGAGGAAGAAGTTATTAAAAAATATATGTTAGAGTATTTAAGTAAAGAAAAATATGCTTTTATAATACCAAACGACGAATTATATTATAAAATATCTGAAGTTTATAGAAAGTATTTTGATCATAGTAAGTTTAAGCCAACTAGATACATTAAATCGTTAATAGAAATAGATAATAAAGAAGAACAATTAAATTTAATTAAAGAATGTCACTTACTAAATAATAGACATGCAGGTATAGAAATTGTGTATAAACAATTGCGTGAAAAATATTATTGGGAGAATATGCGGAAAAATATTAAGAAGTATATATTAAATTGCGAATTGTGTAGAAAGGAAAAATATAATAGGCATCCTAATAATACATTGTATTCGGAGACAGAAACTCCACATGAACCAATGTCAGTATGGCATATAGATTTTATGTCTTTAGAAAGACAGTGGTACCTTACAATTATAGATAAGTTTTCAAAATATGCGATTATTAAGCCAGTAGATAAAAGTAGAGTATATGATGTATTATATGAAATATTTGCATTTATAGGGGCACCTAATAAGATAGTGCATGATGGTGAACAATCGTTTTGTAGTGAGATTGTCACGGAACTTTTTAAAACTTATAATATTATTAACCATACTACGTCACCGCAACATCATAAATCAAATTCGGATGTTGAGCGTTTACATAGTACTATACAAGAGTTGTTTCGTTTACAACGTGAATCAGATTTAGACCAAAATCAAAAGATTAATTTTATTGTACATTCTTATAATAATACAATGCATAGTGCGATAAATATGACGCCATTTGAAGTGCATTTTGGTAGAAAGCCTAAGTTGCGTAGTTTTGATAATTTAAAAGTAGCTATACAGAGATATACTGCCCAGCATAGAGATTTTGCGAAAGAGTTAAATCAAAATGTTCATAAATTGTTAAAGAAGCAAAAGCATGATAGGAATAAAAGATTGAATGAGAGAATTAAACCCCCGAAAATATTTAAGATAGGTGATACAGTTTATTTGAAAAACTCTATGGCGGACAGACATAAGACGAAGTCAAGATTTTTAGGTCCATACAAAATATTAAGCGTGGAACCTCATAACAAATATAAAATAAGCAATGGCAAAATATATCATGTAGAGGAACTAATTGTTTCAGAATCTACGTCAGTTTCGGATACAAGTTCAAGCAGTTAGAACCTTCAGAAAATGTAATAATAGTTGAGTTGAAGCCTGCTCGAATTTTAGAAGGAAAGTGGTATATTATTCATAAGTTAGAAATAAAACCAATTGTATTAAATTTAGAGAGTATACAACAATCTGTAAACCATGCTTATAGAAATTCTAAGATAGATGATGTTAATCATATATATCAGAGAATTAATATTATATTAGAACATGTTAGAGAGATATGTAAACATTTAAATATTCAAAGTAAGAATAGGATTAAAAGAGGATTAATTAATGGTTTAGGAAGTGTTATTAAGTCGATAACTGGTAATTTAGATCAAAATGATTTAGATTTAATTCAAAGAGATTTAGAAACTGTAAGAATTGCTTATAATAAACAAATATCGATAACTGATGAAACTTTAGAGGAATATAATAAGCAGATTGCAAATATTACTTTAATTCAGGAAGAGATTAATAATCAATTGTTATCTATGTTAACTAGTAAAGCGCAACAAAAGGTTGCTATATCTTTGTTATTACAAGCTCAAACTTTACAAGATGTAAGTGAAAGATTAACAACAGCTATTACGTTTGCTGAACATAAAATGTATCATTATAGTATTTTGCAATCTCAATTGTTAGAAGATACAATTAATAGTATTCCAAAAGAAATTGTTATATCTAGAAATGTTAATGATTTAGAAAAGTTTATTACTGTAGATTGTCAAATTATTAATGGAATAGTATATTTTGTAATTGAAATACCATTAGTTAAGAATAGTGTATTTAGGACAAGAAAAATTGTACCTATTATCCAACATAACCTATCCTGTTCCTATCCTATTATGCGAACGGTTACTTTAGCTTACAATGAAGAAGAAATGTATGAAGCTGAAGATTGTATTGAAATAAATGAATTAATTTGTAAAGGAAATATTTTGACGAAAGATACTTGTGAATCTGAAATATTAAATACAATGAATAGCGAAAAATGTCAAATGGTAGCAATAAAGTGTCCTAAAGAGGAAATTTTTGAGATATCCCCAAAAGCCATTTATATGTATTTTAATAAGACAACTGAAGTTGGAATCAAGTGTAATAATCATAAAGAAACTTTGTGGACTAAGTATACTAATATATTATATGGAGAAAATTGTGAGTTGAATGTTTCAGGAAAAACTTTATTTCACACGAGGGAATCAACGGACAAAATAATTATTGGTAAAGTGGATTTACAACCAATGGAGACTGTAACTGAAATAGAACTTAGCAAGTATGATAGAAAGAAGATTTCATCTAAGTTAAATGAATTGAAGAGGATTCCCACATTTAATTTTGAAACTCACGATATTGTTCAATATAGCTGGATAACATTTATAACTATTGTAATAATAATGTGCCTAATCTATGTTAAAATTCTCAGATCCAGGTTTCGTTCGAAAACCTGTACTTCGAATTTGGAGGGGGACAGTAAAGCAAAGCAAAAGGCCACACTTAATTTTAAAATAAATAATAAAAGGCAAATACCTAAGTTACAAGATCATTATGCGAATTCCAGTGAACTTATTATGATAACACCGTGGACATCCAAGAAGGAACGTATCAACTTGAACAATACGCCCATTTAGTGGACAATGCGTAATTGATAAAACAAAGGAATATTAATTTAATGGTTATACGGTATCGGACCACCACCGGACCACCAGGCAGGAGGATATCTCGGATATATAAGCAATTCACAAGTAAACTCGTCATTCTCACACCAGCTCTCTATAGTTAAGGTCATAGATTAAGTAAAAATTGTAATTTATTTAAATAAATTATTTTTTTAAAAGTAATCTTGACCGAGTTATTTTTACTTGTATATGTTAACGGAAATGTATGTAATCCGTCATTGTATAAAATTCCTAGGAAATGTATTTAAGTAATTCCTAAAATCGCACGGAAATGTGTGAAATAAATTATTTTATACACATTTCCTAAATAGCAATCGGAAATGTAAAACATCTAAGATATTGGAAGTACGCGGGACGAGGGGTGTGTATGTCGCAGTCGGATTGTATAATCCGCCGTTTTACAAACAGCCGGCATTTTGTAATATGCCGAAAATTCGTAATCAGAAATTTTTGGTTTGGATAAGGGGGTGGGTTAGGTTATAGGTTCGTGTTTTTTAAAACTACACAGAAATAGGAGCCCTACGAAGTGGGGCTCCGTCGGCTCGCGACCGTCTTTTTGTAGAATTTTGGAAAAAGACGAATTTCGGCATATTACAAAATGCCGGCCGTTTGTAATACGGCGGATTATACAATCCGACTGCGACATGTACACGGGGACAGCGGGACGAGGGGACTGATTACTTACCAAATGAAAATTTGATTTGATTGAATATAAGTTGATTTAAGAAATGTTAATAAGTAAGATAATATGAACATATTATTATTATTTTACGGTAAGACTGTTACCCGATTGTCTCAATAAGTACTATAATAAAAAAAATAACAACGTGTTTTATAACAGAAATCATTTACTTTATACATTTCCTAATATGATATTGGAATTATATACAATTCCGAGGAAGATTATACATTTCCTAGGATATCTATGCATTAAATAGTTTATTAAACAATATTTTATACATTTCCTAAATGGTATCGGAAATTGTATACAATTCCTTGATTTCATACATTTCCGGTAACATATACAAATAATGTTTCAGATGGTACCAGTTTTGACTTTATCGTTGTGGGAGGAGGAACTGCTGGAGCTGTCGTAGCTGCTCGACTCTCAGAACTTCGCGATTATACTGTCCTTTTAATTGAAGCTGGAGGAGATCCACCACCGGAAAGTGTTGTACGTAAAATTTATTTTAATTGTATATAAATTATCAACGACTATTTAATTTCAATCACACATATTGGTCCTTATTTGTTTTAATATTCACAATTTTCAGATTCCAGGTTTTAGGAACTCGATGAAAAATAGCAAGGTAGATTGGAACTTTACAACAACGAATGATAATTATTCTAGTCAAGCTCTACAACATGGCAGGCAGCGTCAGCCGCGGGGCAAGATGCTGGGCGGTAGCGGATCTATTAATGACATGATTTACGCCAGAGGTTTTCCCATAGATTATGACGAGTGGGCGACTACACTCGGAGATGAATGGAGTTGGAATAACGTACTCGAATACTTCAAGAAAACAGAATACCTTACGGATGAAAGAATTATAAATGATCCACTTCTTACTGAACTCCACGGTTTTACTGGTGAAATAGAAGTTACAGGATCTTTAGAATCTACACGAACTACTGACAAATTGCTCGAGGCTTTCGATGAAATGGGCTTTAATATTGTAAAAGATATGACTAATCCCTATGTTATTGGAGCTGGAAGGTTCTCTCACACAATACGAAGTGGTAAAAGGGAAAGTTCTGTGACAGCTTTACTAAATAAAGCTTCAAAAAGAGACAATCTATATGTTTTAAAAGAAGCTGTGGTGACTAAAATTCTCGTCGAAAAAAACAAAGCTTATGGAGTTAAAGTTTTAATGGATGATGATGTGTTTTATTTCTACGGAAGTAAGGATATAGTGATATCTGCAGGTACATTTAATTCGGCAAAATTATTGCTATTGTCGGGTATAGGTCCCAGAGAACATTTAGAAGAAATGAACATAGAGGTACACGCAGACTTACCAGTTGGTGAAAACCTTCATGATCACGTTATGGTTCTAACGTTCTTAGCGGCTGACGAAGGTACTTGCACCGTAGATGAAAAAGAGAATTATTTTGAGATGATAAAATATCTCTATGATAAAAGTGGATTCTACGTAAGATCAAGTGACTTAGCTGCCTATATTTCTTACAATAGCTCTATGAAGAACGTACCTGATTTCGGTTTGTATCCCACATGCATGGGTATAAATGAGGGATTTTACGACCCATGTGTAAAAACATTAGGATTTAAACCTTATATTTGTGAAAAAGTTGTGGCGGTGAATCAAGAAAAAGAAATATTCATTTTCCCAGTAGTCAATTTAAAACCTAAATCTAGAGGCAAAGTTCTATTGAAATCAACAGATGAATTAGTTGCACCATTAATATATTCCGGCGTATTTAGTAATCAAGAAGATTTAGTTCACTATCCTGAAGCTATGCGAACTGCGTGGTCTATAGTAAATACAACATACTTTAGTGAAAAGAATGCTCAAGTAATAGATCTAAATGTAAAGGAATGTAGAGGTTTAAGTGGTGATGAATTATTGACATGCATTGCTCGTTCGATGGCGACATCTGCTTGGCACGCGGTTGGGACGGCTTCAATGGGGACCGTCCTCGATTCCAAGCTTAGGGTTAAAGGAATAAGAGGGTTAAGGGTGGCCGACGCCAGTGTCATGCCTGACGTTATACGCGGAAACACAAACGCTCCAGTTGTGATGATTGCAGAAAAGGCAGCCGATTTTATAAAAGAAGGACTTGTATAGACATTGAATATAGATAACGAATTGTACAGAACAGTATTATTTGTGTTACATGATGTTTGTTCTATTGAATAAATTATGTGATATTTAAAGGCTTTTTCTTTAATTTTTACCAATAAGAAATCACTAGATTGTATTGATGAGACTATATCGTTAGATATAATATCGCAGGCAAATTGTACAATTTCTTCCATTTACAAACGGCGACCGTCACTTTACAGATGCTCGACATTATTACAAAGTTATTACTTATTACAATTAATATGCCGAGCATCTGTAAAGTGACGGACAACGAAAGAATGCTCTACGCCTGTTTACACTAAAATAATTTGACATAAGTATTGGGGTTAGATTGAACATTCGCTCGTTTTATGTAAATGCACCGATACAAGATGCTGAGCGTTTGTAAATGGCGAAATAATACAATTTGCCTGCGACAGATTTGTTATAAGATATCTTAGGACTTTTCTTCCTGGGAGATTTGTCACAGAAAATTATTGTATGCTTATAAGCACTATATACAACTTTACGAGATCCAATAGTTTTTTATGAGAAAATATCAGAGTCAGAGAGTAACTACTCAAAGTAAATTATAAACTAATTTATTTAATTCATAATTGCAAAACCATAATAGAACTATTACATATTATAGCATGCAGATTTTTGTCCCCTCTAAGGCAGGAAAAGTTACGCACTATTATACAACATTATTAACAAATCAAATGAACAATCAATGGTGTCAACATCACTTACACGGGACATCGATATGGTTTTCACCCCAGGAATGGCGCGGTACCTACGTAACCGCGACGTGGTCGTAACGCGACCGTGTCGCGCGTGCTGTGTCAACGACATGGGGTGTCGGTTATTTAATATTGTGTCCCATACAACACGTTTATGGGTGTATGACATGAAGAATTCTTAGTCCTTTTTTTAATAAATATACAAATAATTACGATTATTATACAAATTGTTTTGGCCGGTGGTGGTAGTGGTGGTGGATTGCAATAAAATGACATTTCATGAACCGTACACATATATAACGCTAATGCGTGCGAGAGGAAGGATAATCTTTAAAACTAGAAATTAATTTTTTACCAGTGATATTCGACGTTTTCGCGGAGTTTTTTTTAGTGAAAACGAGTAATAAACTTACATATATTTTATATATAAGTTATATTGAACACAGAACTTACGATATAATCAGTAAACGTATACAGACTTAGAGTATATATACTATCTATAGAGTGCGAACAACCAAGTGGGAACAGTAGGCACAGGTGGGAACAACACGACGTTCCCGCCGCGAGCGCTCGTAGTCGTGGTTGAGTGCTGTCGAAGTGCGTTGCTCCGGAATTTTTTTCATATTTACGAATAAACATGGTGAAATGTGCAGTTCTATCTTGCAAAAACGATACTAGAAAATACACAAAATTGAAATCCAGTATCACATTTCATCAGTAAGTCGATTGTTATACTTATTTTTATGAAAATAAATCTAGCATCGCGGGGGTGAGGGGGAGGTGGGAGGCGGACACGCGCAGGCTTGCTCGCGCGCCTCACTGCCGCCATTTTATCGTAGTGATGTGACCTGATCAACGCTGTACTCGATATAAAGTTTACTAGAAGAACTATATTTTTACAAATTATTTATTTAACTTTAAAATTAAAACTCTTTTAAAAATGTAAATAAATTTTTAAATAAATTTGTGGTGTGTTTTGTATGATACACTTTCTAATATTATGAATGCGAATGTATTATAGGGTAAATGTAAAGTATGTAATTTTACGATATATTTTCTGAACCGCTAAATTGATTTTGAAGATTTTGATAGTAGAATGGATAAAATGAAATAAAAAAATTATTAATATTATTTATTATATTATCATTTTAAATTATTAATTAATTCTTATTTTTATTTAACATTTTTAAAACATTTTTATTATTGTTTGATTTATTATTAAAGAAATAGCACTAAACCCGACCTTATATTTTATTAACTTTATTATTTAAAAAATACTCACGTTTTTCTGATATTCCAATTAAACATATTTTTTTAAAGTACTTATAATTAATACAAGAAATATTCAAATGGAATAAACAAACTTTATTCAGTTGGTAAACAAATTTAAAATTACATATTTATACTTTATTCATATATTTTTCCTTTATTATCTTATTGAACATAAAATTTACTTATGATACATATTTATTTACATAACTTATCGATAGTTCAACACGCAATTGATACCTACCCATCCCTATTTGTCACACACACATCTATATAATATCTATAGCTCATCTGCCTACGATGTGCACTGAGCAATTTGTGCAATACACGCGCTCTATACTATATCTATACTCTAAGTATACAGATATCTTATTTCCAAGATGAAGCGGATGCATTTCACATTCATTCATTTATCACTCATTGATCAATTTTCTTTGCGGTTACTTACATCGAGTACAGATAAATAGGTAAACATACTTATTAGCTTCTTCTGTATTTGCTCTACCAGAACAAAAATTTATCTTATTATGAGGCAATCACTATTAAATATATGCTGTTTCGAGTGTATATTTTATTTTATTTATTTATTTTGGACAACTTACAAATCAGACACCATTACATGATTACAGTTATAAGATACAAATAGATAGCCGAGTGTTGTTTTAATTACAAGTTGCCACGGCTTGTTATACTCGTATATTTACAATCTTTTAGCATTCCGTATAGCGAAACACTAGTATTTTATTTTAACTGCACAGGAATATTATGTAGTTAACAAGATTTCAATTACAAATCTGTACGGTGTGGCTTTTTAGTTTTTCCTTTTCAATCAACGTTAACAGAATAGTCCTCATTGATATAATTCCAGCTGCACGAGATTGTTTAGTTTTTATTCGTTCAAACATTGATCGAATAAAGCAGATGTTTTAGAACAAAGGGGAGTCTCAAACACATCCTTCCGGTTCGGAAGTGGCATCTTAACCGCTTTAATTTATTTGACAGCGCTCATTGACGCGTAATAAAACTTCGATTAAAGTAGAAAAAAAAAACAATATCATACGTATTGTTAAATATATTCTTCCGTTCTATTTTATTTCCTTGTTAATTATTTAAATAAATTCCACTTAGGTTGTATGCTAAAATTTATAAAAATTATGCACAACTGAACTAGTTTAACTGAGTCAAGTATCACAATGAACTCTACATTTTATCTACAAATAAATTATTTAAAAAATGTGTCAGTTTGTATATTCATCATAAATAATTAAGATTGATATATGCAAGTTCTTAAATTCTGAACAATTTTTTTTCTGATTGGGCATTTGAAAATATTTCAAATTTAAATAGATTAAGATTCGATAGACACAAATACGCCCATATTTTCAAATTACACAAAAGCTACTAGAATATTTTTTAGTACAACTAAAGAATATTCATTTCGTATTATGTTTAAGATTTTTATTCGATCCAGCTAATTTGAAGCGATTTTAAAATACCCGGTTCCGGTTCCCTTAGTTGACTTATTTAGAAAAAAAAATACACAAAAAGGTAATCATACAATAGCATAATTATACGATATTGATTCATAGGAATATTTATTGCAGTTCCAATATATTCACATCCTCTATTTTTCAAAAACAACAATAAATAAATAAATAAATAAATAAATATTTCGGGACAATTTTCACACACTGCACGATCTGATCCCATACTAACTAAGCTTTCGCTTGTTTTATGGAAGCCAGATGGCTGATAAACATACATATATAATTTTAAATAAATACTTACATAGATAATTAACACCCAGACACAGAGCAATCATCTATGTTCATCACACAAATATTTGCCCCGGGGAATCGAACCCACGAATACATAATCACATATCTCTGCATACTCTATAAACTCAATATTTCTCGCTAACCGTTTTTGCTAAAACCTAGGAAGCACAGCTGGGAAGCTGCTAGCTGCGCCTGCGCCGCGATCCGCGATCCGCTTTCACCTGCCCACACCACATACCTGATAACTTATCACCAAGTTATGTAACTTGGAATGGCATATTAATTCACTTAACTTTCAATTATGTTTATTGTATAGGTGTTTTGAAATAACATAAGGGGTAGTAATTTTGGAATATGAGATGTGATTTCAAATGTTGTGTAGAGCAGTTAGAGCTCTGCTTCTGGAGAAAATTTGTAATAAGTAAAAGCTAATTTAAAGCTTTTCTTATAAATTTAATCTGTATAATTATATGGGATTAAATTAAGTTACTTTTTTGGGCTTAATAGAATTGCGATGTATCGGACAAATCGATGTTGGTTTTATCTTTTAATTAAGATCTCTACGGCTGTATTAAATAAGGGACATAAATTGCAAAGAAAAAGTTTATCCGATACTATAAACCTGTCAATATAAATAAATCAATCGATTTTGTATTTGCGTTTTCTAATCCGGAAATCGCGAATATATCAGTGCTATAACCGAACAAAAACAAACTCCGATGCGTCAAAGCGATACTTTCACCTGCGCGTGCGCCGATGTACACAGGCTGCGCCGCAGTCGGTGAAAAGAGCGTGTATCGAGCGGACCTGTCGCTCACTTCTGTTATTTAATAATGTACGCGACGCGATCATGAGTGACGAACTCGAGCGGTCTTCTACCGAGAACGTCACAGTGGTGACCGGTAACTTCCCAACCGTCTCCAGCCTCAAATCAGAGGATTCCACCGAACAGTTAATTTGCAAAACACCGCAAAAGTCCACCAAGAGCAAAAAGGGGAAAAGTGTCAGTTCAAAGAGTGTGGAAGCTGGTAGTGATGATGGCGGGGGTTCGAGACGGATTGTAGTGTTTCTGGGACTATCTCAAGTGGTGCTCGGTGTGTTGTTAGTGGGGGGAGGGGCTCTAGCGGTCGTTAAGGGCGCGGCGCTGTCGAGGGTCGGGGCGGGATTGTGGTCGGGGTGTATCGCGGTGGTGGCCGGTGTGGTGGGAGTCATTGCTGGCATTAATGACTGTTATGGATTAAATGGACCTACTTCTGGGTTAGTATAATGACATGAAACTCTCTGTTAAGTAAATGGTAGAGTTTATTTTGATCAAACTATATATCGCTGTTGCCTACACTGTAGGCCCTACAGTGATTAAATATTGGGGAAAATTCCTTAACTAAAAACAAATTCTTAAACGTGTCTAGACTGTATATAAATTGTCCATTCCAGTTTATAGCTCTACAAAACCATTGTGAAGATCTCTATAGTTAATGCCTCTTTCATTAATTCAACATTTTCTCATTTAGAAATGCAATTAATTGGTCCAGACTTTAATGTACGCAATGTAATCGCTTCATCTCCTTCCAATTATAATTCGAGAAGGTCTTTGCCTTACATTAGAATGTGTATTTGCCCTGAAGCTAGCGACGGTGTTTAATTAGGTAGAGTCTTATTACATCGTTCCAAACGAGTATTGAGGTGTACAATTTTCAATACATGCCTTTCAAATTTGAATAGACATATATTTGGCTTCACATAAAAATAATAAGTAGGTGTTCTCTGCATCTCACCATACATAAAGCAGCATGAGCTGGAAGTGCGCAAATAGAATAATTAAATTCAGACCAAATTATTTTCAAAGAGCTTTCATTCGAATTGGGCATTCGAAAAGACTTCAACGTTGTAACTTTTTCGACACACATAAATAATTATAAATATAAATCTGTATTTCGATCAATGCGCAACCATTCAATACATCTACGATTTTCCAAAAGAAATTGTCCAACTTCTGTTACATTCAATTGCGATTGCAATGAAAGATGGTGGAAACTTAGTACAGAAAAATCGAAATATGTAGAAATGTTTGTTTAAGAAGTAAGTCGATTCTAAGCCAAACTAGTCAATATAATGTCCGATGACTTTACGCGTGACTTCTCGTGGTCGCCTTCTTCCGTTTCACGATCTATTGTGTTATTTCTGTCGTTTTTAGGGTTATTTATTATAGTAAGTTTTTGTGTCTATAATATAGTATCTTTGAACCATTATTATTCTTCTATAAAATATAATAACTAGTAACCAAAGAGATCTGTTTAAAACATGATCCATACAAATTATCCATTTCATAATAACTAGAGCAGGAATAATCTAATTTAAATGAAATGAAAATCAAAATGTAACCTCTATGGTCTCAATACTACAACCATACAAAGTTGCAGAGAAGTTTGTAGACGTACATACTAGTTTTACATTGTAGTTAAATTAATATTGCCCTTGTCAAATTAAATCAATTTCCAACAAGGCGTAAAGATTAATATCAATTTCCAACAACGCACACTTACTCTATATACCTGATCCAATTCCTTGAATGTTTTGGTGTTGAGCACAACAGCCGTAGAAGCGTTGCGCGGCCAAGCGTGAGCGGTTCCGGCGCGTGCGCACGGGATGCACCTTACATGCACTTCGTGTGGTGATAGTGATAGGCGAGAGCGATATATTAAAGATTAGCTGCGCTCTGCGGTTTCACCCGCGTGGCTCCGCTTCTGTTGGTCTTAGCGTGATGATTCGATAAATGGGCTATCCAACACCAAAAGAACTTTTCAAATCGGACCAGTAGTTCTTGAGATTAGCGCGTTCAAACAAACAAACTCTTCAGCTTTATAATATTATAAGTATATAGCACTGTTGTGGAGAGATATGTATCCAGCGCGCGAGCCAGTATGGCACAAATCCAGTCTCTACGGGAGGCGATGGTTGATCGCATGAACTTGTCCTTACAGGCGGTCTCCGACTGGGGCGATGCCAATCTGGTCAAGTTCAATGCTACTAAGACCCAGGCGTGTCTATTCTCCGCTAAACGGAGTCCATTCCATCTGACTCCGACTTTCCAGGGTGTGTCCGTACCGATAACCAACCACCTCGAGCTTCTTGGCATCACCTTGACGCCTACTCTGAACTTTGGTTCCTATATAGAATCCAAAGCCCAAGTAGCCTCAAAAAAGCTTGGAATTCTGGCGAAGGTGAGACAGTATTTCAGCCCGGGACAGTTGCTCAACCTTTATCAAGCACAAGTCCGATCGTGCATGGAATACTGCTCTCACCTCTGGGACGGTTCCGCCAAGTACCAGCTAGAGGCGCTTGAGGCGATAGAGAGGCGTGCCAAGAGGCTCATAAACGACGATGAGCTAGTAGGCAAAAAACTCCAGAGCCTCGCTCATCGTCGCAGAGTGGCCAGCTTATCGGTTTTTTACCGGATACACTTTGGTGAGTGCGCTGCGGAACTACACGAACTTGTTCCGCCATCCCCGTTCTTCCATCGATCGTCGAGGCGCACAGATTCTAGGCATCGCCATATGGTGGACGTTCCATGTACCCGGACTAAGCGGTTCGATTCCACATTCTTCATCCGAACCGCGAGGGACTGGAACGCGCTTCCTGAATCTGTGTTCCCCGACGAGTACAATATGGGGGTCTTCAAGCGAAGAGTGAACCGGTACCTACTAGGGAAGCGCGTACCATCTTAGACCGCATCTTAGCTTTCCATCAGGCGAGATTGTGGTCAAGCGCTTCCCTATCTAGAATAAAAAAAAAAAAAAAAAAAAATAAGTATTAAGTATAGATTTCGAAATAACGCATGTGAATAAAAAGAGGTTTAAAAAGCGAGTAGGTACATGTTATATGTTCGACAAATAAAGTATGTTTGTAACATGTAGGTACTGTTTCATAGGTAGGTGTAAAATAGTAGTAATATTGTTTTTGATACAAATGCGGATGTGTTTTTTATTCATTGTTATTTCGCGGTTATTAAACGTGATCTTCAATATTGATCAAACCATTTAAATATTATTTTATATTTGAGGAGTTAAACTTAAATTCTATATGTGTTACGTGTTGCAGATAAATGATTATTTTGCACATTAAATTATCACTAACCATATTTGCATTTAAACTGTTCTTTAACTAAAAAAATGTTATGTAAGTTAAAATTATTCATGTTCTAAATAAAATATGAACGTGTTTTTTTTTTATTTGTAGTAAATTGGTGTCAGAAGTATATTTTTATAAAATCTACATATTCATTATTGGTCTACAATTTAAAAGTATTTTTGTAATAGGAACGTGTCTTATCAATATTATTGCAACCATCCTATGAATAAATAATGCAATGACGAAATTTCGCTAATTTAGGTCAAATTAAACATTTTTAGATGCATTTTGTACGTGTGTATTTAATTAATAACTTATACTTTATCATACTGATTTCATCATTGAACACCTCTGCTAGTACAAAACGACCTAAACAGAAATAAGCTTCGAATATAAAAAAATACCTATATTTTTAATCACTCATGAACGAAAATATTGAAAAAAGATCATAACGTTCTAATTTCTATATGAATGGTGAAACGTCCTTGACCAATGAATCTTTTTTTACACTACCAGCGTAGAGGATGACCTAAACCCTACTAACCATCCTGCATTCCTAATATATTACCGATGCTATTTTCACGGTTCTCATAATTATTAGCATAAAATGTGGCCAAGAAAAGTGCGTGTGCCATTTTCCTCGGCCCAATAACGTCCCCACTGACTAAACTGCTTCGCGCAATAATCGCTTCGCTCTGTGTCTCGCCTAATCGCTAATCGCTCCGCTCATCACCATGTTCCTCTTGTACAATGCAATTTGCTGGACACACGCCACTCGCTACTAACGTGAAAATCATTTTTTGTGGCGGCCAACTGTTGTTACGATGATTAGGAACATTTCAAATCGAATGACTGACAGCTATAGAAAACTCTTATATGACCCCTTTTGGTACTGTGTAGTTGGAATTTTGAGAGCCACTAGAGAATGGTCACAAATGATGAAGACCTAGAAAACATTGCTCTGTTTCTAGCTAAAAGTAAGAGTAAATTTTTAGGATTGGTGAATTCTACATCGCAAGGCACAATTTAGAGTAAAGCTTTCTTTTTAAATTATTAATTCCCTGTAGATCTGATGATGAAGGGAATTTCAATAATTTTTTATAATAAAATATTTATTTATTCGTTTTATAACATTAAAATTATGAATTAACATATATGAAATAGAGATGTTATCTAGTGCTTAATAAATATTAATTTAACATTAAAAATAAATTTAAAATATTAATATTTTTTTAATATTTATTTATTTAATTTGTAAATTTAAATTATATGTAGGTATTTATATATTTTGGTTTATATTTTATTTTCAAGAAAAATTCATGAAATATACATGTTTTTGCCCCAAATCACAGAATATAAATACCGTAAAGTTAAACTGTATTATAACATTGAAATGACTTGAATTTAAAATTAACACATAGCTTATTATGAAAATAAAAATGTAGAGTCATTTTTCAAGAAATGAGAAATTCAAATGCGAATTAAGATGTATAAAATTTACTTCCTTAACGAAACAATTTACATAGGCGTAGTGCATAGTCGTTACATTAAAAATAACAATAGTAAACTTGTATATAACCAAGAAACATTATGTAAAACTAGCCATCTTGCCCATAGAGATGTTGTGCATCTGCTTTCACCGTTTTCTCAACACCTTATACAAGTGTGCACAAATTTCAATCTTATTCCCTGTATATTTGGTTTATTATGACTACGGAATAATAATTGAACATGTAACAAGTAATTAAAGTAAATATATGCTTCGTAATTGTAAAATATTGAAGTTTCTACGATAAAATGTTGTAAACGTGCAAAATTGTGTACATTGATTTGTGACGAAGTGATATACTCGTTTGATAGTTGAGCGTGCTTTGAAACAAATTGGATAAGTATCTGTTAATGTATGTACTTAGAGCCATAATAAATGAAATGTCGGGAAGTTTAATTTGGTGCGATTTATAATGATTATAATACATATAAGTATCAAAGAAATTTCATACGTTTGGTATAAATAATATGTAGTAAAATGTAGTTTCCAACTTGGTAATTTATTTAGGAAGTGATACAGCACCTAGCAAAAAACTCATTTGTGGCGGAAGGCGTATCCATTGTTTATAAATAAAAACTACTGAAAAAAGATTTGACTATTACTCATCAGTTTACAACAGAGCTTTTTCATTATGTCTTTATTTATAAGTTAATCTTTTCCAGGGGCCTGCTGACGGCGTTCCTGGCGCTGTCCCTGCTATGTTTGGCGTGCGGCAATAGTGCCGCAGTGCTGGCGGCAACCGGCCTGCAGCGGGACTCGCTGCGGCCGCCCTCGCCACTCAACACCTTTGAAGTAAGTATGGATGATAAGGCATATAGAGCAAAAGGTTTAAGTCTAATATAGAATTAGTTTTATGATTTGTATATTGGCTAAATGAAAGTGTACTTGTAAAGGACTCTTCTCATTACAACGTATACCGTATACCGTAACCGGGTCCTTTAGTATTTCTGAAGGCTTGATGATTAAAGCTTTTTTTTATTGTAATGTTAACATGTGGTAAACAAAATCCAGATTTAATAATTAATTATTTCATTAAAGAACAAATATTTTTTATTAATCAGCAATCTAAAGAAGTATCTAATCAATTAAATTAAAAAGGCAAAATAAAAAACTTGTTGGCAAACTACTATGTACGATTATTCATTATGATTTTATACTTTTATCTTACTACTTGGACCATTAGACTTATTTTAATTTATTTTTAATATAGTTTTTCTGTTAGGAAACGTTAGAGTACGTTATATCTATGAATAGCCAAGTTGCCCAACGTTCCGTTATGTATATTGGTCGGCAAAACTCTCAACTCTTCATTTCAAATGGCTTTTTGCTTCAAAGTACCTATTTAATAATTATTTTCTATTCAAACGTCAAACACATTACGAATCTTTTGAATTGTCGAAACTTAAAAATTACCAATTCATTGCTGTGGAACACTTCTAAAGATTATTGTGATACAATGTGTGACTTATTATGATTAATTATTATTAATTTACTAATTGCATTATAGAAAGGCCCGCCCGTGGGATTTCCGGGACAAAACCTATCCTGTGTGTGTTAATCCAAGTTAGTCATTGTAATCGGTTCAGTAGTATTTGTGTGAAAAAGTAACAAACATACATACATACATCCATCCTCACAAACTTTCGCATTATATTAGGATAAAGATAGGGTAGGATAAGGTAGATATTCAAAAGCAGATTAGACCCAATTAGATTCTGTCCTTGATCAAATTACTAAGTACTAAATATTAACGGATATATTTGATTATATTTCTGGCACAATATGTTATTTGTATTTAAGTAAAATAACTAAAAGATGCACTGTAATACTTCAATAGGGTTTTTTATCAACATTATTAAAATATAACTTTAAAAGAGTTTGAGCAACGATAGGATGACATTGTGTTCAGTGAATGATAACAACACGTTGCAATCGTAAGTGCAATGCTTTGAGAAACTTCGTAGTTTTTGCAAATTTACACTAACGTCACAACTTTTAACCCTGAAAATTGTGAATGTGGCAAAGAAGACGCTCTCATTATTTCCACATTTAATTAAGTAGTTCATTTCCCTATTGATTTGAATATTGGAGATCTTACATAACCTTATAAGGTCTTTAAACTTATTAAATAAGAGGAAGTAAAAATAATTATCAAGTCAATTAATATTCCAACAGTTTTGTAGGCTATAATAATATAATCAGAATAATTAAGAATATAACTCGTGTGTATTTTTAAAATCTATATACTGCCTTTTGCCATTTTCGTGTATGTTCTGTTTATTATTGTTTTAAATGATGTCAACTGTTTTTGAAAATGTTTTTTTCTTAGTGCATCAGTGAACTCAAGTAGAACCGAATAGGGAGATTGCAACGGGTCATTGAAATGAAACAAATTTATTGAAATATAAATAAATTTCAGGGGCTTGTGTAAAGTGTTATAAATATTTCAATTGTAACGCGCAACGCTCGATGGAACCTTTATACGATGAAGTAAAACGCCTCGAAGTTTCCATGATAATGCACGCAATTGTCTATTTGAAATTTGAATATGTACTAAATTTTTAAGGTGTATTTTTTATTGACAATTTGATCACATACTCCTACGATTACTAAGTGCAGTATACAGGGTGTCCCGTAGTAGTGGACTGCATATTAACGTGGAGTGTATGTATTAGGCAATTTCCTTCAAAAAACCAAAGTCGAACAACATCCAAATCACAAGCAAAATCAGTGTCCAATTCAAGCGCACTTCAACAAAGAATAATATCGTAATGACGGATTCAAGCTAAACACGCGTGTAGTTCCGAGCTATAAGCAAGTCACTGAAATAGTTGAAAGTCAAAGAAAATAATAGTGGGTTCAAGTATCGTTTATGATTGGCCAGAAACAATACAAAAGAATTCCAGCGCGCGCCCATAAAGGCAATAATTCTCGGAATAACTTAATGAGTTGACTACCTGATAATTTCTAATTTGAATGTTGTACGCCAATTTAACATTTTTTTAAATACTTTATACCACACAATTATACCTTTTTGTAATTTGTATGAGATGTAGAAGTTTTTAAAATAAAGTTTCACAGGGTCACCATACATTTTTTTTACACCAGCTTTGTTCAAACTTCAGTCCGTAAATTTTTAAAACGTAAAATTTTACCTATTTTTTGGTCTAATTTTGTTGTTGTTGTTAATTATGCATGAGTATCATTTTAATTAGGAAGACTTATGTATTACTAACAACCTTGAACAAAAAAATAAGAATAAAATAAAAACAGAAATGGTAAAAGTTCATATTAAGCTTACGTGGATGATATTTTTATCAAATTTTGAAAATAAAGCATAAATCAAAAACTTTATGGTTTAGGACAATAAATTTTAGTATTTTTGTTAGATAATAAGTCCCTCTACTCCCCATAACCCGTTGGTCCACTACTTACGGGACACCCTGTATAATAAAGATATTGTTTTTTATTATTTTTCGCTATCCTTGTACAATGTACATACATATAAAGAAATTACACAACAGCTTTTCACAAAATATTAGTTAATTTTGTGTTTTATATGAAGCTGCCAAATCGTTTTTTTTCATACACCATAATTCCATGTCATAGAGCTATCAGTTTTTATTGTATGTGTAGGTTTTTTGCAATGTTGGACACGAATATGGTTTAAAATAATCAAGATGTAATCAGTCGGTTGATTATACCGCGGTCACAGTTCAAGGTCCGTCATGATGCGTGACTGTTTAGACCATGTACAATGTACATATCTGTTGAAACTATTACTATTTGTACAAAATATAATTATTGCGACGACGCCGCAATCTTGACGGGCCTGGGAATCGTAGCTCTTGATAATTTGTGGATTCATTCAATTGAGTTAGTAAAGATTACTGTTATTAAGTTGTCTCTACTTAAGATATTATATGGATTTCAGTGCAATTTAATCAAATATTTTTTAAATATTTTTAACTGAGCTTAAGCTCAACATGATTGTTGTTTAATCGAGTGCCTTTCCTGTGCAAGATTTTAGAATACCTACTTAATGATTATAGACTATAGACGATTTCAAGTGTTACTTATGGCTATTTGTAATATGAATACACAGTATGAATAACTTTAAATTTTAATGTAAACTTGACATTTGCACCGAAAACTACAACTCAAACCTTCCCAGGATGAAATGCAAGCATGGAGTCCAGTGCTCACGAACATCGGGCTGCTGATCATCGCGTCAGTCCACTGCCTAGTCTGCATCGTGTCCATCTACTACCTCTCCCGGCGGGTGTGCTCCTGCTTCCGCCCCAAGCAGGCCTTCGACCACAACCAGTTCGACCCGGCATACAAGGCGCCCTGCGTGTTCCATGTGGACGAGATTAAGAAGGCCCAGGACCTGGAGAGGCTGAGAGGACATGAGCTTTGTAAGGAGTTGGAGGCGAAACTGCAAGGGGATAGTGTGAAGAAGAAGGTTTGTAACGAATTTGTATGAATAAAATAAATTAATAGACTCTTCTGTTTTGCAATTTCTTTTTTGAGAGTTATCAATTTTGATATACATCAAACACAACATTTAGCAGTATGTACATAATATTGTTGCGTTTATATAGTCGATTTCAATGACAAAAATATCAAATACCTATCAATGTAGAGTATTTTCGATTGTATGTCATATGATAATATTATGTACAACAGTATTCAGTTTTACACAAAAGTTTAGTTCTAGTAAGTAGTTAGTTGTAGTATGTTCTTCAGATTTATCTTGATTATACGTATTTAAATGCTATAGGTACTAATAGCACAACATTGCCCTAACCCATATGGTGTCGCAGGAGGAGCCCCAGCAGTTCGGCAGCGCGAACAGCAAGGAGCACCTGGTGGACCGGTGGGTGGGGCGGCAGGCCAGCACGGTGCCGCGCCCGCGCCGCGCCGCCGGCGTGCGCAAGCACCGCAAGCCGCCCGCGCCGCTCGTGCTGCTGCCCGCGCACCCAGCGCACGCCGCCCACCCCGCCCACCCCGCGCATCCCGCTAGCACGGTGAGTCAATGCTGTGATATGTTATTTCAGGGATTTCTATGGTGATGTGTGTGTGAACATTACGCATGCTACGAAGAACGAAGTATAGGTAATAGGTATGTTCAGAGGAAGGTGTATACTGTAGTGAGGAAACAAATAAGTATTTGCTAAATGAAAAATACAGGAAAAGAGAAAACTCATAAGTGTTAAAAAGATAGACAAAAACATTCAAGCAAGTTTATTTTTAAGGTATATATGTATTTATATTTTTATGTATATATTTTTAAGGTAATACAAAAAATCTTATTTAATAACCTAGTCCACCATAATAATCTATTGCAATGCACTTGTTTCCTTACGCTTCTATATTTGAAGAATTTTATTGGTTCAATCAAAATTGCAGCGCGTTCCGTGTAATGGAACGTTCACTGAACGTTGCAAAACAGCCTCTACTTTTACTTTAGTAGTATTGGAAGTTATTATAGCTATGAAATAACTGATGAGAATTTATATGTCGAAACTAATTATTTTAAGATCTCTCTTATAATAAAATTTAAAATCGTGGAAGAGGTGTGAGATCCTCCTATGCGATAACAGCATATTAAACTATGTTATTATGTTACTCTGCATACATATATAAAAAAATAATACGTCTATATACAATAATTATTAAAACTGTAATCCATACTAATATTATAAATGCGAAAGTAACTCTGTCTGTCTGTCTTTTACTTAATCACGCCTTAACTACTGAACCAATTTGCATGAAATTTGGTATAGAGATATTTTGATACCCGAGAAAGGACATAGGCTACTTTTTACCCCGGGAAATAGGATAGGTTTTATCCCGGAAATCCCACGGGAACGGGAACTATGCGGGTTTTTCTTTGACTGCGCGCGCGAAGCTGCGGGTGGAAAGCTAGTTATTCATAATTCTTATCTTATATCAGATGATACTGTTTTTATCTGTTCTGTTAGAACTAAGTAAAAATCGGTCAGTAGATTCAACACGGTTGCGTAACAAACATTCCGACGCACAAACTTTTACATTTATAAAATTGATGGAAATGATTTACGCACGCACTTACACGCTTATTTTTATGAAATTATGAGCGGATGATATTGTTTTCCTAAAAATACACACACACACATAAAGTAAGAATTAAATTACAAGCTATATTTAGGCGTAAAATTTCTGGGATGTTTCCTTTTTCTGTGTTATGTTTATGTTATCTATTCGAGCCAAGTAAGGCACTCGGGCTGAATATTTAAAGTGCATTGTATTTCTTACGGATGCTAGAAACAAACTCAGTGGGTCAGCCGTCAGCAAGTGCACTAACTTATGAGGTCAGCGAATCAAATAAAGGGAACTAGGTAACTCTTTGACAATATCTTTTCTATTTAAATTTATAAAATAGCAACTATCGCAACTACATTTGATCGGTGGTAAATGGTAAAATATGTTTTGACGATTCAAAAGTGCGTATAGAAGAAGTCTAATAGATAGATAGTATTTGATCAAAGCAGAACGTTCATACCTACTTTTGAGTATTTCTTCTAGTTCATACGTTACGATCTGTAATAATGTAATGCGTTTATTGATCTCCATTAATATTTCTCGTCTTTGTTTTAAAGTTTTAATTCTTACTAAGTTGCCGAATAATAAGTTTGAAGTTCTCGAGTCTTCCTTTCTACTAACATGGTAAAAGCTCATAAACCTCTACCAATCAAGTGCCAAACTAACATCGATACAAATCAATCTACAAATATGTACGGGCGCAGTCCGGACAAGCGGAAACTACAGTAGGAAGGCAGGCAGGCGGCAGGCGCGCACGCCACGTTTTTGCGGCACGTCACGCTCTCGTTGCCATGGATCATTATTATTGGCTTGCGGATTACCCAGGCCCACTGTACTGCGGTCTGGGGAAAGTGTCCCATGCGCTTTCGTTTGGACGTTTTTTAAACACATGCCCGTGGTAGATAATTATTTAATTGAAGTAATTTGAGAGACGAATTTGAAATTTTATTCGCTTGCTCGCTGCTTGCTGTTTGAACAATGAAGACTATTTGCGTGAATAATTTTTATGTATTTAATTCTTGACATGTTAAATAATGTTAAAATATTAGAATAAAATAATTTTGGTTATTATCTAAAACATAACTAAACATTTAAACAAAAAGTATGTACGTATATATTTTTGTACACGTGATTTTATTTTGCGGATTACCGTTTATGAACTCATTTACTTTTCATTATAATAAACGTATAAGTATGATTACAACATTTTAGCACTTGTGGTCACTAGTATATAAGCTAAAGTTTTGATAATAATCCATGTTATATTATCTGTGCCGTCACGTATCGCACACAAATTCTCTCAAATTTCACACGTGCGAGAGTAATCTACATAACTTTCCACCATTCCTCCCATCCTTGGCCCACAGACCGAATTCGTATTGTTATTCCGTAAACAATGGCCACTTCGCACTTGCTGTTAACCCTGATCTTGAAATGTTAAACGCAAAACGTACGCGACAAGATTAATTTTATAGATCTTCTCATAGATCTTGTTTAGTTTTTTGTTGGTCAGACAGGAAGAGATAAACTCTACCTTTAACTTTTTACAAAAATCTTGTGAGCTAGTGATAGACTCACGACATGTTTTGATTATGACCTAAAAAGTAAATAAATTGAGAAGATATTTTAAATTTGCAATACCTACATTTAATTATTAAATTATAGAGATTTTTATTCTGTGTGTCTATTACATCTCTTCTATTGACAAACTTCTGTATAACATAAATTAATGGCACGATTAACATAGCCTAATGGCTATCTGAAATTGAATCGATCAAAAGATGAATATGTTTCAAACTGCAATCACATGACGTAGGTTGAAGGCATTACAACAGTTATAGAAGCTGTGCGATCAGGAAGCGCGGAATAATGCACGCAATAAAACCACTTGTCGGCACCTTTGATGTGCCTAATGGTGCGCGTTCCCAGCGCCATTATCACATTCGTCTATGCCCTATGGTCTATGGTCTATAGTTTATGTCCATTGTAATGATATTCTGTAGAAGAAATGATCATGTGAAAGAAGATTGCAAATTGAAGAGCCGTTGTTTTCAACGATGTTCCCATAAATGATGGTTCGTAGTAAACTGTTTATGTAGTGATTAAATATTATACTGTGGTATTTTCTCTTCTCTTGATGACTCTATTTTGTATAATATGTAGATGAAAGATAAATATTTTGCTTATCCTATGAATCAATCTTATTTCTACGGAAACACGCGCTTGCTCTACTTTATCATAATTTTAGAGCAATATTATCATAATTACTCTTTTTATAACATACAAAATTGTATGTATTATTTACGTAAGGTTCTAGTTCTTGTACAGTTCATTATACACAGAAGAATAATGATATTCAATTTGAATCAGTATTGCTCACCAACTTCCGTTACAGGTTTACATTTCAAACGTAAGTAGATCTAAAGATCGAGAGGCTTCATATATTATCAACGGAGCAGAAAAAACGGCTTCAATGTAACCGTTATACACTTCTTAGAAAAGACATCAACGCGTACGAGTAATTATTTATTTTCTTCATAAAGAAATATTGCCTGTAAGAAAATTACTATTAAAGAATCATTCAAACGTAAATTAATTTTAGATTCAAATTAATACTTTTTATTATGTAATTGATTCAGTATTGATATAAATTCTTTAGCAATAATTCAAAAGCGTAAGCGTAAATATACACCCTATTTGACAAAATACAACTGTTATCGAATAATCTTCAATCTATTATGTTCTTCGACTTAAAATATAAATTATAATTAAAAATTCGACGATTTTTAAGATATTAAAAAATTAGATACCACTTCTTGATGAGTTTCATAACACGTTACACCACAGGGCATGCTGCGCGTGACCAATCGTACAACACTGTCTAATCATTTTATAGCAAAGGGCCAGTTTCGGCACAGCAGTGAAATGTGCACCCATTTCTGGTACACACGAAAACTTTACGGTTGTCTGATTTGGTACAGCCTTGTAAGAGCGTGGAAATTTCGCTTAAGATTAATTCGCTTCACTAATTTGTACAGTGACGTAAGATTAGAATGAGCATCATAAAATTTAAGCATTTGGTCATTTCATAGATTTGCAATTATATGTATAAAATAGAAATTTTGTTATTTTAGTCAATTTTTCAACTACTCATCTTGCAGTTGAATAACTTGTTTTTCTTGAAGTATGAAATCATAAATTCTTATTGAACTTAAAACTCGTATGGAAGGTAAATGGTTATTATTTATCGAAATTTTTACGCTCCTTACTATAGTCTATACTATAATAATTTGGGTGTATGTGTAATTACATTATATTGTTTATATTGTACGGTAGAGTTCAGACTGTATGCTCATAAAAACTTAAATATCCTACTTATATTATAAAGGCGAAAGTTTGTAAGTATGGATGTATGGATGTTTGTTACTCTTTCACGTAAAAACTACTGAATGGATTTGAATGAAACTTTACCACAATATAGCTTATACATCAGAATAACACATAGGATAGGTTTTATCCCGGAAATCCCACGGGAACGGGAACTATGCGGGTTTTTCTTTGAAAACGCGGGCGAAGCCGCGGGTGGAAAGCTAGTTTATGTATATTTTATTTCTGCGTAAACTAAGAATGCAAAATAATTTATATCTAATTTGTATCTATTTTTAATTTCTCCTCTGCTCCAGTTGTTCTAACGTAATGCTACGCATGCATTATGACAATAAATCTTTTTAGAAAACAACACGAAATTAACCTTATTTCAATTGTTGTAAGAACCACTTTATGTAAATGCTTATTTTATATAAATTAAGATATAGATAAAATGCAACTTTCTTACTTCTTCATGAATATCGAATGCATTCCATGATAATTAAATTTTAATCAATTTCCAAGAGGTTTGATTGTACTATCAAGTATCAATTCAACATTAATTGAAATAGCAACAACTATTGATTAGCTAGTAGCCGTAAATAATATTTAATTAAACTTGGATAGCACAATTGAATAATAGGAAACGAACTGGCAACTAACAACTTAATCTATAAACATTTCAGTAAAATTAGCGTAAACAAAAATTTTGGTTAGCCAATACCATGTTAGGTCACATCGGTGACTTGGTCTTTCAATCAAAAAATTGCTACTCTAAGAAAAGAGTGAGAAGACTCGTTCTGGACCAAAATTTGTCTTGTCATTGCAACTGTACTTTATTACTATACTGTACTTTATTCAATTTGGAATAGTATGATATGGTCTATACTTATTTATATCAATCAATTTACAAACCCAAAAGCTCTTTAGGTGCGCCCCGATTTCAGCCTGACAAACATTTAAGAAGTTAGATTTAGTTCGCATTAATAAAGAATTTTTTAAAAGCTTTAAATAATTAGTTATCACACCAGTGACTGGCTATTTTTTTATGAAATGTAAGAAGCTCTAGCCCTTTATAGAAAGTACACTGAACGTGGCCCCGCGCCCGTCCGCCGCGTGTCTGTTCGCTGAAAGGGCCCGACTCTCTCGCAATTACCAATTATAATTACACTCTCGTTAAGGATTCCAACTTTCTAGTGTTCTTGCCCGCCTACTTGAAGCAAATTAACATTTATGCTAAGAGGACTTCTTGTTAGTTATAAAAATAGACAAATTTTATTTATGATTTTTTTTCTAATTCTAATCTAATGAAGTCGAATAATGACTTCCTATATTTGGTCATAAAACTCATTACACATCATAATCCTATCTATATTTCATAAAAATTGAAAATTAAAATTCTTAATTACAATTAATAAAATTTGCATAGGTTCATCTCGCTAATAAAGGTATAAATTTTATGTTCGTGTACTAAATAGTAATTGGCTATCACCCCACCCATCGCAACGGGTCACTTATGTCACAGCGATAAAAATGTTCAGTCGATGAACTGTTACACAATTGATGGAACTTTCTCCCGAGCCCCATGTCATGGTGTCCGCTAGAAATCAGTTTCTGCGGATCAGTTTTTCCTCGACTAATTAGCCCTACTTGCACTCCAGTTATGGGCAGTTTTCTCAACCGCTTCCATTGAGAAATCGCCACTTTGTTTTTTATCGATTTGCACAGAATTGCTAGGAAAAACGAGGGAAATTTGTTGGGTGGCAATTATGTGTTGGAATGTTTTAAAGTCGTATACAATGGTGTTTAAAACCCTGCAACTGAATGGCAAATTTATTGTTTGCTCGCAAATTATAGTATTCATTCATTACTATCTTCTGTTAGCTTCCTTTTTAGCTTAGCAATTTTCTTTTAAATTTGACTCTATCCTTGCATCTTTGTGTGCGCAATCCACTACATTTGATATAGACTGTTCGTGATCTCAAAATCGTGCAATTTTGAATTCCTGTTATTATTTCGTCATTTTAATCTATCGTCTTTCGAAATATATCCCACAAAATTTAAACGTAGATCCATATTCATACTCGCTAGTATCTTTCGAAATATCTCGTGTCAATAATCAAGATTGCGAAACGAGAAAAATGCATAATATACAATCTGTACTCTCCATAAATTATAGATAATCAAAAATCCGAATGAATTTCTATTTGAGTATTAATTGTGGTATTAATTAACGTATTTGTCAGTGTGGCCACTTGCTCGTAAGATCAATCAGCGATCACAGATAAGCAGCAGCCTTCGTGGTACAGATAAACAATGGAGTGCAAAGACCTCGACGGGAAAGTTATGTATGGTGCATATACAACCGTTATCTATAGTATTTTATTGTTTTTTTATATTAATTAACGTTATGCCTTTAAGCATATATTCTAGCTGTACCTTTTCACGCTTCAATGTGCTAAATTGAACACAGTTGAATACTGAGAAAAAATAATTAAACCATAAAAATAGCAAATCGAAAAGTAGAGTTCGCAAATCACGATGAGTGATTATTTTAATCGTATCATTTCAAGAATATTGTAAGTTTTAACAAAAAACAACATACATCACTAAAGTAATTTCATTATACAAAATATAAGTGTTTTCCACGAGACATAGTCTCCGTCATCTCGCAAAAACAACAAAAGATCTAACTGTAAGCGCTAACATTGTTTCACAAATCGGTGTCGGTAGGATTGACAGGTGCTAAATCTTTAATACGTATTATTGGAATTCATTACACGACTTTTGTGTAAAAGCTTGTGATTGAAAATGGAGCGCATTAATAAAATCTATGTAAACAGTCATACATAAAACTGTTATTTTGATTTATGATTTGCTGTATCTACTTGATCGATTGTGTATAGCTGTTTTAGATGAATGAGAGTTGAAATTGATAACTTTAAGAATGGTGGAAATGCTTTGCTTGAAACATGATACATATTATATACACATGAACATTTTAAATGAAGAATGTCAGTAGAGATTAAAAACGTTGAACAAGCAGTTGGTAGTTTTGAATCCTGAACCTACATAGCATACTTACATTACATCAGACTTGGCTCCAATATTTTAATTTCCCAATAAGGACATTCACAACTAGCTGGCAACCCTGGATGGTTCGCACACACGGTACACACGGATTGCCAAACAAACACTCAGTCCTTGCGCAATTTACGCAAGCCTTGATTGACAAGCTTACAAATAATTGTTTTGTGGGTAATTAAGGATTTCACGTAGCAGTAATTCGTTTAATATCTTAATCCGTGCAACAACGTAACAGCTAAAATTAATTTATAATATTATAATGATATTATATGTATAATGAGTGAATTAATAGATTAAAAATAGAAATCCATACTAATGATATATGGAGATTGCGACGTTTTTAAAACTACTAAGGTACTGAAACAATCACATCATCAATATTTAGTAACATTTTTAATCAAACCCTATTTTCAAAAGGCCTACTTCTTCTAATCTCTTTCAACCAAATTCCGTAGATAGTTTGGATCTAGCGATAATTTTTGTGCACGTCGACGTAAGTCACCGGTCGCTCAGTGGGACAGGTCGCTTTCTGTTTCTGCAGCGAGAGTGGTCCGACCACCTGCCCGGTGCCGCCTCCACTGACAGATAGGCTATGAGAGTAACAATAATTAATGTAAAGAAAGACATATTATATGTATTATTGATGAGTTGATCTAATAAAATCAGTTGATAATTGACAGAATTTTGATAACAGTTGCAGAGAAAAATACGCATCCTGTTAATAATAAGTAATTACATAATATTTCCATCGAATATGCAGGTGAATATAGGTACAGAATATAGTCTTTTGACAAAATAGAATAAGATATTCCTATCGTTCGTTGTAAATTTAAATTTACAAAATATTATATTTTAAATATTTATTTTTCAAACTTATTCCAACGAGAACATATATTATACTTACAAGAAAGCAGTCGTGTAGAACTAATTTATTTCTTAAAAAAATACTTTAATAAAAATTTTGTTATTGCGGTGTAATATTAAGTTTACACATTTTTAAACATGGCTTAAAGCGATTATCATATTATTCTCTACTACTCTACCATCAGCGCTAGAATAGACATGTTTATAATTTCCTATAGCATAGCACCCGGTGTGACACAGTTTAAAGTTCACGCGACCCGTAATTTGTTCATTCATATATCTCGACTCGTTTACAAATACGTGATAACGAAGGAAACTTTCGAACTGACCGACTCGCAGACTTCTAATGTACTCGATAATCTATCGATAATCTGATAGAATGTTGATAAGTTTGTTATTTTGCTCTTTATTAAGCGATTTTTCCTTATTTGAAAGGATTTTTATTTGTATGATTAGTCTAAAATTTCATTATTTTTCTACTTTACAATTTTACATAAATCTTTTAGTATTTTACGTGAATTAAGAAGAACTGACTCGTGAGTTTAAGAAGTAATTTTTTGTATGTTTTGATAATTCATATATCACATATTATGTATTTTCGAAACATATAATTTGAGACGAGTCTTTATATCTATATCTATTCACGTATTGCGGTTCGTAAATTAGTTAATTTCAAGTAATACGATTCGTAGTTGTTGTAATGTCACACGGGTTGAAACGCAAGCGGCATATCGCAACAAGCGGTTTTTAGCTGCTCTTGCGCACGACGACGAAATATTATAGCACCTTCATGAGAATTTTGTTACAATAATAGGTGAATTTTAACACGTATTTGTAAAAAGGAGTTCTACAAGAAGTCGCTTGTAAAAAATTACTAGGAACTAGTTGTACTTCTTTCTACATTGAAAGTGAAAGTGAACTGATGGAATTAATTAACTAATCTTAGATCATTTCTGACCGATGTGCCTAAAAACGATGGACACTCTCAATTTGTTGTGCATCAATAATTAGTATGGATCCGTTGTTGTGTTTTATAAATATTTTATTTTAAAAATGTATTTGCGATTTTGTGTTTATCATTCGTTCATGGATGGTATGAAAACATAGGATCGGGTGACGGATACAATTTTCCTGGTCGCGTATACTATCTAATTTTACCCAGCACGTTATCACCCCTGAAATGTTCTTAATCTATCTATAACGATAATATTTTCTATTAAATGTAGGTGTGTACCTACGTCCTACACTATATTTAATCTGTCTCTGAATCGATGTACAACATTTATGTATACTTAACTATAATCTAGATTCAAGCAAAATGTTTTCTCTTTTTGGAAAAGTCGTTTAAGTTGTGAATCAGACTCACTAACTTGTTAATTTTACATCGTACTGCTAACTTGTCACATTCTATTCATATTTATTATTTATTTACACAAAAATGTAGATTAGAATCAAAAAGTGAAGAAATCTTATGATATTTTTAGAAAGAATTTTTGCATTATAAAAATATTATTTTTTTTTTAATAAACCTTGCTTGTTCAATTATTTTCTATTACTGTTTAGCATTGACTGACTATGCGTGTGCTTGTCGTTTTTCACATTTAAAAAATCAATCAAAATTTGCGTGAGAAACAATTTTGCAATCTGAATAGTGTAAATATTAGACACGCCTATCGTCTAAATAAACTATGATGCTGACCTTTCATTCATTAAACACGCAGTCGGTTTGTTTGTGTTCGTGTCGCTGCGTCTGTGTGCAAAGCTTCTAGTAATATCTCACGGTATGGTTGGCAAAAAAGTTGAACATAATTTGATACATGATTCTTAGTCTGTACTAACAACATCAAGCTGAAGAGTTGGTTGAACACGCTACTCTACTTCGCTACTTCGAATAATTGAAAAAAATATTTTTGTGTTGAATAGTCAATTTATTTAGGTATGCTAGATACTGTATGGTCTCTCTTTAATTTTAATATTAAAGTATTTTTATCTAAACTCGCTAAGCTATGTTTAACGTTTTACGCTAAGTAATAACTTAAATAAGTAAATATTTTTCTAATTCCTAAATCCTTACTTGTATTAAAAATGAGTAAGTTTGTTTGTTTGATAATCTCTCTTTCACATCACAACGGAGTAATTCTATCATAGGCTATTTTTTCCGTGCAAAAACATATCATTCCTGTACGAATTACCTTTACACGGGTAAGCCGCGGGCGAAAAACTAGTATAACATAAAACTTTAATACAACGTATGGTAATTTACCATAATTGCTTTTAAAACGATGATAAATACGTAAACGTTAGATTCCTAGGTCGTCAACAGTACTAAGTTATATACGTAGGGCCGTCCCTTTCACCTGCGCCGGAGTGGATTCTAGACCAACTAGACAGGCTGTTTACTGCGCGAATAAATCTGTATTCATCTTGTTTATAACTATATTATTGAAGCCTTGGGTTTTGTCCCACGGGCTTAGCCCACTGATCTCTGATTCGAAATAACTGTAATTCTGGGAATATTTGTTCACTTTGTGTTGCTATAATTTTGGACATTTGGGTTTAAAACGAGTTCTTCCATTCTTATGTAATACTAGCTGTGCTCCGCGGTTTCACCCGCATTGCTCCGCACCTGTTGGTCTTAGCGTGATGATATATAGCCTATAGCCTTCCTAGATAAATGGACTATCTAACACCGAAATAATTTTTCAAATCGGACCAGTAGTTCCTGAGATTAGCGCGGTCAAACAAACAAACTCTTCAGCTTTATAATATAAGTATTATAGATTTAGTTTTAATCAATGTCATAAAATAGTTCCTATATTGTAATTCCTATATTATTATATTTGAGTTGAGCTTTTAAGCTTGATAGTGAATAGTGATTTTAATTATATAGCTGGTCCTAAATATCGTAACTAAAAAAATCAGTAAATATCATGATATGGCATTGAATAAAAACAAGATTAATGCTTAATTGGTTTTAATATAAACGATCCTTGTTGTGAAATACCTGAGCTAATGTGTTCTGTGCAACATCATGCCATTGCGGTGCTCTTAATTACTATATTTAGAGCTTTTTGTCAAAGATTAATAGATATTTTAATATTTATCGCATCTAAAATAGATATTACATTGAACTTTTTAAATTTCTATTGATATTTAAGTAACTAAAATATGATATATTAGTGTGTTATTATAGATTGTAAAGGAGTATGATCTTGAACTACATATTTGTATTGATGGCGAGATTTCGTTAATTAGAAATTAAAACCAATGATTTTTACATGACTACTATTAAAAATGAATCTTCAAAAGGTCGTATGTAAGCTTTCCTTTTATTTTGTCCAATTTATCAAATAACTCTATGTCTGTTTATATTTAACTGAAATTCCTAAATATGAAGTAATAGCAATCATGTCTATAATTAGCCTCAACCAAGTGAAGTCAGTAAACAAGGCGCACCATGTCTCCTTGATCCATCACGACTTGCTTCTATTAAAACTTGCAACTTCGATTCTATAATAACTTAAGTGCAGTAATCATTACGCTTTTTGTCGGCAATGTTGGCCAAATGCCGTAAACTGATTCGATATTCGCCATAATATTACCATAGATAATATAAAACTGTTATTACGATAATAGACAATTTTGATAAACCAGTGAACGTTCGACCTTTTTACTGGACTTGTTATTGTATGTTTAAGGATTGGTATTTCAACATACTATTGTGGGGAAATAGGGCATTCTATTTTGTTATTATTATAAAATAGAGCTTTATCCGAAGCTTAATAGTTAAAAAGCCGATAGCCGATAGGAAAGTTACTGCCAAATTTTTGATAATGTCGAATTAGACGCCAAAGAGACACTTTTCCATTTTTTCCACATTTCTTAGCGGACAGGGAGATTTGAAACGAACCTTTAGTAATACGATATATGATGAGGCTTACTAACAGCATATTGAATCGTTGAAAGAGCAATTTGCATAAACATGCCTTCAATAATAATTTCCGTTGTGTTCTAGAGAATTCATACATTTTTCGGTTACGCAAAGCGTCGATTGTTTCGCGGTGTCGCAAGCAGCGGTCACCTGTTGTCGAGAATTATCTTGCAAATAAATCAAATACAATGGATATTGACATTAACTTGTTCGCAGTTCGATTGTATATTTAGATGAACGATTCGTACAAATATGGTTGTGTTGCAACATAGTTTTGTTGGAACTGAAGTTATTTGATTGTAAGGTTGAAATAGTTTACATAGAATATTATGGAATTTTAAAAGTTGAGCCTAAAAAACAGATTACTGTAAATTCTACGCGAGTACCTTCGCTTTCGTGTCATAAACATTTCTCTTATGTATTTCTTGTTAATAATAAGATGTCTCGATATATTATGTTTTATTATATCCTTCATAAATAACTTAATAATAGATGTAGGAATGTATTAACATTATGTCATAAGACTTGAATGTGTGATAAATAACTTCTTTTTTAATCAGTCAGTGACCTAGACATCAATCTCGTCAATGCTTGATAGAAGTAATATTATGTATATGGATAATTGCATTTTTATATGTTCGTAGGTATGTCATAAGTTTGAATTTCTATGTACATTGCGATAGATAGAGAACGGCTTAAAAAGCAACTTCTTTGCATTGCCACACACAAAACTAATAAAATCATGCAACTGATAACTTTATAGATACCTATACAGCATCATATAACACACATAATTTTGCCAGAAATACATCGACAGAGTTATCTAATGCCAAAGAAAGTGACCGGAAGACCGTTACGTAACTGTAATGTGCATAATTTTAGATAATTCATCCAAACATTTATGTTACAGAACAGTGAAGCATCACATAATTACGACAGTGTGCCAGTTTGTTTACAGCATCAAGTTGAATGGCCTGTTGACTAACAAACTGAACATGAGGTTAACATCATCGTTAAATCCTTGCAAGAGTTCATTTACATATAAATGATTGTTATACAATTCTGAATTTATTCTGATGACATGAATCTGTAACACATATTTTGTATCTTTATTATCATTGCCAATTATTCGTAGATATAAAATTTATGATAATTAAGCTTATAAGTATGCTTGTTCACTTACATTTATGCAAAAACTGTTATTGGTATCGGCCCTTGTGGATTAGTCAAAACAATAATATGTTTGAGTCTACCATAGAGCGATAGAAGGAATATCTTTTTTGTAAAAGACTGACTATATATACTTCATCCATATTACAGGATCCATATCGATTATCATTCTTCTCCGCCAAATATTTATTACAGAAACGTTGTGAAATGCATGTGTCCAGGAAGAATGCCTCCTATGTTACAAACCTACAAACACAATACATTCAACTTTCACGCTAAGATGATTTTACAGGAAGGATAAAAAGTTCAAGTATCCTTTACATAAGCTTTAATTACACAAAGCAAAACTATTATCTAATAGTATTCAAGATATTCCGAAGGTTGACCGTAAAGACAAGAAGTGAACAAGTCACGCGTGATGCTTGGAATGTGACAACACTTCCTTGATTTTATCTCCTATAAAACCTAATCAATAATGTTTTTATTTTATATATTAGGGTATTTTAACCACTGTTTATGTCTCTGCAGTATAGAGCTGTTGTTAAATGCTCTTTACGATCAATAAATAAGCTAAACATAAAGAATGTTTAATGAACATAGTTCAAATGAATAGTATTTAATACGAATGAAATTCTTAAAGTTTAAATATATACTGATTTTACAATCAATAAGCCACACACTTGATGGTTACAAAACATATTTTTGGGTCAAATACAAGTATAGTGTGCAATTATTTCGTTAAAAAATCACATAAATAATTTTGACATAGGTAGAGTTGTAGCAGCAAAACATAGTTTTTTATAACGCATTGCATAGACCTTTTTAGTTAAGTTTATTTATTAGTATCGTCGAGATTATCTATGCAGATATTCAAAACAGCAAAATTTGCATGCCAGTTTGGTTGTCGCTAAATAGTTGATGTGAAACAATGACAAGAAGTTAGGAATGCGGTTCACCTCTCATGGTTTACTATTAGCGAACTCTCATAAAAAATGCAGTAAAAAATATACGCAAGAAAATGAATGTTGTAACTGTGGTTTATCTGTTTTCTGTAATTCTTTGTATGTCTGTATTTAGTTTGATTTATTAATAGTTTTAATTAAAAGCTGTGTACATTATTACAAACATTTAGTTAATTATTTGATATCGTTTATCAAAGTCAACTTTAATTAACGTTAAGTTTTTATATTAGATATACTTTTTTATTATTTTCAACAGTAAGAAGAAAAGAGGGAAGTAATGTCAGAATTTAAATTATTTTACAATGATGTTTAAGTAAGTTATTCTGTGTGAATTTAGAAGCCTGTAGCTGGTAGGTCACATCGCTTTCATTTTCTCTACTTTTTCTACATGTGCGACCCAGATTGGAAATCTTATTTGATACATCCTTCACTATTTGCATGGCTTTTAAAAATTTTAAACAAAAAACATTCAAACATAAAGATTGATCTTTATTACATAGTTAAGAACTTTAATGATAAATTTACCATTAGATTATAAGCAATTAGATTCTAAAAATAAACTCCTATTATTACAATGCAATAATACTTACTAACATTTTATAATCGTACCTATAGTAATAAATCATACTATGTTATCAAAATTGCAAATAAATGTAGAAGATTGCCTGGTAGCGATTGCTGTTCAGCAATAACGCCACCTCTTGTACGAATTATACCCATTTTGTAAGGAGTATTACAAAATGATTATTTAATAAGTTTGTATATTAAAGATTAATAAATAAATAAACAAACAAAAGCACAAAACAGTACTAGTATTGATTACAAGTTGTAATTGGTCAATGAATGATCGCGGTATGTGAGTGGAGTCTCCTTGCCCTCTTTAGGCACTTGTCGCTGAGAACCAGTCGCAGCTAGATAGCAGTCAGCAGGTATATTTGGTATTGTACAAGTGTATTTCGAAATATTATGTTACGTAATATGGATGAATTATTTATATTTTCAAATTTGTATATCAGTATTTAATAGTTTTTATAATTCATCTAAAAAGCTTAATTTAGCATCTATGCCTGTAATAAATATTCACAATGCAAACTAACGATTTCAGGTAAATACACGCTTAGCAACATAGCAAACAGTATTTTTATAAAATAACAGTATGTTGAAAGGAATACTAAAAAAAACAACAACATAATATTTATATTTGATCAAAATAAGCATGTCGTAATTTTTGCTCTACTGTAGAGAGAGCAAAATCAATGAATACGTTTATCGAACATATTTGATTTAAAAATCATTATAAAACGTAAGAAATATACATCGTTTTTAAACAAGTGAAAATGCTTGTTGGCGCGTCAGGCCGATGTCACAGAGCTAATGTATGGCCGGGCTACGTGGCAACATCCGGTAGGTGCCTTATGAAATTACTAAATATGGAACATAATTCAATGAAACTACTAAATATTTGTGTTAAATTGCGGTTAATAAAATTTGAATTTCTGACTATAAAATATTGTCTAAAGTGGATAAAGTCGCGGGCGTTTAGTAATAACAAGAAGGCTCAACTGTTATAAGATGTATGAAATGCCGTAATCGTATGTAAAAGCCAAGTAAAAGCTATCTTTCTATAATTATAGAAAATATACATTCATATTGATAACCTGATGATGGACATATTTCTAGCCTGCGAGGTAATTTCTAAAATATCTCCACTCAACTCCATATAGAAAATGAATTATTAAGTACTTATTGCTCAGAGGAAACGAACATAAATCGACTTTAATCGAGACTTCATTTCTACAACGTATGAATTGTCAATGAATTATTCAAGTTTCAATAAATTTATTTCCGGTTTAGCTATCTGTAATATTAGGTATATGTTTTGGGCATTTTATAATTATAATATAGTTTCCACCCAAATATTGACACACGCACTTTTTAGATCTAAGCACTTAAGTAAAGTTTACTGATTAAATATGAGAGAAATTTTTGTGTCAAAATAAACTGTGTTGATATGATTTAGTAATACGGTATATCTGTGTCAAACAGTCAAGATCTTAAGATTATATGTTAGACTGGTAGTATGATATTTCTTCTACCAAAAATTTTCATCGACATCTATTCTAGATGTTCAAAATACGGTGTGTAGGAGTTACATTTTAATAGCGCTGCAGAAGATGGTCTACGAAGTAATTTCGAAATTTGCAAGTTTTCCGAAGTAGGTATTCCATCTTGTAGTTTCGCAAGGCACGTACCGATGGACGTGTGATGCGGCTGCACTCTCTGACATATTGCACTGTTTCCTACGTATTTTGCATTAATTGCATGATTACAGTAACATGCACTAAATCACTGTATTGCGTAATCGAAGTTAAGGCGTAAGATGACTTCCTAATGAGTGTTTTGGTAAAAGAACATTTTAATAGAAACTAGGTGTGAGAAATTTTTGTTAAAATTATTTGACACAATAAAAGGCAGTAATTTCAAAGTTAATTTTAAAATTAAAAATTTCAAAATTAATAGCACAGTTGACAGATATATACGTACATACAGTTAGGAAACTAAGCCCCTGCGATGAAATTATGACGTTAGCACTGTTATAGCTATAGGGCTGTTACCTTTTTGATATTTAACCGACTTCAAAAATAAAGGAGGAGGTTATCAATTCGGCCTGTATATTTCTGTTTGCTTTTTTTTCACAGTCGATTTTGTGGTAATTTTAAGATTAAAACTATACAAAAATGGTGTAGCCTAAATATGAATTTACCTACAAGAAGGTACAATCCGAATTAATACACCTTGTAAAAGTAAATACGTTTTTATCAGTGCTATATTTCGAAATCTTGTTTTGTTATTGACGCCGAAGGTTATTTAATGTACCTAAATTATTTATAATGCTTGATATTTGTATTATACATATATTCAATAATTATTTTAGACCAGAATTTACAATACTTGTATGTAGGTATACCTACTAAATTATTTTTAAAACGATAAATTAAATTAAATTGAAAAACACAAAATATGCAGAAATAAATTAAAATTATTATTATACGAGCATAGAACAATAATTATACCACCAGATGATTTTGTTCAATATGTCGAGAAAATGGATAACATTTTCGTTGCTGCTTTAAGAGAGAACACATAAACTGTAAAGTGGCTGAATTAATTTACAACGAATTAAACATAATCAGTTACTTAAAAAAACTGTTCATAAGATTGAGAATATTTTACACTATAAAATTTAACAATAAATTCCGAATCAGTCGTAGTAGACGAAAGTATTTTTCAGTAAATAATTTGTAATTTTTTTTTCGAATAAAGGCATATTTATGTAATGGTTATTTTAATATCTATACATGTACATATAATAAAATCGTAGGAAAGTCAAAACTGTAGATTGAATATTTTTTTAAAAGAATACTTGGGACAATAGATACCGAAGCCAAAAATATAGTTAGGCTACAAACTGAAACAATCGATATTTATTTAACGTGAAGTCATTGACATCACTTTTCTATACTATGTATCTTTGTCATTCAAAATCTGTGGATGTGTCACCCGCTACTATCGATCCAATGATATTTTATGTATAGATACGTTATATACTCAAAATATATCCAAAAAAATGCTTCATATGCAGTGTCAGGCACACACAAATACAAGTTTCATTTTACTTAATTTATTACATTGACAGACTGTATAAGAGAGATGGCTCTAATAAAATGATATAAACAAAAAAGACAAAGATAGTTTGTCACTTCCGCGCAGGTGTAAGCAAAAGTCATAAGAATTCACCAATTAAATATAAATAAACAAATAGTTGCCATGGTAATTGGCATAGACTAACGACACAGAAGGTTCAATGTTAATGTGTTAATGTAGATATTACGTTTCCTGTACAAGTAAACAAATGTGACAATTTCATTTACTATTTAATTATTATTAAAATGAAAAAAACTTTTTTGGAGATATAACTGTATTGAGTATTTATTACTAGCTGTGGTGTTCGTTTTCGGTCATCATCATTTCACCCGATAAACACCCACTGCTGAGCATAGTCCTCCTTATAGAACTCCATAAGGACCGATCTTACGCTATTCGTTTCAAGGCAGTTCCCGAAACCTGTACAAGGTCATCACTCCAACTTGTAGGATATAATAATAGTGGTGCCTAGATGAAAAAAAAAAGGATGAAATAAAAGAAAGGATGAAGTATAAGCCTTTTTTTATCTAAAACACAAATAAAATTTATGTTCAATAGCTATTTACAGAAAAGCAAATAGCATTTTTCTTCAGTAGCGATAATCTTTTCTTTAATGTATACGTATATTCAACATCATTTTTGCAAAGAAACATTTTTGCCATCACGATTTCATTGTATATAATAAATAGATATGGGTAGTTCTACAAAGTATGGAAGAAAATGAGTCTCATTTCGGCCCTCATTTTTTTAAACGTTTTGTTTGCGGAATTCAGTCTAATGACAAGAGTACAACGTCTCTAAAAGTATATAGAGCGGAACAGTCAGAATATGTAATAGTTTTCGATTTATGACCATTTTAAGGAAATCAAGCCACAGGAAACTGAGCAGGTCACCAGGAAACTGAGAAAAACAACAAAAATCGGTAGAGATCAACGTTTATTTATCATGTTTTACATGAATTTATATTATTAAATAAATTTTTAATGGTACTAGTACCTTTAATAATAACGAAAAATAGCTCTATGCTTGGCTTACATACTAATTCTATACTTAAAGAGTCTTGAACAGGAACTCCATTCATCAAATGATCATTGAGCATTAAGAATTAAGTAAAATCTAATTCTAAGTTTAATTCAGTAAAATCTTCTTAAAGATAGTTAACAACATGAAAATAATGAAGTCTGAGACATAATGACACTTCATACTAGCATTGTACTTAAATCTAGTAAAAATAAATAATAAAAAAGGTAGGTATTAATAACTTTGGCGGTTGAAATTGATATTTTTTGTTTTATGGCATTCAAATGCTTTATAAATATAAATTTATATTTCTATTCTTTATAAATTTATATTTATAAAGCATTTGAATGCCATAAAACAAAAAATATCAATTTCAAAAAAAAAGGTCGTGTTCCATCGTTACAATATTGTATTCACTGAAAAGTGTTTCATATTGGTTGAGATGGTTGTTAATCATCTCAATAGATGGCGCGCGGTGTGTCCCTTAGACACATAAAACTGAAAGAACAGAATAAATTCGGTTGCTCTGGTGGGTCACGAGTGGCTGAATTGGTCAGGCATCCGCCTCAAAATGGCGTGAAAGGATGCGGGTTCGAGTCCCACCTCGTGATCTAATTTTTTCTATTCTTTATAAATTTAAACTTTGGCGGTTTCAATACTATATTATTTTTATGCTAAATTTTAAAATTACAGTCAGCTGAGCAGTCAGGGCATGTAAACAATATAGAATCGCCTTTAATGCATCCATCATGTGCCCAATTATTGCATACTAGACACTGGAACCAGTCATTTCCTGTAGTATCTTCGCTTTGAGACCACCACAGATAAGGCACTCACAGTCAGTGTATTTATTTTCCTTTCCATTTTTTTTCTTTGCCTCTACATTTCTTGGAATTCAATTTTCGCTTCTGTTTTGAGTCTGTTTTTTATCGTAGTCTGTCTTTTTTCTTTTTCAGCTGCCAATCTCAGGGGATCTATTTTAATTTTTCATACCTCAATTTCTAGCTTTTCTTTGGTTTCGCAATTTTTTTCTGTACAACAAAATATAATATTTAGTGTTCAAAATACAGTGCAATGCAACCAACCCTATTTTACACTTACATGTGTATAATCATTGTTATTAGACTATTAAAGATTTATTTTTCTACTAAGTCATGACATAAGTTAAGTTGTAGTGTAAACACCTACAGTCAAAATAGTACTAGGAACTGCCAAGATCGGTAAAAGTAATGTTTTATGCTTTTTTCCGAAGTTTCTAAAAGATTACGTGCATACTTAAAGAAGACCATTACCAATACTAATTATCTGTAGATATTTAATTACGACAGCTACTCAAATGATTTATTTCATTAATTTATACGTAGTTTAATGTTTATAGGTAGAAAGTTTTAAATTATCTTACGCAGAAACAATGTTTTAGTGTGAACTTATCAGGATCCTGGATGGTCCTCAGTATCCTGGCTTTCAATTTGACAGGAACCTGAGACCAGGATCCTGAGAATATCTGTCTAATATTTAAAAAAACATATCAATTTACAACATTTAACCAGAATTAAGCAAAACTAGGCCTTTGCGTCAGCATCTTACGTATCAAAACGCTATATTTCCTAATATTATTTATTAATTACGTAAAAAATATCTTACCAGGATTCTGGGAACTTCACTGATTACGACACCACTTCCCTTACTTACCGCGCCGGGCTGATTGTACTACGCGCTAGGTGTGAATAGCTAGATGATATTCTTTGTCTCTTTCGTACGTCTGATTGACTCAGCTGAACGGCAAATTCGCACGACAAAAAACCTAGCTGTTATTTGCTTATTTTACATCGACCAGGATCCTGATATGAAAGCGTGGGGACAAAATGTTGACAATATTTTTTTAATGTTTTTTTGGGAAAATAAGATAATAATTATTCTACCTAGCAAGAAAACACAGTAAACTCACCGATTTGGCTTTCAAATTACCTTGATACAGAAAAGTAAATAAATCACGACGAACTTTAAACCAGAATTTGTCCGAGGGACAGTTCAGGATCCTGAGAATTTGACACTTTGGACAAAGATTTAGTGGCATAAATAAATGTTTTTATTAATTATTTTCAGTGACCAACAAGAACCAGCTTTAAATAACAGTATTCCGTACAAATTAATTACTTTGAAACGTTTTTTTTAGTATAATTTGGCTGAGCCGCTAAAAATTCCTTACTTTGTAGAACTACCCATATATTTGTTAATTACATGCACTGTGTGGATTTAAATATAAAAATAATCAAGACGTATTTACCCAAATCGAAATTAATAAAATAACCGTTCTATTTTCAATAATCGTATCTACATGATAATCTTTGAACACAGTGTACGCTAGCTTTGTCACACTAGTGATTGAAGCAATGTTTTATCCCTTTCATTATTTCAATACAAGTGTCAAGCAAGTGTCATTCATAAAGAATTGTAGCTTGTTATTTTTACTCTTAAACTGTAATAATTTAATATATTTTCCTGTGATATGATATTCCTTTATCTTTCTTTATTTTTTTGCACGAATACGTGCACTTTCTGAACACACGGGAAGGCATTTTCGACAACTTTAATGTACCTATCGGCACATGCGCTCACTGGGACCGGTCACAATCTGACTGATTGCATTGGTCCCAAATAGGACCAATTCACGGAATCAGTTTTGGTGCGTTGATGACGTATCTACCTCTTGTTTCTATATATAATATCATTGTATCGATCCCCTGAATACCCTTATGCTGTGCCCTTATGATTCTCGTAAACACGCTTGCTTGTGTGCGTGAGCCATTTCGAACGTTTTGTATGAAGTTTCCTTACTGTATGTATATTGTGTATATTGTGTTAATAGTTTTCAATTTATGATAACAGTATTTATTTTACAGTATACAGGTTATAGTTAGGACGAAGATTTTAATGAGTTTAACATAGAAATAAACAAACCTACTTAAGCTTATGGTAAATATCTTCAGTAGGTTCTCTGTCGATTTAATATATTAGAATAGTTTAAGGTGACATGTGAACGTAATATACTGTGGTAATATGTTAATGCGTGGCCGACTTGGCTCGGTCGCTTGGTTCAGAAGGCCGCGGGTTCGATGCCCGGACGTGACTAGTGTTTATATTAGAGCTTGTTGCAAAACTATTTTACCCTACTTGAAGCTGATGCTTGCTGATTTTTAAATATTGTGGAAAGTTAGGATGTTTTTCTCATTATAACCTACCTTTAACTTTTTAGTGTGTCATTACTAATAAAATTATGTTTTTTCATCTTTCCTTACGTAATATCCTTTTTCTAAAAGAGTTTCAAAATCCTGTATTCAATGTTTTCACTTTAATCCTGTGATCCATCCATCCTTTCATCGTGATAATACTATAAATTTAGGTTCTACAAATATCTAACAATACATAATTCTGTTCGCAGCTGGGCCGCATGCCGGTGAGCATGGTGGTGTCGCCGCGCTACGCCACGCTGCCGCTGCCGCCCGCGCCCTACGCGCCGCCCGCCCAGATATACTATCCTATTCATGACACGGTAAGTAGTTATGTGCTAGTTACTTTACCTAGGTTTGCTTGGCCTTGAACAGAAAAGATAGAAACCCATCAAACATTGTTTTTTTCAAATTTAAATAATATTTGCGTGTTTGCATAAATGGATATCTTTACGAAACTTTTACGTACGAACAACATCATTTACATGTATCTCAACGTTTAATTTTTGAGAAATAAGAAAGAAGAAGAATATGTTTATAGTCATTTCAAAACAAACGAAAACCTACTTATATGGTAATACCACAGTATTACAATATTATTTCCTACAGTAAGGAATCGCCTTTGATGTCGCGCGATGCCGCCGCCAGCGTAGGTACTTACGCTGCCACACGAAAATACGCTAGGGTTGCAACAAATGGGAAATAAAACAATTTTGATTATTAATATTATGATGAAATCATTTATTCATATGTACATTCAAAATAATTGCGATTATTAAATCTGATGTAATTATTTGTTCATAAATATATAATTACAGATATTGCACTGCTAAATATTATTTACGTGGACACTTTATTTTTGGATGTTCTTAATTGTATATTATACCATTTAACTAAGTAATGCATTCGCATTGGGATGTACAATCTGATTAGAAAATAATGAGGACAACATATACATAGCTTTGATTTTAATTCAACAGATACAATTAATACAATCTTTCTGAAATATTGTTTCCTTCTGGGATTTCAATGTAGATTTACATCCGTAAACGGAACAGTTTTTGCGCGTCATAATAGAATATGTAAGTACCTATGTATAATAAAATTATTACACAAAAAATACGACTGCGTCGTCCTTTCGCGATAGTTAATGCAAACTCAGCGTGATTGCATTAAGCGGCCCGCGTCGCCCGACCCCCCGCCAGTTCCCCTCCGTTTCTCTGCACAAGTACATTCGTCGCCATACTGTAGGATGGTAATACTGTGGTAATACTACGTATAGGGCAATTTTCCTCAAAATTACATAAAATATAGTGATAAAAAAACCTAAACTAAAGTCATTATCACAACATTTGCAGCGCATGCGACGGCGCCGCTCACCGCGCGCAGTGCGACATGAGCGGCGGCGGCAGGCGCGTGAGCGGGACTCGCTCACCCGCTCGCTTGAGCGCATCCATCGCAAGCGGCGAGCGGACCGCGAGCGACCGTCTGAAGCTGACCTCAAGAGGACCTATACGGGGCTCGATAGGTAATTATTATTTATGTTATTTATTTATTTCTATAAGATATTACACCTAATAAAGGTACTGTATAATCTTCAGTATCAATTTCAGTAATTCGGCTAATGTGTATCTGTAAATTAAATATATTTTGATATAGTTTCAAATGCTATTAATCAATTAATATAAATAAAGCTGTTTGTTGTACAAGCTGTTTTAATATTATAATTTTGTGAATATATTCCAATTTATTGCTGCATGTATTTGGAATATCTCGGGAAGAATGAAAAAAAAAGCAGCTCTATATACTCTACAGGAGCTTTAAAATACGGACCGTAAATAAAAGTCCTCGTATCCCGTACTCCGGAATAGTCCTGAATCTATTTTTTTATATTATTTATTCTCATTACAGAGCCTACGCCGAGCAGTTCATAGCGGTGTGCGACGAAAGCCGGCATGCGGCGGAGCAGCACGACTCGCTGGCCAGCTCGGCCACCGACTCTACTAACTCGCAGGACACGCGATAGACTGTCCCCAGTTATATTGTTACATGTGTTTTATAGGCTAAAAGTTCTAATGTCTTGTAATTTTTTCTAATATAGTGTTATACTTTTCACTATGTGAAGCAGGACTAAGGGATGAGTCCCCTCAGCTTATTCTTTAAGAACTCATAATAATTCTCAAACCATCTTATAAAATAATCATCCAACAAAGGTTATTTTGATTCAAAAATTAAGCCTTAAACTTCGAGGATAGGAGACAGATAATAAATCGTTAATAAGTTAACTTTGTAATCTATAATATTAAGAGAACCATCACCTATGTGTAATTGACTACTCTTATACTTTACAAGTTTTCTATACAGTATATAAATATGGTCATTTTCCAGTTAGGATTAATATATTCACAGTATCTTGTAACCAAACATACTTAAATATGTGTATTTATAAGTTAAAAATGAGATTCAGAAAATTAGATTCTTTATAATTAGGAATGAATTTAGAAATGTAATTAGTCGTTGTTTTAATTGTATACGCTTTAATTGTTATTTATTTAAATTTTACGTAACGATGGAATTGTAATACTCTTTAGTTCGTATTTCTCTTACATTAGATTTATACAATTAGCTTTTTATATTTGATTTAATAAAGGTACTTACATATACTTCGGAGTAATTTTAAAACTAACAATGCACCTTACTAACTTAACTTTATTAACCAAAAATTAAACAGTATAAAAAACCAGTGTCTCGCATTAGCTTCGCTTATTGAAAATAAGATGAATAATTTACTATTTTACACTTAAAGTTGCATTTCCAAATACTTTCAAATGAATTCTCAAGAATTATTAAAAATAAGATCAATGAAAATGTGCATTTTAAAACAACTTCTTTTCATGTAATTATCCGTTTTTATTTTCACAGCGAAATGCTCACTAGAAATAAGGTTTTTGAAATGTACTAAACACTAACATTCACTTTACTAACGAAACAATTGTAAACTTTTGTATCGTCAAATATCTGTGTTATATCGTACTTTAAGTCTTTTAGAATTAAGTCAATTAGAGTTAAGTCGAAAAATAATTTGTACGTAACTTCGATTCGTTCGAAAATTTGTAAAAACTTGGCTTATAAGTAAACGCTCAAATTTCTAAAGCTACTTAACTACTAATAATATTTTTAAGAATGTATTGTTAACTATTTTCACACATTATTCTATTGTGAATCAAATGAATGGATGGCAAATCGTAGTTTTTTACGTGATATTGTGTGAGTGTCTCTGACCCGATTGACTTATAGGGTGATTGATCGCCAAGTTCTTTTACCCAAGACACAAAAACAGTAAGTATTAATATCAAAAAAATTCAATGCAATTATAGTATAAGATCCCACCGCAGGATTAGTGCGTACATAGTTTTTTTGCTAAAACCAAAATTTTATGTATATTTATAATTAGGAGAATATATATCGACTACGTTGCCAGTCAAAATTTGACCGCAAGCATTTTTAATAAAAAAAATAAAAGTTCGGTTTTAGCGAAAAAACTGTGAACGCACTAATCCTGCGGTGGGATCTTAGACTATTAATTAGTATTTTCTATCGTTCATTTGATTCACCAAGGCGTGTATATTTGCAAAGTCCCAAGTACCTTGTTGGTGCCAAATCTATTGCGAGCGATCCCATTGGTTTGTAAATATAACTTATTGCTCAATTCTTTATTATCTAAGTTTATAATCTTTTATTGTGTACGTTTGTAATACTATAGTTTCGGAAATTATAAAATTATGTTTATATTGAATCGACAAGCTAAAGTGTTAAGAACCGTCTTCTAGCTTATAATTTCGTTACCAATTAATATTGATAATGTATACATATCTATATTAAGGTTTAAATAAAACACGTATTTCTTATAGGTCCTTTATTAGTCAAAATTCTTATATAAGATATTCTTATATACAAAGAATTTTCAAGAACCTTAGAACATAGTAAATATAACACATAAACACTTAAAAAGACCATAGTACGAATATTGAGGATATTTATCGTTTTAACGAAAACTATGGCTTTTAAAGTACTAATAATATAATTCTAAGTACATTGTTGTTGGCACATTCGTCTTAAACTTGTGAGATGAATTTCTTGTACATTTAATAAACGTTTTAATAATACACCAACTTTTATTTAAATAATATTAGATATAATGTACTTGAAGATACACAATTTTTTTACGGATTTTATTAGATTTTGGTATTTTTTGCACATTTTTTTAATTTTACGTCCTTTATAATATGAGCTACAGAATTACTTAAAAGTGAATAAGTGGATACATGGTATAACTTTAAAATAGAATAATACATAGATTAATCGCATGTTACACAAGATTTCTCTACAATACTTTTTTTTGCATTTTTTCTCCTTTTTGTGTTTTTTTTTAATATTATGATCATTGCTACATAATATTACCTACAGAATTACTTCAAAGTGGATAAATGGATACATGATATAACTTTAAAATTGAATTTTAGATCGCAAGTTACACACGATCATTCTACATTATAATGAAACTTTTTAGTGAAATAGAGTTAAAACTCATTATTTAAGTTAAAACTCATTATCACTAAGAGCCGAGTTCCGTCCGAAGCGAGGGCTGGCAAGACGCAGTTCATTCTCTGATGAACTTTCCAAGGAATTCGCTTCTTCTGCCACTATCACGTGATCTACTCCTATAATAATTAATTTTTATATAATAAATGCGATGATAATTATCATATCATATATAAATCTCCTTTTAAATACGTCAAAATTTATCACAAATCAATATTACAGTGTAGCATAGTAATTATAAATGAAATATAAGCAACAATACCTTCAATGAATTCCAACTCACGCTCGCTGACGATCCTGTGCGTGTGCGTGTTGGGGCGCGACCAGCGCGACGCACGACCACCGCTCGCTGATATATACATTACAATTACTTCATTTTAATCATATACTAGGGAAAAATCTTTAATTATATACACATGGGCAAGGAAAAGCCGAGAAATAAAAAATGAATTTGTAAGCAAATTGAAAAAATATGTGTGTGAAGTAGGGCGTGTGTGTGTGTTTGTGCACTGTATCCATGTCTACATGTGTGTGAGGGCGCTTGTATGTGCAAATGCGGTATATCTGCGTTTGCGTGTGTACGCACTATACTTTTAAACTTAAAAAACTTTATTAAAAACTTTTTTTGTACACATACAATAAAATTCTTACAAAATAACAATGTAATTTGTCTCTCTTAATGCCTTTTACATAGTAAATTTTATAAAACGTCTTTCTTAATACCTTATACAGAATAAATATCTTTTTTGGAGATTAAATTAAATTTTTTTTTATTACAATTATGAAAAATATAAGCAAAAGATGTAATTAGAATATATACTGTGTCTACACGTGTGTGTGTGTGTGTGCATGTGTACGCGCGCGCTGAATCTGTATCTATAAGAACGTGTGAGTGAATGTATGCACGTTTACATGTATCCGTGTATGTGTGTGTGTACTAACCAAAGAAGTGCTCCTCAACGAACTCAGTATCGGAGTCGGAGTGCGAGTCGCCCTCGTCGCGGATCTCGTCCACGGAGTCGCGGTCGGCCACGAACAGGCGGGGCTCGGCGGCACGAGCGCCTGGGATAATACATTACATAAGCACCTACTTATATTTAAATCAATTAAATTATATATTTTTAAGAATAAAAAAAGTTCGATCCATGCGGGATTCGAAGCCGCGTCTTTCAAATCGATTAAAAGTGAAAGAAACTTCCAAAAGTTTATTACCGATTGGAAAGCATTTTCCTCCGTGGGTTAAAAATTCTATAGTTGTTGGTATAAAACTTTTTAATTCTTCATTAGGAATCATAATAATGATGACAAAGTCGTGCTAAAACAAACAATGAATATGAATGATATAAATAGATCCGGCTCGAAGGACCAACAATGAATACTCCTTTTCAAACGTCATTAAGAAATAATAAATAAGCTGTAATGCAAAATATGGCAAACATTAATTACCTGCAGTTTTAATCCTGAGCCTTGTGTTAGGTCTGGACGAAGGTCGCGGCGGCTCCTCCACCAGCTCCACCTCCACCTCCTCCTCTGAAATTACACATGAAAATGAATGATCATTGCAGCAAATATGATGACAAAAAATTATTTATTACAATTTACAATTTGTTTTCATGTAAAAGTAAAAAATTTAAAAAAGGCTACTAAAACAATTTATACAAGCTAATGTTTCCCTAGCTAGGTTAATGGGCAAATATGAATAAAAAGAGAACAAAAATAAAATAATTTAGGCAGGATTTTAAACGTAATTTATTCCATACATTTTTATCCAATTTTTAACGTTCTACTACAAACAAATAATTAAATAATACCAGTAACTTAATATAAAAGAACCTTATTATTAATAATTATAAATAGCATTTTATGAATAAACTAGCGACCCGCCCCGGCTTCGCACGGGTGCAATGCTGATACTAAATACACTACAGAAAAACTGTGAACACGCTCTTGCCGCACCGGGCGGCCGGCCGGTACCGCCGCAAACTCTACGTCCCGCAATTTTTAAATCTGTAATATCTTCGAAAATATTCACTTAAATCATACGGTGTAAAGGGCCATATAGATCTATATTAAATGAACAATGTATTCAAGGTATTTAATTGGTTAAGGATTAATGCTGTATTGGTTAAAATCGCTTCGAAAATTAGCCATTATTTGTCGTAAAAAGTAAATGACAAAAAAAAGTTATTGTGGGTTATCCATAAGAGATAGACATATACCATCGCGGACTTTTCTGTAGACCTTTTCAATGTGTACAATACTTAGTACATTATTTTGATAAAACTCGTAGGGTTCAGCCTGCGTTTGCAATGTAAGCGGAAAAAATGTAATTTTTTACGACATCACATTAGAAACCTCAAAAATAACAGTACTTCTCCACTATTTAATGGATGTTATTATACATAAAAACCTTCCTCTTGAATCACTCTATCTATTAAAAAAAACCGCATCAAAATCCGTTGAGTAGTTTTAAAGATTTAAGCGTACAAAGGGACATAGGGAAATAGGGACATAGGGAAATAGGGACAGAGAAAGCGACTTTGTTTTATACTATGTAGTGATGAATGAATCCAACCTGAATCAGTTGGGTCCGCAAACACGTCTTCCATCTCGTACTTGTGTATCAGCTCCATGATGGACGTACCCACTCTGATGGCTTCCTTTAATATGTAATCATTTTTTTTATAGCTTTCTTTCTAATATTTATATTTAATACAAATGGAATGGCTCCATTTCCACTGCGATGTTGTTTTACGTCAATCTATTATACCGGTAAGTGTATTAAATACGCCTGAACGCTTAATTAGGAATTATTTATTGAATTTATTCAAACACTAATAATTTCTCGATATGAAATAGAAGAAGAGTACATACAATAGGATAATACATAAGAAACTTGCAATCCAAACATAACGCATAGTACACTAGCTGATGGGCCCTCTTCACAATGGGCAGCGCTGGGCGAGTAGCGACAATCACGATAGTGTAGACGCGGACGGCCTAAATGTCTATTCCCGTCTTTGTAGATGTTTATTCATAATCGCCGTAATGGCGGCAACATCGCCGATCATTTTTTGGGCCAATGGTGCCCATTGTGAAAAGTGCCCATGAAAAGATACCAACGCGTCCTTTATGCACCGGCTACTCACGTACCGGCCGCAGGGGCGATATTGGTACAATCTCGGTTGGTCGGCGGTCGGAGCAATTTCAGTTGTTCTCTAAATTGCCGCTGCTTGCATAGGCAACACAATCAAGGAGCAGATCACAATTAAGGAGCCAATTAAGAGTCCAATTCCAATATTGCCCCTTAGCAGGTACGTGAGTAACCGGTCATAAGGACACAGGCTTCATCTGTATGGAGTTGTCACCTCAGTCTGAACGGCATCGATGAGGCTGAGCTCGTGTTTGAGCGTCTGCACGGCGCGGTATCGCAGCGCGTAGCTGCTCCACTTCTTTTCTATCTCTGCCTGAACGCTTGACAACTCTTCTTGGTACATTGGCCTGTGAATAATACATGTATATATTCTAGAAATATTCTTAGGCCTTTATATTATGGTCTAAAATCACAATCATAGTCACACGCTCTGTACACACTCACTTGATCTGCTGCACGGTATGCAGCCGCTTCTCAGCGCGCTGCAGCTCGGCCCGCCGCCGCTCTAGCTTCGCATCGAGCGCGGCTTCGCTCGCCGCCACGTTGTCGATCTGTTCTCGCGCTGACGTCACACTCTCCGAGAGGGAGTCTATGCCACGATTTAGCGCGGCCTCTGACTTTTCCATGTCGGGGGAGGAACAGAGCACGCGCGAACGGGTATCCTAGGTTTAATGGTGGTATCAAGAAATTTACTTAAAATCCTCTTTTGTATTTTGAATTACTCTTTCGTGAAAATTCGTTTATAAGCATAAAAAATATTTTTTTCTGATGAATGAATGAATTGATGATTGCTTCAAGAGCGTTTAGTATTATAATTTCTCATATTTTTATACTTACTAGCTTTCCGCCCGCGGCTTCACTCTACTGGACTAAAAAACTGTTATTCGTGGATTTTCAAAGATGAGGCAGTAGGGTTAAATAAATAAATATGTCTTTTAAAATTAAACTTCTATTTTATTAGTCCTGTCCTGTCCTGTCCAATGTCTTGAATCGTTTGTTGTTTTGAAGTGTCTAAAACATAGAAATCTAAATAACAAGACACATAGAAGTGCTATAATGTCATAATTCGTATGAAAACCGCTGTCGCCAAAATCAACACATTCAAACCGAAAGCTAAACAGTACACACAAGTAAACTATGCCTTTTATTGGACAGCTTGATTTTAGTGAAAACTAACTTAACTAATAAATTAAGCTTTTGAATATGTATCCTAACGCACGAATTTACGGTTTATTTTAGAATAACATCCCTAAGTATATGAGACTTTTTGCTCCAATACGAACAAACGTGATAATAAGAATGGTCGACTGTGTCATTCATTGTTATTTCGATTACTATGGTGACACTCGTAATACTTGTAAATATTCTATAATTTTAAGGAAAAACGGCATTATTTCTAAAAAAAAATATTTTCCGATGAAATATTATCCCTTTATAAGTATAATTACAACTTGTGGAAGAATTTCCGCAATGGGAATTGCTGAAACACACCATGTATACACTCATACGTCTCCAGAGCAACTGAACAGTGACGAATGCACTGGTGATGTGAAAATCACCTGAGTGGCGACAAGGTCACGCACGCTTACGACTTCTAGTGTCTTGTTATTTAGATTTCTATGGTCTAAAACTTTCACATTGCATAGCAATCACTTTTTTTTAATTCTTATTGCCTGGATATTCGAAGAACTTATGACATTAATTACGACTTAAGATGCGTATATTTCGTCTGAAACTGATTTAGAATCTTCAATTTTATTTTAAAAGATCTAAGTATCATGTACCTGATTACCTTTCTGATTACATATTCCTAATTTAACTATATTTTATTTTTTATCTCTCAACAAAATGTATGCTTAAAGACCCCCCCAAGGTATTTAAAACATCGAGTTTGTATAGCATTTACTCTATTTACAGAAAAATTATAATTAAATACCTTATTTTCCAGTTCTTTGGTAAATAGATCGTACAGATAAGCTCCTTCAGCAACAATATCCGTGGCCAGAGTGCGCGCATCCTTTATTTCGCCAACCTTAAATTGACACAGTACAATCATATTTTGAAATAACGTGTATGGATTTTTACGCGAACTTTCTAAAATATATGAAAATATTGAAATCTGTGATCAGAAAATGTTTAGAATTTGGAATGAATACGACTTTCAATTCCTTCAACAAGCTATACAAATAAATTAGATAATCTTTTTAACCCTTAATTTGGTATAGTCCGGTGTGACGGACACTTATTTAAAATAAATCCTGCCAAGTTTTTATTTCATGTTCATCGATTTCTAATCGATTAAATGTTTGTTTATACCATAAACAAATAGTAAAAAAATAAGTAATGATTGTGACAACATTGCATATGTCAGTTGGGACGCAAAATGTCTGCGAAAAGGCGGCCACCTGTTTTGCTCAAGGTATTTATAATTATTTTTCCTATTTTTTGTGGAAAAATGAATTGAATTATATATTTATTTATTAGATAATAAACATTTCAATCATTATTTACAAAAACATACACACTTTATTACATTTTATGGTGTTTATTTGTAACCTAAATGTTTTGTCCGTCACAGCGGCCATTGCTAATTGTATAGAAAAGTACCACTTTATTACTATATCCGCTGCGGCGGACACCGCCAAAATGTGTGTGCTTCTGCTTGTTTGGTTATGGCTCTGAGTTTGGTTTTTTTTTTCTTTGCCAACAGCCTAATCGCGCATGTAAAATTATTGCTTTAGTGCCGAATGAACATGCACCTTCCGATGCTAGCGAAATATCAGATTCGGAAACTGAAGTGCATGATGCACGTACTAATTCCTCCATCCCCCTGTTTTCTCCTGCACCATCTGCACCATCTTCCCTTGCTAACGTAACAAAAGATACATCCGACGATGAAGAATTATACTCCGAAGATTCTGATAGACCTGCTGATGACCAGATTCTTTCGTGCGTGAAATTGGCGAGTCCATTTTTGAAAATGTTCTGTGCCTATCTGCTATTCCTTGATTGCCTGCAACGCCTCTAACACCAATAGCTTCTTGATTAGCACCCCGAAAAATAAGATCTAGGAAACCACCCACAGTCAATGCCAAAAGACCAAAAAAAAACAAAAAAAATCAGCTGACTTACAATTATTGGAGAGTAACTCAATTCCGTCACCGAAGTGACAATAGAAGAAGGTGAGGAGGATGATTACATAGACATGCCAGAAATTGATTCACCTTTGAGTTTCTTTCACCTTTTTTTCTCAAGATATTTTTACTAGTATCGTAGAGCAGACAAACTTATATTCAGTTCAAAAAACCGGCAAGTCAATTCAACTTACAGAGAATTTAGAGACTTTTTTTTTATTTTCATACAAAATAAACTTGAATTGTTTTTTTTTTTTATTTTCATACAAAATAAACTGTACTTCGGTATAAAATGTTCATTTCTGTATTTTTCTTTAGTAAAAAAACATAAAAATAACTGTGGTTTTTATTTTCCGTAATTTGGCAGTGTCCGCTGTGACGGACACCAGTTTTCCCAGCAGTGGGCTACGGTAGATTTTTTTTTTAATTTTTCGAGAACTTTATGACATACTCCTGAAACCACAAAATTGTCAAATTCATATATTTTGAATATTTTTATCGGTGCCAAATTAAGGGTTAATCGTATTCAAATAATTGAGGCACAGTTAATTTGTATTCATTTATCAAATAAACTGTATAGCGTACCAAATATATTTATACCTTTTCTTATCTTTTTATATCTTTTCCTGTACGCAATTTTAAAATAAAAATTGGTAATCACCTATTGTAGGAAAAAATATAAGCTAGCTGCTAAGTGGTTGTTTTAGTCGTAAAAAATGTTCAGATTAAATGACTATAATTAATGATTTGAAAAATTTTTAGAAAATAAAATTATCGGCCGCGCTTCATTGATCAACATTGTTATCATTGAAATAATGTTTCAAAATATTAAATAAATTTTAAATAATAAAATTATAAAACACTAGGTTTCCGCCCGCGGCTTCGCCCGCGCAGTCAAAGAAAAACCCGCATAGTTCCCGTTCCCGTGGGATTTCCGGGATAAAACATATCCTATGTCCTTTCTCGGGTATCAAAATATCTCTATACCAAATTTTATGCAAATTGGTTCAGTAGTTAAGGCGTGATTGAGTAACAGACAGACAGACAGACAGAGTTACTTTCGCATTTATAATATTAGTATGGATTTGAATGCTTTAAAACCTATTGAATTCAATTAATTGTGGGATGTTTTAACTAATCACAGATAACAAAATAGTTAAGTACTATCACAGACTAATAATAATATACTACGTATACAAGTACTATCAATAAATATTATCTACATATATTCTCTATGACGTGGTGTGTCTATGAAATTTTATTACACACTATTCCCACTCACACGGTTGCTAACATCAAACGGTGCTGCCGCGGCGGCCTCCTGCTGGTCCGGCGGCGGCGCCAGCAGCGACTCCCGCAGCAGCGAGGACACCTTCTGCATTTCGCGCACCGCCCACCCGTCCGCGCGGTATAGCTTTGAACCGTTCACCTCGATGTTTACGCGGGCTTTCTGCGATGCACAGATAAAATATACTTGGTAGTGGTGTGGTAGTGGCAAGTATGAGATAAAATTGTAATATGTTGAATTAAATTTTTCACGAGATTAAGTACTAGAACATTATTTTTGTTCTATAACAAATCTCATAAAAATTTTAATTGAATAACATTTTGATGCGTTGTAGATAATGTATGTGTCGTGGCCATATCGTAGATTTGCTCATTTCATGAAATGATCGATCATTTCACAAAATGGTCGTATTTCATGAAATGGTTGAATGTCTATTGGCCACATCATGATGTGGTTTGAGCAGATCAATGATAAGAAATCGTTTCTCGATATGGCCAACTAAACGCGCGGTTTTTTCATGAAATGATAAAAAAATAAATACATTAATTATTGGTAGAGATAAGATAAAAAAAATCATTTATTGATCAATTTGTGGGTTAGGTACAAACATGTAACATTTGGACCCCAAACTAGGACAGCCTGTATTTTGGGGTCCACCTTCCTTAATGACACAATAATAACAGAACTATAGCATAATAGTAGGGGAGCCCAAGAGGGGATTTTGGGATTTACTCGAGCGCGTCAGATTACTATAAGGGAAGGTACCTTAGCTATTCATTAGAACATCTAGTCAATATGAGCCGTTATGGTTGGTGGGTGCGCCTCAGGGGCCCCGCTGGAAAATTTGAAAAAATCTATAATTCCCTAAGGTTGAGCTCGAATCGTCAGATTAGCGAAATGGGGACTTCTTGTATTGTAATTAGCCCCCCCATATATTAATCTGACTCGCTCGAATAATATTACTTTAATTTTTTACCCTTTCTTCATAGCGATTAAATCGCCACTTAAATATTCAGATTAACGTGTATTTTATTTCAGTGACGTCCTGGAGCATGTAAAATATCAATATCTAACGCGCGTGAGTATTTCCAAGCCAATTTTTTTCTTTTTTAAATAAAAAAAAATCAAAAAACCCTTCCCCACCGCTAAAAGTGAAAACATTATAGGACCTTTTTTTCTCGCTATGGTCTAATCTACCAATTCTAATAGGTTCCCGTGACGCTCGAGTAAATCCACATTTAGCATCATGGGCTCCCCTACTATAATATGTAGTAATAAAAAGATGGCGAAAATTTAATTATTCGCAGTTAAAAACTTCATAATTCGTTTTATTAGGTACAATATGAAGAAAGTCATAGCAAATAATTTACGACGAAGAGGTTCGAGTACTATGGAAAATGCGGATATCTTATATTGAAGAAAAAATGCGTCTAAAATCCTATACATAAATATATTTATATATCCTATGTTATTATAATTGTTTCTTTTTTAAAAAGCGATTCGCTTCTGGCACTCGCCGGCCGCTGCCGCGGCACGCTCGCTTTGCTCGCTCAGCTCGTGCGTTGTTTATTAAAGTCTAACCTAACCTAAACTAACTGTTTTCTATTGCAAAAACCATTCGCTTCTGGCATTCGCCGGCCGCTGCCGCGGCACTAACTTAAATGACAATAAACAAGTTCTTAAAATATTCAGAATTTTTTAATGTTTTATGGACTCTCTATATTTTATACGATCTACGATCTGGCCAAAAGCGGATGACCAAATTGTGAAACGTTGACGATTTAACGATCTGATCAAACTATGTTGGCCACACAGGTTGGCCATTTCATGAAATGCGACCATTTCGTGAAATGATCAATCATTTCATGAAATTAGCAAATCTACGATATGGCCACGACATACCTTTTTTTTTTTTTTTTTTTTTTTTTTTTTTTTTTTTTTTTTTTTTTATAGTGGGGAAATCTTCCAAAGATACCCACGGCCCCCGGGGAAGGAGCCGTGGGTTATGTCGGCCACGACATACCTATGCACTATTAGTAACGAACCTTTTACTTTACTTCGATAGATGTTAAACATTTATCATTCGAACTTCTTGTTTTGACCATTTCCAGTGCAATAATTTATAATTAATAAATATATATTTTAAAAGTGGAGAATTAAAAACAGAAAGGCCATTATTGTCGCATTTACAATGTAGTTACATTGATTTTTTTTTACATTTCCGTTATTTATAATTTTATGAAAAAAAAATTACGAACATACAGAATATTTAATTCTAGCCAAGTTCCCAATGCCACTAGAGGTACCTACACGTATTTTCTGACGGATGAAATATCGACGATTGAGTGGGTAGTGGTACTCGTATGTACCTACCTGATGTATGCCTTATTTTTGAGTTGTAATTTGGTACCAACAAGTTGGTTTGACCCAGCTATACGATCGTTAATCGTGTACATACTAACACTACTCAATCGTTAACATTTCACCTATCAGAAAAGTCGCTACGTCTGATAGTCCTGGGATCTTGCTCTATTCTAGTTTATTCGCCAAAATGATTATAAAAACAGTACATACAAACAACTGAACGGCATGCGCCGCCATGATAACGCGTTGTTCTATACTATTCTTGTCCCCCCGTAAAATCATCTCCGGCTCCACCCTGGCAACCAGCCAGCGGAGACAGAGTTCCAGCAGCTCCCAATTTGGAGTCCGGAAACTCTCCAAGGATATAGGTCTTGGAAAACCTAGCGCTCGCATGTCTTCGCTAAAATCTGGATTTCGTTTATTTCGTGTTAGAATAAGGTCCATTATTAAATTTCAGCAGTTAGAGTAATGTATTTTTCCCTATCTATCTTGTCTTTCACAGGTATTAAATTAGTAGATAGCACATCCGTTTTTTGCGTGATAGAATTCTATGTATTCTTACAAGCTTTCGAAGTTATGAGTGGAAAATAATTAACTTTTAGTAGGTAGGGAATTGTGAAACAATCATTTAATTTTAAACTTACTTCTCAAATCCCGGAAAGACATCTTTTCTTCAAGCCTCGTCCTTTTATTCAACAAGTATGAATTATTGATTGGGGAACAGAAAGCTTCGAGTAGTCGCCACAAAAGAAGTCATACGGCGAAAGTGGGAACTAAATTTGACGGGTCGGCAATATTATAGGGAAACGTCTCGAGTTGCCTGCCTACTACTGTAACTTGAACCCTAGAGAAAATATGGGCTATGATAAAACGCAGGATTGCATCGAAATACTACATAAAAATGAGTAGATAATTCACACTGAACACACCACTACTGCCAACTGCGCTATGGGTACTAAATAATCGATATAAAACCTTTAAACATAACACAGAAATGTTATAATTATTGTTCTGTATCATTCCGATTTTATCCGTAAAATAAATAAATAAACATCCATTCTCTAGACAACAATGAAGCGGTATTATGTATATCCCTTTTCACATCTAATTACCTGAACTCTGGGGAATTCGAATTAAACAATGCTTGCAACATTAGTTAGACGCCGACAGCGCCGCGTTTTCAAGACTTGTTTCATGATGCGCACTTTTTGTTTTTTTGTAAGTTGCTATAGCAACGGAGCACCTATACTATAGTACCTGTTAGGCCCTCTTCACAATGTGCAGCGTTGGGCGAATAGAGGCAATCTTATTAGCACATTAGTCTAGACTCTAGAGGGCCTATGTCTATGATTGGCCGTCATTGTATATACAGTACTCTTCATAATCCCTGTAATGGCGGTAAATATTAACGATCATCACACGATCATATGTTGGGCCAACGCTATCGATTGTGAAGAGGGCCCATGTAATATTATGTGAATATTATTATAATTATGTATGTCTACGGAATAAATATAGAAAATAATAAGCTACAGATTAAAAAAAATAACATTTTTATTAAAATCATTATAAAACAAAAACAAAAATTTGTTAGGTATTTATTCTGCAACTTGCAAAGAGAACTGTTTTCACAATTTTATTAAGAAAGTGTGTAGTAAGTATTATAATAGGGAAATCCGAAATAGACAAAACTTTTTTTACTGTATCGGTGTTTCGAGCAGAAATAATGCGAAATTTGTACTGAGATGTAGGAAAATCCCAAATAAAATGAACACTGAAAACTTCTATATTTTTATTTTCTAGTAGCTTAATCTAATACAACATATTATTTATCATTATCAATATATATTTTAGTGGTTTTCACATTAAATTGGGCATGTGTCATCATTTTCTATAATACTGATTGAGGACAGATACTTAAATATATTTTTACTCGCTACATTTTATTTAGATTAAGCAACTACAATATTGTATTATGTTTAATTTGTCCGCATCATATTATAGATTCAATGTGACTTAGTTAAAACAGCAACATTTCATACATTCATTACCTACATTCATGTTTGACAGTATTTTCTAATTTCGAGAACAGCTCCTAGGTTTGGAATCTAGTACTTATACTTAGTCTTAGTATCGTTATAGTTCGAGAATAATATGGAAGATATTTATATTGATAAGTGTAAATAATTGTAATATTTAGTAATAGCTATATCCAAACTACATCATGTAATTTTTATGTACCAAGTAATACCAATGAGATGATATTCCATCATTACATATTGTACATGTCACACATTTTTAATCTACACAAATCAATGCAATGTTGCTATTTTACATTTTAATAGCATGCCCAATTTAATGGAAAAATCATAAATCCATGACAGTGGGCGGCCGCCTCTCCGCGCGCTTGTAGGCCTCCTCGCGCTTCAGAGCCACTCGCAGCCGAGATGCCTTTAAATGTCTGAAATGTTATTAATATCTTTGAATATCGATGTCGAAACATCCTTGCTAATATTTTAAGCACAAAAGTGTTTGTTTGCCTTTCTTTCTCCTATTTGCTATGGAGCGATTTCGATTAACAATCTGAGTATTAGGACATTTAGGGAGCTAGTGTTACATAAGCTACATACTCAAACCTCTTGATCCTATTGGAATTAATTTGGGTGCCACTGGTTGAAAACTATTACATTGTCTATAAACTTTTAGTGTCATAGCAATGTGCATTAGTAACATGCACACTGTCTTATGGCTTCACAGACAATTAATATCTTAATATCCATTCAATTTTCAGATACATATAAAAAATGCGATATTGACCCACTTATCAGCCAAGATAATTTACAAATTATGGTATTAGCAACCACACTTTACAAAAAAACATACCTTTGCCTAATCCTCTCCTCTGTCTCCGGCGAAGCTTTCTTCTCCTTAACAGCAGCATTCCGTATCAATGTCCTGAGCTTCTGCAGACAGTCGGCCAGGTTCAGCTGCTGCGAGCGAGTGGTGTCGGAGCGGATGATCATGTATCCTTCCTTTGTTAATTTCTTGCCATGCTGTAATTAAAATGAGATATTTTATTTATTTATATGTAGACTAGCGACCCGCCCCGGCTTCGCACGGGGGCAATGCTGATACTAAATACACTACAGAAAAACTGTGAACGTTGTACATATATAAAAACATAGCGGCCCGCTCCGGCTTCGCACGGGTATAAAATATATTATAGCTGGGCGGCCGGCCGGTGCCGCCGCAAACGCTACGTCCCGCAATTTTTAAATCTGTAATATCTTCGAAAATATTCACTTAAATCATACGGTGTAAAGGGCCATATAGATCTATATTAAATGAACAATGTATTCAAGGTATTTAATTGGTTAAGGATTAATGCTGTATTGGTTAAAATCGCTTCGAAAATTAGCCATTATTTGTCGTAAAAAGTAAATGACAAAAAAAAGTTATTGTGGGTTATCCATAAGAGATAGACATCTACCACCGCGGACTTTTCTGTAGACCTTTTCAATGTGTATAATACTTAGTACATTATTTTGATAAAACTCGTAGGGTTCAGCCTGCGTTTGCAATGTAAGCGGAAAGAATGTAATTTTTTACGACATCACATTAGAAACTTCAAAAATAACAGTACTTCTCCACTATTTGATGGATGTTATTATACATAAAAACCTTCCTCTTGAATCACTCTATCTATTAAAAAAAACCGCATCAAAATCCGTTGCGTAGTTTCAAAGATTTAAGCGTACAAAAGGACATAGGGAAATAGGGACATAGGGACAGAGAAATGCGACTTTGTTTTATACTATGTAGTGATGAGAACTAAGAATTTAGAAAGAAAAACGTTTTGTTGAGGAGGGATTAAGCCGAGTATTTGTCTTTCACATTTATTATTTTGTTATAATATATAGACCAGTCTACATGATATTTAACAAAAATACAATCTAGCCCAGTCATTTCTAGATGTATCTATACTAATACTATAAAGCTGAAGAGTTTGTTTGTTTGAACGCGCTAATCTCGGAAACTACTGAGCGATTTGAAAAATTCTTTCGGTGTTAGATAGTCCATTTATCGAGGAAGGTCATAGGCTCATCACACTAAGACCAACAGGAGCGGAGCAATGCGGGTGAAACCGCGGAGCACAGATAATTTATTTATAATAGTCAGAACAGATATATTAGAATATTGTAAAATACTTGTACAGTCAGAAGCATAAATATATTACTATTTGCAGATTAGCAAAAATATCTGTCACAAGAACGAGTTCAATAATATCTGTCTGCCCGTATACAGCAAAAATATCTGACATTAGTAGGCAGCATAATAAAGTGGCATCAAAATTATGTGACGAAAATGTACAGCAAATAATTGTGACAACCTCTCACAGCATAAATATGTGACGTCACCTAGGAGGCAATAATATCTGACACAATTTTATCCATACTAATATATAATATTATAAATGCGAAAGTAACTCTGTCCGTCTGTCTGTTACTCAATCACGCCTAAACTACTGAACCAATTTTCATGAAATTTGGTATGAAAATATTTTTATACCCGAGAAAGGACATAGGCTACTTTTTATCCCGGGAAAATGACGCAATCCCGGAAATCCCACGGGAACGGGAACTATGCGGGTTTTTCTTTGACTGAGCGGGCGAAGCCGCGGGCGGAAACCTAGTATATCTATATTTTGATGTGATTCCTCATATAAAGCATAAATATGTGACATCAACTAGGTGGCATTAATATCTGACACAATTTTATATTTTTGCATTTTGCATTGATTCCTCACAAAAATCATAAATATGGGACATCAACTAGGAAGCAATAATATCTGACATCAACTAGGAGGCAATAATATCTGACAAAATTTCATATTTTAGTATTTTGCATTGATTCCTCACAAAAAGCATAAATATTTGACATCAACTAGGAAGCAATAACATCTGACATCAACTAGGAGGCAATAATATCTAACACAATTGCATATTTCTGTATTTTGCCTTGATTCCTCATAAAGAGCATAAATATGTGACATCAACTAGGTGGCAATAATATCTGACGTCCATGACATGTTTGATATATTATAACATAGAGCGCCGTTATATATCTAACGCGATCATTGAATGACGACATTCAATTGAATGACTAGGCCGAACGTTGATTTTACAACCGTCACTCAACGTCCAACTAGTTAGCGGATTATAACATAGCCCTTAACGGATATAAGGCTCGGCATATTGTTGAATGACTAGTGCGTTCATTGAATAACAAAAGTTGCTGAGAATTTACACTATCCACAAGAAGACGTTTGCGAGCAGCGCTGGCGCCTATTTTTGTGTAGTTAAAAATTATAACGAACTCAACCACACCACCATATCCAGACCAACGACTACTGTGCTTAATGACGTTTAGAAATTGACGAGTTGTCCTTTAGTCATTAAATAAATGTCGCCATTCAATGAACGCGCTAGTCATTCAATCAAATAGCACATTCAACCAGATGACTGCGACATAGGTATATATTTATTATGTCAAACGCCGCCTAACGTCAAACACAACAAAAGAAATTCTAAATGTGACATGTTAGCCGCGGATAAAAAATATCCACCCACTTAGTGAATATTTCAATTTGATCGTGATATAATATCATATATCTAGACATAAATGTAGTATGCATACAATAAATAACGTAAAATAATATTTATTTGTTTTGTATTAATTTTACATTAAACTGAAAATATAATCGTGTCAGATATTATTGCCTCCTAGGTGACGTCACATATTTATGCTGTGAGAGGTTGTCACAATTATTTGCTGTACATTTTCGTCACATAATTTTGATGCCACTTTATTATGCTGCCTACTAATGTCAGATATTTTTGCTGAATACGGGCAGACAGATATTATTGAATTTGTTCTAGTGACAGATATTTTTGCACATCGCCCCCTAGGCATATATTATTGCTCGTGACTGTACTACTTCATATTTATTTCGTCCTACATATTATTACAACCTACATATCTTATTTTATCATTACTCAGTGCATTTAATTAATTAGAACTCACCTGTTCCAACATTTTCTCCCTTATATCAGCAGGTATCCATTCAGCCTCACTCAGTTTGAACCTGAGATCCACTTTTGTATGCACCTGGAAATAATTTACAACCACTTGATTACATACAAGTTTATACTAAATCATAAAAAGGTATGTCTGAATAAAATAAAACTTCTTTCTTGCACACTTAATAAACTATTATCAAATAAGAGTGATGTATTACAAAACAAGAGTGATACAAGTAATGTATATATAGAACAGTTTTATAGTAAACTAGCGGTCCGCCCTGGCATCGCCCATGGTACATATTTATGTTTTCTCTCCATAAGAACCATCCTCATACTTCAAGGAATATTATAAAAAAGAATTATCGAAATCGGTCCACCCGTTCACGCGTGATGCCGTCACCAAGGGAAATATGGATTCATTTTTATATATTATAGAAGATGTGATCTCTGTTAAAGTATGTAGGTACATTATAAATAATAAATTATTGATAAATTAACATTTTTAAATCACCTTATTGACATTTTGCCCACCAGGTCCTGAACTTGCGCTGTAAGTGATATCCAATTTTTCTATGGGGATGTAACCAGAAAACTTTTCGGTCTCATTTGGCGTCTGAAAAATGTTATAGGTACAATAATAGAATTATACACACATACACAATTTGTTTGATTATTATATTATAATATATCTTATAAGTTAACAATGTAACTTGATAAAATAATGTAACTGTGTAATGTTGCAGATTTTTTTTAATAAGTATATTATAATACCTTTTCACCTCTACGGTGTCCTACATTTAGGTTTTTAACATTACGTGAATGTTTTATATACTTACGAATGATGGTGTTGTGAGTTTTAAAGAACTATTTGGATAAAGAGTTTCCAAAGAAATTGCACTCTTATAGGCCATCGATCTTTGCAGCAGGGTTGAGTATGAGCCCCTTTGCGTGATCATCCGCAACAGCGGCAGTCTTAACGGCATAAAAGCCATTGTTTTATTTATTTATCGACGTCTTATTATAATTTTTAAGACTCCACAATAATATTATAACCTCAAAATCAAATCCGTAATTTTAATCACAGATGACAGATGACAGACGTCAAATTGAATATCGATGACAGTTCTATCGTCAGTTTTTAATGCCCATGAGCTTTGTCTTTTTGGTACTTTTTCGAGAAGAAAAAATCACAGAACAGTAAAGTAGATAGAAGTGTGATGTGGGCGTGGCCCACGTGTCACTGGTAAGGTAAGATCACCTAACTTGCTCTCAGTTGTGCGCAGAAAAATATTCGAGTCGGTTGTCAGCTGTCAAACCTTTTTTCCATATTTATTCAATAATTAGGACGTGTTGTTCGGTATTAGAGTGCAAAAATGATAGCAGACGAAATAATATCAGCAATGGAGGCATTTCATACCATCGGTAAGTCTTATTTTTATTTATTTTACATATAATATTTTATGTTATAACTTCGCTTGTAATTTGTCAAAATTGTATACAAATATCTAGTCAAAATGAACCTTAATCCGTAATAAATTAGTACTATTATAGATTGAACAGCAAACAAGACTTTCTGGAATATTATTGCAATAAACAAACGAATGTCGCTTTAGTGATGCTTGTGGCGCATATCGACAGTATTGATACTTTAGAAAAGACAAAAATTATAAATATTAAATTTTATTTTATTTTTCCTTAGCTTTCATTTGTCCAATTTATTTATAGATTTCCCAAAGAGGCTAATTTAAAAGAGAAATGGATAAATGCAACGTGACGAGTTAACTGGATGCCGAAGAGCACTAAGCGGTCTAACAAAGGCCGACCGATACAGCAAACCTACGGCAGTTCGAAGATTTAAAATAATGCATATTTTCTGTTTGTATTTTGTAAATATAGATTAATACTATTCTATTCCGTTTTTTATTTAATAATAATAATATAAAAAGACGTACTTAGTAGTAATAAACATACTCCAAAATGTGACACATTATACTATACTCATATAATAGAAAGAAAAAAAAAATACACAAAAAAATATTTATTTGTGAATTATCGATAACAAGGCTGACATCCCTCAGGGCATCAGATAAATATCAAGTTAATGTCATTAATGTTGAGTGACACAAATTTCAACCTTATCTCTATGTGTTGAGGTTCAAAGTTATATCTATCGAAAACTAACGCCCTCTGTTGTGGAGTAGCTGAATGTTTTCGAATTTGGAATTTCTGTGCAATGAGAAACAAAACAGCTAATATACCTAGGGATGTTATACTAAAATAAACCGTAACATTGTGCGTTAGGGTACATATTGAAATGCTGAATTTATAACCTAAGTCAGTTTTTACTCAAATTAAGCTGTCCAATCAAAGGCATAGTTTACTTGTAGTGTACTGTATAACTATCGGTTTAAATGTGTGGGTTTGGCGACACTGGTTTTCATAGTAATTATGACATTATAGCACTTCTATTTGTTTTTAATGTTCTGTGGAAAAAATGTTTGTACCTTGTTTGTACTTATCTTTTTATTTAAATCCCGTCAATTAATTACAAATAACGCAATGTAGCATCCATTGAAACTTAACACAATTATCTAAATTACTTTTGAATGAACTAATCAACGTTGATTATTCAAGGAGATAAAATTGCAGATGTTGTAATTACACTGTATTTTATAATTTTAAAATTAAATTTTTGCCCGTTTCTATTGGTATGTTTTAAATAAGTATAAAAATAATTTAAACTTCGTATTCTTAAAATACGACTCTACAATGAACTTTCATGTTAAATGTAATAATTATAGGAATATGCATTCCAAATTATATTCCCCTGTCCGCTAATCTAATAAAAATTCTAGTTTAATTGCGCTTTTTAAGACAACACAAATGTGCGCTCAATATCAAATGTCACGGTCTGAAAATTTTAATTAGGATCCCGTTCCGCCTCGCTCCCTTCCCGTTTCTACGCCACTGTTTAGACTATTTTATTTGATTTTACTCGTTTTACGACGTTAAAGCACATTGCCAGATTTATTTAATTGACATTTGTAGTCCAGTTAAACCGTGTTTTTAACACACTTCTTAATTAATTAGATCGATTATTGAAGGATGATTGCCATCTACCCTACAGTTTTTAACGAACAAATAGGTACTTACTACTAAGTGGGTACTGTGCTTAGAGTTAACGATTTACACGACAACTTCTGTGTTCCCCATTAGAGAACAGGAAGAAAAAAGTTCTAGCAAGGCCCTGTAAGCGAATTTATTAGTTGCATATAAAAATATATTACGCAGATATATTTAAAGAAATTAAACAGATGTGATTCGCAGTAGGTATCTCCACAAACTTCTGTAAGGAACTTCCCTGATATGGAAAACGCGTGCAATATCAGTATTATAATTGTGAGGTACATACACAATATACATTAGTAAGTCTAAAATTATTAAATGTTCAATGCGTGCAGTTTGTGTTAATTAACCGTTATTTCAAACAGTTAATTATTTGAAATAACGGAAAATTGTGCATTATTCATATTTAACTCAAATTTTATTATAGTTAAATGTTTTGCCAACCTTTTAGAGTTTTGAATTATAGAATATAAAAGATAATATTATATTTACGGAAAAAATGGTTTGTTATTTTTGCGACATATTCGACACACGATATATACCCTTTTCTAACAGGACAGGAATTTTTAAATTTAATTAAATTACATACCTATTTATTACTTATAATACTGTATCGTGTCGTGCGACAGTTCATTATTTTAATAAGTAGGACAGCGCTAGTCGTCCGCTAAACGGATGAATAAAATAAATTAGTCGTCCGATTACCGGATGAATAAAATAATTTAATCGTCCGATAACATCTATTTATCTATATAGTTAGGTTATCGGGGTTTCTTTAGAGAACTGCCGCACGTATTATAGGTTTTTTGTGGGGGGAGGAGAGGGGGGAGGAGGGCACATAAGTATTTGATATTTTTTTTGCGCGTCGACGGAGCCCCGCTTCGCGGGGCTCCTATTTCTGTGTAGTTTTTTTTTTAAGAAACCTAACCTAACCTAACGGCTAACCTAACCTAAACTTGATTTTTTTTTGCGCGTCGACGGAGCCCTGCTTCGCGGGGCTCCTATTTCTGTGTAGTTTTTTTTTTAAGAAACCTAACCTAACCTAACGGCTAACCTAACCTAAACTTGATTTTTTTTTTGCGCGTCGACGGCTCCTTTTTCTGTGTAGTTTTTTTTTTAAGAAACCTAACCTAACCTAACCTAAAGGCTAACCTAACCTAAACCTAACCTAACGAATTGCGGGCGAATATCTCGGCCATTTTTGATTTTAGAGAAAAGTTGTTCCTATAAAACATGCTTATATTAGCGTAATCTTTACGATAAAACAATAATAAATAGGTGTTATAATGACACCAACTCCATCAAAAATTTTCTAAGTCCTGCGCCCCCTTTGCTTTAGTCCAACCCAACTAGCTTTAGTGTTAAAAGGTTATCTAGTAATCCGAATAATCGGACGATTAAATTATTTTATTCATCCGGTAATCGGACGATTAAATTATTTTATTCATCCGGTAATCGGACGACTAATTTATTTTATTCATCCGTTTAGCGGACGACTAGACACTTCGTAATAAGTATTGTCAATAAAACAACCACGCGTGTCGTCGTTTCAGATATAATTTAAGTGTGGCGACTCAAGAACAATCACACGGTTTAATTGAGCGAGAAATATTTTAAACATGCGAAGATGTATCTCAAATTTACTATATAGTTCAGGATCCATCGCCCATTTTTGCAAGTGATTACTATCAAGCTAATTTTTCGTGAGTAGCTTTATTTTGATGAGACGCCCAATAATTTCCTGTACGAAACTCTCGATTGTGGTAGCTAACAGAGGTAACAAGGATAAAATGTTTTGATTTGATGGTTCTCAAATATTTATTACTAACTGAATTTTTTTTTGTTCAATCTCAAGATAATTATCTAAATTATTCGAAAAAATATTTGTCCTACAAAATCTATTGTTTGATCAAAGAGTCCCCTATTTCCAATGTGTATCGATAACGAGGTCATCATAAATGATTACTAACCAGCTGATTTTTTTGTTTTCACTAAAAAATTGTTTGTAATATTTATATAATTCAACAGACATATTGTCCTACAAATTGCGTAATAAATATTTGAGAACCATCAAATCAAAATATTTCATCCTTGTTACCTCTGTTATCTACCACAATCGAGAGTTTCGTACAGGAAATTATTGGGCGTCGCATCAAAATAAAGCTACTCACGGAAAATTAGCTTGATAGTAATCACTTGCAAAAATGGGCGAAGGATCCTGGACTAATAGTTGCGTGATTTCTTACAGATTAGCTTTGGCGAAATGATCATTATAATATTATGTATCTTCTTTATTGAAGTGTTGTTTTTTTCGCGTGCAAGCACTTATAATGCTGCATATACACGGTACAGAATTTTGATTATATTTAATATGCAAAATTACAATAAACGTATTCTTACGAGTTAGATTGTATATTGAGGGGTTTCAAGATGAGTCATGGAAGTAGTACCTAAGTAAAAACCCATAGTATAGTTATTACGTTTACATGATTTCAGTATCATGAGTCATCTGAGTATATTGAGATTTGAGGCAACCTTTGAATTTGTCATTCATGTGAAAAATATCCTTTTTCTCTTCACTTTCTTAAGATTTTACATTACATTAAATTTTTTGGGTACTTTCTTTTTTAATAGAAATGCGAATAATTTCACTACGTGTAACGAAAAAGATTTTTTTTGTCAAATTGGTACCTACTTATAACGTAGGTACGTAGTATCGTCACCATAAGAAAAACCGTCTACTATTATAGGTACTCAAATTCATAGTTTAAGAAATAAATTTAAAAGAGAACACAATCATAGAACACAGGACAGTTCTTTGGCATATTACTTATAATATATGATGTTACATAATATGTAATTTGTAAAATTGTAAAACTGACATGATTAAAAAGAGCAACTATGGAGTTTCTTGCCGATTCTTCTCCGTAGATACTGCTTTCCGAATCGGTGGTAAATGTTAAAAATATGTACCTAATGACGACAAAAGTGCTTCTAGAAGAAGTCTAATTGAATAAATAAATGTTTGAGTTTGAAACATAAAATCTATTCATAAATAATTGTGAAAGTTCTATTGCACTATTACCACTATTACAGTACTTTTGGTTGGATTAGTTTGACATTTAAAATCCCACATGTACTAGGTTGATCCAAAAGTAATGATAATTGGGTATTTCCTGTGCACATAAAAATATAAAATAAATGTTTTTTGCTTGCTCATGTACTCACTAAGTTATCACAAAAAAATCATATCAACAGGCCACGTTTCCAAGTATATTTACATTAATTTGAATGTGAACCGTGGGTGCCAGAATGTTTCCCGACGAAAAGAAGAAACAACGATTCGACATTTAGAGGGTGAATTTATAAATTTTTAATGAGATCAGGATAATTTTTTGTCACGATTTGTGATCATGGACGTTACCCGGGTTCACCATGTTTATGCTGAAAGCAAGAAACAATCAATGGCCTGCGATGGGAGCTTCCAAAGTGACGATGCAGAAATTCAAAGTGAAAATTAGTGGGATAGATTAAAGCAGTAGTTTTTTTGGGACGCTGAAGGAATAATTATGGTGGAATATTTTAAGAAGGTAGCCACTATATTGGGCTCATACTACACAGACCAAATTAAAAGATTGCGGTAAGGAAAAGAGACATGGTAAAATGCGGGCTTGAATGCTGTTTCACCCAGACAACGAACCAGATCACAAACCGTCAGTTGCAATGGCTGCCATTCAAAAATCGGCATTCCAAATTCTTGAACACCCACCCTGTTTGTTAGATCTAGCTCCTAGTTATTTCTATCCCTTTCCTCGGCACAAGAAACACCGTCTTAGCAAGGAATTTTAAGACGACAGCAAAGTGATGGCCGCAGTAGAGGGGTTTTTGTTGATGAAGTCAAAGTTTTTTTTTTTAAAGTTTAGGAAAAAAATATCGAAGTTTATTATCTAGTTAGAAGACTATCTAGAGAAATACATAATTATTTTAACTGTAATGACCTTGTTTAATATTGATTATCATTACTTTTGGATCAACCCATGTATTAGATAAAGTCGATGTGTGTACCGCTTATCGCATCTAGTCGTGCTAATGAGGTAAAGTCTCTCACATGAATGAATGCCAAACATGCTACACAGCATTCTATAGTTTATCTGATAATATACAACAATTTGTGTTAATGTTTCAATTCAAACTTGTCAGTTGTCAAAGCTTAAATATGTGTATTAAATATAGAAAAAAAAGATTATTCCCAATGGAAAATGTACCTAGTTATATATATTCACATTGTTAAGGGTGCACTCACACACATCAGTCACCGTCAAGTCACCGATGACTGATCGGTGACGGTTCGTGTACGTATCCACAAACACCAGTCACCGTCATGTTGTCCGTCAGTCACGTCGCCGGTTTGACTGAATCATTGAACACATACATCAGGTTAGTCAGTGATTAGACGCGTGTCACGCTAGAGAACATGTAGCAATTATTGACGGTAGCACGACGCTGACTGAACTGAGACGTGACGGCACCGGGTGAGTGGGGATAAAAGTATGATACATGTATGGAAAGATTATTTGACGTGCCTGACCGGTGACGTCACTGATAGATTTCGTGCCGGCGACTGTCGTGTGGGAACAGAGTCATACTAGAACTATTGATACATATTTTTTTTTAATCCTGTCCGGTGACGTGCCGTGCCGGTGACTGATGTGTGTGAGTGCACCCTTAAACGTCAATGAAAAATTTATTTAGATTTTAAAATAGGTAGGTAGTTACCCAACATTAAACTTTTCTTTGGATTTTCTTTTCTTTTCTAGGCTCTATTGGACGTACCTAATTTTTAGGATTAACGGAATTTAAAATAAACGAATAGTTAATTAATAAGTTTGAACACGTATTACAAATTAAATTGCTCATATTCATTACACTTCAGATGAAAACGCTAATAAAATGCAAATGCACCCGTTTTACTTTACTTTCTAGCAATAACTTTCAAATAAATTTGTGAAATGCGAGATAGAAATTATCTTATCTTCATAATATTTACTATTGGAATATATTATATTGGAAAGGAGAACGTAAAAAATAAAAAAGTGTATTTTTAGGGTTCCGTACCTCAAAAGGAAAAAACGGAACCCTTATAGGATCACTTTGTTGTCCGTCTGTCCGTCCGTCCGTCCGTCCGTCCGTCTGTCAAGACCCTTTTTCTCAGGAACGCGTGGAGGTATGAAGCTGAAATTTATATCAATTACTCAGGTCTACTGTCCCTTGAAGCTGTGAAAAAATCAAACTTCTAAGCCAACGCAATCAAAAGATACAGCCGTTTATGCCGCAAATTTTCGACACTTGCAAGGGAATCAAAACCTACAGGGTGCTTCCCGTGAACTCAGAATCTTGAAATTTGGTACGAAGCAACGTCTTATAGCATAGATAAAGGAAAAATTACGAAAACCATAAAAAACCTTGCAGGTTTGTACGGAACCCTCGGTGCGCGAGTCCGACTCGCACTTGGCCGGTTTTTTTTTTGTTTATGATCTTGTGCATTCTAGGTAGGTTAATTTTATACTGGTTTAAGCTCAGAGCAATAAACCTAAGTGATTCTGTAATTGACACTGTGCGAAGTAAAACATCGTAAGTGGCCATCATGTGAAGGTGGTTGCTTCTTTTCGATATTTCGTCATTTTATTATTATGATTTGGTTTTACAACCTCTATCAAAGTGCATCTTCAAACTCCAACGGGGGCTTTTATCAAAAATCTCGCGGACAAGTTCGTGAACCTGTTGCTTGTGAGGGGATTTTTCTTCCCGTTCTAATCAAACAAGTCGATAAAATTATGTCATAACGCAGTTTACAATTTTAATATTTTTATCTACAATCTAGAATACTTTATCACTTACACAAATGCTACGCTATAATTAGTTTCTCAATTCTTCATATCTACCTTGTATTGCAACAGAGAAATAAAAAAATCTAAAACAATAAATTCCAAGAATGACATGCAAGCAAGTTTCCGTAATGAAAAATAACAGAGCAGAGTACGAACACGCAATTTCATCACTAGTTTGCCGATCTTGATAAATGGGATGACAGCTACGAGCCGACGGCTTATCAGCGTGAGCGTAGCGTGAGCGTGACGGGCTAGCAACAGACATGTCTTGGGCGAAGAAAGTGAGTCAGTAAGTAAGAGATACATATTTCTTTAATTGCCCTTATAAATTACAGCAGAAATTCTATGGCTTTATGGAGGTTCTGAAGCTTTTTTTTTTAAGTCTCTCTTGAATATACGTAGATGAAGCTAATAGAAAATGAAACTAAACTGGATATTTACATGAATTTCTAATTTACATAAATGACAAACTTAGATGACAAATATACCTATATTATTTTGAAATCAATCTTTTCTATTTAGTTTCAAACAAGAAGCTTATATCTAATACACTGGAGATTGCACTATGACCATTAACTTGTCACAAGAAAATATAACCTTGAATGACGTCAGTGTTGTTTTTTGTCTCTTTCTGTGGGTGACCACACTGGTTTGTACATTCAGGATTTTTCGAAATAAAAAAAACTAAAAATCATGGTCTATAAATAATAACGACATATATTTTTAACAGTATTTATATTATAATATTACTGGTCAACTTACATGAATAATTATCATCTTTATAGGTACATACCATTTTAATTGGTAGAGAATGATAGTTTTAAATAACGCTTGATAACTTTTGATCTCATACTACGATTTTTTAATTAAAATGAGTGCTACATACATTAAAACATCGTTTTGGTTACTCAAGCTTCAGTCTAAAACTTTTCAATATTCCAAAGGGAGAGTTGCATCGCTAGTGTTGATGTGTGGTAACGATATTACAGTTCTCAGAAATTCGTATGTCTTTCAGGAGCTGTACTTACGGTTACTAATGGTTTCATGGTGGTTAATTATAATATAATTAAAATTACTTTATCCACAGTTGAGACGCAGTAACAAGAATGTGGTAAATAAAAAGGTATAGCACTTTTCAAAAGGTATTTTTTTTCTGGACCGTAATCCTCAGGCTTAAAATGCAAACTGCATATTTTGGCATGTTGATAAATTTGACCCTTGATAGGCACTATGGACAGCCATTTATTTCTTTTTATTTCATTTTTGGAAAGCTGAAATAAGTAAAACAAAAAAAAAATTGGTAAGTTAAAAGAACTATTAATTTCTATGTTAAAGAAGAACAAACATAAAACCACATGTGAGTGCAATATCGATGTCGTGCGTTGTTTCATTACTAGTATAAAAATCTTTGAAATGGTGTTCTAAATGTTCATCATAATTTTGTTAACTATTACAATATTTTCTCTTCGCTATCCGTAAAAACTCGTCATCATGGTTACCTTACTTGTTAAATTGGTTTATTGAAAAATGATGAAATTATTAGGAAAAGAAGATAGATAGAAGATATTTAGCATGATTGATTACTAAAATGATGATAAAATTGACGATTTTTGCCATGAAAATGATTCTAAACAGGTAAATGCATGAGTATTGAGGAATATTGTAAATAGCGTAAATATACACTTGCCTGTGAAATTTTATGCCAGAATTTGGTGTCCAAAAACTTCTGCAATTTTTCACAATGCAATACATTATTTATATTCGGAAAATATTTATTAAATACGCAACAATATTAACTTAAATATTCGAAGCGACGCAATTTTTTTGACACTTATGCCATATTGTCAAAGTGAGAGTTGCTACAATTTTATTATGGTAACTACCCATAATCAGGGAGTATCGCTTTTTAATAATTGGTTCAGATACTTATTTTATTTAGCATAAATAATAATTGTCTCATCCAACAATGCTTCTGAATGACGTTGTTGGCAATTTATCAACAAACTCATGTACAAAAATTAACCTTTTGCACAGAATATTACAGCATACATAGTAGCCTTGGGAAAACTTCGTATTAATAGTGGCAATACCAAGTTAGGTGTGAAAGTGATAAAACACAACAATTTTCTTGTTACACGTCAAATGTTCATACCGAAATCTCCAGTGTATTAGATATAAGCTTCTTGGTTTCAAAGTTCGAAAAAATATGAGCTTGTTTATGGTAGATACTCTATACCTAGAATCAAAATGAATCTCTACTACCTATATAAAAATAAGTCGGGTTTTCCTTCCTGACGCTATAACTCCAGAACGCACGAACCTATATTTCCTATTTGCATTCGTTGGAAAGGTCTCGGGCTCCGTGAGGTTTATAGCAAAGAAAATTCGGGAAAAATTTCAACAGAAAAGCGGGAAAAAATGAAATGTGGTGGCGAAACGGAGTTCGCCGGGTTGGCTAGTTAGGTATAAAGATAATTCTAGTAATCCAAAACCAATTACCAAGACTAAACGTCTAATCCATAAACATCATTGCTTTAAAGAATTGAAATGAAATCTTATAAAAAGTATCACCCAAACAAAAAGTGGAACATAGATATGCGCGTGCGAGCGTTCACCGATATAATGTGAATAGCACGTCTTAATTTTACTGCAAGATCTTCAAGACACAGACAGCTCGGCTAGTATATGGTAAACTACGATAAAACACGTAGGTATTGTATGTATAGCTCAAGTAGTATGCATTGTTTTACAATGCGGCGAATTTGAAGGGAGAGTAAGTGTATAGTTAATAGATTTACAATATTGTTCAAGAAAATAACGCAGGAACATACAATGATACATACAGGATAGTACATATTATTATAATAAATTCTTTCCTTTTTTAATTTATTATGCACCACTGTCCACCATACTCAGCATTTGTCCTAGTCGTTTGGGTTGCCTGGCAGAGATCGCTGTCAGCGATAAGGCCGCCCTCTGTGCATTGTTAAATAAGTTATTATGTGTTTTAAATTGTCCTATATGGTGTACAATAAAGAATTTTTCATTCATTCATTCATAATACAACTTATAATAAAGCAACTTAAAAACGACAGAAATTTTTATATATTTAACTAGTTACTATCACTAAAACTTAGCTATAACAATAACAAATTAAATCTTAGCTAAAAAAATAGTTTAAATCCTGCCACTAATTCCAATAAGAGCTGGCTATCGATTAAAACAGCACTCAAATATGTGCATCGGGAACTAGTCTACATTGCTAAGAGCCTCTCAGAAGCACTGATATAAAACTAGGCTAAGCTGGATTACGCTGAACGCTCGGCGCTTGTTAGGCACATTGTATATTCTCACATATTGTTTCACTATTATGCAGTGTGAAATGTATTATTTTTACCTTTTTAGGATTACAATAGTGTTGAATACAGTACAAAGTTTTTGTTTGTTACTTCTTTTAACAAAGACTTTGAGTATGACGTACAGTTTCAAATTATTCCAGAAAACGCATATATTTTAGATTTAATATGATAAAAAGCCGTTGTTTTGTTGATTTAATAATAACCTCTTTTTGGTACTGAACTAGAATAGTATAAATTTTAGGCAATAAGTATTTTTATTTTTACTGTACCTAAACTAGGGAAGCGCTTGACCTCGATCTCGCCTGCTAATGTGGCCAAAGATGCTTCCCGAGAGGGCACGTCTCTTGAAGATATATTAATAAACGTTTCCATCTCAATATTTAAACGAGAATTAACTGTTTCATCTGGCAATCCAACACATACGCGCGTTCAGCTTTCATCAATTATGTTAATATAGCTTGCGCACGCGACGCCGACCGCTTTCCGAATTCCGCGCGATCATGTCATAATCTCATTAGACAATTTAGAATTTAAACTATTGCAAGTGCTCTTCCTACATGCTCCGTGTACAATGTAAATCATAGATTATACACTTACAAACTTATGTAAATGTTTGCTGTCGGCGCGTCTGGTTTTCGTCGCTATTGGTGTGTGGAAATCGATAAATGCAGGATTTGTAGATGTTGATTAATTACCTACTTAGGTATAAATCGCTTTTATATGGGCATTTGTGTGATGCGTTTGTGACGGTATAACTGTTGTGACCTGTGGTTGTGACCATTATCTTTCTCTACACGAAAGTTCAGACAAATCTGTAGGGTATTTTTTACATGAATCTGTATCAAAAATGCAACTACATAGGAAATAACAGAAGGATCCTTACTAAGTCGGTCGATTAATAAATAATAGGCCCAAATGATTATCCTCTGAAACAAAAAGCATAATGAATTTTATTATTTAGGTACAATCTCCCTGTTAAGTAATTCTAGACTAGACGAGCAAAACTTTAAAGAGCTAAGTTTAGTGAGTGGCTAAGTGCTACCAACAATTACTTACATCCTTATTCTACGAGTGTTCTTGACTTTCAAAGGGCTATAACGGCCCTTTTGCTTCATCCACTTCTTTTATCTACTTCATATCTGCAATAATTATCATTTTTATATAGAAAAAATAAATAAATAGATACATATAATAAATTAACAAATAATAAAAAATATATACTTTTAATTTAACTACCTTATTTAATTTTTTTTCCGTATATTTTAAAGTAGAATATACGACGGAAAATCCCGTAGAAAATATTCAGAGCATCAAATTAAATTATGGTGTAAAACTTGAAAGTTTTATTAAAGAAAAATACGTTTTAATTTCACGATTCCACTTAGCCTTTTTAAAATGTCGGCTAATAAGGCTAATATCTTTATTCTCCGTAATCTATTAAAGTGTTCAAAACCATATAGTTAAATGTGTAGGTAATTACTTACTTGCTCAAATTGTAGTTATAGCAATAAGCCACAGAATTCAAATGTCACGACTCAGTATTATCTGGGTCACACCGTGAGATTCTTCAAAGTTCACTGCAGTTACACATATTACATTTGAGATTGGCATTTGCTTCTAAATTTAGTAGAAACTTCATATACCTATTATAATAGAAGATGCTTACTTTTTGGAGATTAATTGCAAGCTGTTTGTTTGTTAATTGGTATTGGAAGCGCTAATCTCAGAAACTCCGTGTCTGATTTGAAAAATTCTTTCAGTATTCGGTAACCCATTTATCAAGATATATATAAGTGAATATAATATCATCACACTAAGACCAATAGGAGCGGAACACAGATAGGTAGTTCAAACTATTAGCACAGTATTACCATATTTCCTACAGTATGGCGACGAATGTACTTGTGCAGAGAAACGGAGGGGAACTAGCGGGGGGTCGGGCGACGCGGGCCGCTTAATGCAATCACGCTGAGTTTGCATTAACTATCGCGAAAGGACGACACAGTCGTATTTTTTGTGAAATAATTTTATTATACATAGGTACTTACATATTCTATTATGGCGCGCAAAAACTGTTCCGTTTACGGATGTAAATCTACATTGAAATCCCAGAAGGAAACAATATTTCAGAAAGATTGTATTAATTGTATCTGTTGAATTAAAATCAAAGCTATGTATATGTTGTCCTCATTATTTTCTAATCAGATTGTACATCCCAATGCAAATGCATTACTTAGTTAAATGGTATAATATACAATTAAGAACATCCAAAAATAAAGTGTCCACGTAAATAATATTTAGCAGTGCAATATCTGTAATCTAAAAAAAATAGTATAAAGAGGAAAGGTTTGTATGTATGTATGTATGGTTTTCACGCATAAACTACTGGACCGATTTTGATGAAATTTGGCACAGATAATCTTTAGACCCTGAGAAAGAACATAGGCTACCTTTAATTGCGAAATATGTACCACGGGCGAAGCCGGGGCGGACCGCTAGTAATTATATATTTATGAACAAATAATTACATCAGATTTAATAATCCCAATTATTTTGAATGTACATATGAATAAATGATTTCATCATAATATTAATATTCACAATTGTTTTATTTCCCATTTGTTGCAACCCTAGCGTATTTTCGTGTGGCAGCGTAAGTACCTACGCTGGCGGCGGCATCGCGCGACATCAAAGGCGATTCCTTACTGTAGGAAATAATATTGTAATACTGTGCTATTAGACGTAGTATATTATTATTAGTCTGTGCTATTAGTAATTACACTATAAATTCAAAAAATATGCATCGATTTTCAATTGAGATCATGATTCTCGAGGAAGGCAACGCGCACGATGCCGCGGGTGGCAAGCGAGTTAATAATAAAGAACAAGAATATTGTAAAACAAAGAGGTAATTTACAATAGAGAAATTACCTTTACATATAAATAGTATCGAGTAAGCAATAAGCATGTCATCACGTTATAAAACCACAAGTTATCGGCGCTTCCGAACAAACTGCTGTTAAGTCAATGATGCATATAAATAACGTACTTTTTCCTATTACCTTATATATATTGTTTTAACTGGACCGTGGCTGCTCGATAAACATCTCACAACGAAGAATACAATCATATCTTTCACTCAAGATGGATTTTCGACGTAAATCCTACACCTAAACTATTAACAACTACCCACAGTCCACAGATGAAATAAATCGTGGTAGGTATATAAAAATTATTATTTAAGTGTATTTTATAGTAACAATATTATATCTTTAATTACTTATAGTTTATACAATGAACGATATAAATATGAAACTTGAAACTGAAACAGTACAGCAATTATTTTTAAAGTTTGACATATAGACCGGACTCTCAGTGGAGTTTCGTTTGCAAAAATCGCGGACCTAAATCTGACTTCTGATATATATTGTATAGATCCCAGACATCCTATAGACAGATGTTGCCAACCAGTTTTGTGGTCCCCCTGCCCGCACCCCGGTAATTAAATATGGCATACAAAGAAAAAAATAAAAATTTCCAAAACATGCCGTGTGGGGTATCAAATGAAAGAGCTTATTGAGTAGATCACGAATATATAGCATACTATATACATTTCTTACACTTTCTCTAAGATTTTTTAGAAAATTTACGAAAATGGTCCATTTTTGAGTTAACTTTAAACCACTATAGATTGAAAACTCATGAATATATTTTTTAAATTATTATTTTAAATAATTAACAATAGTCCATTGTTTACGATTCAATATTTCGTACAGTGAAATAGTTGCATGGGGGAGTGGGGGGAGCATTCAAAGATGGCGAGTATATTTTCAAGTTCATATAGTATATAGTTATTTTCATCAAATCCACCACATAGCTCACTTATATTATATTACGAACTATTGAATCATAAACAATGGACTATTGTTAATTATTTAAAATAATAATTTAAAAAATATATTCATGAGTTTTCAATCTATAGTGGTTTAAAGTTAACTCAAAAATGGACCATTTTCGTAAATTTTCTAAAAAAATCTTAGAGAAACTGTAAGAAATGTTATAGTATGCTATATATTCGTGATCTACTCAATAAGCTCTTTCATTTGATACCCCACACGGCATGTTTCGGAAATTTTTATTTTTTTCTTTGTATGCCATATTTAATTACCGCGGTGGGGAGAGGGGGACCACAAAACTGGTTGGCAACATCTGTCTATAGGATGTCTGGGATCTATACAATATATATCAGAAGTCAGATTTAGGTCCGCGATTTTTGCAAACGAACATCTCCTTGGAGCCTGCTCTAATAGGTACATAATATATGCATCTGTTTTTAAATTATACCTACTGGGTTATCTTAAAAGTTTTAGAGCAATAATTTTATCTAGACTAAAGCTCATTTTCCATTTCGGTAAAAAATAAAATTGAAGAGTCAAGTAGGAATAATCTGCTTGCGGAAAACTGTTAACAATTAAACGCTACATTTTCGGAAGAATAATAATACCTAGATATAAACAGTAAACTACCAAACAGTTGTGGCACAAAAGCATAATCCCATAGCTTAGCGTATACAACTATCTACTAAGTAATATAAGTATGTATAGTACTTCTGCAAGTTAAGCTTACCGTTAATCAGATAATGTATTAGATTAGTCAGCAAGATAAAGTAGGTGTCAACTGCCATACTAACTTTTAAACTAACTTGGCGTAGTCTGCCTTAAAGCTTGTAACTATCAGCACAGAATAATAACTAGTAGCTATTAGTTTTAAGTTTAGTTTGTAAAAATCATAACTTGGTAATTTCTGTGAAAAAAAATACAACATGCTATACCTACCGCCTGACACTAACATAAAACCGCCGCTTTATTCTCATTCATTTGTGGTCATTAGAAAATGTTTTAATATAAATATTTAAAATTCTATAATTATACTAGATGACTATTAAATTAATTCGGTGTAAAGAAAGAAGCGCAGTATCATATCTCACCATCTGCATCGTCGAAAATGCAGCGGAAGTGAAGGTGGTGCTTTACTCACTATACACAACGAGATATCTGTCTTTCACAACTAGCTGGTATCACCTCCAAACTGCTACTATATAAACATAACAATACATATAATACATACAATAGAAACATAATTAGTGAATAATGATGATAATTCAAAGTTAAATTGGATGTAATATTTAAAAATTATTGTGGATTAAATTGGAGTCTCGTGTTTTTTCTTCATATTATTTTCAATTTTTCAAATGAAAGTTGTATAATATTTAAAAAGCTGACTCATTAGTAAATTGTGTGATTGTATCATACCGACCATAATATAATCACTTTACAGCGAGCGTGGTCACAGGAAAGCTGTTAACAAAAATGTATATTATGCGCATGGTATTACCAGCTGCGAAAAAATACTTTTTTCAGGTTTGAAGCAATATCCTCTGCACAGTGCGTAGCTAATGCTACGGCCACACTACCTTACCGTCTACCGGGCTGTTACCGCAATAATTATGGCATTATATTACCGTCTAAATTACTGCATGAACTGGTGTGGTTACACTAGAGTTTACCTAGATATGTCGGTAATTATTGGCATTTACCGCAGCAAAAAAAAAATTAGTTAATAATTAATATATAATGGTTTCTGTAATAATTCATCAAGGATTCTTTCTTTTTCAAAAGGATTTTTTCTTTTTCAAATCATCTATTGTACTTGGAAATGATAAATTTTGTATGATCCGACGCCACGCATCATTGTGTACACTGCGATTTTTATAGTTCTTCTGTTGGGTATCCCCAAGATCCCAAAGAGAAGAATTCCAAGAATTCCAAAAATTTGCGCCATCGAGCGCTTTTTCGAGCGCGTCGCCGGTGAGCTCATATTGCACACTGGACAAACGGTAGTGTGGCCGCATACGCAATAATTACCGCGGTAATCTTCTTTGATGTGCGAAAGAATACCGCCGCCGGAGCTATTGCCTACCGCCATTTGTCATATTGGCATATCACGGTAGTGTGGCCGTAGTATTATACTACGGCCACACTACCGTGATATGCCAATAATTATTGCCACAACTTTAACAACACCTAGGTGTAACCACGACTTATGGCCATAATTCTACAATGCCAATCAATATGACAAATGGCGGTAGGCAATAGCTCCGGCGGCGGTATTCTTTCGCACATCAAAGAAGATTACCGCGGTAATTATTGCGTATGCGGCCACACTACCGTTTGTCCAGTGTGCAATATGAGCTCACCGGCGACGCACGTATCGACCGACATGGAGTGGTCAAATGAAAAAGCGCTCGATGGCGCAAATTTTTGGAATTCTTGGAATTCTTCTCTTTGGGATCTTGGGGATACCCAACAGAAGAACTATAAAAATCGCAGTGTACACAATGATGCGTGGCGTCGGATCATACAAAATTTGTCATTTCCAAGTACAATAGATGATTTGAAAAAGAAAAAATCCTTTTTAAAAAGAAAGAATCCTTGATGAATTATTACAGAAACCATATTATATATTAATTATTAACTAATATTTTTTTTGCTGCGGTAAATGCCAATAATTACCGACATATCTAGGTAAACTCTAGTGTAACCACACCAGTTCATGCAGTAATTTAGACGGTAATTTAATGCCATAATTATTGCGGTAACAGCCCGGTAGACGGTAAGGTAGTGTGGCCGTAGCATTACAGATTGTTATCAAGACAAGCGATAAACCTCTGCCGAGCGAGTCTGATTTCTAAACGTATAATCTGAATGCTTTCTATCTCCTCTCACTTTGCAACTGCTAACAATGAAAACAAAAATAATGCAAATTAATATTCCGCGGCTCTTGCAGCGGATATGCCTTTTGCGGATGTTTTACTTTTCAATACAGATAAACATGGCTTGGAAATTAAGAATTGAAAAACTAAAATAGGTAAAATCCCCAGTGGTCAGAATAGAAATAATAAACACCACCACCACCACAATTGGGTAGCTTTTTTATATAAACAAAATTTATTATTTTACCCAAAATATTTTTTTAAATTAGGTCTCTATCCACAATTTTACAATAATTTGTATATTCGTTTCTGTAAAACTTCCAAACTGCTACACCGATTTTGACGAGACGTTTACTGATACTGACTGATTTCGGAAATTGCAGATTAAAAATCCTCGCAGAATTCCAATCGATCCCACCCCAGACGGCAGACAATCAGGCTTTGGCTCCGATCCAAAAGCCAGCCTCAATGAATGCGTTTCAGCCCACAGACTATAGAGGCGGCTTTAAAATTCATTTAATCTGTAATAAAGGCGAATTATTTTCTGCGCAACGGAAATTGTATGAAATCTTGAAAGTTGAATATGAACTTTCAATTTGCGACTCGAGCTAATTTCATCTTGTGGCTTTTAATGTTATTTTATTTTTAAGACTTTATCATGCTATGTGTATTTGGAAATATAGATAAAAACCAGGTACAGTCTATATTATTTTGTAACATTTGATGCCAGTTTCTGGATAAAAAGGATCTTAATATTGATGTAAAGTAGGTAACTAGTTACTATAGTCCTTTCCACCTAAGATGATTTCTGTGACACATCGATTTTTGACACGTGTAGAGGTGTCCTTTACTGAAATCGTATCAATTGTTTCCGATAATCGATAATATTTTATATGGAAATGAAATCGATTTGAATAAAGTACCAAAATTAGTTTTTTCGGCATTTCGCCAACAATTAACTAAGGAAACTTAGCAAACAACAGCAACAAAAAGTCAACAATAACAATTAGTAACAATAACAGAATACCACGTAAAGTATCAATATAAAAATGCAACTTGTATACAAGGCTGACGCACTCGTACAGACGATTGACTCGATTGACAAACGATCACAAGATGGGCGCCGATTATATGATTTTCCAACTCTATGATTTTTCAACGATCCATTTCATGTACACGAATTGCGTAGGTATTATATTTTTGTGTTATTTTATTTTAATTTTCATTATATTAAACTAAACAATACTGTTTTTGTTTTATAAGCTTATGATGTTTCATTTTTATATTTTTGGTAATAATGCCTCCATAAAATAAAAATATTATGCACTAAAATTATTTTGGCTTTTTAAACATAAAATACGTAATTCGGAACACGATGAAGTGTCACAGGAATCATCATAGGTGAAAAGGACTATAGGTGTGTACATTTTATTATTTACTATAATTATATTTACAATGTAATAATTACAATATAAACACATTTATAAACACAATTAAGTTCCTTATCAATTCTGAATGAATACTAGGTAGGTACACTATAATATCAATAATTATCTTCATATTACATTAATAACAATTATTTATACCCAATAATATTAAAAATTAAAAGTATGTTTAGCATCTTCTTTTTGTAATAATGTAGCCGTTCAATCAGTTCAATATTGAAATTTGAATTTATAGGTAAACTAAAGCTAGGTATCGCAAAATACCTAGTAGGTAATAAACAAGCGGTCAGTTTTGTAAAATAATAAAAGATCCCATATCGCATTTACAATGCAATGTTATGAACTCCTCTCTAAGTGTAATGACCTCAAGTAACCGTTAATAACTTAATTAACGAGCCATGAATAACATTTTTCACATAAATCACGTAAATGCAAAAATGAATGAAGATGTTCCCTTCAACTTTCACGGGCAAAATGTCGGAAATTTCGCGTCACGGTGTCATTTCATTGGTAAGTTTAAAATTGGATCGCTCTCCGATTGGCCGAAATCTCAACGGGTCAAACGTTGCTATGTTCAGTCGAGTCATCTCGGTGCACAGCCCTCGCCATGTTCAATTCAGTCAGTCCGCATTACTTTACTCTATGCAGTCCGCCGCGAGCTGTTGTGGGGGTACGTTGTTGCACAGAACGCATTTGCGCAACGCCCGTTTTATTTAAATAGAACTGTAACAAATTTTAAGAACAATACATCTAATAATTTTAACATAAACTGTGTAATAAATATACGTTAGTGTAAGACTTATTTTAATAGAAGTGAAGTGTTATTTCGCGATCGACGCGATCATTTCTTTGGTGAAGTCGCTGAAGTGTAAAGAGGTAAGTTTTTATGAATTTTAGCGAGAATGCGTGGTTACAGGGAGCCCGTGCCGGGTGGATGGCCGGCGAGACAGTCGGTAGTGCTCCGCGTAGGGGAGTCGGAATCGATTGTCGGCGCTCGTGCCTACATACCTATAGTGGCTACACCCCGCTCTCCTACCCGTCTATTTCTAAAGGGGCCATCAATTAGTCAGATAATCACGTATACATGGGTTGATCCAAAAGTAATGATAATCAATATTAAACAAGATCATTACAGTTAAAATAATTATGTATTTCTCTAGATAGTCTTCTAACTAGATAATATACTTCGATATTTTTTTTCCTAAACTTAAAAAAAAAAACTTTGACTTCATCCACAAAAACCCCTCTACTGCGGCCATCACTTCGCTGTCGTCTTAAAATTTCTTGTTAAGACGGTGTTTCTTGTGCCGAGGAAAGGGATAGAAATAACTAGGAGCTAGATCTAACAAACAGGGTGGGTGTTCAAGCATTTGGAATGCCGATTTTTGAATGGCAGCCATTGCAACTGACGGTTTGTGATCTGGTGCGTTGTCTGTGTGAAACAGCATTCAAGCCCGCATTTTACCATGTCTCTTTTCCTTACTAACCTACCGCAATCTTTTAATTTGGTCTGGTAGTAAGAGCCCAATATAGTGGCTACCTTCTTAAAATATTCCACCATAATTATTCCTTCAGCGTCCCAAAAAAACTACCGCTTTAATCTATCCCACTAATTTTCACTTTGAATTTCTTCATCGTCACTTTGGAAGCTCCCATCGCAGGCCATTGATTGTTTCTTGGTTTCAGCATAAACATGGTGAACCCGGGTAACGTCCATGATCACAAATCGTGGCAAAAAATTATCCTGATCTCATTAAAAATTTAGAAATTCACACTCTAAATGTCGAATCGTTGTTTCTTCTTTTCGTCGGGAAACATTCTGGCACCCACGGTTCACATTCAAATTAATGTAAATACTTGGAAACGTGGCCTGTTGATATGATTTTTTTGTGATAACTTAGTGAGTACATGAGCAAGTAAAAAACATTTATTTTGTATTTTTATGTGCACAGGAAATACCCAATTATCATTACTTTTGGATCAACCTAGTATTTTAGTTGTTTAAAATATGATAATGATTTGTGATGTAAGATCACGTAGAAGAGTGCGTAGGGTACAGTCGTGAAGACACGTTCTATTACTAGACACGTACGGATTTGCATTGCTGTCGCGATGCACTTAGTGTGGGTGAATGTACCCACAATGTTTCAAGGACATGCTAAATGCACTATAGAATGACCTTAATTTTTTTACTTTTCTTATAAGATTTCTTTCAGATTCTTAGGACTCCATTTGCATATTTTATGTAGAATGTTAAAGTATAACAGTTATAAACCCACTTTGTATTTTCTCATTATTTTATAAAGAACAATGGAGGTACATTATAAAAACATTTGAACCAACATTTTATTTCATTAAATAGATTTGATACGAAAAAGTATTTGTTCAAATGAAAACAAAATACAAAATTGCACTGAATTACCTAGGTACCTACCTGCTTCGAATTTCAAATTCAGCTTGGTTATTGAAATTAAGATGAATTTCCCAAATTTATATACAATTGAAAATTCCTACCCTAGCTCTAGCAACCTTTTTTAGGGTTCCGTACCTCAAAAGGAAAAAACGGAACCCTTATAGGATCACTTTGTTGTCCGTCCGTCCGTCTGTCAAGACCCTTTTTCTCAGGAACGCGTGGAGGTATGAAACTGAAATTTATATCAATTACTCAGGTCTACTGTCCCTTGAAGCTGTGAAAAAATCAAACTTCTAAGCCAACGCAATCAAAAGATACAGCCGTTTATGCCGCAAATTTTCGACACTTGCAAGGGAATCAAAACCTACAGGGTGCTTCCCGTGAACTCAGAATCTTGAAATTTGGTACGAAGCAACGTCTTATAGCATAGATAAAGGAAAAATTACGAAAACCATAAATTTTTAGTTACATCACATAATATATTTTTTTTTAATAATTTTTGAACTTACTACCCATTTCCTCATAAACGCGTAGAGGTATTAAATTGAAATTCATACCAAATACTCAGGTCTATAATACCTTTAAGCTGTAACAAACCTTGCAGGTTTGTACGGAACCCTCGGTGCGCGAGTCCGACTCGCACTTGGCCGGTTTTTTATTTATAAAATACGTAGTGTTGGTACCTATGTAAGCTGTAATTTTATTTTAATAATTATAGCCATCGTAGGTACTCTGATCTAAAGGAATACACTAGGTATACATCTAATTTTATTTGAATAAAATGAGATTTTCAGGTCGACTGCTATTATTAAAAAAATAAATAATTTTGTCCACGTCGGTCGTTCAATAGGTACATTTTATAGAACTTATCATTTTTCTAAGCTATTCAGCTAAAAAACATATTTTTATAATTTAAAAATAAATACTTTCCCATTTATCATAACTCGAGGAACTCTCATCTCTGTTTTGAATAGCGTATAAAAATAATCCGCCTACGGTCCACAATTATTACTATAAAATGGGCGGGTAATTTCCCGGGCATTTGTGTCCGGAAAACCGGATAATCCGATGCAAAGAACGACCACGACGTCATTTTGCTAATGCACTGTGGCTACATGACTGACTGCATATTAACTGTATCTCTTTTGAGATGGTTTTGTGGATACATTTCTCGGGTATTGTTATGTAATTTTTAAAATACATATATATATATTATTTTACTGAAATCAGTCCATCTGTTTGAAAAATATCGTCGAGATGCGTTCAGATTTGCGACTTCTTTGACATGTTTTTTTTATTCTAACCAAACCACCAAAATATAGTTTTGCAGTCAACATGGCTGTTGATTATTTTTTTAAACCAGCAAGAGTAAATACAGCAGAGGCATAGAACCTTTTGCTAACTATTATTCTCATAAATGTTCGCTTTTCGTGAAAAAGCAATTTTCTTCACTTTTTTAGGTTGAAGATGATATTTCATCTCACGGATCTGAAATAAGGAAGCAAGTGTCTAATAACCGTGAAGCAAGTAATGGCTCATAACATCTAATGATGTCCGTAACATCTTAACGGTTTAGCGATCTGCTTAACTGTTCTCTAATTGATGTTCAAATATATTTAAGACAGCCTAAAATAGTGTGATTTATTTTGTATATTTACGTGTAGAATGAATAAATCGCGTTTGATTTTCGGTAAACAGATTTATTGTGATTGTAAACAATATTTGCGAAAAACACGTTTAGGAAACAATGAAGGAGTGCAATTATATAAAAAAAACTTTTATGTACTACTGTACCTAGGTACGTTAAGACTTCAGATGACATAAGCCAAGTAAATGGCGGGCGAGCCTTTTAAATACTAAAATAATCGTAATACCTAAACAGCTGTCCTTGAAAGCTTCTTCTCTGAAAATTCTAATTGATACACATTTAAGTGAAAGCTCGATAATTCATAGCACTTGACGCGCAACGGTTTTGAATACATTTTATATTGAGATTATAATATGATATTGTAGTGAAAGGCGCACAAAATAACTGACTAATTGCGCGCTTGATACCGGCTAATTAAAATCTCGTCGCATGAGTTCGGCATTTAGCATTTTTGTTACCGCACAACAATTATTATAATGTTTGTTTTTGCACGTATAGTGTTATGCTCGACGCATTACAGAATGCAGAGTGAACTGATTTCCAGTCAATTAAGGGTTGAAGCCTTATGTCTAAAAATAGACTTCGAGTTTGAAACATTTTCTGTTTTAATTAATGAAACTTTTTTATTGAATCTCATTGGTGAAATAAATTAGTTTCTAATCCATCTTCTGTGGTATTGTGACTTGAAAGATGGCTTCCTCTAGGTAACAGTTCACTGTTCAACTACAAGTTTAGAATAAGATACGAAATAAGCATAATGTTTTATGGCACAACAAAAAACAGCCAAAACGGAGATTAACGAGATGAAGTTATCACCAAATGTATCGAGATCAGAAAGCTCTCGAAGTTAATATGCGTATCGATAGTGTTGATAAGTTATCAGAGGGTACGTTCAGCTAATTGCCGTGATACGCGCTTATCAAATGGAATCGAATGGATCTGTTGTGTTTGAATGTATGGTGTGATTGATGGTAAAAGATTCTATGGATAGGGAAATAGTTTTATCAAACAACGTGACATTGACTAAAGCTTTTCAACAAAATAGGAAATAAAAATCTGTTTATCATGTTTTATTATGTTCTGATTGGTTAAATTTTTCATCGTGTAGCGCCATTTTGACAAAATCACAGGCATAGTAATTATTACTACATAATATGAAGTTATCGGTAGAATACTTGTGATCGTCAACATCGTCAAAGAAAATACTTAAAAATAAATAAATAAAATTAACAGATTTCCTAAGCGCGGTAAACCGTTACTACATTGCTACTCAAAAGTTGTCATGTCAGCATAAGAAAGTGTATAGAAATTTAGAAAGTGGCTATTGATATGTGATAGTGATATATAAGCAATGATTTGTCAAAAATAGCTGAATAGCAACAACATGATTTGAAATTCATATTTTTGTTTCGTGGAGAACGAAGTTTTTGAAGCATTTTTACTATGAATGGACAAAAAATATTAATCAGAAATAAATTTATTCCAAAAACAAGTATATTTATGTCACGTTGTTCTTTTTTGATAGGGTCACGACTCAGGTGAAACAGACAAAAAACAAACAAGATTGTTTGATTAAAATGCGAAACGATTGTTTGATTTCAATTGGTCGTGATTTGTGATCTTATTTTTTCGCGATAAATGATGAAGTATTTTTTACAAACTTTACAATATCATGCTGTTTTGTATTGAAACTTTCATTTCTAGTGTTTCCTTAGAATCGATAACGGAAGCGATTGCCGCGACACTATCTCAAGTAGAACACAATCGTTCGGTAGCTACAGAAGTTCGAACAAAGAAAATGCTTTTAGGTCTAGGACATACCTACTTGACGGTATCAAAGACGTAAGAAAGCCAACTGGCATTTGAGAATCTCAGAATGGTATGGAAATATGACCATTTGTGATGCTAATGGTATTTCAAATTGTGAAGGATGAATATTTTTTTATGTGGGACTTGAACCGATTCAGATTCCCTGATTGAAATATTTAAAAGGATGTGTAAAGAAGTTACTTACATAATTATTAAATAATTTTGCTTTAGTTTTTAGTAAGTACTTAAATTTAAAACAATCTACTAATTCAAAAACTCCTTTGTTATTGGATCGACGATTGATGACTGATCTTTGGAGTATAGTAATTAATTTGTGAGCGTAAGGTTATGTCCTAGGTTCGTTCCTAGGTAAAGAATAACAAAATTGAAAATACCTTAGTTACACTGTTCGAGTCTAATCAACAGCAGCCCTCTAACAAAACGACCCTTCAAGGGTTGCGACCCCATGTTGGGAATCGATTGGAGGGTGCTACAAATAGCAAAACCAAACGTATGTAAAACGTAAATACAATAACAACTAATTCACAATGACATTGAAAATGTTGCAGGTGAATAATATTGTAGTGTTGTTGTCACAGGTGTATGGTGTTCAGACGTGATCACGTGACGTCATTTATTTTGACTGAAAAAATCTTACTTCGAGACACTAAACGACCGGTTTCTGAATCGAGTATTTGATGAACGTCTCAAACCATACATAAATATTTATATGTGACATAAGCTTTCTCAAACTTTAATCAAATCAATTCTCAATTGAAATCGGCTGCAGTAAGTGCTTAAAATTGAATATTATCCGTATAACTTACTGATATATGTGACTTCATACTCAAATTATGATGTTTTAATTTTTATTTCGAGCTATTTTAATTAAAAGTGCTGGGTGGCAACCCTTATGCTGTTGCCTAAACAAGATGTAGCTGAAGTAGCTCTTCAGTATATCAGTTATCTACTTATCTGCAAGTGAAGATCCCCTTAAAAGATAGACGTTACATACCGACTCTGTGCATTGTGCGGGGACTTTGGGGATGCAAGTAAAATTAAAAAACATTCAAAAACATTCAGGACAATTTTCACACACGGCACGATCTGATCCCATAATAAGCTTTCGCTTGTGTTATGGAAACCAGATGGCTGATAAACATACATATATAATTTTAAATAAATACTTATATAGATAATTAACACCCAGACACAGAGCAAACATCTATGTTCATCACACAAATATTTGCCCCGGGTGGGAATCGAACCCACGACCTCTGGCTTGGAAGGCAGAGCCACTACCAACTAAGCCAACCGGTCAGTTAAATTAATTTAATATTACAATCAAATACTAATATATCATAATAGATACATATTATGTAGTTCTTGTCATCCACCCATTATTTATTCTGCAATACCAAAATAGTATAACAAAAAATATAGGAATGTATTATGTACCACATGCAGTTTGTCGCAATCCGGATATATTAATTAAATTAAGCCTCCAAGTACCGACATAAGGAATTCATTCATCGTATAATACCAAATTTAGAAACAATATAGATTTATCAAGGCACGATGGATCTTGAGAACATAAAAGGACGTTTGGAGTAAACGCGGCAATGTCAACCCAAATACAGATTAAATATGTAAATGGCGTAGTGCTACAGATTATAAATAGTAGCTTAGAGTAGTTCCCGCGCCAAATAAAGACTTCTTTGCGACCTTTGCATTGATATTCCCTTATTTACTGATGAATCATCTGTTTACAATGATCGATATGGTGCGATAGGAATACAAAGTTAATTGTATAAGAATATTCAATAGTGGCTACAAAGTCGTAGATTTCTTTGATTTTATTTACGTGTTTGAAGATAACTTGACTTCGTCTTGTTTACGTATTTTGTTTTGCTTTCAAAAGTAATTATCCTCGAATGTCCATAATGGGTTATTAAAATTATATTACAAATCATTCAACAAAATAAACCAAACTAATGTTAAATAAACTTTGTATATGCAACAGTGGCGCCATTTGGTTTAACAAAGATTTAAAATTAGAACGCGAGTTGCGGTTTTCCTTTTTGCCCGCGAATTCCGTCTGCTTGGACAGGAAACATTACATACTATAAATTTATAAAGAATAGAAAAAATTCGATCACGAGGCGGGACTCGAACCCGCATCCTTCGCGCCATTCCGGGGCGGATGCCTCACCAACTCAGCCACTCGTGACCCGCCCGAGTGATCGAATTTATTCTATTCTTTCAGTTTTATGTGTCTGAAGGGACACACCGCGCGCCATCTATTGAGATGATTAACAACCATTTCAACCAATATGAAGCACTTTTCAGTGAATACAATATTGTAACGATGGAACACGACCTTTTTTGTTGAATTTATATTTTTGGTTTTATGGCATTCAAATGCTTTATAAATATAAATTTATAAAGAATAGAAAAAATTCGATCACGAGGCGGGACTCGAACCCGCATCCTTCGCGCCATTCCGGGGCGGATGCCTCACCAACTCAGCCACTCGTGACCCGCCCGAGTGATCGAATTTATTCTATTCTTTCAGTTTTATGTGTCTGAAGGGACACACCGCGCGCCATCTATTGAGATGATTAACAACCATTTCAACCAATATGAAGCACTTTTCAGTGAATACAATATTGTAACGATGGAACACGACCTTTTTTGTTGAATTTATATTTTTGGTTTTATGGCATTCAAATGCTTTATAAATATAAATTTATAAAGAATAGAAAAAATTCGATCACGAGGCGGGACTCGAACCCGCATCCTTCGCGCCATTCCGGGGCGGATGCCTCACCAACTCAGCCACTCGTGACCCGCCCGAGTGATCGAATTTATTCTATTCTTTCAGTTTTATGTGTCTGAAGGGACACACCGCGCGCCATCTATTGAGATGATTAACAACCATTTCAACCAATATGAAGCACTTTTCAGTGAATACAATATTGTAACGATGGAACACGACCTTTTTTGTTGAATTTATATTTTTGGTTTTATGGCATTCAAATGCTTTATAAATATAAATTTATAAAGAATAGAAAAAATTCGATCACGAGGCGGGACTCGAACCCGCATCCTTCGCGCCATTCCGGGGCGGATGCCTCACCAACTCAGCCACTCGTGACCCGCCCGAGTGATCGAATTTATTCTATTCTTTCAGTTTTATGTGTCTGAAGGGACACACCGCGCGCATCTATTGAGATGATTAACAACCATTTCAACCAATATGAAGCACTTTTCAGTGAATACAATATTGTAACGATGGAACACGACCTTTTTTGTTGAATTTATATTTTTGGTTTTATGGCATTCAAATGCTTTATAAATATAAATTTATAAAGAATAGAAAAAATTCGATCACGAGGCGGGACTCGAACCCGCATCCTTCGCGCCATTCCGGGGCGGATGCCTCACCAACTCAGCCACTCGTGACCCGCCCGAGTGATCGAATTTATTCTATTCTTTCAGTTTTATGTGTCTGAAGGGACACACCGCGCGCCATCTATTGAGATGATTAACAACCATTTCAACCAATATGAAGCACTTTTCAGTGAATACAATATTGTAACGATGGAACACGACCTTTTTTGTTGAATTTATATTTTTGGTTTTATGGCATTCAAATGCTTTATAAATATAAATTTATAAAGAATAGAAAAAATTCGATCACGAGGCGGGACTCGAACCCGCATCCTTCGCGCCATTCCGGGGCGGATGCCTCACCAACTCAGCCACTCGTGACCCGCCCGAGTGATCGAATTTATTCTATTCTTTCAGTTTTATGTGTCTGAAGGGACACACCGCGCGCCATCTATTGAGATGATTAACAACCATTTCAACCAATATGAAGCACTTTTCAGTGAATACAATATTGTAACGATGGAACACGACCTTTTTTGTTGAATTTATATTTTTGGTTTTATGGCATTCAAATGCTTTATAAATATAAATTTATAAAGAATAGAAAAAATATATATATAGATGGCGCGCGGTGTGTCCCTTCAGACACATAAAACTGAAAGAATAGAATAAATTCGATCACTCGGGCGGGTCACGAGTGGCTGAGTTGGTGAGGCATCCGCCCCGGAATGGCGCGAAGGATGCGGGTTCGAGTCCCGCCTCGTGATCGAATTTTTTCTATTCTTTATAAATTTATATTTATAAAGCATTTGAATGCCATAAAACCAAAAATATAAATTCAACAAAAAAGGTCGTGTTCCATCGTTACAATATTGTATTCACTGAAAAGTGCTTCATATTGGTTGAAATGGTTGTTAATCATCTCAATAGATGGCGCGCGGTGTGTCCCTTCAGACACATAAAACTGAAAGAATAGAATAAATTCGATCACTCGGGCGGGTCACGAGTGGCTGAGTTGGTGAGGCATCCGCCCCGGAATGGCGCGAAGGATGCGGGTTCGAGTCCCGCCTCGTGATCGAATTTTTTCTATTCTTTATAAATTTATATTTATAAAGCATTTGAATGCCATAAAACCAAAAATATAAATTCAACAAAAAAGGTCGTGTTCCATCGTTACAATATTGTATTCACTGAAAAGTGCTTCATATTGGTTGAAATGGTTGTTAATCATCTCAATAGATGGCGCGCGGTGTGTCCCTTCAGACACATAAAACTGAAAGAATAGAATAAATTCGATCACTCGGGCGGGTCACGAGTGGCTGAGTTGGTGAGGCATCCGCCCCGGAATGGCGCGAAGGATGCGGGTTCGAGTCCCGCCTCGTGATCGAATTTTTTCTATTCTTTATAAATTTATATTTATAAAGCATTTGAATGCCATAAAACCAAAAATATAAATTCAACAAAAAAGGTCGTGTTCCATCGTTACAATATTGTATTCACTGAAAAGTGCTTCATATTGGTTGAAATGGTTGTTAATCATCTCAATAGATGGCGCGCGGTGTGTCCCTTCAGACACATAAAACTGAAAGAATAGAATAAATTCGATCACTCGGGCGGGTCACGAGTGGCTGAGTTGGTGAGGCATCCGCCCCGGAATGGCGCGAAGGATGCGGGTTCGAGTCCCGCCTCGTGATCGAATTTTTCTATTCTTTATAAATTTATATTTATAAAGCATTTGAATGCCATAAAACCAAAAATATAAATTCAACAAAAAAGGTCGTGTTCCATCGTTACAATATTGTATTCACTGAAAAGTGCTTCATATTGGTTGAAATGGTTGTTAATCATCTCAATAGATGGCGCGCGGTGTGTCCCTTCAGACACATAAAACTGAAAGAATAGAATAAATTCGATCACTCGGGCGGGTCACGAGTGGCTGAGTTGGTGAGGCATCCGCCCCGGAATGGCGCGAAGGATGCGGGTTCGAGTCCCGCCTCGTGATCGAATTTTTTCTATTCTTTATAAATTTATATTTATAAAGCATTTGAATGCCATAAAACCAAAAATATAAATTCAACAAAAAAGGTCGTGTTCCATCGTTACAATATTGTATTCACTGAAAAGTGCTTCATATTGGTTGAAATGGTTGTTAATCATCTCAATAGATGGCGCGCGGTGTGTCCCTTCAGACACATAAAACTGAAAGAATAGAATAAATTCGATCACTCGGGCGGGTCACGAGTGGCTGAGTTGGTGAGGCATCCGCCCCGGAATGGCGCGAAGGATGCGGGTTCGAGTCCCGCCTCGTGATCGAATTTTTTCTATTCTTTATAAATTTATATTTATAAAGCATTTGAATGCCATAAAACCAAAAATATAAATTCAACATTACATACTTTTGGGCATATTTATCTAATTTAAATTGAATATAAAACGTTTCAAGTGAAATTACTAGAAACAAACAAACTACATAATATAGTTCAAGATAACTGGTTTTTTTTGTGAGTAATTTTTAATCTATTTAATGAATTAGAATTTGATTTTTCAGTAATTATTTTTGATGAATTTTGTAAAAGGATAATATTATCATGTATTATATTGGAATAACTTTGTCTCTTGTGTAACTTTTACTTCAAGTATTATCAATTAAAGAATTAATAGATTACTCTATATAGTATACAGCATAATACAAAAGTAATAATCGTTCCCTACACGCTTAAGGGCCTGTGTCCGCGCCATGTTTCAATGCACTTCATTTACGATGCGGCGAACGTTTACTGCCTCTTGACTGGATATTATAGGGCTGACTGTGGGGCTGACCCACGCATATTAAATCAATTATTTCAAGAATAACACACATGATAATTTAATGCACTTTTATTTTACAAAATAGTAGTACGAAAGTCTCTTATTTTTGTGCTTTGTCAACGGCACACTGCAAAACACGGACAGACCAGAAATTGTTCTTATAGTAATTTCAAATAATGTGCATTAAATTAAAAGCTTATGATACAATAAACGTGCGTGTTTTTTTAATAAAGAACAGAAAGGATTAAATTGATTCAATCGAGATTTGAGTTTTTATTTCGGCTTTATTTACGACTCAAACATACTTACTCAATTTACAAACAACGGCTTCTCTTGAAGTACATAATAATCACATGAAGCACACTTTAAAAGGAAAAACATTAGGTGGAACCTGCATTCATAAACAATTTTATTGGCCTTTTGCCATTTCGTAGTTTAATAGTACCAACAATACGTAGTAATAAGTCCATTCACTGAATTCCCCTTGGGAAAGTTACTATATTTTAGTAGCGGAGTTAATATTTATAGCATAACGTTTGCGTGTCGCTTTTACTATAATAACATTCTCTTGTGACCTTTTAAATCTCGCTTTAAAATAAGTTTATTCAGTTTACATTTGGATTTTCATTTCTCGACTTATATCTAGCCACATAATACTCACTCTTTCATTACCTGAGCCACTACTTACCCAAGGAAACATTTGTGTTTCCGTATGTCTCTATATTTGTAATGTTTTCAGTCAAACAACTGGATTGATTAAAAAAAAAAAAAGACGTGTGGCACTCGGGGACTGCCGCGGTAAAGCTATTGCATAGCATGCCTTCAAGCCACACCTCCGAGCCCGTCGGAGTGGGGAGCGTGAGGTTTTTTCGTTACGGAATTTCTCGATTCGGTCCCCGCGCTCAAGGCCCGCGATAGAAGCTATGCAATAGCTTAATATTCCACCAGATACATTTTTCTAGCTTTCTTGTCTCACACGGGCAATATTTTATTTCGTCTTTAATCCCGAGTCACTTCGATCGGCTGGTGTTGTATATTTTCTATTGTTTTCTGAAATGGCAGCCCTAGAGGCAGTCGTAATGTCGTTTAAATGCGGCGCTGCGCACAGACTGTCACTTGATATGATTTACTTGTAAACAATGGCTCATTCGATATACTATGTTGTATATATCGAAGCTGTAATAGAGTTTAATAAAACATTATGGTGGATTGGGATTCTATTGTTTTCGGTCACTAGTTGTTGATCATAGTTATATTTCAATAATAGAATAATATAGACTACAAGCCCGCATAGGAAAAAAATATGGGTCAAATGAACCACCAGGGGACATATCTAGAACGATAGAAGAGCATAAAATAATAAGATTCATCACTATGCCGTCACTTGTAAGCTGTCCAACTGAGTGCAGATGAGAATTGAAAAGTACAGGTAGACTCGGTAAATTTTGGTCATATATTTTTGTACGGCATTCTTAACCATCGATAGATCCATTAAAAATAATAAGAAACCGCTCAGTGCCGTACAAAAATAAAAGTGAAGTCCCATGTCCCCTAGTGGGGTAAGGGGCAGATGCATTATACATCTGTTTCACTGATCGATTTTCTTTAGGGACAAGTAGGTGATGAGCCTTCTGTGTCCTACCAGACCGAGACATTTTTTTTTTCTTCGTCTCCACCGGGAATCGAACCCAGGACCCCTCGGTGCTACGCTCACGCGTCAACCACTGTACCAAGGAGACGGTCAAACAAAAATGGTGCCGTACAAAAATGGTGGTCCACAAAGTCGGAATTTTTATTTAATTTCCGAGAGTTACCGGGGGTAAATTTGGTCATTTGACCATGTACGGCATCTGTGTCATACTATGCCTATACTGCTTTTAATCCATTATTCCGCAACGCCGTACAAAAATCATGGGGACAAGGGGAAAAAATCGAGAGTTGTAATCCCCTCTCTTTCCCCACTCCAGGGGGTCATTTGACACAACACGAAATAAATTTATTTTTAAAGTATTTTATGCATAGATAATATTTTTTCATGTGCCGTACATTTTCGTTGGTTCAAAGGGGAAAAATCTGAAAAAGAAAAAAATCCATATAACGAAATGTTTGCTTTATATTTTGATAATAAAATATAAATATACATTAATATTAAGAAGCTCGAGGTGGTTAATTATCACCTTGGAAAGTCGGAGTCAGGTGGAATGGACTCCGTTAAATTGATGAACTAATAAAGAAGCTATGAACGAAAAGATGTGAATTATATGCAATCAGCCCATGAATACAGGTAAAGTCACAAGCAAATGCTAGTAATATATACATATTCAAAATGTACAAGTAAAGCGCTTTCAAATGATACCAAACACGGCATATTTATCTTAACTTTATTTTTTTACTCTGTATGTTTTGTCCGCTAGAGGGTGCCACATTAGATTTTGTGAAACCCCATATAGCCTTTAGCTAGCTGATCGCTGGTTATCCAGTGAACAATTCAGACGCTTCTAATGATATGTCATTTGTCGAATTCTGATAAGTAGTTTAGAAGTTACGAGGGAATAGATGAACATACATACATGACCTGTCAAAATCATAACCCTCCTTTTGCTTTGCCGTAGTTGGGTAAAAATATGTTAATGCCGTACTGTATCAAATGGCCATAAAGCACCCTTAAAATTGTAGCTTTCGTCGCTTTCATCAGCCTAAAAGATGTGGTCTGCACAAAAATGTACGGCATCGTTTTTTCCTAATTTATCTATGTTAATACTATTTAAAACAACGAATAAAGTGTAGAAAACTATTATATTTCATTAATCTACGATGTTTAAACTTTTACAAAATTTCTGTTTTTGCATTTCTCTATAACTTTTTTTAGAACGGTTTCTTTTGAACGGCAATACTATACAACAATTGAATTTTACAATATCATGTTAAAAAAAAGTTCCCGTACAGCAGGGGTTCCCAACCTTTTTTTGTCTACTGCCCACTTTAAGAATAAATTATTTTTTAACGCCCCCCTTTTTAAACATACTTAAAAAACGCTAAGTACTTATAACTGATTATCGAAACGCAACTTTATAGTAGAGTATCTTTTATTGAAAATAAAACAAACATAATCAATTCTTATATAAAAACTAATGTGAAGGTTGAATCTGATGCTGTTCAATAAGTTTGTTGATATCAGGTTCCAATTTACTCAAAAACAGCCGCAAGTCGCCACGTTCGGTAACACGCAAACGATTTCTCTTTTTAGTAAGCAGCGTTGCCACAGCACTAAATCCACGTTCACACAAATATGACGATGGGAATGCTATCAAGAATCGTTGAACAATTGACCACAATCCAGGGTACAATTGTGGGATCGGTTTTTGTAGCCAAAATTCTTGATATCCATTTTTAAACTTGATTTTTGTTTCTTCGTTTGTTGTCAATTCTATAAGTTCTTCTTCCAGCTGAGGTGACATTGCTGTGTTGACATTTGAAAACGGATCCAACACCCAGTCTGGTATTTCCAAGTTTAAAATGTCCTGGTATCGTTCGGTGAAGTCAATGTGGAGGTTTTCCAAATGTTGGCAGTAGGCAAACAAGTCGTCGTTACTGCAAAATACTGATAAATTCGGAAAATTGTGAAACTCACGTCTGCCCATATTCTTTTTGTGCAGAAGCAGTTTGGCTGCGAAAGCAGCAACGACATTTTTTGTTTTAATTAAATTTAGTTCATCGCCTTGCAGTTGGAGGTTCATGTCGTTGAACAGTTTATACAGGTCTGTCATGTAAGCTATATCATTCTTTGATGTTATGAGATTGTTGCGCAGTTCTGTATCTTTAGTTTCCAAGAACTCTATCACAGAGTCAAACAGGTTGTAAAATCGAATCAGACAATTGCCTCTTGACAGCCAACGAACTTCAGTATGAAGCAACAAACGGTTGAAATCTTCGTCATTAGTAGCACAAAGCTGATGAAATAATCTATCATTCAAAGAGCTGCTACGGATTTTATTGACTGCTTTGATGACATATTGCAGTGATTGAAATAGTCGTTCACTTAAGTTTCTAGCAACCAAATGTTGTCTATGAATAACGCAATGTATAGCAAGGACATCTGGAATTTTATTCTTTAAGTACGCTATGAAGCCTTTATGGCGCCCTGTCATAGCCGGAGCGCCATCCGTAGCAACTGATATAATATTTTTCAAAGGAATCTCTTTCTCTTCACAAAACTTTTCCAATGTATTGAATATGGTTTCGCCTTTTGTATCTGTCTCCAAATTTCTGGCAAACAATAGTTCTTCACGTATTTTCTCATCTTTAATAAACCTCCCGTAAGATAGCAACAACGCTTCATTAGTTGGTAAAGTGGACTCATCGAGCTGAATTGAGAATTGACTAGTCCTCAGATGATTGCACAATGATTCTTCAATGTTTTCAGCCATTTCATCAATTCGTCTTTGCACAGAATTATTACTCAAAGGAATTTTTCGGATAATATCTGCGGCCGGTTTATGAAGCACAGTAGTTATTACTTCCTTTATTGCTGGCAAAATTAACTCTTCTCCGATGTTGTGTGGTTTGCCTTTTTGAGCAATTAACAAAGAGATATTGTACGAAGCTCGAAGTCCGTCGTCATCTTGCTTAGCAGCCGCCGAAAATAGTTTTGATACACTTGGCTGAGTATTATGCTTTTTCTCCAGGTCTTGAAAATATGCTACATTCTTGTCTTTCTTATCTGGATGCATTTTATTCAAATGATCTTGCAGTCTTGAAGGCTTCATTGCTTCGTTCGAAAATGTTTTTAGACATAGAAGACACAAAGGCGACGACGGGTTTGTGGGATTTTCAATAAATCCGAATTTAATATATTCCGCAGAGTATTGCCGTCTCTTCTTTTTTACTTCCGACATTGTTTTGTTTTGAGAAATACGTAAGTGTTGAAATCAAGTACTGCTTATCTATTATGCGCGAAACCGCAAATGAAAATAAAATAAATTTACGTCGTTTATATAGGATTGCATAAGCAGCACGCACCAACAGGAATAAGACATCAAACGTGCATAAACTCGTTTATCTCATTCGACGCCCAATCGTACTCGACAAGCAAGAACAAGTATTATAGAACCAGCCGATTGATACAGGAATGTACAAATCGGATTATTTAACAAAAACTTGTTAAAACATGATTGCCCGCGGTCTATTATATCGAACCGATTTTGAGCTATATCTTAATTAATATTAGTTGATGTTCACAAGATGTCGACTCTCGAAGTCGAGAGCTCAGTCGGTTTCTAAGAGTCTTCCTAGCTAGGTAGATGAAATTATAAATCGACCCCAAAGCCCTACACAACGCCCCCTTTTTTTCTGGGTCTCTTACCGCCCCCCTTTAGGCCTGCAGCGCCCACAAGGGGGCGTTATCGCCCACGTTGGGAAAGACTGCCGTACAGGGTCAAATGACCTTACAGCTCTTTATATCAAGAATTCGATGAAATTAAGATGATTATTGGTATACATTTAAAAGAACAATACGACATTGCTTTTAATAGTACTTTTGAGTGCTAGATAATGTTTTGGAACCGAAGCCGTACTTAGTCAAATGACCCCCTGGAGTGGGGAAAGAGAGGGGATTGCAACTCTCGATTTTTTCCCCTTGTCCCCATGATTTTTGTACGGCGTTGCGGAATAATGGATTAAAAGCAGTATAGGCATAGTATGACACAGATGCCGTACATGGTCAAATGACCAAATTTACCCCCGGTAACTCTCGGAAATTAAATAAAAATTCCGACTTTGTGGACCACCATTTTTGTACGGCACTGAGCGGTTTCTTATTATTTTTAATGGATCTATCGATGGTTAAGAATGCCGTACAAAAATATATGACCAAAATTTACCGAGTCTACCTGTACTTTTCAATTCTCATCTGCACTCAGTTGGACAGCTTACAAGTGACGGCATAGTGATGAATCTTATTATTTTATGCTCTTCTATCGTTCTAGATATGTCCCCTGGTGGTTCATTTGACCCATATTTTTTTCCTATGCGGGCTTGTAGTCTAATAGTATCAGAACAGATCAGATATCTACATACAGATGTTTCGTTACAAAGCTTGGGCCGACTATTTGAACAAACCATTGTTCTTCAAAATGATAAAAGCTGATGAATAGCTTACGTAAAAGTTACCATTTACAAAAAGCTCTAGCTTTGGCAATAAAAGAAGACTCGTCTAGACTAGACAGAGCAGACTAAACTCTAGTGAGGCTTTTGCCTCGCATAATGACATGAAACAAAAAAAACTTCTCAGTAGGACATAATATTATCTAGGCAAGCAATTATCACACTGCAATCCTAAAGACTGAACATTAAAACAAAACAATCTCAATAAGAAATACGAATGATACAGCCTACAGCCTTGTCCTTAGGCCCATAATAAATGTAAGTGCAAAACTTGACATCACCATGTAGTGTGTGGCATTAACATTACCCCCCGCTGATTCCATCTTGTTAAATATCTCGATATAACTCCCGATCAATCTAGGTTAACTTACACGTAAATAACTTTCATGTGTACATATATGTATGTCCAATTAATTTTATAGCTAAAACATTTCATATTTAGCAATTAATAATTGGTAAGCGCCATTTTCGAATTCATTTTATCCATTTACGGTCGAACTATTCGAATCCTAACTAAAATGGTAGCGCGCAGGCGTCAGTGTCAAGGTCACGATGCGCGCCGAGTGCGTTGACTTTTATTTTTATTTTACCCAATCGCGTGCAGCTGCACGATCAGCCAGTATGACTCATTGATTTATTTTTATTCCTTTCTGAATATTTTGTATCTGTCCCATGAATTAATTACGTGAAGACAAATTCGAAATTTGATTTGGGAATCTATTCTGTTTCTAAACTGGCAATTCTTTTTCTTTTTTTAAGGAACCATTTTAAAAAACGAAGCTTGTGTGTTGTGAACTAGCTGTCTAGCTTTTTTGTTATATTTTGTCGGATAATAATAAAAAAATACTATATCAAAACAACGGCATGGAGGTTTTTTATACGTTTTTGGTTCTATAACGAGACAATGGCAGTTCTATATTTACTCGGCCTATCCCAACAAATGGCAGTGCAGCAAACAAGGAATCTGGACGCAAAACAAAATGGAGAACGTTTTAAATATAAACGCACGAGGATAAATGCGCTTTTAAATATTTTATACACAAAGCTTGTGGTTGCATTGTTTCAGTTCAGAACGCGAGTGTATATATTTTATGAATGCGAAACTTTTAATACTATTATAAATAATAATATAAACTTTATAATTATTAAATTTAATTAAAAAGTTGTTTTCCGTGCCATAGTGTTCGTTATCCGGTGAAATGTTGAAGAATAATATGTGAAAAATAAGACAAGTTAATTAAATTTCGGAATAATTAAGCGATAATTGTCTGGATCCGCTATAATTAGCGCCTTTTCTGCGTGGCGGTGGTGTGCATCGAGCCAGCGCATCACTGGCATCACGGCCCGGTGCCCCCGGTTTTGGTGCTTTTTGCTAAATTAAGGCCTTATTTAAATAAATTATATGTTGGTGAGAGTTTAGAAAGCGCGATGTGGAATTTAAGACGATTATGTTAATTCTTTTAGGTGAACTTTAAAGATACGGTGTATGTTACAGTGTTTAATTAATAGGTGAGTGTGAGTTTTAAATTAATTGTTTTGAGAAGTTTCCAATGCATATCCAAAATTTTAATGGGACCATATTTATTAAAAGCTTTTTATATGATTGCGTTATAAAATCTTATCAGAAATACTTGAAAACATGAGAAATTCGTACTCGTGTATCCTCATTTATATGAGAATTTTTAAAGTTATTGGTTATTTCTTAATTTCTAAGATCAATAATTTATTGAACGAAATATCGTCATATTCAATACAAAGTCTTAAAACATCTAGTATTGAACAAAGTCTAGCCCTTGGTATTGATAAGGTATCGAGAGGCTGGGTCGTTGAACCAGCATAACGGCACCGCTTGCGTGAGCCGTAGCACGCGAAATGCTATCCCGATCGTGATGGTTTAGATAGATGGAGGTTAGTTTAGATTTGATTTAGAAATCATTTTTAATTTAGTTGAAATTTTTTATGTTTAGTTTGTTGTTAGTATAATGTAATAATTGGTTTTATGTGAGGTTAAAATTATTAAATTTTTCATTGATTACGTGTAAGGAGCTAATAATTAAATGATTTGTTAAAATAATACGTACAAATAAGGAAAACGGTTTGTTATGTACAAGCATAGTGAACGTGGAAATCTCACGCATTATATTATAAGCGTGCGACGAGTGATTTGGGTTAGTAATAAACAGTTACCTTTTAATTTCATCTGTATCTTTGTCCGCTTGTTATATCAATTTGTTAATAAACAGTAATACATATACCCCAAATACACCAAACACCTTACAATCCATCAAAAATGTTTAACGTAACATATTCATTATTCACAATAAAAACAGCATCATCAGAAAAAATTGACAATGTAACAAATAACAATGGTCTCGTGCCAAACTCGTTGCTATCGTGGTAGCACCGAACCCACATTTTGGTTACCGTTCAATACCGGTTTGGTTATGGATTATCTGCTCCTTGAGTTATCTTGTATTGGTAGCTTGTGCCGGTAATTCTTCATGTTCATAAATAGGTCGTGTGTCTATAAATGATATGGACACATAGAGTGTCTCTTTAAACACATTCCTCGTACTATAGAAGACAAAGTGTATTGTCTTTATGTGAATTTGGCAGTAGATAGTTTGTCAAGGTGTCTTTGGTAACTGTATAGCAAAATACGCCTCTTGATCTCTTTATATTTTTTTTACTGGTCTTAAACTGTTCATTCAATTATGTATTCTTCGTGTCTCGTGTGTGATTATTTGATCCCAATCTTCTCCTTTTAATTAATTTGTTCTTATTTGTTATACCCATTAGAAGTCGAAAACTAACAAGATTTATCTATTAATAACTCGTAAAATAGTAAACGCTCCCGACAAGATGCAATGCTCGGACAAGGCGATAAAAGCCTATTTATATACCGCACCCATTCACCCGAGATTTTCTGATGTTATCTTTTAATTAATTGTGGCACAACATGCTTTGTTATTTAAAATGAACATGCTTATACATTGATCGATTGCTTTCCTTAATATGTCGTGTCTTGTGGGTTTTATAATTGATAGTAACATACGATACAAGAATCAGAAACAGAATATAATAAAGATTCCTTTCCAGTATATGCTAAGTATTGGAAGATAGGATTATCTTTAGAAATACGACTGTTTAGATATGGGATTCATCGACAGCATGCTGTGTGTTATGGGTGTGATATCCAACTAAAAGCTATTGTGTGGCTATTGACAGCGGGATAACAATTGATAGAGATTACTTTGATTAGCAAAGCACAAATAAAACTTGTAATTGACGTAATAACATTATAGCAAGTCTCCAAAATATGCCTAATATGTTGTCTCATTCATAAATTCTGACTTATAGGCTACTAGGTTTCCGCCCGCGGCGCGGCTTCGCCCGCGCAGTCAAAAAAAAACCCGCATAGTTCCCGTTCCCGTGGGATTTCCGAGATTGCGTCATTTCCCGGGATAAAAAGTAGCCTATGTCCTTTGTCGGGTACCAAAATATCTCCATACCAAATTTCATGAAAGTTGGTTCAGTAGTTTAGGCGTGATTGAGTAACAGACAGACAGACAGCGTTACTTTTGCATTTATAATATTAGTAAGTATGGATAAGAAAACACATATAAGGTTTTTTACTCTCATTAGCGACTTGTTATGAAACTCATTCGTAATCGTGACTGCCCAAAGTATATTGTTAATGTAAAAACATGTTAATGAATATTTAAGCTTTCATGTACCAACTTTTATACTTTTATATTAGTCCATTGAATAAAAAGTTCTAGAGTGCGTGAGTTAGTAACGTAAGATGTTTCTTCGGAAACATGTCAAGAGTCCCTAGGTAATAAACATACTAAAACCCCGGGACACTAGGAGGAGCCCCGGAGTGGGGGGAGGGGGGAAATGGGTCCATTTTTTCATTTTTCGCTTAAATCTCAAAAACGGTACATGTTAGCGAAAAACTTTCAAGGAAAAGTTGAAAGGCCATAAAATTATCTACAAGTTGTACCTAAATCATTTTTTCCTATATCCTACCGTTTCTGAGTTATACGCAGTAAAAAATGATTTTGGCTCAAACAATTTCCCCATACTACACATCAATCGATCAAAAAATATTTCTTTCTTCCAAAAAACTCAAATGCACAACTTGTGACTGGTACTGATAGATTGCTCTTAATTAGGTCTATAATTGGTAAAATAAACACATTCCTCCATGGAAGCATTTAGGAGGAATCGATTGTCAAAATATTATATTAGGGTAGTTTGAGTTACTGAACTTGATCTTTTTATTTTTTTCTTCCAAAAAACTCAAAAGTGCAACTTGTGACCGCTACAGATAGATTGCTCATAATTAGGTCTATCATTGATAAAAATACCAGATTCCACCACGGGGGCGTTTACGGGGAATTGAATTTTATTAGGGTAGTTACGATACTTGAACTTTTTATTTTTTTTCTTCCAAAAAACTCAAAAGTGCAACTTGTGACCGGTACTGATAGATTGCTCTTAATTAGGTCTATAATTGGTAAAATAAACACATTCTTCCATGGAAGCCTTTAGGAGGAATCGATTGTCAAAATATTATATTAGGGTAGTTTGAGTTACTGAACTTGAACTTTTTATTTTTTTCTTCCAAAAAACTCAAAAGTGCAACTTGTGACCGGTACTGATAGATTGCTCTTAATTAGGTCTATAATTGGTAAAATAAACACATTCCTCCATGGAAGCCTTTAGGAGGAATCGATTGTCAAAATATTATATTAGGGTAGTTTGAGTTACTGAACTTGATCTTTTTATTTTTTCTTCCAAAAAACTCAAAAGTGCAACTTGTGATCGGTACAGATAGATTGCTCATAATTAGGTCTATCATTGATAAAAATACTAGATTCCACCACGGAGGCGTTTACGGGGAATTGAATTTTATTAGGATAGTTACGATACTTGAACTTTTTATTTTTTTTCTTCCAAAAAACTCAAAAGTGCAACTTGTGACCGGTACCGATAGATTGCTCATAATTAGGTCTATCATTGATAAAAAAACCAGATTCCACCATGGAGGCGTTTAGGAGGTATTGAATTTTATTAGGGTAGTTACGATACTTGAACTTTTTAACTAACTAACTAACCCTAATAAAATTCAATTCCCCGTAAACGCCTCCATGGTGGAATCTGGTATTTTTATCAATGATAGACCTAATTATGAGCAATCTATCTGTACCGGTCATAAGTTGCACTTTTGAGTTTTTTGGAAGAAAAAAAAATAAAAAGTTCAAGTATCGTAACTACCCTGATAAAATTCAATTCCCCGTAAACGCCTCCGTGGTGGAATCTGGTATTTTTATCAATGATAGACCTAATTATGAGCAATCTATCTGTACCAGTCACAAGTTGCACTTTTGAGTTTTTTGGGAGAAAAAAATAAAAAGATCAAGTTCAGTAACTCAAACTGCCCTAATATAATATTTTGACAATCGATTCCTCTTAAAGGCTTCCATGGAGGAATGTGTTTATTTTACCAATTATAGACCTAATTAAGAGCAATCTATCAGTACCGGTCACAAGTTGCACATTTGAGTTTTTTGGAAGAAAGAAATATTTTTTGATCAATTGATGTGTAGTATGGGGAAATTGTTTGAGCCAAAATCATTTTTTACTGCGTATAACTCAGAAACGGTAGGATATAGGAAAAAATGATCTAGGTACAACTTGTAGATAATTTTATGGCCTTTCAACTTTTCCTTAAAAGTTTTTCTCTAACATGTACCGTTTTTGAGATTTAAGCGAAAAATGAAAAAATGGACCCATTCCCCCCCCTCCCCCCACTCCGGGGCTCCTCCTAGTGTCCCGGGGTTTTAGTATGTTTATTACCTAGGGACTCTTGACATGTTTCCGAAGAAACATCTTACGTTACTAACTCACGCACTCTAGACCCCCCTTGGAGGGACTCATTCAATGGACTATATCTCCTTTTTATAAAGACGTAAATAGTATGAAGCGTTTTACTAAACAATTTTTCTTGTAATCAAGATAAGTTATTGCCTTCCACATATTTTAAAGTACAATTCATCAATCTAAACATTATTTTTATAATTTTGGCAACGATGCAAAACCCTGTGTGGTAGGGCAATGCCCACCTCGTAAATGTTTAACTTTAAACATCTGGCCTGCACTTAGCAGCCATGTGTTTTGTGTTCATTGCTTTTTATTGAAAGTATATCTTCGTGGTATATTAAGAATGTGTTCGATAGGTTGTAATGCCACTAATACTATTAGGAGACACGGTTTCGTCGTTAAATATGAATTATGGAGTGTTTAAATATGGACTTGTTATCCTAATTTATTACAGTGTTAGTGTGAAAGTTTATTGTTTGGACACGTGTGATGTTAATAGATATTAAACTGAAAAATGAAAACGACTTTCATACTATATCATAGTGAATAGTGATGATGCAGAAGTAAAAAACAAGATATTGTATTGAATAAAAAAACTCAACGAGCACTTGTTTTTGGTATTCATGTAATTGCAAATATTACAGTGCTTTTTCCACTAGATAATTTTAATTAAAAAATATGAAATGAAAATAATTTATGAACTAAATTAATTAGCTACTTCTGCTTTTTACTACATTTAGTAAGTCCGTCATATACCTAATTTGAAAGATTTGCAGTCGTAAAATGTACATACATACTCATATATTCATATATTTTATAACTTTACAATTTTATGTATTTTTCACCGTGTTTTCGAATACCAGCGTCAAAGCCAGCGTCATAACTGGTCATAACTTTTAACTCTGTTTCGAAGCTTCGCAAAGATTACTACATCTTTCATTTAATTACATTATATTTTATGGTACATCATTATATTTAACGGCACTATCCAAACGATAAACTTTCAAGCCATTCAGGTAACCTAGAAAGTAAAGATGTCTGAAACGATTGGTCATCCCAGTAACGGATCGACCTTACTGTACTTTCAAATTATTACAATATAGGAAACCACGCTGCTTGAAATGTATCGAAAGTAGGAACCTATCTATAAATATAGTAGCTTTAACCCGCGACTTTGTCTGCAACCAAGTCTGTAAAAAAAACCCTACTCAAGGTTGTGTGGTTGTATGTTTTCACAAATATGTAGGTACCTATTTAGGTCCGCAATATCTAATCTATATCTTTGACAAATTCGTCCAAGAGAAACAGCTGTTTAGGCGTGATAACAGAATATTTAAACTTTATGTAGTTTTCTAAATTTTCTATTCATATCCTCCTAAGTGTCAACGTCCATTTTTAAGTTTACCCTAACTTTCGCATCGCCCCAATTCATTTTCATAAAGATTTACTATGCTTTACTTATGATTTTAAAACAAAGCAGGGGCTCGAAGCTAGTGTATCGTATATCAGTGTCAAACTGCAATCTCGTCTACAATTAATGGCTTGCATATTAATAGTATAAATACTAACATCCGTCGATATATCCGTCCGCGGTATCAACTATCAACTCCCTACGGTCATTGTAATTTATTACACGATATCTATTCTGTCATATACACTTGTTAATTAAAAGAAGGAAAGAGAAATGTGAATTATACTGTGTTCGATTTTACGCGAGCTTTTATGATATTAACTGTTAAACGTATTTTAATTAATGTTAGCTTTTCACTCCCTTTTAGTTTGAATTTTGGAACCCTTTTATTTTGTAATCTAAGTTTGGAACCATATGCTCTTTGTACTTCTCAAACCTTGACTAACGCCACAAAAAGTCGAAACCAGTCAGGTTTTCGTGAAAATGATATGTATGTATGTATATGTAGAAACACTTTTGCATTTATGATATAAACATAGGCTATCTTTGACATCGTTGAATCCGGAGTATTTTCAAAAAGATAGCTCTCTGTACATACCTTTATATCTAAATATATCAGAATTATTTGCAATACAGCTACAATACTATATCTCTCGTCAGCATAACGGAAACTAGACAAAGACGCGAGTAGGAATAGTCTCGGCTGATTGAACCCAGGTGCGCCTTTATCAGCCGAAGGTCGAAACCCTTGGTAGACACGCCTAGACCCTACCTAGAATGAAGTAACGTATTTTTAGAATAGTATGTAGTACATACTAATGCTGAATGGGAAATAAATTATATGGTGATCAGTGGTTTTGAAATTTGTTATTTAATTAGATCATTGTAAAAAAACTTTAAACGGACAGATTTAATTCAATCTTTGTACACTTATCAAGGATGGGTTGGATAGGTAATATTACAATATTATTTCATGGGTTTAAGTGTATTTTTCAGTTTTTAAAAAATGTTTTAATTATAACTTGTTCCATTTATCAATGAAAAATGTCCTATCGAGGCAAATTTAATTGAAAAAAAAAAACTGGTGATCAACTTATGCTACCAGACTTACCACCTTACACTAAGGTCCTCGACCAAATGTTATATTTAGGCCTTATACATAATATGATTTATTTATTTTTGCGTATACTGTTTACCTACCTCCTCTTTCTAGTTTATTATATCATTCTATCAGTGCCTGGAAGAGATCACTCTTAAGTGATAAGGCCGCATTCCGTGCTGCTTCGCTTTTTTTTCTTTTAGAATAAGATTTGTTTGTATTTTGGCGGCATCATAAAGATTTTAATTAATTAAATAAATAAATAATATTGTTTGTTACATATAATAAACTTTGAATTAACAACATGATTCTTATACGCAAATATTACGTAATACATTACATGAATGACAAAATTCAGCACTTTTCGGAGTATAATGCTCTCCCCAGCTCTGCGTGACGGTCGCATTGTTATGCAAATCTGTTAATCCGATAGCATCACATTCAAATGCTGAATGGTTATTCATTAGTTAATTATTAGCTTCTGGTTTTAATTATGGGAACTATATTTTAGTCCTATATCTGTTAATAATGTGAATCAAATTGAATATTTCAAAAAATGTGAATCAAAGTGAAGATCTCAATCCGTGGGCTTGCTCGCAACTTATTTTCTATGTAGCTTCAATCTTCATTGCTCGCGTATTTACATTATAAAAATAATATTGTATCCTAAACGAAACTCGATCTTATTTCTTAATTTTATACAAGTCCATTTAACCTTTCTAAAGTTACAATAATATTAATTTTATTCATTATTTGTAAACAAAGAGCAAAATACGCTACATTCGTAGGTACTAATTCTTACTGTCATATTGAAATCATTAACGTTTGAAAGCGCGAATAGGCGCGAATGATCCGTGCCTAGTCGGAAGATGCTGCCGGTCCATTGTCTCGCATAACGGGTAACGGTCGTGTATCTGGGGCAGATATCGGCAGAAATACTGTTAAACACTACTACAGGTACGACGCTGAGCAATGACTGAGAGAGTGACGTCTTTGGTCTTAGAAATCTTAAGGTGGTTTTTGGTTTTAGCGGTTTTAAGAAGTAATTCAAATTGAGTAAAAAAGGATGACGTGGAAACTAAAATAATAAACACGAAAGTTTTTAAGTATGGATGGATGTTTGTTATTTTTTCACGTGAACACTACTGAACCGATTACAATGAACTTTTTATCCCGGAAATCCTATAGGAACGGCTAATGCGGATATTCATAGATTTGTATAATGTTAGTACCTAGGTACATAATACTGAATGTGCTATTTGTGAGTACGTTTAAAGCTTTTTTATCGAGTTTTTAATCAAACATTAGCATAACTACCTTCTAATCCAGCACATGCGCTAATACATCTTAAAAACCGATATAAGAGCAAGCTTTTATGCTAAATTTTATAATAAATTTCTTCATATCATTTCACTTTAAGTCTGCAAGTATGGGAACGGAAACCAAAGATTGACATCATTAAGATTGTACTGTGAATTATGAATACTGTATATTAAATTTGTTGGTCATACTTAATTTGCAATTTCTACCTAATATAAAAAAAAAATATCGCATGCCATTTATTTTATGACGCATAAAAGCTCTTTTGGAAAAAAACTTAGATAAATATGCAATTAAAATAGATTTAAATACAATTTTCGTTTTAAATAGTTGTAAATTTGTAAAACTATGTCAGATCTCTGTGACTTTATTTTTAATTAATGAAATATCGGAGTCAAGCACCCTTGCTTTTATGAAAATAAAAATGTAATCGTATTTTAGTTTTAACAAATTTCACTATGGAAAACAAGTTGTCACAATGAGGCCAAGAATAAAGTAAATAATTGAGAAAACATAGTGTTTGTATACTGCATGCTAATTTATAATTAGCTACGGTTTAAGCTAGAAGCTAGTGCCTAGACAAAAGCAGTGGCATATATTGTACTTCATTTGCTTTTGTGACCAGTAACAATACCTGGGATTTCTTAGGAAAATACTTTTCTGAAAGGCCATAAAGACTAATTTTCAATATTGCTATCACTTTAAGTTGGCATTAAGTATGTACATATACCGTTAAAACATACATTACCATTTATAGTCTTTATTGTACTAAACTGTTATTTATAATTCAAATAGCATATCTGTTTGTCGGTTCGTTCTTATGCATGAAATGCTAAACGAATCGTACGAATTCTTGTTATTTAATAGTTTGTTGAATTTATCCATTAAGTCGTATAGTTCTAATAGTCCTTATGAGACAATAGGTTTTTCGTTATATAAGAAAATGCGTGTGTGCCGATCACACGTGTCAGAAGTGAAACTTCTTTGGCAAGATTCAAAGATAGCAAAATTCGCAAATGATAGAAAAATCGCTTTGAAATTTTACTCTCAACACGCCTAAAGAAGTTTCACTTCAATAATATTTGTAATCTGTTATCTGTTATATTATGTACTATTGTTTTGTTAACATGTTTTGTATGCAGTATGAATTTCTTCTAAAAGCCGCTATTATAGGCAATCACAATTCACACCTATTAAAGACCTAACCTAACTTCAACATCCTCTTCCAGTAATCATGAACGGTCTGAACGGTCACGCCAACGGCGAGGTGAACGGCGCCGGGGACATCATCACGCAGAACCAGCAGCGCGGCTGGTGGACCATCGGGCTCATCAACTCGCGGTACCGATACCTCACCGCGGAGACCTTCGGCTTCAAGATCAATGCGAACGGAACTAGCTTGAAAAAAAAGCAGATCTGGACCCTGGAACCCGCCACTGGAAATGCTAATGATAGTGAGTATTTTTGGATGTTTCTCGGTCTAATTTGTAAGGAAAGTAAGCTATTTAATGTGAAAAGAAGACGATATGTATTGATATATTACGTAATTTTTGTTTTTGTTATAAACATGTTTGAAAACTAAGATAAGGGAAGATGTGTGATGATATGATATCTATTTATATAGCAGTGGAGATGATTTAAAAAAAATAGCTTTCTTTTTTCATAAAAACAGTTTGAAAAACGCGGCCACACGATGCTCCCATAATTTTAAACCTTAGATAGTTGAACTAATGGGTTCGATAGGTATAACAAATCAAAGAAAGCTAAGCTTAAATATTACCCATCAATAGGCAGTCCGGATCATAGGTTGCTTAAACCTGCAGTTAACGTATCAATATGGACAACAATCTAAGCATTGGAATTCGTAATTTATAACCAAGGGCTTTATCGTAAACATAACATATTAATTAAAATGTTAAAGGGTGATATATATCAGACAAAATTCCTGCCAAATTAACATTATGTATAGTGCACTAATTGAGGCAAAAACAAGCCCTTTATTGGATCGTAATTGGATTCCGCGTGTAGGCTGTAGACTGGACAATTAAAATTCTGCTGTGCATCAGATAATTGGCTACAAAAAGCTTTATAAACGTTTATAGTACGTGAAAGTGTTTTGTGTGATTTATGGACTTATATTTTTAAGTACTTATAATATGGTTTAGTGTTGCAAACGTTTAAGGCATGTGTGATGAGATTGTATTTTTTTAATTTAAGCAAGAAAGGAATTAAGATTACATTTTCAATAATACAATGTAATACATATTTCATTTATTATATATTATTATATTTAGTCTACATTCTTTAAAGGGCACTTTGTTGACTTTGGCGAAACAAGTTTTACTTTAGCACCAAACATAAAGATTCAAATTATATTGCATCATTTCTTTTCTCAAAACACGAACGTAAACACGTACTTTAATTTAAAACGTAAACAAAAAAGCAGGTCCTCAATTACTGCATACGCAAATCACGAATTCAAAAGCGTTTGTATAGATATACTGAACATATAGAGCGGGAGGGTCGCACCCCACGGCCAAGGTCTGGATCGATACCCGCCCGGGCGCTGCGCTCGCCCCCGGGTATCCAGGGGCTTCATACACTGGTTGTAGGGAGGAAATTGGAGTTTTGCTTATTTGGTTATTGCTAATGTGTTTATGTAGGTAAGTGTTAGGTAAATTTTTACACTTTGTGTTTCATGTCAATTGTAAATTGGTTCTCGATATTAGTATTTATTTAAAAATGATTATTATTAACAGATTAGGACATGCAAGGCAGTTTATCTTTCAACCTTAAATCCTTCTGTCCTTACAAATTCAATACTGCTAGCAAAACTATATCCTATAGTTTTCATACTTATCTTGTACGCACATTTGAATGCCAAGCAGCAAACTTATGTGTGACAAATAACAATTATAGGTAAATGGAAAAGCGAGATTCCCACGCGAAAGTAATGTTGGTAATGTTCAGTTCACAATGGTGGGAAACGAACATATTTGCGTACAATCGCACAGCTTACAATGTCTTGATATTTTCACTGACGCCTACCTATATGTAGAATTATGAAAATATGTATGAAGTTTGATATGGTATTCTTCAAGGGAATAGGAGAAAATTTCATAAAGTATCATATATACTTGAAGCTTAGTCCGCTATTCTGTCAGATTTTTTTCGTAAACACACTGTCTATGCATGTGTTCCAAAAATCGAAGTTAATTTGTATAAATAGTGTAATAGGTGTAGGATACCAAGAATTAGGAACTAATTACACTAAAAGATTAAATTAACCAGAATTCGCCGTATACGCATAGATCGTCTGTTCACCTTATTCTTTCAAAATAATTTACGAATATACCAATAGCCCGGTCAATTTAAACATTCGGTGCTACATAAAGTCCCAACAGGCTGAATTTCTGTGAAGTTGTTGAAAACATAATTATAAACAATGTCTAAAAGTTCCCCATCATTCCCCTGTAAGCTAAAAATTTTATTCACGGTCAAAGGTCAAAAAAATGAGTTTTTCGCGATTTTCAGCAAAACGGTAAGTTTTATCATAAAGTACCTCAGGCAAAGATTGTAGATCATAAAATTATCTATAACAAATGTATCAATACTTTTTTTCTTACGAGCCACCGTTTCTGAGATATAACGATTCAAAAAGTTATAAAAGTTGTTATCGTCATAATATGCACACGTTTCCACGCCACCTATGAGGTAGTGTACTTAGCGCGTTTTTTAACGTGGTTTCCCCAGTAGGTCTACTCCACGGGTCAGTTGTGATCCTGTTTAATGTAAAACTATTGCGAAATAACGGAAATTTTCAAAGATTGGGAAAGATAAAAGCGATGTAAATGAAAAAAAAGTGTTGAAGTTTATTCGTCTTATTCGTAAGTTTCAAATTCTTGTTCTTCTTCTTGATCTTCTTCTTGTTCTTCTTCTTGTTCTTCTTCTCCTGCTTCTTTTTCATCTTCATTTTGGATGCAAGTAAATTGCGTCAATAGCGATGTATCGCATGATACTTCGTCTGAGTCAAACGAATCCTCCATTGTTTGTGATTCAATATTAGAGCACGACCGGCCTTGACAATTTGTGCATGCCAAAGAACAAGACAGTCCGACTTTTTTGCAACCACATTTAGCACTGCATCCCTTTTTGCAGTTGTAAAAAATAGTGTTCAGCAGTTTTTCCGGCGCAGGTGGAAGTAAAGTTTGAACTGGCTCTAATATATTGTTGACCAACTTCCAACCCCAGTCTGTAGGGTCTGATCATAACCAAGCCTCACTTGAACTTGGTAATATACTCGATAAAGATGTTGGTGAGCAGCAACTGAGGTTGGAGGAAGACAAGCTAGTTGAACTTGTTTTTTATGTTTAGTGTTTTTAACGAAACATGCATATCGATGCTTATCTAAACAGGTAGTTTTTTTAGGAGCTCCGTACAAAGAAAGAAGAAAGCGGATGCCGTTGGTAATAACTTCTTGTTGAGTTGAATTACTCTTTTTAAAAACTTCAGCACATTGAATGAAATCTTGTTTTTCAAACATTTTGAAAACTGCTGTTTCACCCCTCCTGTAAAATGCAGATGTCGTATCACAGCCAGTTATTGCGTGTAAAAATAGTACATGATCTTTACACTTAACTAAAGTAAATAAACTTTTTGATGAATATATATTTGATTGATGCTGAGCTTTTCCTGGTTTTAAGAAAAAAATAGTTTTTTCAGTTGGCGTTCGAGCAGTGAGTATTACAAGTAAGTCAACATCTTCACCAACAACAATAGTTGTATTTGTCAAATTGAATTGCTCTATTGCTGTTTCAATAATCAATACATCAGCATCATTATTGGCTTGTTTTACCAATATATTTTCAGCCGTAAACTTTTGTTTCAACATTGAAATGAACCGAGACTTGTTGTGGGTATTTGAAAGAAATTTCTGTTGACTGGTTGGGACTATCATAAGTTCATCAAATAAAATATCAGAAGATGAAGATGTTGTTAAAGTTCGACGACGTTGTTCTGCAGCTTTGATATTTCTCGTGCAATCATCATAACCATCAAATACGACAGTAACTCTGGAACCAAAATGTCTACGTACATATTGAACGTATTTATTTAAGATAACGTTGAATGTTTCTTCGCTATCCCACACAACGCGGTGTAGTAAGTAGCTCTGATGGGAAGGGAACATATTATTTATATGTTACCGAGATTTAAGTTATCGAGGTTCTACTGTATAAGTTACAATGACCGATAGAAAAATATTTAAACATTTAATATATATATATATATATATATATATATATATATATATATATATATATATATATATATATATTATATAAAATATTACAACTCTGGATGTATATACGTGGCGTACTCATGCATATTATGACGATAACAACTTTTATAACTTTTTGAATCGTTATATCTCAGAAACGGTGGCTCGTAAGAAAAAAAGTATTGATACATTTGTTATAGATAATTTTATGATCTACAATCTTTGCCTGAGGTACTTTATGATAAAACTTACCGTTTTGCTGAAAATCGCGAAAAACTCATTTTTTTGACCTTTGACCGTGAATAAAATTTTTAGCTTACAGGGGAATGATGGGGAACTTTTAGACATTGTTTATAATTATGTTTTCAACAACTTCACAGAAATTCAGCCTGTTGGGACTTTATGTAGTAGTACCCTCATTTTTTGGTTTAAATTGACCGGGCTACAAATAAATAATAACTCTTCCCCAGGTATGATCTACCTCCGCTCCCACTTGGACAAGTACCTGGCCGTGGATTCTTTCGGAAATGTGACCTGCGAGTCGGAGGAGAAGGAGGCTGGCAGCAAGTTCCAGATCAGGTGAATATTAATATAATATCCAAGTGGCAGGAAATTAAAATCAATTTGATTGAAGTAATAATTAATAGTTTTTGTCGTAGTTAGTATAAAATATATAGCATACTAGCGGTCCGCCCCGGCTTCGCCCGTGGTACATATGAAAAATAGATGTTGGCCGATTCTCATAGATACCGGATAAGCACAAAAAATTTCATCAAAATCGGTCAAGCCGTTTCGGAGGAGTATGGCAACGAAAACTGTGACACGAGAATTTTATATATTAGATAATACTTCGTAATTCTATTTTTGTAGAAATACCGTTTGCTAATTTCATTATCACTAGGAAAGCGCACACAATTTACAGCGAAATGTACATCTCCTTATTCCTACGCTAAAATTAATAAAAGTAGCTCTTACATACTTTAAGAATTTTCGATTTATGATATTCGCAGTATTCGAAGCTCAATTTAAATTTTAAAACAAACACACATCACAAACGATGCCATATAAAAATAACCAAGGATTTACGACTCATAAGAAAGTGCTTTCCTAAAATATCAATGACAGAATTAAGCAAATGAATGTAAAAAGTGTCGCCAAAATATACTCGACGCGAATAAATCGTCCGAGCCAGGATGCAGGGAATAAATCTCAGACATTGGAAGAATACTAATCGATGACGCACTTGTTTTACGGATTTCGCATGCTATAATTAAAAATATGTTTTTCTTTTACACAATCAATGTAGGGAGGGTGAGGGTGAAGTTTACATGTTTTTCTTACCAATTAGGTATCTATTAAGTTTGTATGACATGTTGAGTTTAATTACTATAATATAGGGATCCAACTAATTTTCTGCAGTGATACGGCTTGACAAAGGAGATAAAAATCGTATGTCTAAACTTTCCTGAATAACAAGACAGTTCAAGCAAACGACGATTTTATTATTCGATAAGGCATTAAATCATCTCAATTCTCAATACAATTAATTTCGAAATAAACGATGTTTACAAACACACCACGCAACGTTGATACAACAATCGCGAACAATACAAGACAATTCGATTGTCCTCAAGTACACGGGAACAAACATACAAACATAAACACTGCTTACTTATCGACCCGTTTGACGCACTTCCGCTGACTCACTTGAGTGACTTGAGTCAGGTGTTCCCGAAATTGTTACTCAAAATCAATACATATAATAAAATTCTAGAAAAGTGGTGTCTGTACAATGAAAATATGTAAAAAAAATTAGCAGGGGTTATTATTAAATCGATCCCAAACCCAAAACTGTAGTTAAAAAATTTTTTGTCTGTTTGTCTGTTTGTCTGTTTGTCTGTATGTTTGAACACGCTAATCTCAGAAACGGCTTATCCGATTTCGATGCGGTTTTCACTAATATATTGTGGTAATCTTCATTTAACATTTAGTGTTTATTTCATGTCAATCGGTTCATAAATAAAAAAGTTATGACCATTTAAGTACTCACGGCGAACATTTGCTAAGGCATTCTATGGTACACATACAGTGTACGATAAAACGTAAGTTATCTGTTATACGCTACAGTTATGTCCAAGTGATCATATCGAAAGTCCCCAAGGGTGGGGGGGTAAGCTGAGGTAGTAGGGGGGAGGGGTCAAATTAAAATTATACTTATTTCTAGGTAAATTTTATACATAAAATGTCCTTTAAATTATGTCGTATTTATAATATTATATTTTTAACCCCCGATGCAAAAATATGGGTGATAAGTGTTTGACCGCTGTGTGTGTGTGTGTTTGTGCCACCGTAGCTCGCTAGCAGGTAATCCGAATTAGATGATGTTTTTTTGTTAGGCAGCATATTTTCCGACGCTGGTTCTTAAATAAACTGTATCAAAATCGGTTCATCCATTTATTGTGTAAAAGTGGGAATGAAAATAACTAAAGTTGTCGAATATACTTTAGTGATATATTAAATGAAAGTGAACGACCTATCAGTAAAAATAAGTCAAATTTTATCAAAATCGGTTCATCCATTTATTTGATATAGGTATTTATACCTGTGTAGTGGTAGATAATAAAAAAAGTGAATTTTGACTCAAGTGACATATAAAAAGAAAGGGCATGACGTGTAAAGTATAATTAGACATATTTAATCAAAATCGGTTCATCCATTTACTATACCTATATACAGGGTGTAATCGTTAAGTGTGCACAGGCGATTTTTCCGTAAGTATTACAGATAACAAAAAACTTTAAACTGATATCGAAAGTACTTAACCTAATGAGTAAAATGGCGGTAATAAATTTTTAAAAATAAATCGAGAAATATCAAAAAAAATATCTTTAAACCCTCCCATACATTAAGTATGAAATATGAATATCCCATATACATTTAATATGAAAGATTTTAGCTTTCTTTTTCTTTTTTGGTTTTCTGCTTTAATTACTTCGCAAATTTGAAGTGGCATTTTCCACGCTTTTTCCGGACATTTTCACGCATTTTCCGGATATTTTCCGGGGATTTTCCGAGCATTTTCCGGGCATTTTCCAGACATTTTCCACGCTTTTTCCGGACATATCCACGCATTTTCCGGATATTTTCCAGACATTTCCCTGGCATTTTCCGGTTATTTTCCGGGATATTCCAGACATTTTCCGGGAATTTCCCAGGCATTTTCCGAGCATTTCCCGGGGATTTTCCGGATGTTTCCCAGACATTTTCCGGACATTTCCCTGGCATTTTCCGGGGATTTTCCACGCATTTCCCAGACATTTTCCGGACATTTTCAGGCATTTTCCGGGGATTTTCCAGGCATTTTCCGGATATTTTCCGGACATTTTCACGCATTTACCGGATATTTTCCGGACATTTTCACGCATTTTCCGGATATTTTCCAGGGATTTTCCACGGTTTTTCCGGAAATTTCCACGCATTTTCCGAGCATTTCCCAGGCATTTTCCGGTTATTTTCCGGGAATTTCCCAGGCTTTTTCCGGGGATTTTCCGAGCATTTCCCGGGGATTTTCCGGATGTTTTCCAGGCATTTTCCGGACATTTCCCTGGCATTTTCCGGGGATTTTCCACGCATTTCCCAGACATTTTCCGGACATTTCTCAGGCATTTTCCGGCGATTTTCCAGGCATTTTCCGGATATTTTCCGGACATTTTCACGCATTTACCGGATATTTTCCGGACATTTTCACGCATTTTCCGGATATTTTCCGGGCATTTTCAGGCATTTTCCACGGTTTTTCCGGAAATTTCCACGCATTTTCCGAGCATTTCCCAGGCATTTTCCGGTTATTTTCCGGGAATTTCCCAGGCTTTTTCCGGGGATTTTCCGAGCATATCCCGGGGATTTTCCCGATGTTTTCCAGACATTTTCCGGACATTTCCCTGGCATTTTCCGGGGATTTTCCAGACATTTTCCGGGGATTTTCCGAGCATTTCCCGGGGATTTTCCAGACATTTACAGGCTATGTCAGGGAAATGTCCGGAAAATGCCTGGAAAATTCCCGGAAAATGCGTGAAAATGTCCGGAAAAATGTGGAAAATGTCACTTCAAATTTGCGAAGTAATTAAAGCAGAAAACCAAAAAAAGAAAAAAAAAGCTAAAATCTTTCATATTAAATGTAGGTATATGGGATATTCATATTTCATACTTAATGAATGGGAGGGTTTAAAGATAATTTTTTTGATATTTCTCGATTTATTTTTAAAAATTTATTACCGCCATTTTACTCATTAGGTTAAGTACTTTCGATATCAGTTTAAAGTTTTTTGTTATCTGTAATACTTACGGAAAAATCGCCTGTGCACACTTAACGATTACACCCTGTATAGGTATAAGTGGGAATGAAAGAAACGAATGTTGTCAAATATTGTGATAGTACCTACCTAAGTGATATATCAAATGAATGTGCATAACGGGTGAATTACAATTAGTAATGTTTTATCGAAATCGGTTCATCCGTTTTTTACATATAGGGCACTTTAGGGGTGACAGTGGTTAGATAAATAAACCAAATGGAGCATCAAACGATAGGATATGACGTGTACATATAGGTACAATTAGATATTATTATTTACATCAAAATCGGTTCTGCCATTTACTAGGGATGGAAAGGGAAGGGTTGAAAGTCTGTGAAAGAAGAGGGGGACATGGGAGCGAGAGGATAGCCACACCCTGGAAATTTTGAACTCTTCTCAAAGCCACATAGGCCTGGCCCTTGGCAATTTTTTTTCTTAAATATACCACTTCTTTTGCCACTGTGGTCCATTACAATTTATGCACGGTTACGGCCCAACTTAAAAGATGTCAGATGTAGGAATGTATTATGGAGGTAGAGGTAGGTCTCGCTCACTTGAAAATATTAAATGAAAATAAGAAACCGAAGTTTAAAAATTAAAAAAAAAAACCCAACGCAACGAAGGAAAAGGAATATATATAATTTTACAAACTTCCCGACGATCTTTAAAATTAAGTACCATTATAAAAAAATATATATATAAGATATATTATTATGATAATGATGGTATGGTATGGTATCCTTAACTTTTACCAAAATTGTAGATTATAAAATTATCTTTAAAAAACTTCACATACATTTTTTTCTAGGAGCCACTGTTTCTACGAAAAATCTATTTTTTCATTCATCGTTGATCTCAAAAATAAAAATTCCAATCACCAGAACGACAGGAAATTGTAATAATTGATTTTTAATTGTGTTTTGCACAATTTTATTAAATTGCGACTGGATGAAAATTTTGTTCGTGGTCGTCGTCGTCGTTGGTAGGGTGAACAAATCCTTAGCAAAACATCATACGCTTATGTCAATTAGTATCGATAGCGGATTCTATTCCTTTACGTTTTGACGTTTGCCTCGGCACTCAGTTGCTGCACAATATATTGTCAAAAACATCCATACAAGGAAGGAAGGTAAATAAATTTGCTCCTCTCCCTCCTGGTGCCTAAAAAATAATATGCCATAATTTAAAATAAATTTTACGTAGAAAATTAATTAGGCACTTATTTTTTTATTTTTTAGCTCAGTTTAGTAATAAATTTTACTAACTGTTCTTTTAATTATTTATGGTAGTACGTGTTTATTCAATAAAAGTTAAGTAGTAACTACTATGCAGTCACTATTCCACGCGGACGAAGTCGCGGGCACAGCTAGTGTTAAATAAATACTTTGTATTGTCTTCTTAACTGTACCTTCTTACATCGTGCCTACTTGCTTACTTATAAAGTTATAAGTTATTTATCTTAATTCTTAATTCTTAATACTATTATAAAGGCGAAAGTTTGTATGGATGTATGGATGTTTGTTACTCTTTCACGTAAAAACTACTGAACCGATTACAATGAAATTTAGCACACATATAGAGGGTAACTTGGATTAACACATAGGATAGGTTTTATCCCGGAAATCCCACGGGAACAGGAACTATGCGGGTTTTCCTTTGAAAACGCGGGCGAAGCCGCGGGCGGAAATCTAGTATACTTATAAATTGGTTTAATATTTAATGTGAATCAGAATTCATGAGATATTAAAGGTTTCAACGGTGTAGTATAAAAATAGGAAATATGACAATAATGTTCTGAAAATGTTGATAATTGATACCTATGACTTATTATCAACTACGTACATTGTGTTGCACTGCATCAAGAAACATTCCATATGTATATTAGAAGACAATTCTAACACAAATTACAGATGCAAAGAAACACGAGTCCTTTTGAAAACAGGTCAACGATCTAAATATAATGCAAATGACAAGGGTTGGACAGAATTTGAATGTGCGTGGCGAAGGGATGCCCTTATGTGTTGATTAGGAATGCTCACAATGAGGGGTTGTTTTGTGCGTTTGGTATTTCTATGTACATGTGTTTTGGGGCATATACAAGGCAAGGATTTTGATGTCTAATAGATGTAGTTTCTTTATTTACGGTAGAATGACTCAGTATATAATATTTGGAAACACAGAATAAATGTGTTTGATTTCATGTCTGTCCAGGTACAGACCTTTTCCAATAAAGCATCTAATTTCATTAATAACTTCGCAGTCAAATCATCATTTCCAATATATAGTAGAATTCTGCCCATGTAGCTGTTTTCCATAGAGACTGTTCATATGGGAAAGAAAATATACTACGTTTATACAAGCATACTCTCTATTCTACCACTGTTGTAGTAATCATAATAGTATTTAGTAATCAAAGTTTACAGTCCCATGGGACGTAAGACGGACAGGTTTTTTTGCTCTCTGGGGGTGTTCCTACCGCCTACTTCCTGATTATAAGTTGTAGTAATGTAGACAAGAATATACTAGAAATTAAAGCGACACTATCGAGGTTTTTGTTGAGGCTTCTAGTTTTATTTTGAATCAGTGGTAGTTTTAAATGTTTAAAAATGCTATTCATAAGGAACCAGTTTATGTGAATATAAAGCCCTGAGTTTGAGATTACAACTAGAGGCAGTATTTTGTGTATTTCTTGGTAAATATTATTTTAGCAATCTCTAAAACCTTTGACACTATAATGTACTATTAAATTGAAATCCGAGGACGATCACTACCGGTTCAGTGCCCCGCGGCTGAGACGGTGCTGATCGATTCCGCGGTTCGTTAAGCGTGTAGTCTTTGCTCTGGCGCTAACTTATCTAGCTGTACAGAACACTATTATCGTAACACTTAGGTACTGATATTTACCACAAATGCAAAAAGATCAGTTCAATCAAGTTAGCGTTAGCTACTACATATTAAGTATTCTGTGATCAAGTACAGGGATCATTAGCCTCGATATTCCTAGTGAATTTTCAAAATTGGATCAATCATTGAGAAATGGACCAATAACATAATTTATTTCATATAGATGTAGTATAACGGCAGGAATACAAAAAGAGAAGAAGGAGAACATTGACAGAGGGTTACTTTTCCTTTGCCATCGTTATAAATATGGATTTTGAAATTCCCCGACATTATTCACACTGTTCACACACCTATTTTCAGAGACTGTATTTATCATTTTCCACATTTCTTTTTGCTTGCCATCTCTCATTTAGCCCTTTTCCATACCATTTATGAATCCGGTTTCACGTTTTCCGTCTGTAGGATTATAATGCTAAAGTACTGTTGACGTTTAAACAGACGCCACAAAGTGTAATGAGCAAAAGGAAAGGAAACAACTCCTTTCAGAGAGCAGATCTGACGAGTGTGAGGTGTAATTAATCACTTTGAAGCTAGATAGCTTTCTGATGATGACAGTACAGATGCAAACGTGTATATAAAAGTCAAAAGATGTTCGCTAAAGTGACATTTCTAGTTAATAAGAATTAGGTCACGTTTCCAGGGAATGCAGTTTAATGTAGTGTTTAGTGCTCGGTCTAGATTCAGAGACAGTTTCGTAAGTCGTAACTCGTAATTAGCTTTTATGCGCTTGATGTGAGCTTCCAGCTGCGGCCTGTAATGGGGCTATTATATTTAACTGACATGTCTAAAGGTAGGAACGTTTTCATTCACGACAAATATTTTGGCAACAAAACTTATTCATTTCTGTTCTGTAGCAAAACGAAGTCTTGCCTTGTATTCTTTGTAAGTTGTTGTTATAACAAGAATAAAACAAAAATAATGAAATTATTAACCTCTAAAACATGTAAATTACCCAAACATAAAAATGATTAAACTAAACGTTTTACTTCTTGATTTAAAACAGATTAAACATAACCTTTGAAACTTTAAATGTTAGGTACTTCTATTTACGGATTGTGTGAGCTCTTGGTGTTAAGATATATTTCATATGAGACAGAATACTACATACTTTATTCTATAGTCGATACATCTATAAGGTATATTAACAAACGTTCCCAATCCACAGCGTATCGGACGATAGCTCCGGGCGCTGGGCGCTCCGCAACGTGGAGCGGGGCTACTTCCTCGGCTCCAGCCAGGACAAGCTCACCTGCACCGCCAAGGTGCCGGGCGACGCGGAGCTCTGGCACGTGCACTTGGCTGCCAGGCCACAGGTCAGTATCGGTTAAAGGGTGGAGTTGCAGAAATATCGGTGGTAATTGTTAAAACTATGTTATGACAATGAATAAATGTTTGAGTTTATGCTCCTTGGCCAAAAGAGATGTAGTAGTTGGCGGAAGTTGGCCACTCCTGCATCTACAAAAGGTCGGTTAGAGTTCCATAACAGCAGTAGTTGCAGGCATTGTTTTAGTAGAAGTAAGAGTAGTTTTTGAATTGAAAGTTTATATTACGGAGATGCAAAAACAAGGGATTATTGAAAATGATTTGTCAGTCAGTGCCACTTTTATGGCGAAATTCTCACAATGCACGACGCAATGCACTATTGTATGAGTTCAAGCATTGTTTAAGGAATGATGTCGTTGACCTGGACTACATAAAACCTTCGGAAATTTGTTGATATTTGCATAAAATATAATGATGACGATCTTTGAACTTGTTGGTATGATGATACGTTATCGTCGTCTCGATAGATTTGTGAATTTATCTCACTGCTGATATTTTATCTCGATTGTATTATCGAGTCATGAGGGAAATCCTATCACGAAAAGAAAGGTAAATAAATATTTCCAAAATACCATCTTTGACCTGTGTACCTACATTGTGTTTTACACGCAGGGCATTTAAAATGTTGAAGAATATGACTCATGCTTTTTTTAATATCTTCTTATGATTTTTTATGCCTGCGTTTTTACGAAATGTCCTGATAATAAAATCATATATGTGTCCGCTGTTTATATTTATATCACCAGATATCGCAGTCGTCAATGTACCTACCAATTTTAATTTTTGTTTTTATGGACCTAAATCATATTTTATTTAATCGTAGAGAAAAGGTAACTTTCAGAGCATAGGGCCGTAATTCGCAACCCATCACAATTTGCCAGAGACTAAGAGTGACGAATTGTCATTCTAGCTGTTTATAGTATCTATATCAATAGGCGGGTCCCCACAGGGCCAGCAGTCTTGCGAAGCAATTGCTGTGCGAAGCACTTAGTGTGTTCATCACTACTACTGAATTTAGTGATATTTCTTTTGTTTCGTACCATCTTAGACCGCATCTTAGCTTTCCATCAGGCGAGATTGTGGTCAAGCGCTTCCCTATCTAGAATTAAAAAAAAAAAAAAAAAAAAATTTTTATCCAGGTGAACCTCCGTTCCATCGGCCGCAAGCGTTTCGCGCACCTGTCGGAGAGTCTGGACGAGATCCACGTGGACGCGAACGTGCCGTGGGGCGAGGACACGCTGTTCACGCTCGAGTTCCGCGCGGACGAGGGCGGCAAGTACGCGCTGCACACTTGCAACAATAAGTACTTGAGCGCTGCTGGCAAGGTGAGAGACTGGGGTAAAGAAGGGGGGTGATCTTGGGGTAGTTTGACAAGTGTTTTCTTAAGTATAAATTAAGTGTGGTAAATAATCCTTAAATATAATTAATCTGATTTTTATTTAAAGTTGAGAGAAAAAACGATTCCTTCCGTTTAGTTACAAATTCCCAAAATTGCTGTCATAATTTGTAATCCGTGTAGTGTGTATTACTGGTACTAATAGTACTGAAAGCACTTTTAATGGATAATGTGTCGACTGCCACTGATAATGTTGTTACTAAGGAAACTATCTATATTTATTGATATTGTAAACCTAGCAAGGATTGTGTGCAAGTGCATATTACTGACATTACGAGCAGGTAATGTCAGTAATGTGCACTCAATCCGTGCTACAGTACTGCCAGTACAATGAATGCACACCCATACCATCAGTACTACCAGTACTGTCGGTAACCCGTGCTGTCGGTACAGCAGTCGCGTACTGGCGGTACAGCAGTACTGTCGGTAACCCGTGCTGTCGGTACAGCAGTCGCGTACTGGCGGTACAGCAGTACTGTCGGTAACCCGTGCTGTCGGTACAGCAGTCGCGTACTGTCGGTACAGCAGTACGGTCGGTAAAACAGTCCCTCCCCTTAGCTGCTGGACACGTGCACCGCCGAGTGCCTGTTCAGCGCGGAGTACCACGCGGGAGCCCTGGCGCTGCGCGACGCGGCCGGCGCCTACCTCGCGCCCATCGGCTCCAAGGCGGTGCTCAAGACGCGCTCCACGGCCGTCACCAGGGACGAGCTGTTCTCACTGGAGGACAGTCTGCCGCAAGCCGCGTTTGTGGCTGCCTTGAATGATAAATACGTCTCGGTTAAACAGGGTGAGTTGACACACATACAAACACACATGATATGCACAAACAAAAATGTATAAACATAAAGACCCGCACACAAACACATGTATAAAGGTAGAGACACGAAGATAAACAGAGTACGAATACAACCTCATACAGACATAATATAAATTAGATGTCAATAAAGATTTTTATTATCATTTAAATGTATACGCACACAACACACACACACTCATGAAAATAGACAATACACACACACTCGTCAAAGATTAAAAAAAATCAACGTTCATGATTGTTTCAATGAAAAATTTCTCACAAAAAAAATGCAATTTTCCATAAAGCAAAAATTGCAAAATAATCGTGCACACTAGATCGTGATTTATTCGTACATTTTAAATCCAAGCTTTAATTTTACGACACTAAATAACCTTTATACACAATCTTTAATTTAGATTCCGACACTAAATAACACATATTTCTTTAAAAGACTATTACATTACAAACAAATAAATACGACAGAATGCTGTTATTCCAAACCACAATTACTCCGTGCACGCTCAGGTAATTGCATTGTGATAGCTGCGCGGGCGCACTAATCTGGGTGCATTTCCTCCCTTGTACCGAGCTCAAGAGATGCGTGTGAATGGATCTATTTTATTTGTTTTTGTAAACACTAGAGAATTCGCATAAACGTGTAACGTTGTGATTGTTGGATAAAAGGTCCGAGATAAATATGAGTGGTTTTAAAGATTAGGCATTGGGAAAACGTAAATGTATCAATATTATTAAAAATAAGATTTGATGCTATAACTGAAAGTACCAAAATAATACAGCTATATCTGAAATGAGACGCAACGAATACATAAAGTCCAAAAGCTATTCAAAAGACAATCAATGTCTACTTATCTTTAAAAGTGGTATCAATAACGATTTACCAGTTCCATAAGTACAACTACATCGGAAATGACTCAGCCGTGATGAGATGCAGCACCACGTACACATCTTCCGCTCGACCATTGTCTAGTTAGATTGACTCGACATATTCTTATTGTGTTTAAACGAATTAATAGCTTCTTGCCGTGAGAAATGTATGGAAGAATAAATTAGGTATTCAAGGCAGTACTTTGTGATATGAGTAAAGATAAATTATACAATTGATTATGTTTTTCGATTAAATAAATTTGCAGCAGTAGATAATATCTCTGCTTATACATTTTTTCTTCATATGAATGAGGTATCTTATGTGTCGTTTTTTTTTTCGGAAATCTTGTCTATCAAATAATAATTCCTAGTTATATTTCGTTATAAATGGTAGCATTTACTTCAAAGATATACAAATTATAAAAATACTAGCGACCCGCCCCGGCTTCGCACGGGTGCAATGCTGATACTAAATACACTACAGAAAAACTGTGAACGTTGTATCATGTATGTATAACATAGTCATTTCTAGTTAATTTGAGGGGTGGGCGCAGGTATCTGTAGCACAGTTCATACTACCACAGATACCGGAGTTCCTCCTATTTTTATTGTATAATTTTTCAAATAAGTTTATGATATTAACTTTATGTGTAACTTTATGTGTATATAAAAACATAGCGGCCCGCTCCGGCTTCGCACGGGTATAAAATAGATAGCCGGGCGGCCGGCCGGTACCGCCGCAAACGCTACGTCCCGCAATTTTTAAATCTGTAATATCTTCGAAAATATTCACTTAAATCATACGGTGTAAAGGGCCATATAGATCTATATTAAATGAACAATGTATTCAAGGTATTTAATTGGTTAAGGATCAATGCTGTATTGGTTAAAATCGCATCGAAAATTAGCCATTATTTGTCGTAAAAAGTAAATGACAAAAAAAAGTTATTGTGGGTTATCCATAAGAGATAGACATCGCGGACTTTTCTGTAGACCTTTTCAATGTGTATAATACTTAGTACATTATTTTGATAAAACTCGTAGGGTTCAGCCTGCGTTTGCAATGTAAGCGGAAAAAATGTAATTTTTTACGACATCACATTAGAAACCTCAAAAATAACAGTACTTCTCCACTATTTAATGGATGTTATTATACATATAAACCTTCCTCTTGAATCACTTTATCTATTAAAAAAAACCGCATCAAAATCCGTTGCGTAGTTTCAAAGATTTAAGCGTACAAAGGGACATAGGGACATAGGGACAGGGAAAGCGACTTTGTTTTATACTATGTAGTGATATTAGAGTCCTTAATAAAATTGGTGCCCTAATGTTAGCCAAGTAATCTAAACTTCAATTGCATTAATTTTACTTCCAATAATTACTTTACCACTAGCAGTTCCATAAATATGTAATGTATTAAAATTTCATATTTTCCACACTGCTGCCCCCATTATATCTAATTAGCAATTACGAATTGTTAGTGAAAATACTGAGTAGTCAGTCATATGGTCTGGTGCAGGCATCCGAAGAGAGACGGGTGAAAGCGGACACAATAGAGGTGTTTTTGCGAGATGGGAACGGAATGCAACATTGTGATGTGTCTACATACATGTGCCGATATTTAAAGATATAATAGGTTTGTAAGGTTAAGTAGACCTAAAACCAAAAGCCTGATCAGTTAGATGGACTAGAATTGAAAGGTATTGTAGGTCGATAAGGAAATGGGTTAATATTGACGATAGGTTCAACAAATTGACTGAAAGAAGTCTTTAGATATAGATGTGCAAGAATGGGATAGGTTAGAAATATTGGCCCAAACTGTGGATCTGTTAGACTGAAATTTTAAGAGACCTAAATTAGGTGGGCTGAAATGGTTTTGATAGAGGTTGAATTTTACGTAAATAGTGCAAGGTTAGGTTTAAAATTCAAATGACATAGAAGTTAATATAATTAAGAGTTTTAGTTAATATATTCTTATCTGTTAGCTTGTTCAGAGACAATAACAATAGGACGGTGAATCTTAATAAAACAGAAAAGGAAGGCAAAGAATAAAACCGAAATCTTACGGTTGCATTTTGTAGTAACAAAGAATTAAAAACAAGAAACTTTCAACAAAAATTACCTATAAGAAATGAAGTATTATCATGCAAAGTCAATTATTTTTGTCTCTACTTCCAATAATTACAACCCCATTTATATCGTATTCTTAAGTTTAATCCTATTTTAATTCATGTCTTCAATGTATCAATAGATTAAAACCTTGCACACATTTCTTATGTGAACGTCAAGTAGACGGCATAATTGGTAGCGATGCCGCTCCAGTGATCGTCTAACAGACACCATTATCGAGTCTCACAGCCGCTGAGCGTAACTGTGTCTCGGTTTACACACTAACTATAAGTAGATAAACTTTATAAGATTACGTTTTTTTTTTGTCAATTTCGCTTAGGTAGTTTTGTGAACGTACTTATTCGTACGTAGTTATTTTTAGGTTATAAATGTATTAAGTACGTCGAAATATTTACTTACTACTTAATTGCTTTTTAAAGTTAGCTATCAATATGTAAATGTTTTTATTCTCTATACATATATCTCGTACTCATAAATACAACTGTTTAATTATATTTGTTTTACTGTTAAAAACAACTGTAATTATAATTACAAAAACGAACTCATTAGGCGTCCTACAAGAACACACTCTAGGTCCATCACTATATCCAACCTACACAACTGACACTTAAACATTTAAAAAAAATCACTATTCAGTGATAAAATTTAAAATAAAAACAAACAAATACACACACTGGGGTGCTACAAGGACACACTCTAGGTCCATCACTATACCTAACCTACACAAATGACTCCACTAACCCTAGCAAATTTTTATAAATTCATCCATAAACAAAAACAACTATCTACCCTTCCAGGTGTAGACGTAACAGCGAACCAGGACGAGATATCATCCCACGAGACGTTCCAGCTGGAGTTCGACTGGGCCACGCGACGTTGGTACATCCGCACCATGCAGGACAGATACTGGACGTTGGAAACCGGCGGTGGGATACAGGCGTCCGGGGATAATAAGTTAGTGATTTTGTTATGTTAATTGTGGTTCCAGAATTGTGAACTTGATTGTGGTTATTAGTGAAATAAATTGTAAATCAGAAGATATAGTTACGCAAAGTGTATTTCGTTTTGATATGAAGAAGAGGAAGTAATCAGAAGACTTTTGAATAGTGTAGTGGAACAATTAGAGATATTGTTATTACAAATATCCGTGTATTTCTAAAATTTGAATTATTGTTGCCCTGTAGAAAAATATCATCGTAATGATACCTAACAATGATGTAAATGATGATTAAGATTTTAAAAGTAACTTAACATTTAACGAAGATATTTTTTGCAGTAGTAATGATAATAAAGTTAACAAAGATATCCGTTGTGTTTGTGCAATAACTTAACAATTGAGTTAACGATGATATTAGTTCTAGTGATAATAGCGATGTTAAGGATAACCCTAGTGAATATAATAGTAATAACGATGTTTTTAAAGCTAATAATAATATTTGTATCATTTAGATCCTCGAACGCCCTCTTCGAGTTAGAATGGCAAGGCGGTGGATCAGTGTCGTTCCGCGCGAACAACGGCAAGTACGTGCTGACCAAGCGCTCGGGGCATCTGTACGCGAGCGCCGATACACCGGACGATAACTGCAAATATTACTTCTATCTCATTAACCGGTATGTTTTTGGAATATTTTTCTTGTTTGTTGGGAGCATTTTGTTTTACTGTATTTGGCTAGCCCATGTTGTGGTAGTACCATAATGACTTAATTTTTTTGCCTTGATTTGGCCCATTTTAAAGTACAGTTGTTAGGTCTAACTCATGTTGTAGTACCATGATGTCTTATAGCAGTATTATTACCAGAGTGGAGAAATGACAGCGCTATAGGACATAATATATATAGGTCTAGCGCCAACACTTTTCCACGCTGGAAATAACAATTCTGTAAGACATCATGGTAACCCACGGAGGGTCTTCAATATTTATTAGATACTTCTGAATTAAACTATGTTTCACTTTTTTCAAAATTAGAATTCCATTTAGGGTTTTTTTTTTTTCAATTTATTCATATTTGAATTCGAATTTCAAGATTTCATTTTATAGTGTGTGTGTATCTTATGTATTTTCCTACTTGTATAGGTCCCTAGTATTACTTGTATAGTGATACTAGGTGATACTGGGGTATTAAACAGCTCTATAAAAGACCATATAACTATAATATATTCGTATACAGGCCGATCCTGGTGCTGAAGTGCGAACAAGGGTTCGTGGGTCCGAAGGGCGTGCGGCTCGAGTGCAACAAGGCGCACTACGAGACCATACAGGTGGTGCGCGGACCTAGAGGAGCTGTGTACTTCAAAGGTTTGTTACTATCATTATCAAATTGATACGCAATGCTACTCACAATAACCAAATAATCACCAGATACGACTCACAATAATCAAATACATAATAATCCAACTCAACACACTAATAATAGGGAATATTGTAGGTACTATGGTACTATAGGGAACAAACTCAAACAACTTAACTCACTAAACTAAGAATATATTATATTAGTTACATCAAATTTAAAAAAACCTTTCTACGTAAAAAAATCTGCAAAATACTCTTTGATCGTACTATAATGAAACGAGCAGTAATTCTATAATTTATTTCGATGTACTATAATAAAATTAATTTAATAATTAAATTTTTATTATAAATTAATGATATTTTAAAAATCACCTATTCGGTAGGCACGAAAAGAATCTACAAGAAATTCGATTTTAATAATTATGTATTTTTATTTGTTTTTATGTCACCAGGTAGTGTTATTATAATTGATTTCTATATATCTTGTGATACTGACAGTGTTTGAAAGGGCGGCCGTACACGGACCGCTCGAGCAGTTAACGGCTGAGCGACGTACACGGACGGCTCGAGCGGTCGGCGTCAACTGCTCGAGCCGTCGGTTGTTGACCGCTCGAGCCGTCGCTACCAACCGCTCGGGCGGTTGATTTTATGACTAGTCAAGTCATTGATTTTCAGGGGGGGAGGGAGCCGTCGACGGCTCTAGCGCAATCAACGGCTCGAGCAGTCAGTGTATGCCTCACGACCGCTCGCGAGCCGTCAACGGCACGGTGGAATTTCGTCATGCAGTTGACGGCTTGAAGCGGTCGCGACGGCTCGAACGGTCATGTGTACGGCGGTGAATGAATGCCTATAGTTCACCGCGCGGTCGCGGCTTCAAGCGGTCGGTCTCAACTGCTTGAAGCGGTCCGTGTACGGCCGCCCTAATAATAATTGTTATTTGAAGAATGAATATTAATAAGAATTATTTTTTGTTCCAGGTTCGAACGGCAAGTACTGGCACGCGGATAGCGAAGGTGTCACTTGCGATGCTGACAGTCCACAGGTACGTGACGCATTTTGATATTAAGAGCTAGCGCGCACGAGCAACTTTGTCTCCGCAACTATTTTGTCTCTCCCATCAATTGTATGGGGAGTTGCGTCGCTACGTGCGCGCACTTTCATACTAGCCCATGGGTGGAGAGACAAAATAGTTGCGGAGACAAAATAGTTGCGGAGACAAAGTTGCTCGTGCGCGCTGGCTCTTAATGTTGAAAATTTAGAGCTAGCGCGTACGAGCAACTTTGTCTCCGCAACTATTTTGTCTCCGCAACTATTTTGTCTCTCCACCCATGGGCTAGTATGAAAGTGCGCGCACGTAGCGACGCAACTCCCGGGAGACTTTTTTGTCCGCGGGTTCGGAGACAAGCCCGCGACGCAACTGTCGCCCTATCTATTGGTTTCAATGCAAGTGCGCGCACGGCGACAAAAACGTTGCCGGTCGGCGGCCGCCGGCCAGTTGCCGCGTAACCGGCGTAGCGATAGTACGTATTTATGTCAACGTATTTATTCTCGTACACAGTAGTTTTAACTGACTTCAAAAAAAAGGAGGAGGTTATCAATTCGGCCGGTATATTTTTTTTATGTATGTACACCGATTACTCCGAGGTTTCTGAACCGGTTTACGTGATTCTTTTTTTTTTTTTGATGCGGAATGGTGTGGAATTGGTCCCATAAATTTTATTCGGATAAGCCCAGTAGTTTTTATTTTATGAGCATTTTTGTCTGGTCTCGATGACTTAATTGAAATGTAGCAAGTAACTTTGATTCATTTCCAGGTAACCGATTGAGCTGAAATTTTGTATACGCATGTAAATTGGAAAGCGATGAAACATTATTATGACATAGAGCTGATTTGATGATGGAATCGGAAGGTGGCCATAGGAACTTAGTAATATATTGACTCAACTTTATCGAGTTTGGGCTCGTTTGATTCGTGTTGAAAAATACACTAAAAAAATGGTTGCCTGTAAAGTCGGTTTTACGGGCGAAGATTTTACGTGACAACGTCTTTTTCTCGGTAGAATATTTATGTGCTGCGCGCGCGGCAGACCGCGGGCCTCTCTCTCGTTCGGTGACTCATCGTAACGTTACCGAGCGTTACACTTTTTCATAAGTGACTCCCAGCCGCAACCTAATTTAAGACGTTGTCACGTCAAAAGTATTAAATAAAAACTACTTTACTTTTTACAATTACGATTACATATCTATACTAATATTATAAAGAGGAAAGGTTTGTATGTATGTATGGTTTTCAGTTTTCACGCATAAACTACTGAACCGATTACAATGAAATTTAGCACACATATAGAGGGTAACTTGGATTAACACATAGGATAGGTTTTATCCCGGAAATCCCACGGGAATGGGAACTATGCAGGACAAGAGCACAGACCACAACCGTCTCTTCGAAAACCATGTTGATAAATGCAGAAAATTTTAAAGAAAAAGTTGCGTTGCTGTCGCTTTCGTGTGCGCATCGTTCAAAACTTTGCGAGGAGACAGCGACAGAGACAAAATAGTTGCCGGGCAACTAAGTTGCTCGTGCGCGCTGGCTCTTAAATTCGCTCTAAGAGCGAGCGCGCACGAGCAACTTAGTTGCCCGGCAACTATTTTGTCTCTGTCGCTGTCTCCTCGCAAAGTTTTGAACGATGCGCTCACGAAAGCGACAGCAACGCAACTTTTTCTTTAAAATTTTCTGCATTTATCAACATGGATTTCGAAGAAACGGTTGTGGTCTGTGCTCTTGTCCCGCATAGTTCCCATTCCCGTGGGATTTCCGGGATAAAACCTATCCTATGTGTTAATCCAATTTACCCTCTATATGTGTGCTAAATTTCATTGTAATCGGTTCAGTAGTTTATGCGTGAAAACTGAAAACCATACATACATACAAACCTTTCCTCTTTATAATATTAGTATAGATATGTAATCGTAATTGAAAAAAGTTAAGTAAATGTGCAGTTCCAACAAAACGAAATAACATATTTTTCTATGGCGTCGTTACTAGATTACGTTGCTGAATTTTGTTGAACTGTCAATGTTGCCTATTAAAATGGCTCTACTATAGACAGAAAACTACTAATAATAAAAATAACTTAATTAAAAACAATATTATTAATTTATTAAATAGGTTTGAAGTCGGTGCCAAGCACTAAGCACTTAGTATTAAGCCCGTGCATCGACATCAAACCTTTTTAGTAAATAACACATCTAAATAATATGTAGTAATTAATAATATCAATATCAATCTTTTTTATTTTTTACTTTTCCGTTTTTCAAGTCGGTTGTTTTTAACGAAGTTATTTTTATTTAATACTTTTTAGTGTATTTTTCAACACGAATCAAACGAGCCCAAACTCGATAAAGTTGAGTCAATATATTACTAAGTTCCTATGGCCACCTTCCGATTCCATCATCAAATCAGCTCTATGTCATAATAATGTTTCATCGCTTTCCAATTTACATGCGTATACAAAATTTCAGCTCAATCGGTTACCTGGAAATGAATCAAAGTTACTTGCTACATTTCAATTAAGTCATCGAGATCAGACAAAAACGCTCACAAAATAAAAACTACTGGGCTTATCCGAATAAAATTTATGGGACCAATTCCACACCATTCCGCATCAAACAAAAAAAGAATCACGTAAATAGGTTCAGAAACCTCGGAGTAATCGGTGTACATACATAAAAAAAATATACCGGCCGAATTGATAACCTCCTCCTTTTTTCGAAGTCGGTTAAAAACTACTGTGTACGAGAATAAATACGTTGACATAAATACGTACTATCGCTACGCCGGTTACGCGGCAACTGGCCGGCGGCCGCCGACCGGCAACGTTTTTGTCGCCGTGCGCGCACTTGCATTGAAACCAATAGATAGGGCGACAGTTGCGTCGCGGGCTTGTCTCCGAACCCGCGGACAAAAAAGTCTCCCGGGAGTTGCGTCGCTACGTGCGCGCACTTTCATACTAGCCCATGGGTGGAGAGACAAAATAGTTGCGGAGACAAAATAGTTGCGGAGACAAAGTTGCTCGTGCGCGCTAGCTCTAATATTGTTTGATATTCAGTTTTAATGATAAAAATTGTATACTATTATTTATTTTGCGTATTGAGTGTTTTATAAATTTTTGGTTAATACTGTTTTTTTAAAAGGGCAAATTGAAACGTAATCTACTAGTAGACTATTGTTTTCTTTGTAAATTCATCGTAAATCATTTTTTTATTTGAAACATGTATAGACGCATGTAAAACTGATTAGTTTCACATCTGCCGCGTCCCGAGACAACTCACATTATTTGTATATTCATCGTTTTACCGTATATATTTATTTGTTATTACTCTTCTTCTTCACAACTTACATCTAAACAAATGATTAATCTTCATAATTTCTACCAGTAGTTAATTAATTATATTCAAATGATTTATTCTCCCCAGGGCTTCCACCTGGAGCTCCGCGAGCCCACTCGGCTGGCGATCCGTTCCGCAGACGAGGGACGTTACCTCGCCGCGGCCAAGAACGGGAACTTCCGTCTCGCTGACACCGCGCTCAGCAGCGCCACGCATTGGGAGTACTAGACGTGCAGACATACAGGGAGGGAGTGTGGTGTACAGTACATACACATACAGTACAGACGGATATGTAGTGTAGTGTAGTACAGTACACTAGTGTAGTGTGGATATGTAGTGTAGTGTACAACAGTACAGTACTACAGTTCATGCAGATACACTACAACATTACACTGCAGCATTACAATATTGCACTGCAGTGCAATAGCATATAGATGTGCAGTATAGTGCATATAGATGTGTGGTATAGTACAGTACGCGTGTACTATATATACTTACTACACTATACTACAGTACACTAACAATAGACTGTGCTACACTATAGTACGCTAATCAACAATACATGCACTGTAGACTACAACACACTATGGTAGTACAGTACATTTGCAACAGTACACTGCAATTATACAGTACAACACATTAAACACTTACACTACACCACTAAAACATTTGAAATACTGTAATACACTAAACTGCAGTGCATGTAACTGTCTTACACAAAAATACATTCAACAAAATAACTCATTACTGTACAGTGAAGTGCACTACAAAACAGTACACTACAGTACAGTACAGTACACTACAGTACACTAATACACTGGGGATAGCGGGACGTGCGATAGGAAATAGTGAATATACGCTCGCTATGGAAATGTCGCGGAATTTACAAGCTGAAATACAATTTGTTTGTAAAGAAATTGTCAACTAATGAACTTGTAATAGGCTTACAATAAAATTAAGTCAATACAAACACTCGATTGAAAATGTATTCATAGTTGGTAGTTTCCTCTATTTCCAGTGTAACTAACAATTTCAAATTTATCTGTGTAAAACTGTACCCCCTATGTTTTATAATATTCATGTAATAAATGTAACTTAACGTCGGTTACTGCCAATAATTATTGTAAAAACGAGAGAATGTCCTCTTGACATGTTAAATATAAGACGTACTGCAAAACGAGAGGCTGGAATCAATTGCGTTGAATGTCAAAAGGATCCGCAACTAACACAATACTCTTCCATAGCTATTTATAATCTAAATTATTTAATTTTATATTTAAATTAGGCGAGGAACTTAATTTTATTGTTTACGATGATTTTATCGGGCGCGCGTTGACAGATAACGCATTTCTTGCAAACGCCATTTCGCGCCTCACGGCGACAAGATGGCGGCCGAACGACCCCAACGGCTGATTTTGAGAAGAATCCGCCGCCTCTGGTATCATATAAAATAAACAAAAAACAGGAATGTCGGCAATACTGGGCGCATTGTCGTGTCACATTTCAATAAAAAAAAAATGTTAACTGAACGCGCGCCGACACGCATTTAGTATGGTTAAGGTGTTTATCGCAGAGTTGCGAATGTGATCGTATGGAAATATCGCTTATAATCATAGAATATATTTATCGCTAGATCTGCCGTCACGATCGCTTACGAATTATCGTTTTATGTTCTGTGACGTGTCTTCGAATCGCTTGCATAATTTATTTTTTGTGGATTTATCGGGATCGTGTATTCGCAAGTATTTATTGGATGTCGTAGCGTCTAGTCGATGTCGGGATGTGGAGGGTCAGCGAGCTGAGGGCCGACTGAACTCGATCGCTGCACTTCACTTAAGTTACACTTAAGAGTTAAGTTCTCTTCTCAAGCAGACGCGTGTCTCATATCGCTCTTTGCACCGCCGAGTCCGGCTCGTAACTAAGCTAGTTAAGTTAATGTAAGTAACATCGGTATAGGATTAAGCTAAGCCGCTCCCGTGTGGATGTCCATTCCAAAAATTTACATTTTTTATCGATTTTTTACGACTTTTACACGTTTTTAACTGGTGCGTGACGAGTTATTCCGTAAGTGTTAGGGAGATTCGATTGAGTGTAATATTGCAATGTGAAATACGCTGATCCTACATTTTGAATATTTGTACGATAATGTCTTTGTAAACTATTAATGAATAAATTATAATCATATTGTACATGGTGTTTTATTTACCCACTTTCAATACCCTAAGATATGAAATATACAAAATAATTAGATAGATAATCACATGAATACATAACTATATTAGAAACGAGAGTAAGATAATATATTCTTAAACACTTCAACTCTACACTACCATGTGAAGCTAAGTTTTCTTTGTCATTATACGAATATAACGACGAAAAACATTACATTTTTTAATAAAAAAGCGGGCAAAACAACTGGTGAATCGCCCAATAGCGAGCGATCAACACCGCCCATGAGCTTTCACAATAATCAAAATCAATTACTGATGCAATTTAGAAACAAAACCTACTATGACAGACAGTTTCAGGCATAGTTTCAGGTCTTGCTGATAAATCTGTTGAGACTTAATTATAATAGGTTACAACAAATATTAACACTACAAAGATTAAAAGGTTTGTATTTTTGTACAAAATAAGTAAGCTCCTACTAGACCGATTTAATTTTGTTTTGCTCTATGAAAGTCATATCATTACTTTGTAACATACGTTATACAGATATTTTATAACTAGAAAGAATTACGGATCTCTAGAAATCCAGATTAAAGCAAAGCAGAGAGTATTTTCTGATTACACATCAAATATTTTATCAATATCTACTACATAAACGAAATCAAAAATGTCAATATAAACAAAAAATGCACGCTGCTCGCGCCGCGTTCAAATGGCTCCTCGCAACGCTGCGCTGCGAGCAACACGGCCGGGACACCGAAGAGCGACATGCTCATAAAGTGTTGGTATTTTTTTCTAAACTGAGTTTTAAGTGACTTACGATAAACAAAAGTTATGCAGTCTGTTATTGATAGTCTATTAGAAACAATATTACATTCACATAGACCGTATCTAAATAAGAAGTGCAACAAATGCATATTTTCGTACAAGTAAAGAATTTTTTGCTAAATATGTTCGAAAAACAAGTGGAAAAAACATTGAGGTATTATGTACTACGTACTAGAGAGGGCATCGCTACTACACTACATATTTCTAACACGAGTTAGAGTCAATTGTCTCAAACCATATTTTTTTTTTGTTACATTATTGTTTGGTTTTAATTGATAATTTTATACATATTTTTTTAATAAGATAAACAATATTTATTTGTTACATTGATTGGTTTTAATTTATAAGTAATAAGAGGCAGAATATCTACAAGTGTATGACTCACTAGCCGGCCCGCGCCGCCGCGCTTGTTACACAGATTTTGTTCGTGGTGTCCTCTCTATAATAATACCTCAATGGGAAAAAAGGATGCCACTCTGGTCTCGGTATAAACCCGTAATTTCATAGTTGCAAAGTTGCAGCACTCAAGAATATAAAAGATTATTATCGAGTAGCGCCTTGTGTTTTCAAGTTTACAAAAACATCTGCCCACTACATAGGTATACAGGTGTAAATGTAAGCGTTAAGTGTGGGCGTGTTTGATGCAATTTTTTTGGATATTTCCCGTTTTATTTTTAAAAAGTTATTATTGTCATTTTACTCATTAGGTAAAGGGCTTTCGATATCAGTTTAAAGTTTTTTGATATCTGCAATAGTTACGGAATAATCGCCTGTGCACACTAATCGATTACACCCTGTATACTCTAACTCGACATATTCTGTAATCTAAGGCGCTTTTTTAAAACACAGATTTCGCAATTGCAACAAAAGTAAATATTTAGAACTAGCTTTCCGCCCGCGGCTTCGCCCGCGTTTTCAGAGAAAAACCCGTTCCCGTAGGATTTCCGGGATAAAACCTATCCTATGTCCTTTCTCGGGTATCAAAATATATCTATACCAAATTTGATGCAAATTGGTTCAGTAGTTCAGGCGTGATTGAGTAACAGACAGACAGACAGAGTTACTTTCGCATTTATAATATTAGTATGGATTATAGTAATTAATTAACATAACTTCTCAATGAGCTCGATTGTTATCGTTTTAACTAAGTTACCCTTTGATATTGATAATTAATAGGTAATTAACATTATGATCAAAGATTACGATATACCTAAAGTAGGTAATTAAAATTTAATTGGGGTTGCCTATTTTAAGGCTTGATTTTGCTATATAAAATATATGTATAGTAATTAAGGTGATTAGTTTCAAACCCTTTTTATATGGATTAATAATTACTGTATAATTGAATGCAAGACATGTCAGCTAATGAATTTAATAAATTTTTGTTCCTATTTTTTTCATAGTAACTGTATAACAATTGAATCTGATATTTTTGGTATAATGGCATTCAAATGCTTTATAAATTTATATTAATAACAAACTTGTTAAAGTAACGGTTAAGCAAAAAGTGGCGCCATTCGACAATTTGGAGGAGGAGGAGATCATAATTTTAACGCTAACTTTAACCGCTCGTGTTTCACCCGTTAAAGCTATTGTTAACGTTAAATAACTTGACAGTTATTGACAGCTTCTGACTAGCGTCAAATACAAAATTAGATGTCATTTGACTGATAACTTTAAATATGTATGCTAAAAATGTGTGGTCGATGGCTAAAAAAATACAATGGAGCACCCAATTTCGCTGTCACTGTAAAAGTTACCGTTACAGTTATTGTTAAATTTGACAATAACGTTAACTATAACTGCAATGGTGCAACCGATCGAAAATATATATCCTTTCCTATATTTGTAACTGAAGTGGGCTGATTTTGCAGGATGAGCTGTATTTTTGTTTTTATTCTGTTTCAATTATACTAGAGCAAGTGTGAAATTAGTGTTGAAATTACGTTTTACCTAAATAAATTAGATGTTGCATTTTGCTTAGTGTTTTTGTTGGTACCGGGGTCACGTTAATATAATAAGGTTAAGGATAAGGATTGAAATAAAAGTACAGTATACTGAAAAACTTATATATTTTAATTAAATAGTTACAGTTATCTTTACAGTTCTCCCTAGCTAAATGACATATTGGATTAGCATCGATGCATTTTATTGGTCAAAATTAATATATTAAAAATAATAATTTATCTACATAACTGATAAACAAAAATTAATAACCATTGAAACCGCTACTTATAAACTCATAGTAAAAGAAAAAAAAACATATACAAACGTAGTTAACGCAAAACGGTAATAAAATATATTCAGCAATAAATCCATTTCGCGCCAACTAACTGTCAAATAATTAAACATGGCGACTTTCGAATTGACATTAACGTCAAATTGACACAGGCCAAAGTTCGCCGACGTACAGATGCGTGAAATAAAATACAAACGTAGGTAAATTAGCACATACGACATATAAATGGAATATTTGTTCACACACATGATGAGACTTACAATAATTTCCAAAAACATACGATCAAAGCAATGATATAAAGATAATTCTATTTAAAATACTGACAGTCGCAATATTAAATGATAACTTCACACTGATTCTTAGATTTCTAATAAATAACGGTGTAAAGGCAAGACTGTTGTCCACGGACATATAGATTTAGTTGCAAACTAACAGAGTACAGATCAAACGAGTATACAAATATAGAGAAAATAAAAACAATTGCTTACAAGTAATGAGCAAATTATTTTGAAACTGTGTTAAGAAATGCGTAGATTGTAGTACGATAGGTCGATGCAGCGAAAAATACTATCAAGCGAGATAGCGAATATTTGAAACGTTAATTTCTGAACGTGAAATAGACAATACAAAGAGGAAGTTAGAAAATCGTGAACGTGTCGTGTGTTACGAGTGACAAACAGACAAACAGATAAATGTAACGACTGTCTAAGGCACGATCTCCCTCGTCGCGTCACACGGCCGAGTCTCCACAGTGCAGAACGCGTGTAAATGAGACATTTTTATTTATTTTATAAAACTTATACATCTAATATACACTGTCTATACGCCAAGCCGTTATTGCATTTCATTACTTGCAGTTTGGTCAACACATTATTTATTTACCTTTGATAATATTAAATAGTATAATTATTATTAGAAACCTGCACTGTGCAAACCCAAACCTAACTTGTTAATTCAGCCGATAAGTTATTTTGGACTGATATTGCTATAAATTATCACTATTCAAATATAGATACGTCGATTGAGGTCACAATAATAAATTGATCAATACATTAGTGTAATATAACGTTTGAAAATCTTCGAGTTACAGCCATGTACATGCTTTATAATAATTATTATTTTTATAAAATCCGTTATATTCTAGTCAATCAGTGTCTATCACTCTAATGTTTTATAGCTATATATATTTACGGACATTGCATAAATTACTTGTTGCGAGAAATTTTTTAAGTTCATGTGAACAAAGCCTAACAGGCTCATTGGATTAAATTGACGTACTATAAACAACTACACACAATCACTTATTAAAACAAAATATGTCTGATCGACTTTGTATAAATCATTCATTAAAATTACACCTTATTTCGTGGCAGTAATGTTCAAAGTCCATTGTATCGCTCATTATAAAAGTCTGCCTATGAGACGCGGAGGCAGAGTTTTTCCTTAATTCTTGAGCGCAATTGTGATTATAGTTGTTTTTAGTATGTCAATGTTATATTCCGATAAAACTCGACATACATATTACTTTATACATAAAAAATGCACATTGTACGACGTCGGTAAACAACTAGTCACTAATTTTCAGCCATAATATATTATTTTTTTCCTTTATCATAACTTTTTAATCATTTCTATATCTATATCCGTATATTTAGACCGCCCTTTTCACAATGTGACCTCAACTCTGGCAATCCTAGAACGTCGTTAATTTAATAAAATACAATTTGGTGTTGCTTGTTTCCGCACTATTGCAATAAGGCAATTTTATCAAGTTTCACTTCACTCGTGTTACTTTCAACTGTATAAAAATAATTAAACAATCTGTTACAGCTGCACAAACAGACAACGAAGCACCTGATATTTATATATTTAGTTAGTAGGGAAATAACTGAATAATAATTTAATATTTATCATATTTTAGTTTTATTGCATTTTTCTATCAAGCTTTTTTAAGCTATTGCATAGCTTCTATCGCGGGCCTTGAGCGCGGGGACCGAATCCAGAAATTCCGTAACGAAAAACCTCACGCTCCCCACTCCGACGGGCTCGGAGATGTGGCTTGAAGGCATAGCATGCAATAGCTTTACCGCGGCAGTCCCCGAGTGCCACACGTCTTTTTTTTATTTGAAAGTTTATATTTTTATAGATTCCTCTTTTTATCAATTTATAGATAAAAAGTCGCGTATTTAAATTAGTTTAAATAAGATTTACTTTTTCGGTTTTTCTATTCAAAGTGAGTCTTACTTTTATTTAATATATTGCAATTTTTACTTTCGATTATTAATTTTATTGTAGTAGCGACGATGATATTACAAATATCCAAACACGCTCAACCAAAATTAATAAAACTATCTTATTGATAGCTTAACACCATATCCATTTTTTACGACCGTAACCAATTGCTTCAATAATATCCATTATTATTTAATAAAAATTTAAAAATAAATTAATAAAAGCATAGTATGTTTTGTATCTTTAGTTTATTTAGTTTTAAAGGCAACTAAGTTATCAGCCTTCTAGCTAGACCATTTTTAACACTGTATGTGTTAACACTTTATGTTTGTATATAACCAACTCCTTTAAGACTCGATTTTGACCAAGTTTAAACGGACAGATTAAATTCAAACATTGTACACTTATCAAAGATTGTTGATAATACAATATTTTCATGAGTTCGTCTTATTAAAGCGTGTTTTTTTTTATTATTATATTCATCATCAGAGCACAAAAATGAGTCAATGCAGCTGCCACAGATAAAAACCATTTTATGACATTAGAAAAAAACATATTTTCACCTATTTTCGTTTGTCAATACAGTCCGCGTCTAGAAGGCTCAACAAAAAATGTATGTAGTTACAAAAATACTACTTCGATCGGATGCGGGTAGTTACAAAAATATATATATCTATCTAGCACAGTCCCGTCGGTGTGAAGCGAGGCGGTGCGGGGCGACGACCAGCTGCTACGCGGCTCTCTGCCGACAAACATACGAAACTTTTCAGCATGTGTAATTTAGTGTAATTTCGTTGTTATTAATTATATCAATTAAAAGACGGCAAAATAAGGCGAAGTTAAAAGTGACTCAAAAAGGACAATTTTAGTAAGAACGACGTATTGAATACTGAGAACATCATTGTAATGAGTCCAGTTACTTTATGGACAACAAAATAAAAAGACTTCATAATTTAGTATAGGCAGCATAATATGCTGTCATTAAACTACATCTTTAACGTCTTCTCTAATTGCAAAATATTATTTTTATATCAATATAGTGGCCTTTGACTTTCTTACAAAAGTACTAAACTTTCCTGCTTATAATATGTGTGTAGATAAATATACTCACTAGTGGCTAGGACAGGAAGGGGTTCGGCGTGTGCCTTGTGGGCGGCGGGGACCACGGGGACGAGGACCTTGCGGGGGCCCACGGGTCAGACGCTGGGGCCCCGGGCCCTAGCCCCATGTTCCCAAGAGGGGCCATACTGTTGCCAAGTGGGGCCATACTATTGCCAAGTGGGGCCATCGTGGAGTTTAACGTCGCTGCAGTGCTAAGAGCCATCGTGTTGTTTAACGGGGCCATCGTGTTGTTTAACGGGGCCATCGTGTTGTTTAACGGAGCCATGGTGTTGTTTAACGGGGCCATCGTGTTGTTTAACGGGGGTAAAGTGTTGTTTAATGGAGCCATGGTGTTGTTCAGTGGGGGCATGGTGTTGTTGATTGGGGCCATGGTGCCGAGTGTGAGGGGGGAGAAGGCTGGCGATGAGGGGGGGAAGCTGAGGTTCGGCGCTAGACCCATTTGCTGCTGCTTTATCTCGTTGATCGATAGTTTTGCCTGAAATGTAAAGAATGATGTTAACGTTATTTATTTGTGTAATTATATTAGCTTCAATGAAAATAAATGATTTCTCTAATTCATACAATAAATGTATAACAATATTAAACTATGTATTATTATTATGTAGTTGTTTTCACATCACGCAAATACATATTTAGACTAGCAATTAACTTTTTAACTGTAATTACTATAATTATTAATTAATTTATTTATTTATTAATAGAACATCAGAGGTCCACTTGTAAGTATTATTTCTTAATTACTATGTTAGTTTACATTGTTTTTATACAGTTTACATTTACATTAATTTAAATATTATCATTATTGAATATTTTACCATTTATAATTAGTCACTATAAATAGAAACTTTAAGGGGTTCTGTTTGTTTTTGTTATATTTCAGGGGCTATATAGGCTATATGTCTGTAGCTACGTTAGAGGTTATTTTTTGAGTTATGCGTCACTAATAATTCGTCAGGGGTTAGGAGGGTTGGACGCACTCACCGGCTGCGGGGTTGCGAACATCTGCTTGGGGGGTTCAGCGGCGAAGGGGTTGGGCGGCGCGGGGGGCAGCAGCCGCTCCAGGTTCACCAGCGACGAGTTCTCGCCGAGGAACGCTGAGGGGGACTTCTTGATCGCGCCCGTGCTGGCCCCCGTGCTGCTGGGGGTCAGGTTGTCGTCTGCAAATGGGAGGGGTTCGATGCATTGATACGTAGAAATCAGTTTATATATGTGTCTGTATTAATTATATTTTACATATTTATACAAATTACATAGGTATTCAATTTCGCTATATTTAGTGTGTGTGCGAGTATTTACGGACGTGTGTATTTACGTGTGAATAGATAAATTGCCGTGAATGTCTGCGTTATATATGAGTGTACGGGTGGGTAGGCACACATACATACTTTTACACCTGCGTGTATCAGTACGTACACATCAAGTGTCTTATATTATGTATTCATATGTACGTACTAAGATATAAGTATGAACGCGCACGAGTGTGTGAATGTGTACGCATCGAGTATCTTGTTTATGTGTATGCTCGTGCTTTGCGTGTGTTCATTGTGTATATGTATTATTGAAGTGAAACTTCTTTATCGGGGTTAGAAAAAAATTTTGTGTAATATTTTTTCGTTACGCGTGACATTTTTCCGTTACGCGCCATCTTATCCCTACCACGCGTGATTCGACGTATTTCTGTAAAGTTGCATATTATAGTATATTATTTTTTGAAAAATAAGGTCATAAAGAAGTTTCACTTATTACGTGTGTGCACTAGTACACGCACACATTTTTTTCTGTGTGTACTCACTAAGAGCGGATAGATCGAAGGGATCCGCTTCGTGCGCGCCGCGCTGGACCGGGCGCTGCGACAGCGCGTCGAACTGCTCCAACTCAGAGGACGGGGACGATATCACCGATACGGGTGATTTGCTCTGTGAAAACAATATACATTTCGTCTTATTATTATTGTAAATGTGTCAGTTTGTGCTGGTGGATGTATGTTTGTTAGTATTGAACGAAAAAATACTGAACAGCTTATATATTACGCTATCGAAAGGTTGGTTATGGGGTTTATAAAGCGAAATCCTCAACGCGATATTCGTGTTGTCAAATCGTCAACTTTATTCTCATGGATACATAGTATACAAAAAAGTCGCTTTACGCCATCTGTCTTAATAATCTTTAAAAGTCAGTAAACTTTGATGAGGGATTTTTCAATAGATATAGTGATCCATGAGGAAGAGTTTATTATATAATTTAATAGGTTTTAGATAGCTGAAAGCTAGTAAATTATACACTGAACTAAAACTTCTACGTGTAAGTATTAATACAATAATATACCTGAGCCAACGGTGCCCAAGGGTCAGGATTAGAGTTAGCCGCCAACGGAGCCCACGGGTCGCGCGCCGGACTGTTCACACCCGACCACGCTTCTGAACTTGTATCCTGCGAAATAACATAATTAATTTTAAAGAAATGTCTCAATTTTATCAAAAATATTATTATTAATTGCAAGTTTACGAGGGTAAACGTACGGTACGGTTATTTGTAAAATGAAAAGTGCATAAGTGAAGTCCCGTGTCCCCGAGAGGGGTAAGGGGCAGATGCATTATGCATACATCTGTTTCACTGATCGATTTTCTTTAGGGACAAGTAGGTGATCAACCTTCTGTATCCTACCAGACCGAGACATTTTTTTTTTCTTCGTCTCCACCGGGAATAGAACCCAGGACCCCTCGGTTCTACGCTCACGCGTCAACCAAAGTACCAAGGAGGCGGTTAATTGTAAAATGAAGTGTATTTTAAATTTTACAAGTTACTATGAAATTACAATATTTTTCAATTATTTCGACTACCTACTGAAACTTTATGACATTTTGCAATTATATTTACTGAAATTTTACATAGACGTTTAAATTCGAAACCTTAATTAACAAGACATCACCTAACATGTGCAATATTGAAAATTTTTAAAAGATTTAAGTGATTTCAATATTGAAGATACTATATCTAATCCCTAATAAAATATTCCTATTATATTCATAACAGCATTATTTACAACCCGCTAATACAATAACACAAAATCAAAGGCGGGTATTATACACGCTAGCATATTGAGCAGTAATCATATAATGAGATTACAATATATTATAGCACATGGCCTATTACATAAGATGTAACTCAATGAAGTTTTTTTATATAACCTTGTTAGAGGATTCAACGTATTTATATATTTAAAAAGATATATAAGCCGTTTTTTTATTTATTTTCTCATCTGAGAGTAAAGCAACATATTATGTTGCAAATAAAAATTTAATAACCTTCATATTAATGATATAAAAAAAAATATACCGGTCGAATTGAGAACCTCCTCCTTTTTTGAAGTCGGTTGAAACTGACCATGATAATATAGGGGTTTGTAGTTTTACTAAATGTGCGAAACAGATGAGCCGTTTTTTTATTTAGAGTTACTTGAGATTTTTTTTTCTAGAAAACGAACTTGAGTTACCCCCAATTCTTAAATAACGTGTATGAAGTCGCGAGCATGAGCTATGAATATTTCAAAATACCTTAGCGATAATTTACTTCTCCTTAATATAAATGTATATCTATACTAATAAAATGAGCTGAATATACAAAACGAGAATTGTCTAGCTCAAGTCCTTCTTACCATTGAATCCGAAAATATACTAACATCCAATGTATCCGGCTAGAAATAATTATAAAAACAAATAAAAAAATATCCGAGTTTAAAAATTAATATTATATTGTGTGTATGTATTATATATATATTATATTATATCTTATCTTATTATGTATTATATTATATCTTTGAGTTCAATCTCGATGAAGATTGCTTGAATCTTTGCCTGGGTGGATTTTTATTATTTTATAAAATTTATTCTTGTTATAATCGAGAATTATGGGAAAGCAAGAGGGATAGTACTATAACTTCAATATTTCACCGATTTCTGCTTATATAGCCAGTGGAAACGTGACTTCATTTAAAAAAATAAATTAACTGGGATTATAAAATAACGAGTGGGATTACACCTTCAATAATTTACCTGTTTCTGCTCCTGCGGCCAGGGCTCTTGTGGCAGGGTGACATCGAGCAGATCAAGCAGGTGGGATTGCTGGCCGTTAGTGGTCCCACTCGCCCCACCCACTGCCCCCACCGCACCACCGCTTCCTGTGGGCGATCTGGAGACGAAAAATATATTTTATAATATAAGAAATATAGATTCTATTTTTTTTATTTGTTATGTTTCAAATTATAACTACACAACATAAGTTTGCAAACTGAAATAAAATTATTTATGAATAGTGTTTAAAAAGATATTGAATCCCATTAGGATTTTTTTTATGCAAATAAATAATTTTTAGATTCCGACCACTAACATACTAAAATCCTAACGAAACAAAATATCTATGAATTACAAAATAACAATTCATTATGACTGAATACTGAATGATAAATATTGAAGGAATTTCGAATTTATGACTCATTCTTTCAATGTTTATCATCTGACTGTGTATCTGATGTTAACTTGACTACACTACTTACTTTTTTTTTTAATTTAACTTATTTTTTTTGTACCCCATTACAAAATTGACTAAAACTTACCACTTAAAAATATACATACATACATTACTTTGAAATACATACACTCACCGGCACGGAATCTTGGCCACTGCAAATTTTTGCGTAAAATAACACTATTTATTTTCTACTACAAAATTCAATAAAAATGTATTCAAAACTAGTTACTTCAATGTTTTTACTAACTTTTAGTAATAATTGAAAGTTTATAAGAAGTACTACCGCGTAGACATGAATTAAACAAGAATTTACGCTTTTCATGTGAAATTTAAATGATTTCTTCAAAAATGCACAAAAATTAGAAAGAACGTTTCCATAAAAAAAATTGAACCTTTTAATATAGGGTGTTTCCTTCTCTTGCCTTTAACACTGTTTGCATCCAGTCTGACATACTCCAGAAGACATTTTTGATGTCCACTTGAGCTATAGTGTACCAAACGGCCCCAGCTGTATTTCTAAGCTCATCTAACATTGGTGCTGGGTTGGAATCGAACTTTATGTTTCTTTTAAGCATGTCCCAGATGTGTTCTATTGGATTAAGATCCGGGCTACGAGCTGGCCACTCCAATTTTTCAATTATAACCTCTTGAAGGTACTCTTATACGCATCGTACGTCACGCGGACGTGCGTTATAGTGTATTAGTAGCAAATTTTCTTCACTGATAAACCTGTAATAGGGCTGAACATGTTCCTGGAGAATTTACTCGATGTACCTGATCAAATTTAAGCCATTATCTACGATAACTAACTCCGTGCGACCATCGGAACTTATACCTCCCCATACCATTATTGACCCTCGATGAAAAATCGCAGTTTGAGTGTGGTGATGGGTGAAAACCTCTCTTCTCGTCTCCTCTATACTGACTCTTGGCTATCAGAAGCTCGTAAAGTGCCTTAGCAGTCATCTGTGAACACCTCACGAGCGCACTGGCTGTGGGTCCAGTTTTCATGTTCTCGTGCAAAACGAAGACGTGCTTCTCTGTGATGTCTGAGGAATTCTGGACGGCGTGCTGGTCTGCAAACCTTCAAATTAACTTCCTTCATTAGTCTTCTCACGGATTGCTCACTCACATTTATTATCCTGGTGTTTTAGAGCCGATGGCGTATCTCAAAAACTGTCAGAAAGCCATTTCTGAGTATCTCTTGAACAATAAACGGGTCTTCTCGAGCTGATGAGCACCTCACGCCTTCATTTCCTGGTCTGCAGCTGGTGTGTAGCTGCCAGTCTCCTGGTATCTTCTCCATGCATAGTGCATCGCTGAACGTGGTACGTACTGTACATTAGGTACTTTACATTGCGGCAGTCATTGGTCTAACATTGTGATGGCCTGAGCAGGTTGTTCAGATGTTAACGGCATTTTTTATTGTTTGTTATGATCATTGACTACAGTACAACAATAACAATATCTTAAAACGGCATAAACGATATCGAAAAAAGTTTAAAACGAACAATTCGTAACTTCGGCTTAACCGCACAAATCACAAATTTCGAGTAACTCTTAAAAAGTGGTAAAAGATTATTCTCAAACTTAATGATTTCTTACCTTAAAATTTAACAAATAACATGTTAACACATCTGCATACAAAAAAATCGTGAAAAACACTTCAAACTTTTTTTATCGGCAAATTTGTAAGTGGCCAAGATTCCGTGCCGGTGAGTGTATATATAGGAAAATAATTTATTAAAATAATTATTAATAATGTTCTACACAGTACGACCACTTGCGCAAGCTACTCGCGCAAGTGGGCACAAACTCAAGTGACGTCACTAACTGAATTACATTCGGAAAGCAGTCGACGGTGCCGAACACCCAGCACTGGCATAGCTTCGGTGCTCTGCGCAAATAGCGCTTTAATCTGTACGGGGTAGGGTTCAATTTTCAAAAATAATATTACTTTGTATAATCAATAGCCGACTATTGATACATATTTTTGCAGGATAAAATCTTATATGTGTCGCAGTCATATGGTTGAATTTGCTATTTGATTGACTGATTAGCGTGTTCATTGAATTGATGATTAATTCAATGACTAAAGGACAACTCGTTAAGTTGTTGAATGTAACGTTCAACGTTTTGACTGAACGTGGATTATTCGATCGAAAAAGGGAGGATCTTCGATCAGTCTACTCAATTGGCCTGATTGGATTGATATCGGAAAGTTGTTTATATGCTATGTAACGAAATCATTTCGGTTGCGCAATTCAGAGCGAAGTGTCACTACAGAGCGAGGCGAGCAATTTTATGGGAACAACTATGTATAGTAACAAATACAATTGACACAATTCCACTTAGACCGGGAGATATTGACACAAAATTTCGAGTCATTTGTAACAGGATGGCGGTTCTACAGGGTTCTTAGTACGCAATGACAAAAAGAAAAATGATGGTGTGAACGCTGGTACCGGCGGCTTAGTCGCGTGGGCGTTAGTCGAACTCGTCGGAAAATAGCGAAAGTCAAACGATTGGTAACAGTATGGCACTTATTTTTCCTGTAAGTTTGAGGATCAACGAATATAAATACAAAATTTCAAAGATCTAGGTGTTGGAAATCTTCACTTATATAAATTAATAATAAATTAATTTGTCAAGTATGACAGCACTTTTTCCCCCTACTAGAAGTATGGTAAATATAATAATGGTCACATTTTATCAAATACTCTCCAAAAATCCAAATGCAATACTGGTACAAAAAGTTTGGCGAAATAAAAATTTTTTGCAGATTTTCGGCGGTATGGCGACCATTTGGAATCGTCCGAAAAGTATGGCATGGCGATTTTCGTAAATGGCTGCACGACGATGGTTACCTGTGCAAAAGTTAGCCTGGTACAAATGGTTGAATAATTGTTTTATTTAAATCAACACATTCGCGTCGGTATGGCGGGCTGTAAGTCACACCGGAAAAGTATGGCATGACACTACCGCCTACTTCTTTTTTATGAGCTATCGGTAAATTCTAAAATTTTTGTGTTACAAATCGTTTGACTTTCGCTATTTTTCCGACGAGTTCGACTAACGCCCACGCGACTAAGCCGCCGGTACCAGCGTTCACACCATCATTTTTATTTTTGTCATCGCGTACTAAGACCCCTGTAGAACCGCCATCCTGTTACAAATGACTCGAAATTTTGTGTCAATATCTCCCGGTCTAACTCGTATGAAGTCGACCCGGTATCTAGTCGCAACTAAAGCTCCCCACTGAGTGGTCACCGGTCACTGCACACAGAGCTCACTCACTGGAAGTCGTTCTGCGACTGGCTGATGGCGAGCTGCAGGCGCACGTCGTCCGAGCGGCGCCGCCTCTCCTCGCGCTCCGCCTCCTCGCGCGACATGGCCAGCGCCAGCTGCAGCTGCAGCTCCTCCTCGCCCGCGGTCAGCGGCCGCGCCAGCTCGGCCTCCCGCCCCGACCACGAGCCCCCGGAGCCCCCGGAGCCCGCCGCACCAGCTGAGCCCAGGGAACCGCCGCTGCCGAGCTGTGGATACACGCCAATTTCAATTAGGAATGTTTCAAAACGTCCTAGAATAATAATCTTAATACTATTATAAAGGCGAAAGTTTGTAAGTATGGATGTATGGATGTATGGATGTATGGATGTTTGTTACTCTTTCACGTAAAAACTACTGAACCGGTTACAATGAAATTTAGCACACATATATTGGGTAACTTGGATTAACACATAGGATAGGTTTTATCCCGAAAATCCCACGGGAACGGGAACTATGCGGGTTTTCCTTTGAAAACGCGGGCGAAGCCGCGGGCGGAAATCTAGTAAATAATATAATAAAAAGTTCATTTATTTGCCTTCACAACTTAAAACTATTAACAGAGGAACTAAATATGTAAACGTGTAGCATTTTCGTTGTGAAGGACTAGTGTCTGAAATAGGTATTTGAAAGACCTGTAGTACAGATCAGAATAGTAGAGAGCTAGAAGAGTTCAGGCATGGGTCGCATGTGCAAATTGTGGCCATAATCTGCTATATTTTTTTTTTTATTATTGAACTGCAAATGTTCTAGTGACTCTGTCAAATATAAAAGTGTCATATAACTATAATAAATAAACATTGTTTCTTCTTTCTAATAATATGCTGATGTAATTTTTAATACAACATAATAATTATACATATATTTAAAAATTCTAAGATTTAATGCCAGCCCAAATATTAGTCAAAAGCAATTAATTTGACTGATTACAATTTACACTTTTGACTTCTTTTTCACACACTTCTTATCGTTCTAACCGACACATAAGAAACAATACATATCCAATATTGTAAAACAGGCTTCTCACCGCAGGATACGTAGGACTCGAGGGGGTATCTAACGCTCCGTCACTACCAAACGCACTGGCGCTTTGTGCAAAGCGCTGTTTCGCTTTGAGCGCACGCGCACGCTCATTCTTCAGCCGCTCCTCGTCTTTCAGCAGGTGGACTAACTGCTTCGCCTTCTCGCGGACGTTTAGACCTGGAAAGGGGGAATAGATGGTGGTGAGCTCAAATGTTTATGAATAGATGTTTAGACCTGGAAAGGGAGGGATTTGGGGTTAATTAACACATTTTTAGTTGAATACACTTCTCGATGAGGACTTGTGTGAACTGTGAATGTAACATCAAATTTAAATGAGGTAAATAAGAGGAGTATTTGCAGAAGGAAAAATTCTAGATTTCCCATTGAATTGATATGAAAAAAATTTGAATAAAGTACAGAATGGAGATAAGATGTTAATAATACGATAAACGCTCAAATCTATAGGTTCATCATGAAGGTATTCACTGAAAAAATACTATATATAATAAAATACACACACAGACTGTTTAAATCAATCTAAAACAATGATCACAACTGTCCTCTCTGAACTCTTTAAGCAACTACGCCCATTGTTTTAAAATTTACTTATATTTATTATTTTTTATTTATGAAAAACCCATTCCTGTTTAGATAGCGAATACGCCCACATTTAGTCATGTTTTTCAAACTAATATACCTTCAATTACTTATGAACCCTAATTCTGTGCTACAAGAGTTCAAAACCATATAATATTATGTATGGTTCTTTTATATGGGTGAGGTTCAAAACAATAACAAAATAGTATCTCATTTGCATTCTAAAACGAAAACGGGTATGCAATCTCTATTTTTATGTGAAAAATCATTCTTTTTCGCCCTATATCGACAAACATTTATCAAATAAACTTCCTCGAAAACTGCCTAAAACTCCAAACACGTACGTAATTAGAGACGTCAAGTAATTCATCAAAGTAATTGATATCACTGGCAGAAATCGATACGATAATTCGATTAGACAAGCTGTTTACATAGCGAGAAGACCTGCATGTGTTTTAATCAACTCGTGTGTGTGACATGTTGGATCTTAGTTGGGGAGGCGAGGTAGCTAAATGGCGTAATTCGACGGCGCCGTCGAGACTTATCAAAATCGAAAGATAAAATAATTTCGAAAAGAAAAGCTTGTATGGTAAAAACCATTTTAGCGGTGGGTTTGGCGTGTACGGTTTTTCAAAAATGTAAAAAAAAAAAACAGTTACTTGGGCATTCTCGAGCGCGTCAGATATTCATACTACGTATGCCCCAAGTGCCTCTGATAACAACGGTATACTAATCTGCCGGTTTGCGTGGTGGGGCTAGGCATATAAATTAGTCAAAAATGCACAAAAAAAATTTACTCGAGCGCGCCAGATTTTCGGAAGGGGTGTTAAGTAGGCCCCAAGGAAGCTCCCCTTAAAAAAACTGACGATTTCGGCCTGACGATAAGTTACGATAAATTTTTGAAAATGCAAAAAAAATAAGTCTTTTTGAAATACTCGAGCGCGTCAGATTTTCATAGGGGAGGTTTATCTCGGTATCCTGAAAGCATATTTTCTTAATATGACAAAAATGTTGGTGGGTTCTCTTAATCTGACCGAAAAAGGTTATTGGGTTTCTTTTTTTTAATCATCGTTATTTCATATCAATTTTTTTAACACCCTCAGTTTTCGAGATATACTCAAAAAACCGGGAGTTTAAGTTTTTATGATGCTTCAAGTCAAAAAGTTTTAACTTTGGACAAAAATGTAAAGAGACCTTTTTTGTGTAAAATAAAATTACCTTTTTTGTGTATTTATACTTTTTTTTGTAAAATGTATCGTTCGCGACTTATATACTGCAACGCGTTTTTCGGAAGATGAAAAACTCCTCCAGACTTCCGGTCATGCGGAAACCGGCAGATTTTGTATTTTTAGTAAGTTTTAGATTATATTCTTCAAAATAAAAACTAAAAAAATCGCGCTCGAGAATGCCGGATTAACGTTTTTTTTTTACAAGTTCGCGACACTATAACTCGGCGGCGTCAAGGACTTATCGTCAGATTAGTTAAATTTAGTCTTATAACACTAAAATCAACCCCCAATATCTTAATCTGACGCGCTCGAGTATTTCAGACTATCGATTTTTTTTTACTAATCTGATCGTCTATCCTAGGCGCGCGTCACTACATATAGAGCTAAATAGTTTACAATTTAAATTCCCCTATTCGCCTCCCTATCTATAGTGCGAATCCTGAGTTCTGTAGGAAATTTTTGGGATACTGATTCTAATAAGGCATATATTTTAAGCAAGCTATGAGTAGTTCAATCTTAAAGATAGTTCATGTTAAATTTCCTTTCAAGTATAATGACAAATTACAAAAACTGGCACACCAGACAATAATTTTTCTATTATATTACACATACATACATCAAAAAAGTCACCTTGACCATTCCTAACGATCATTAACGCAATAAATTGTATATTATATTCATTGAAGAGTCAAAAAAAATGCGCACATACCTTGATCCTTCCCCTCCTCCATATACTGGAAGTCCTTCAGCGTGTGTATTGCAAATATATTCTCTTTGCACTGCATCGCCACCTTCTCACTGCCCGTCTTGATCAGGTACTCCATGAGCACCAGCGCCTTGTACACGTGCCGCCAGTTCTTGCCGTGGTCGTTGAGCCGCTTCCATATCATCTGCATGATCTCCGTGAACGCCATCACGTTGTACGTGAGGTCGGCGATCTCCGCCATCAGCGTGCTGGACGGGCCCCATGGGTCGTTCGATGTTGCTTCGCGCACTTTTACCTGTAATACGACAGTTGTATCTATGAAATATAGGAATTTAGTCCTCTCCTTATTCTAATCCTGCTTATTGACAAAACTTCGTCCAATTCCACATTGGACGAAGTTTTGTCAAAAAGGCAGGATTCTTTACTAGTTTGGCAGTTCGTTCTGCATGCAAGACAAGTCATGCGCTATGAAATTAGTTGTTTGTTATATGACGATCCAGATTTTTGAATAGTGTTGCAGTTCTTATTTGCCTACGAGTCATGTTATGGGCTTTTGTAGAGAATGAGGATTACGTTATTATGTGTGGTATTTTTGCGTAATATTACTTTTTCATACGCAACGCATCTCGAAAATTGTTATCTTATCTTTTACAACTTTACAGAGACAATTAAGCAACACTATTTTCTAGTTGGATAACGAAGAAGAACCTGAATTATCGCCTTTCAAATTACACTATCTCTGATCATAGTTAGTCAAACCCAGAAAAATAGACTATTACACATTTAAATTGAATTTGTGTTAAAGAACTGATTACATTCTACATAGAAATTTTTTTCATTACCAAGGCTGTGGTCTATAGAAAGAGTTCTTACACGTGGTTGGTGAAATTTCTAATTAGCATTCAGACGGTGGTCCGTGTTGGTTGTATAAGAATGTAACGGATTTGTCCAAGGGCGAATGCCTTTGATGCGGGTGTTAACGTAACTTGCTTAATTTAACTCGTTTAGTTTCTATAAACACTTTAACTAAATCTCTACGACTCTATCAAAGTGTGAGAGAAGGTAATAGATATGGCAAATTCTGGCAACATTCAACTTGTAAAAATCATCGAGATCATCTATCGATCATCGGTTAAATAAAAACTAAGTTATTCTCTATTTCAGCTATACTCTAAGTGTGTTCCGCGGAACCCTAGGGTTCCGCGATACCTCTGTAGGGGTTCCGCAAGAATTTAGACAAGCACTTGCGATGAAGCAAATGCCATCAAATCTAAAATTAGTTATGGATGAAGCGGTCAAAATAATTAATTTTATCAAATCACGACCACTACAATCCCGATTGTTTTCATTATCGTGTGAAGATTATGGCAGCAAACATAAAACACTGCTGCTCCATACAGAAGTGCGATGGCTGTCTCGGGGTAAAACTTTAACAAGGCTATTTGAACTTAGAGCCGAGTTACAAATGTTTTTTTTCAGCAGATACTTCTTTTAATTTGAAGGACCGTTTGTATGATAAAACTTGGTTGTTCCGATTGTCTTTTATGGCGGATATCTTTCAAAAACTGAACGAATTGAATTTATCATTGCAAGGTAAACAGACAACAGTGTTTCGGACAATACCAAAGTAACTGCCTTCAAATGAAAATTAGATTTTTGGATTATTTGCGTTGGTAAGAAAGAAATAGAAAGCTTTACGTCACTCAGTAAGTTTGTTAGCGATAACGACTCAGAAATGTTTTAAGTTGATGTGTTTGAAGAAGTAGTCCAATATCTCAGTTCGATGCGCGCATCTTTTGAAAAGTATTTTCCCGAAGAACAGAATACAAAAATGAAACTAAATTCATGGATTCATAATCCTTTTTTACCCGACTTGCAAAAGCCCGAAAGTATGTCAAACGAGATATATGAATCTCTTTTAGAAATGTCATCAGACACAAGTATGGAGTCACTGTTCAAAACGACGCCTCTTAACGATTTTTGGTGCAAAATCGATGATGAATATCCAATGCTTGGCAAAATGGCTCTGAAAATTCTTCTCCCGTTCCCAACAAACTATTTGTGCGAAACAGGATTCTCAACCTATGCAGCCACGAAAACAAAATATCGGAATAGACTGGACGCCGAACATGATATGAGACTTCAACTGTCTTCTATCAAACCTGATATCAACCAATTGATGAAAAATAAAAAACAGTTTCATAACTCCCATTAGTTAGATTTTTTCTTTTTTAATAGAATTTATGTATATGTATTTTCTATTATTGTATTTGCCATGTGGTAAAGTAAGTAATAATTAGTACCTAACTGTTACATTGTACTTTTATTATGCTTGTTAATAAAGAATACACTTTTAAAAACTATTGTTTTATTGTAGGGTTCCATCAAGTATTTTGCTTCCCAAAAGGGTTCCGTCACCAAAAAAGTTTGAGAACCACTGCTCTATTTGATATTTATTCTGTCACAAACTTAACGGTCACAATATAATGTACGCTTACAATGTATGGCTAACACTTACGAATTCCCAATATACATCGTATTAACACCATCTGGCGCTTGTCACTAAACCCTAACCAATGAGTCGTCAATAATGCATGCCACGAGGAAATTTACATTTCCGAAGCTCTTATATCCCCATTATGACCTATAGAAAGAACCAAAGATATCCGTAAAGTCAGGCATGTTTCTTGTACCAAATTACACAAGGTCAAGGGTCCCTTCCGCGCCGCAAACGCCATTCGAATCTCAATAACCCCACTTATTTGGTATTCATCGAGCCTGTAGGAAGAGGATCTTGTATCTTCATAACTCAATTGATGTGCACTTCCGCTGTCTGTTTATCGCGTCATGTGTTTATAACTATCATTCGCTGATGGAGTGAGATTAATGTTTTTAACTTTTTATGATGCAGGAAGGCAAAAGTGTGGACGTGCTACTTTGAGATGACTAGACTATCAATGTGCGATAAGGTAGATTCGCCTATTTTAGAACACTTCCGTAAAGTTCTAATATATAATCACTAATCATATATCATAAGTAGTATTGTGTTTTTAATTTTATGTTCTTGTTTAATGTTAATTGTTAATAAATAAATATTTTTTATCAACTGAAAATTAATATAATTCATAATTAAATTAAGCACTATTATATTGACTAGAATAAAATTATGTATTGTTACTAACATAGGTATAAGAATATTGTTACTAACAAGTGGACCAATGATGTTACAGTAAATAAATAAATGAATGAATGAATGTAATATTCGATATTATACTAAAGAGAAAAAAAAAAATATTAAAAAAAGCAAAGGGGATTAAAAGCTACTCTACTAATGTTGTTCATAATTTGATAACGGAACAATAATTTGTACCGAAGACAAATAGCTTACTATACAAAACTTAAGTCCTACAAATCGACACACATTAATTAATACCAGCGGCCGGAAGCCGGACGAATTTCAAATCTTGGCTTAGCTTTATATAAAATCACATTTACACCTTAACGTGGAGTCTTTACCCATAATCACCTCGTATTAATTCATCATAGAATATAAGTAATAGTAGTTACATACGTAAGCTAATGTATTTACGTCACAACTTGCCAATTGTCAAGTCATAGTGCGACAAAAAAGGGTTAAACCTTCTCACCTGAGCATCAGAGTAGTTGTGCGCAAGATTCTTGATATTTCTCCTTAGCCCCGCCACGTTTACTTGCATTTCGTCCCCGTGAAGGGAGTTCTGGAACAATACAGAATAACGTATTAACCACAGAACATTATTGAATTTATTGTAAACTTCTTTTCAGTTGCTATTAGCTACCAACTAATCTAGAACAATTTTGGCTTAGGAGCTTAGACGGCGCCAATGTAAAAGGCTTCTTCACTGTAGAAGGTTAGTAAAAAGCAAGTCATTCTCATTCATTATGTAAAATACCTTGTTGAAACAATATTATATTAACCTACCAAGTTAGATATTAAATCATCCCAAAATGTAATCGCATTTGTTTGCTGGATCTACAAAGGCCTGCCTATCAAATAGTTTTCATTAGTTATAGGATTGTCTTTTCCTATCACAACCATCGACTCCCAATTTGCACATAAAGACAAATACAATCCAATAATGTTTTCGAAAGTCGATTGAGACAAAGGCTTACCGAGGTGCTCCCGCTCAGTCTACGCTTAGATAAAATTAATTTTTACAGTGTTATTGACCTGCGCGACCAATGTTATTTGTTACGCTTTTAAATTGCACAGATAAGATAGTTCTATTGTGTTATCGCTGTTTGCGCTCATGATACAATGCCATCTCATGTGTATTGTTTTAGCGAGTGTGAAACAACCTTCGCACAAAGTATTTTTGAATAGATTAATGACTTTTGAACTGATTTCAAACTCGTTTCTTTAACCTGATCCCTAATCACGCTTACTTGTTTAAGCTGTAAAGACGTGAGTGCAATCAAATAAATCACCGAAAAGGCTTTTTCATTTACCTATTAACTCTTCTGCGATTTACTTCTACGCATTTATTATCGCGATAGAAAACAACCCGAGAACCCCAGAAGCTACCGATGCCGGACAACATAGTGTATTATTTTATCCTATCCTACCAGTGCCATTTTCCTACATAAGAGTATTCCATCCTGTTGATAGGTATTATAAATGAATACAAGTTTCACGCAGACACAACAAAACATATTCTGATTACACCTTTTTTTTTATAGTGGGGAAATCTTCCAAAGATACCCACGGCCCCCGGGGAAGGAGCCGTGGGTTATGTCGGATTCTTACCGACTAAAACCCCACTGTGTTCCGTCGAGCCGCTTTAATGATGGGGCCGCGGGTATTTGTTAGAATTCTTCCGCGACATTCTGATTACACCTGGCAGTTAAATAGCTTATACATCAGAACAGCCCATAGGCTGTAATTTACTATAAGCTACTGCCTAAGGTCGTGCGAGTAAAGCCGGGACATCATCTAGTTTGCTTACATAAGCCACTGCAGCCTTCTACGTGGTTATGAGCGCTGCAGTGGGAGGAAGCCCTCCTCCGCCTGGCTGTTGGCAAGTGAACATTATTGCATGTTCATGTAATGGCTTACATAAATTATGATATATTAGGTTAGGTTAGAATCTGGAGCGTGTGAAAGACTTTCTCGCTAATTCCTATTGAGACGACATTTTTAATCGCATTTTTATGTACTTATTGAAATCAAGTTTTTAGTATCGAGTTTAGTAAGGCAGGATTGTCGAGGTAATTACAACTAAACACCAATAATTATTATCTGTCAGTTCGTTGCGGGTATTATCTGGAATGGCTGGATGATTTTGAGGTGACTTAATAATTATAGATGATATGTATTATGATTCTGGTGGCATACCTTCTTATAACACGATTCAACGAACGACGAAATGAGATAGTTTGTTACATTTTCTGAATATTAAAAAATCCTTGAAATCACTTTTTATAGCTTCACTTCCAAAGGCTGCATATTGCCAAACGGAGCGTCACAGACCACAGTGTAACGGTTTCATCTTAAAAGATCCACTACGTTTTATCAAGGCCACGCAAAAAAATTTTGCGTTCGTGGTCGGAATTCGAATAGAATGTAAGTAAATTAATAACTAAAAATACACTTATTTTGTTTTTATTGGTATTTATAAGAGAACCAGTTGATAACGTCAATTAAGGTCAAATATATTTTCAGAGCACCTAAAATGTTAAAGTACTTACCAGTACCTGAGCGTATTTCAGTACAAGTATCTGAACGTATTTTAATTTTTAAAATTATTCTACCTCCGGGAAGTTGGCACCGCACTTTGAAGTTAGAAAAATTTTAAAGTTTGTTCCAGATTGTTCTAGGTTTGTTCTACATTGTTCCAGAATTGCATACAGCTGAGATTAAAACTTTTCGAGAAAAGTCAAAAAACCCGATTTTTGAGCTGGCACCGCACTTTTTAGATATCGCGATTCTGGCGGTTGTTCTGAGTTGTTCTAGGTTTGTTCTATATTGTTCCAAAATATCGCGTCCGAAAAAAATTTATTTTCCACAAAATTCGTAAAAAACTAAAAAGAAGTTGGCACCGCACTTTGAAGTTAGAAAAATTTTAAAGGTTGTTCCAGGTTGTTCTAGGTTTGTTCTATATTGTTCCAAAATATCGCGTCCGAAAAAAATTTATTTTCCACAAAATTCGCAAAAAACCAAAAAGAAGTTGGCACCGCACTTTGAAGTTAGAAAAATTTTAAAGGTTGTTCCAGGTTGTTCTAGGTTTGTTCTATATTGTTCCAAAATATCGCGTCCGAAAAAAATTTATTTTCCACAAAATTCGCAAAAAACCAAAAAGTAGTTGACCTCCGGGAAGTTGGCACCACACTTTGAAGTTAGAAAAATTTTAAAGGTTGTTCCAGGTTGTTCTAGGTTTGTTCTATATTGTTCCAAAATATCGCGTCCGAAAAAAATTTATTTTCCACAAAATTCGTAAAAAACCAAAAAGAAGTTGGCACCGCACTTTGAAGTTAGAAAAATTTTAAAGGTTGTTCCAGGTTGTTCTAGGTTTGTTCTATATTGTTCCAAAATATCGCGTCCGAAAAAAAATTATTTTCCACAAAATTCGTAAAAAACCACCTCGGGGAAGTTGGCACCGCACTTTGAAGTTAGAAAAATTTTAAAGGTTGTTCCAGGTTGTTCTAGGTTTGTTCTATATTTTTCCAAAATATCGCGCCCGAAAAAAATTTATTTTCCACAAAATTCGCAAAAAACCAAAAAGAAGTTGGCACCGCACTTTGAAGTTAGAAAAATTTTAAAGGTTGTTCCAGGTTGTTCTAGGTTTGTTCTATATTGTTCCAAAATATCGCGTCCGAAAAAAATTTATTTTCCACAAAATTCGCAAAAAACCAAAAAGAAGTTGGCAGCGCACTTTGAAGTTAGAAAAATTTTAAAGGTTGTTCCAGGTTGTTCTAGGTTTGTTCTATATTGTTCCAAAATATCGCGTCCGAAAAAAAATTATTTTCCACAAAATTCGCAAAAAACCAAAAAGAAGTTGGCACCGCACTTTGAAGTTAGAAAAATTTTAAAGGTTGTTCCAGGTTGTCCTAGGTTTGTTCTATATTGTTCCAAAATATCGCGTCCGAAAAAAATTTATTTTCCACAAAATTCGTAAAAAACCAAAAAGAAGTTGGCACCGCACTTTGAAGTTAGAAAAATTTTAAAGTTTGTTCCAGGTTGTTCTAGGTTTGTTCTATATTGTTCCAAAATATCGCGTCCGAAAAAAAATTATTTTCCACAAAATTCGTAAAAAACCACCTCCGGGAAGTTGGCACCGCACTTTGAAGTTAGAAAAATTTTAAAGGTTGTTCCAGGTTGTTCTAGGTTTGTTCTATATTGTTCCAAAATATTGATGTTTTTGAGAATTTAAATAAACAGAATGGAAGCAACCTTATAACTCAATAAATAAAGTATATTTTTAAATGTAGTTCCGTTTATAGTAAAAGCCGCTTTGCGTGTTTTATTGTTTCGTCTTTCACATTCGTTGCAAAAATTGTGATAGAGTAAATCGTCTACTGCACTCTTCCTAGTTTATAATGTCAACTAAAAAAAATGAGAAACGAGTTTCGACACGAAAAAAATCTGTGTTACCACTTAAAGTGAACTTAAGGTTTAAGAAACAAATTGCTAATGCGACTGCTGTGTATCAGTCTGAATTGAAGGAGCTTTTGAAAACTGCCAAGCAAGAAAAAATTACAAAATTCTTCAAACCATTGCCTAAGTCTTAAGATAATTAATTAAAATGTTCAATAACTTCAATTTTAATTAATTTTTTATGCATTTGTTTTTTTTTTTTATTTCGTCACCTAGGAACGTATTCCCTATAATCCCATATAAATTACCATTCCGTATTCACGGTTTCTGTATTCACGGCATATTTATGGAACATATACCCCGCGAATAAGAAACTTTTACTGTACAATTGTACAGTTTGCTTTCTGCTACTCGTTGTGCTGGAGAAAAAATTTAATTTTTCGTTAATGAAGACACAAAAAAAAATGCGTTTTTTACAGAAGTTGACCATACCATTTTCGAAAACTAAAAAACACAAGAGTTGTGCTGAATGGTGTTGAGTCTGTGATACTTGCTGAGTAAAAAATAAAATATCTTCTTCTCTTCATCTTCAAAAAAAATGAATTATTTTTATAACAGAAGTGTAGTTTTTTCTTTGATGGGTCACCAAAGAAAAAACTACACTCAAAGACCGACTCTCTAACTTCAATATGATTTCACTAGAAGATCGAAGGGACATTTTTGATCTAATTTTCGTACCTAAACTTTTAAACAATAATATTGACTGCCCCCAATTGCTAACAAGACTCAACATTCGCCATTTTTTTACGAAATTTTTGAAACATAATTTTTTTTCGGACGCGATATTTTGGAACAATATAGAACGAACCTAGAACAACTCAGAACAACCGCCAGAATCGTGATATCTTAAAAGTGCGGTGCCAGCTTCTTTTTGTTTTTTTACGAATTTTGTGGAAAATAAATTTTTTTCGGACGCGATATTTTGGAACAATATAGAACAAACCTAGAACAACCTGGAACAACCTTTAAAATTTTTCTAACTTCAAAGTGCGGTGCCAACTTCTTTTTGGTTTTTTGCGAATTTTGTGGAAAATAAATTTTTTTCGGACGCCATATTTTGGAACAATATAGAACAAACCTAGAACAACCTGGAACAACCTTTAAAATTTTTCTATATTCAAAGTGCGGTGCCAACTTCCCGGAGGTGGTTTTTTACGAATTTTGTGGAAAATAAATTTTTTTCGGACGCGATATTTTGGAACAATATAGAACAAACCTAGAACAACCTGGAACAACCTTTAAAATTTTTCTAACTTCAAAGTGCGGTGCCAACTTTTTTTTGGTTTTTTACGAATTTTGTGGAAAATAATTTTTTTTCGGACGCGATATTTTGGAACAATATAGAACAAACCTAGAACAACTCAGAACAACCGCCAGAATCGCGATATCTAAAAAGTGCGGTGCCAGCTCAAAAATCGGGTTTTTTTGACTTTTCTCGAAAAGTTTTAATCTCAGCTGTATGCAATTCTGGAACAATGTAGAACAAACCTAGAACAACCTGGAACAACCTTTAAAATTTTTCTAACTTCAAAGTGCGGTGCCAACTTCCCGGAGGCAATTATTCTTTTTGTTTATTGATTTTGGCGTTGTTTATGTACAAAAATTATTTACCTTTATAATTATCACGAATTATTTCTTTAACAAATAAACGATAGGACGGTAAGGAGGGATATTAATAATCATTTTCCAGATTAGATTTGTAAACATACCACCTTTTCCTGATACAGCTATCACATACATAATTGGTACATTGTTTACACAAAGTTATTTTAAAGAAAGTCACTTATAATATTGCTGTTACTTTGAAAATAGCAAGTCACGATACTTTTAAACTATCTTCGCTTGGCTTAGCTTGCATGACGTCATTGTACAGCAGACAGGCAAGGCGAAACCAAGGCTGTTGCACGGAAAAGTGATAACAGATAATTAGTATGCGAGTTCATATTTATGGTAAGTAGACAAAGACGTTGCCATGGTAACGCCAGGATGAAAGTGATGGTTTGGCCAACTTGGTCAGAAGGGATCAGCTGTTCAAAGAGTTATTGTTTTAGTAGGGTCAATGGTCAAAATTAGTCATGACACCACACATACGTTACGCCGCGATCATCATGCTTCTTAGAAGGACTACTCTTGAGTCTTGAATACGCAGAAGCCCACGGCCGCGGCGTGTTAGATGAATTACTTGTATTTATAATATGATATCATGGACGATAAATAATGACTGTATAAAAATAGTTTAACGTTCGGAAGTTAACCTCAGTGATAACATTACGAGTCCCTTAAAAATTACGCGATACAAAATTTTCACGGGTTTCATACATCAGCTGTTCATAAAATACTGCTCATACATTATAATAACTACAACATATTCACGTACATACATACACAAGTATATTATGTATAATAATCACCGAATCGTATCAGGTAGCTCGGTTCGGCGACCGTTCATATGTTAGGAAGATAGGGTATTGAACCGTCGCGCGTCGGAAGTCGGAACGCGTCCGGTCGCGCGCGCTGTCGCACTATCTTCCTATTCTCTAGCCACGGTGATGTATGGCAATTTTAACTGCTTTTGAGTAAGATAAACTTTTAATACAACGTAAAGAAACAAAAAAAATATAACATTGAACCAAAAATAATAAAAAAATGTATCAAAAAATAAATCGAAAGATGAACGATGAATTATGTACCTAAGTAAGGCACTTTTCACGTTGAAGAGTGAAAAAAAATCAGAATTTGATACTACACAATATAAATTAACACTTAAAGAGCGAATATCGAATACTAACAGATTTTTCTTCAAAAAATTTCATAAGAATTCACGTTATGTTGTTAATTGTTATCACGCCTTAGACAAATAAGTTGTAACTATTCTTTTTTTATAAAGCTATGCTAATCTAATGAACGATAAAAGCATTTTATAGCTTATCTATTACGAACAAACAAATGTAAGTAATCTTATTGATAACTACGTAAAACAAAGTCGTGCTATTATAAGTCAGAACGGCTGGTCTGATTTTTATATTTACCTATTTTGTGGGATTTATTACTACAAGTACTACAAAGTTTATCCTACTTTATTTATTAGCAGACTCACTAACCAAACGATGAAAAAAATCACGATAAAAATATAAGGATATTCATGCCACATTAAGTTGTTCGCAGTCAACTAGGTAGTAGGTATTATTATTTATTATCATGGATATAGATAGCCGAAAAGATTAGCTGACGCGACGTTGATAAAGTTTAAGTTTAGTCATCAACAAAACAAAAACATGAAGGGTTTCCTGATTCAGGAAACCCTTCATGTTTTTGTTCATGTTATTTTTTCCTATTCAGGAATCAGGAATCTGAATAGGAAAAAATAGGTGTAGCAGTTGGCAACTTGCAATAAAGCGGAAGAGTATGTTTGTTTGAACGCGCTAATCTCAGGAACTACTGGACCAAATTCAAAAATTCTTTCACCATTGGATATGTCCGTGAAAGTGCTATACGCTATAATATATCGACCCCTTGTAATTCATCTATACTAATATTATAAAGCTGAAGAGTTTGTTTGTTTGTTTGAACGCGCTAATCTCAGGAACTACTGGACCGATTTCAAAAATTATTTCGGTGTTAGATAGCCCATTTATCGAGGAAGGCTATATGCTATATATCATTACGCTACTACCAACAGGAGTGGAGCCACGGGGGTGAGACCGTGGGGAGCAGCTAGTAATTAAAGTAGCTAAACAAGACTGTTGGTTTACTTTGGTAAAGACAAACAAATTTTGCAACAATGTCACATTAACCGCTCCTGCGAGGTCGGCGCACACGAATTTATGATTACGTCCAACGCGATAGAGGTCACTTCGCTTAGCACGCTGATAATTATCCTGCACCTTGTTTACGTAGTGCATAATATAATCATATCGTTATTTATGATAATATAAATTGAGTAGATAAATACAAATACAAAAGAATCCCGACATGGAAGAGGTTGTAATCTCTTATTAGATTCAAAAAGCAGCCTACGATTTTTTGCCATGTTTCCACATTTCTTTAATAAGTAATTCATCCAAATCCGATTATGAACAGCTCAGTCGTGAAAACGTTACGATTTTTGCATTTAGACTATTACGTGTACGTGATTTGTGCTAATTATCATCATGACGAGCCGAGAAGTGCCTAGGGATAATTAATTGATTCGTATTTTATTAAGTCATAATTCTGAAAATCAAAAATATCCTCATAATTTTTGTATGCAAACTATCATCACGGGTAAAACCATTGTAGTTTCATATGAAGCTACGAGATCCTGTACATCTGACTCACATTACCGCGAATATTAATCATGTTTAAAACGTAACAATGTAGATAAAATATTTCGCATTTTATCAATAATATTTGGAAAGTGAGCGCTAATTTTAGATATCGATTCATTTTTGTTTACACGATCTCGTCTGTGTTTTTAGTAGCCTATGTTTTAAAAGTTATTATATAGTTATTACATAATCGTGTATACTTACGTAGATATACAGGTATGATACAATGTAAACAAATTAACACAAAAGACAAATGTTCACACTTAGGTAAATCAAAATAAAAATGATAAACAACTACCTACACAGATTCTCCGAAACTGATGATGATGATGATTAGAGTTTTTGTTAAACTTTGAAGGAAATTCCAATTGAGAAAAATATACATTTGAGAGCCCTAACTAGATTTTTTAAAGTTTTTGAAATAATAACTATAAGATAATATAACTTTTTCTATTTGGAAGATAATCTCTAGCTCGGCGAATTCAGCAAAATAGACTAAAAACCTCTTGAAGCATGCATGGTAAGAAATCAAAAAGTAAGATACATTATCATAATGCAGACTACATACAAATTAATTACTTTAACATAAAAAAGGCGTAAAACTGATATCCTTTAGTCGGAAGACGTTGGTACTACGCGTACCGACATCCTCGTGGATTCAGTCGTACTAATGATGTACTAATGCCATCAAAGATCGTATCAATCTCAAGAGTTCCTTCAAACATTTACACGAAACCTTGACCATATAAATGTACAAACACTACATTAAGTGAAACAGGTCACGACGATATTACCTAGTTCCCATTTAATGTAATTACGTAACCAACGACCTCCGCAAGGCCACCCGGAGTCGTCGACGGAGCAGTATCACGCGGGTAGGAAGGAAAACACTAAATATAAATGGAAATCGATCGTCATGAGCTTCAGGGTGAATCGAGAGTTTCCTACCTTCCGCATATTGAGAAAAAAACTGCTACTTCCACATTGAGCGCACAATGTAAAGAAGTACTGCCTCCTAGCTAGTATGTGTCCACTCTTCAGCTTTTTTGTGTGAAAGAGTAACACACATCTATGTATCTCTTCATAAACTGAAACTGACTTTGGGCATGTCTTGTGGATCAAAGGATGATGCCGAGATTCTATGTGACACAACTTCTGAATACGTCTGGTACTACCGCATGTGATCGCTGTACAAGTGTGCATAAATCGTATTTAATTCAGTTTATTTTTAATTTTATTTTATATTAAATTTTAACAGTTTCTTATCGATTTTTCATACGAGAAACAACATTGTGACTTGTGATAGTCGTATAGTCCTAATTGGTGGTAGTTTAAAAAAATGACATTGCAAAATAAGTAAATATAAGAGTTTTAGATTGAATTTGATGAGATTTCTATCCAAATCAGGCATGTGAAAGTTACCTTAATATTTTCATCTGCTTAAAATGGTAGTGCACCGTTCTTTACTACTATAGCTCTGTGTAGCTGACCCATTATAACTGTTAGGTTTACGCCAAGGTTTACGCAAAGGTAGCCTAGGTTACGCATGTTAATTATACAAGGGTTGTTATTTACCCACTGGGGCGATGGGTCTGGCCTTTATAGATAAGGTATAAATACTACCTTGCACCTTTTATTTCATCTAAATATAGACATATTTACATAGCTTCGCGTAGCCTTCGACTTCGTAGTAAAGATAGTTTACTGATGAAAATATGAATCAGGAAAGTAAAAAACACTCTTTTCAACAAATTTGTAAAGGTTATCCTCTAAACTCTAAAGGGTAAAAGTGACTTCTCTTCATTGCCTATTCTACTAATCTCGCTTAATATTATCAACGCGTAAGTTTGTAAGATCGAATATTTATTACTCTGTCACGCACAAACCACTGAACGGCTTTCGATGCTACTTGGCAGTTATATAGCTTATCCTCCAGAATAGTACATAAACTATAGAAATACTTGCTTTTGGGCGAAATCATGCGGCACAAGTAGTTAATACTCAGTAGTAATGTAAATATATGTACTGTGCAAATACTAAATTTGAAATTAGATCACATCAGAAAGAGCAAACCTACGGATTACAGTTTATATTTACATAAATACATACTTTTGCTTATCACACAATGGCGATAGCCGACGTCGTCACGATAAAAACTAACATGACTAGAATTTCCGAGTTATCCATATAAGGCGAGACTTGTATACAGTTGTTTCTGATCTACTACGTCTAGCGGGAATTCTCGTGATTTATCAGTTCATATTATAAAACAAAGTTCATTCTGTCTATCTGTACGCGTAAACCTCCAAAACGTTATTTTTTCGATTTTCATTCTGTTTTCACGAATGCACTATGTGGTTCTTTGAAGTAATTTAAGCAATTTGTTAAGTTTTAGATAACGCTGGGGACCATGGGCGGAAAGAGAGTTGTATAATTTTAGTTTTAGTTGTATAATACATTAAAATGTTTGTCAGTAGATAGAGTACTACAGCTGTATTGATTTCACTAATTTCGTAAATTAGACATTCGTCATATGTTTAGTTTGTTATAGATACTAGGCAGGTTTCAATAGAAAGCTGTTAATGATAATTGCAAACATTACTGTAAGTTATTAATAATTGGCAAACGAAGCTATCAAAATCTTCATACATTGGGGTGAATGCTTGAATTTTTTAAGATATGTTGTAAGACCCATTTAGTTTTGGTGAGTTTTGCTGGTTGTACATTTAGCTGCGAAAATTTCAGCAATGCTTCATTATTATAATGCAAAATACATTCACCGTTTAAACCAAAATGCTCATAAAGAGAGTGGAATGTTCATAATTAGGTATGGCAATACCTAATACAGCAGTGTTTTTGTGTTTAATTTAGTTTTTTGATACAATATTAAATCTTATACAGATTAAAAAACCTCTTATTAAACACCTATAAATTATTATTTTATGCTACTTTTTCAAAATAATTTATCCATACTAAATTTTTTTTTTTTACATTGGTTGGCAACTGTATAAAGGACATTTATCATGATGCAAACACAATAAAAATAAAAACAAAGGAAGAGGAAATATAATTGTTTGTGACAAACAAATGTTCTGCCAGCGAGACCTTCAAATGCAAAATAAATTTATATCACACGCATTAAGAGGCTAATTAGTAAAATGTAATTGCAAATCCAGTTATGCAAAAGTGAATACATTATGTATTGAGTAATCTATGAAATAGCATTAAATTTATAAGCAAATTAAATTAATTAAATTGAGGGCATTGATATCATTTAAATTTGTATTTTGCAGTTTGCATACTATACCCATAAAAAATTTGCAAATATATAGATGATTAAGCTTTCTCCATTAAGGCACTGTAAGATTATTTGATATTTTTTAATGAAATAATAATATTTTAATATTGACAGTGGATTGGCAATATAAAATTTATTTTTTCGGACACATTTAGTTTTATTGCATTTTTGTACTTATGACAAAATATTTTTCAAAGTATAGGTAGACGGACATACAGCAAAGTATTTTAATAATTATGTTTGCTTAGAGATAATTTACCTGAACTTTATAAGAAAGATATTATTTTCATAGAACAATTACTTTGTATTTACATTATTATAGATATTACAGTATAAAAAGACTGAAGACATCCATGTTTGATAAATCATCTGATAAAAACCACAATCTTTGTGTAGATATATTTTTTATATTTACAAAGCTTATTTACTTTATTAAAAAAGTGAATCATTCATATTATTATCAACTTAAAATATATATTAGAATGCTTTTTATTAAATTATTGTATTTATTTTTATTTTAGGGACACAAACAACAAAGACAAACAATTATAGAGATGAATAATTATATCAAGGTATTTTTATGAAAATGACTATATAAGAATAGCTGTTAATAACTATCAAATGGACAATATTCCTTAAGAATTTCTCAGATCTTTCACAATTTGTGTTAATTATATTGTGTATTATTTAATTAATAACTGTAGAGAAACCTAGAAATTATAATTGGTAGATAATTGAATTAAGCTTTGCAGATTTATGTAAAGTTTAACTACCTATCACATGGGTTTCGATTTGGAATATGATCTATATTTCTGCACAGACCAAACTTTTCATATATTTTATGACCATACTTTTCACAAATCAGAATAAAATTACTTAACATTTAAGTACTTACTTTTTATAAAAAATCAGTCAGGTATAACACAACACAAAGCACTATATTTTTACTTTTCAAATTGTCATGTACACGTTCATACTAAGAATGGAAACCCAATCTAAATCATAGCTATCAGTTGAAGATAAACTTTTATCATATCGCAAACTCCACTAACACTAAGATTTTTCACCTCATACACAATTGACGTCACAATACAACCATCCAGATCATAAATACACAAACAAATACGACACTAAACGAATATCCACGGCCTAAATTTAATTTCCTTGCATGTTTACCGCTACGTCATTTCGTGGCATAAATATCATAACTTAGCGAATGCATTGTAAAAATACGGTCAGACGAGGTGAAGGTCCGTCGAATAGTGCACGGAACTGTGCCTCGGTCGAATAAATACTTAAAAAGAGTGACAGGAAAAATTAACGCAACACTTACCAAATAACTACGAAGGTCCTAAAAAAAGTTTCTTTTTATAAAACTTATTTAAGTAAACATATATCAAACATTATACTATTATCACGGTACACAGCACGTTATCACTAAACTTACTATTTAATTTTGTACAAATCTTTCTAAACAAAACACTTTTGACGAATTGACAAAATCGCCTCTCAATCTTTCATGACAAATCAACATGTCTTCCAACAGAACATCCGGTCAAGAAGGTGACTCTTTGTTCCGTGATTTTTTATATTTGGCAAAATACTAGCCTACTCAAATAAAATAATATTTAATTCTATAAATAACGTTAAATATAAAATACACGCATATGAATACCAACAGAGGTCATTAAATGTAATAAAAAATTGGTCTCAAAAAATAGTTGTTGTCTATCATTATCTTTATCTGTGGTTCTGTGGCACGTCAAGTTGCTTGCAGCTTGAATGAGCGAGCTTTAAAGTGTAATTATTAATAATAAAATAAGTAAATTAATAGTATATTGTGGTATAATTATGTAAATAACATACCTAGTTAACTAATTGTTTAGATCGAAAACTATCGACGAGATAATTTACTACTTTCTATAACTTATCCAATTCGAACTACGAATACAATATCATTTAAAACTCTGTGAGATTCTGTATAGTCTACCATTATATTATTTTATACAAGAAGCTTATATCTAATACACTGGAGATTGCACTATGAACGTTTACTTGTCACGGGAAGGTATGACCTTGAATGACGCCTGGTTGTTCCTTCATCCCTTTCACACCAACTTGCCAAGTTAGGTGTGAAAGGGACAAAAAACAACCAGGCGTCATTCAAGGTCATACCTTCCCGTGACAAGTAAACGTTCATAGTGCAATCTCCAGTGTATTAGATATAAGCTTCTTGATTTTATATTATACAAAAAAGACTTCCTTTCCTTTGATAATTTCCTATGATAATTTTTTTATTTCCCGCCAAATGTATGAAGTTACAGATAATGCTGCGCTTACTTTTTATTATTTTATTTTCTGTATTCAATATATTGACACTTGAGCCTTTACTTGAGCAGATCACAGACATATATTAAGTAGACAACGCAAGTACCGCGATCTGTATGAAAACCAAGCGTGACATATTTTTTGTACTGACCTTGACGCGTTATGACGTCACGAGCGCTTTTTAGTGATGGTAATTTCATTTTACGCTAAATCGATTAGAACGCCACTCGCGCGGCGTTTCTAGTATCGTCCTATCCCATCGTACTATCTTGCTCGCTTTACCGAGCTACCGCTAAAGCTGGCTTTACTAAAATGTTTAGAGCAAATTGTGCTATATTTTGTTGGAAACCAATCTTTATGTCCCGTTGCATCGATCCATTTTTCTTTTATGTTCGGGTTACTTGGAAAACTGAAAAACAAACATAGTCTAAGTAATAAGGAGTTTTCTTAAAAAACTCCCAAGATGACACTTTAACTAATGGTGTCCATGTCATAATATTTATTTTTAGTACCTTTGTATTAAAATACTTAAAAGTTCTAGGTCAAGTCGTATTAAATGACAAAAAAAATCTATGCCTTTTTTTCTGAAAAATTGCTCCTTCAAATTATCATTTTTCTGTTCGATTATAAAATCGATTAGAATCGAGAACTGTTGCATCAAATGAACATCACTAACCACAAAATTGGACAGAAAAATGAGATCAGAAAAATGAGAAGACGCTATTCATTGCTTATTATCATACGACGCGATCTTTACCGTGCCAATTAAAAGCCGCAATGTATTCCGAATCATTCCGTATGGTTTGGTATCCATGTTTGTCACGATCGTTTTCCACAGATATTCTTTATTTGATTTTAAAATAAATAGTGCATATTCTGATTAGAAAATTACTTACCGGTGGTAGGAAACATCTCCGATAACTCGGCCACTCACAGCTGTGGAGTTTCTACAGTTTATAACGGCGCAATTCGGCATTTTACTTTATTCAGCTTCACGTCTTTCCTTGGCGAACTGCAAGCGCGGACTGAGTGTAGGCCAGCGTCAAGTAAGTTTCATAAACTTAGTTTGGACACGGGAAGTACATACACTCGCGTAGTCTATCTTTAAACATGTCTGTGGAGCAGATTCTTGAATTTTCATTACAGCTCACAGCTGTTATGTGGTCTCGGAGTATGTGGTTCTGTCTTAGATCATTAAGTAATGGATGGAGTACGCTGGCAAATGTTCTAACTAAACTTTCTGCTGATTTTGGTGCGGGGAGGGTAACTCACACTATTGAAACACAATCACACATTCACAAAAATAATTTGTGTCACGAAAGCTTAGATCATTAAGTAATGGATAACACTCGCAGGCGTTTCCCCTTTTGCCGAGGTATAAGATTATTCGAATCGAAAAATCTTATGCTTTCATAAAAACTACTTGCGTAATCGATTACAAACACTCTGCGTATTCGTAAAACATCGAAAGGACGTCTGCGAGTGCTCCGCTAAAAATGCCGTTTTGCACTGTCAAGACTTGCAGAAGCAATTCAAACATGTCGAATATTAAAAAAGATGGAATAACCTTTCATTTGTGTATATTTTTTTATTTTTTTAACGTACATTTCTAATTAAATGCAATTTCTAATAATCGTCGATGTATCGTTTAGCGATATGATCAAGACAAATAATCGAGTCATGTTTACTCGATCATTGATGCGGCCCCACGAGACTATCATGGAAAGAAAATATACAAATTTAATCTTTATGGACTAAGAGATAAAGTTGAATTTAAAACGCGATAATGAACCGCATTCCTTACGAGACTATCTTTTAAAGAAATACAAATTTAATCTTTATGATCTAAGTTATAAAGTTGAATTTAGAACGCGATCACAGTATTACCATATTTCCTACAGTAGTGCGACGAATGTACTTGTGCAGAGAAACGGAGGGGAACTGGCGGGGGTCGGGCGACGCGGGCCGCGTAAGGCAAACACGCTTAGTTTGCCTTACCTAGCGCGAAAGGACGACGCAGTCGTATTTTTTGTGTAATAATTAGATTATACATAGGTACTTACATATTCTATTATGGCGCGCACAAACTGTTCCGTTTACGGATGTAAATCTACATTGAAATCCCAGAAGGAAACAATATTTCAGAAAGATTGTATTAATTGTATCTGTTGAATTAAAATCAAAGCTATGTATATGTTGTCCTCATTATAGACTGTACATCCCAATGCGAATGCATTACTTAGTTAAATGTTATAATATACAATTAAGAACATCCAAAAATAAAGTGTCCACGTAAATAATATTTAGCAGTGCAATATCTGTAAATAAATATTTATGAACAAATAATTACATCAGATTTTATAATCGCAATTATTTTGAATGTACATATGAATAAATGATTTCATCATAATATTAATAATCACAATTGTTTTATTTCCCATTTGTTGCAGCCCTAGCGTATTTTCGTGTGGCAGCGTAAGTACCTACGCTGGCGGCGGCATCGCGCGACATCAAAGGCGATTCCTTACTGTAGGAAATAATATTGTAATACTGTGACGCGATATTGAACCGCACTCCCCACGAGACAACTTGGAATGAAATACAAATTTAATCTTTATGAACTTAGGGATAGAGTTGAATTTAAAAACTCGTCGCTTAAAAGGTCGTAAATTTTTACGACTTTCGTGACACAAATTATTTTTGTGAATGTGTGATTGTGTTTCAATAGTGTGAGTTACCCTCCCCGCACCAAAATCAGCAGAAAGTTTAGTTAGAACATTTGCCAGCGTACTCCATCCATTACTTAATGATCTAAGCACGAAAGTCGTAAAAATTTACGACCTTTTAAGCGACGAGTTTTTAAATTCAACTCTATCACTAAGTTCATAAAGATTAAATTTGTATTTCATTCCAAGTGTCTCGTAGGGAGTGCGGTTCAATATCGCGTTCTAAATTCAACTTTATAACTTAGATCATAAAGATTAAATTTGTATTTCTTTAAAAGATAGTCTCGTAAGGAATGCGGTTCATTATCGCGTTTTAAATTCAACTTTATCTCTTAGTCCATAAAGATTAAATTTGTATATTTTCTTTCCATGATAGTCTCGTGGGGCCGCATCAATGATCGAGTAAACATGACTCGATTATTTGTCTTGATCATATCGCTAAACGATACATCGACGATTATTAGAAATTGCATTTAATTAGAAATGTACGTTAAAAAAATAAAAAAATATACACAAATGAAAGGTTATTCCATCTTTTTTAATATTCGACATGTTTGAATTGCTTCTGCAAGTCTTGACAGTGCAAAACGGCATTTTTAGCGGAGCACTCGCAGACGTCCTTTCGATGTTTTACGAATACGCAGAGTGTTTGTAATCGATTACGCAAGTAGTTTTTATGAAAGCATAAGATTTTTCGATTCGAATAATCTTATACCTCGGCAAAAGGGGAAACGCCTGCGAGTGTTATCCATTACTTAATGATCTAAGGGTTCTGTGGATTCACCGTAGACAGAGAAACTCTGTCTACGGGATTCACTGTGGATTACAGAGTACCGCAGAGTACAGACTTACTATATTACTTGCTCTGTGGTACAGACAGTTTTGACCGTAGACAGCTTAGGTCTTAGATTATATAGGTGTATATAATCTAAGGCTTAGGTAGACAGTCTCTGTCTACGGTTTTGACAGATGTACAATATAGATAATTAGTTATCTAGTAAGTGATAGCAAATTAGAAAATAGCAACCGTTTCAATTCATTATTCCATACTGTTTTGTGATATTTACTGTTTTTTTAAAAATTCTAAATACGTAATTATTAAAGTTTGCTAGTACAGAAGAACAGACAAAATGGAAATGTCTAGGTTTTCAGACCCTTCTCCTGATTCATTAGAGAATGAAAAATCAAAACGCGTCAAAACATTTGTAAGTAGCAGATTATTAAGGTTATGTATTTTATTTACCTTTTTTTGAAACTAACATGAAATTCCATTTATTTTCTAGATACTGCCAGACAAATGTTTCGAGAAAAATGTCGCGTGTGCTTGGAGACGCGGGAATAAGTTTGGTATATACCCGCGCGCACAAAAAGCCGGCAAAACATCTGATGCATGTGATGACAAAATTTTTGACATACGACAAGAAATTTTACTTTTTACGCCTATTTTCCGCAAATTTGTGAACGAAGCGAATGGAGCATTCCTGTCCGTGCAAGGAGCAGCTGAAGCGGCAAAGACGTCGGATAATCCAGTTGAGTTAGTGAGATTGTCTCGTCTGTATCGTTCTATTCTGCGAGTATGCCTGGAGAGCTTGCAAGAAGCCGCAAAAAACGAAACAGACGGTGTCGAAATCAAGAATCTTCATACATTCATAACTATAATCTATTCAATTGAGTGTGTTTGGCATTTATGCGAGATACTGTATGTAGATGTCATACCGGGGGAAGTAGTTCTGCCGTTCATATTGGAGTGGGTCAGATTCCACTTCCCGTGTCATGAGCAGAGTGCTGCTGTTATGTTGGAGGCTTGTGAACGAGGTTCGGAAGATAATCCTGAGTACTGGGACACAGTGATGGGAATGGTTATTCAAGGAAGAATAGATGTGGCAAGAGCACTACTTAAGCTTCACTCAAATTCGGATAGTAATGAATTTAAGTTACTTGATAATTCATTGAGGACCATGCCTATGTATAGTGTAAGTATTTTTTAATGTTATTGGTAAGGTAGGGTTATCTTTGAAAGTATCAATACATAATACATATTTTTTTTTGCAAAAAATGGTAAAATGCTTAAGGAAACTTAGTTGCCTACTTGATAACAGCGTGAATGTATTCTATAAAATATTTGGGGTTTGATGAGAAAAAAATTATTTATAAGTATTTTATAATTCTTTTAGCAATAAACAAAAATTAAAATATTTGCATGTTTTAAAAATAATATTTGTTCACATTGTAGGTTTACAGTGGGATATCAAGTGGAGAGTTCACAATAACATGGAAGCATTGGCAGGCGGAGTGTCGGTCAAAGCTGACCAGTCGAGTGTTGGCACAACAACCACAACTGGAACTTATTTTGAAGGTATATACGGATTTTTAACATTATTTATTATATTATTAACTCGACCTGATCTGACTTCCATAGATGTCAGTAGCTAAAATTATTGTTCTTATGAATGTACACATATTATACTACACTAGCTGCTCCGCGCGGTTTCACCCCCGTGGCTCCACTCCTGTTGGTTGTAGCGTGATGATATATAGCCTATAACCTTCCTCGATAAATGGGCTATCTAACACCGAAAGAATTTTTCAAATCGGACCAGTAGTTCCCGAGATTAGCGCATTCAAACAAACAAACAAACTCTTCAGCTTTATAATATAAGTATAGATAATATGTGTTAAATCTTGTAGATAATGATTGGCGACTACAATGCGTTTGAAACGATCCGCGCCAAATATTCTTCATGGTTTGACGTGATAGGCGGTTGGATTCTATTCACGACCCCGTGGGCGAAGCGCCGGGAGCTGTCGACCGCTGCGTCCGCGTGCGCAGGCCTAGCGACTACTACACGGACACATTTGGATGTTATGGTGCAGGCTGTGATGGAAGGTGATTTGCATCAGGTGGGTTTTAACACTATATGATTCGCGCGGTTTTATTCGCAAAATCAGGGATTTCTATAGCTTATGTGTTAATGTGGTACATAAGCTACATCATTGCCAAGTATCATCAAGATCGCTCAATTGGTTATTGTGTGAAAGAGTAACAAAATTATCCATTTCTACAAACTTTGATATTCCAACAATGATATTAAGTAAAAAAATGTAGCTTTCAACAAATAAATAAAATTGGACAATGCATGATTTAGACAAAACAACAACCCTGATGTTTGGAAGTTACAGAAAACATCAAACATCTACCCCATGGTTGAAATGATATTGATCAATTAAGAGAAGAAGAAGAGGAAGACATAATATTGAGTTTTTTAATAGTTAAAACAACATAACCATATCTCTTTCAGGTCATACACGAAATACAACAAATATCAGACAACGGCTGGTTCGTCACTCACCTCACAGACATGCTGTACCACTGCGGCAAGCTGCAGATCGTGGATAAGCATCAAGTTGAGTAAGTTATTGGTAAAATTGATATTTAGTGCTTTATGGCATTCAAAGCTTTATGAATATAAATTTTTAAAGAATAGAAAAAATTCGTTCACGAGGTGGGATTCGAACCAGCGTCTTGCGCCTTTTTTTTATTGGTCTAAAACACGTTACAAATGCTTTTAATATTTTACTAATTATGCTAATATGCAGTTGATTCATAACCATTCCGGGGCGACGCGGACGCTTAGATTTTAAAATGTTGACTGTGGGTAGTTAAAACAATGATAAAAGCTAGTTATGTGGGGAGGTCATGAAAATATTTTTTTTTTCGGTGGGTAGTTTATCATTTGATTTCTATATTAAAAAATGTTCAGTGATGATATAAGTTTTTTTTGCTTATAATTTATGATTCTTTATTTTCGCAAGCTTGGTTTACAAAATTTTACATTTAACAATTAAACAAATGTCAAATATGCAGTTCATTTTACCCTTTGATATAATCACATTTGAGGATATTTTGTACTATTTGTAATTATTTCAATTGTGATTGTTTTTATTTATTACATTTCTAAATTTCAGTGTTACAGCCCGGCTGCGAGACAGTCTAATCCTCGAATATGGTTCGCTCATGATGGAACACAAATCCCTCTGGTCGGTGGGGCTATCGTACCTGGCGACATGTCCGCCAGAAGGTCTCAAGAGAGCCGAGCTGCTGCTTGAGAGGATCCCGCTGGATTCAGAGGCGAAAGCCATGAGGATTATTGCAGAAGCAAATAAATATGGGTTGAATGAAGTTGGTAAGTAACTTTTTGGTTGTAATTTAATTTTTTTGATATATTTTGTCAAATACACGTTTAGTTTGTTATTTTAAAATGTTAATTTTTTGTGTATAGGAAATGTTTTTGTTTTTTGCTGATATGCTATTTAATTGTATTTGAAAATTGACTTGTGTAATTTTTTAAATTTGTGTTGTAAATTTTTCTCCTATTGTCGCATGGATTAATAATGATCCTTTAATGCAGCTGGGGTGATAACACAATGTAGTTGTTTTTAAAATATATTGCATATATTCTTGAGGAACTTGAATTATTTTAGCTGTTAATTCAACAATAGATTATTTAAAGTAATTGTTATTTAGTTCTATTTATATTGTAGTTTCTAGACTTTTTAAGTTTGCTCTGATGTAAATATCGCCTTATTGGATGGTTTTAACCATAATTTGAAGTCGCTTAACGCTAAGGAAATTGCATAAAAAAAAATCATATTTGGATATGTGTGATTTTTTTAAAACCATTGATCTTTGGTGTTATTTTTAAAAAATATGATGCCGTTTGGCATCAATTTAAAAAAAGTTTCGGATTTCGCTGCCACGTCGAGTTGAAAAATGCATCCTGTATATTCGATATGGTGGGAACGTTGCAGTGCAAACGGTGTGCGGGTGTATGTCAACACGGCGGCTGGGGGCGGGGCTGGTGGGCGGCGCGCTCGCGTGGGGCGCCCGGGCGCGCGCGCCCGCGCTGTGCCGCCGCGCCGCGCACACCGCGCTGCGGCGCTACTGCGGCGGGGCGCGCGCCGACCTGCTGCCCGCCGCCGGCGCCGCGCTGCTGGTGGACGGCGCGCTGCTGCTGCTGGGTGAGCGGGGATGATTTATTTATTTATTTATATAAAACCATTCCTACCATTACAGTTTACCCAATGCGATAGGGAGGTCAAATTTACAATACAATTTATTCATTAATACAAAAAAATATTACATTAATTAAGATTGCAATATTATACAACCGCTACAATTATGTTTGATACTCTAGTCAAATATTATTATGATATATAGCCTATAGCCTTCCTCGATAAATGGGCTATCTAACGCCGAAAGAATTTTTCAAATCGGAACAGTAGTTCCCGAGATTAGCGCGTTCAAACAAACTCTTCAGCTTTATAATATTAGTATAGATAATATAGACTGATCAGCTGATGGTAACGTGATATTGGAGATGTGTGCGTGGTGTTGACACGCCACGTAGTGTCAAGGCAGATGCATAACTGCAGGCCGGACGAATCAACTGGGTGCGATTTTGACTGCTTGTTATGTGAACCGCAGGTAACTTGACGAAATATCCTACGAGAAGAACATAGGTAATGCTCTGTTTTTGAGGGGGTGAAAATCAGATGTTTAATCATAATTTGTTGTGTTTCAGGTAAATACTGCGACTTCCACAGACTGTACAAGGGCAGGGAGTTCAAGAAAGCTGCTAAGTTACTGGTCTCTTTGATGACTTCCAAGATTGTTCCTGACTAGTAAGTATAACAATTAACACATAATATACCAGATATTCAATATGTAAATAATTGCGATTTCTTTCCTTGTTTCCTTGTTTGTTATTAAAATCTGTAGTAATTCAATTAAAAACCAACTTCAGAGGATTGATGCAATTAGCCTTGTCAAAAAACATAGCATTTATTAATATTACTAAATAAATAATTTCAGTTTCTGGGAAACACTCCTCCTAGACAGTCTGCCGCTCCTCGAGACGGAAACACCAGTGCTATCCGCTGAAGACACGTACGAGATCATGCTGTGCCTCGAACTCCGCGCTGCGCAACTCACTGGGGAGAAGGCTGAACTCCTGAGACTGGCACTGGCTAGGAACCTAGCGAGGACAGCGCTGATGGATGATAAGGATGAAGAATAGTGTGACTGTGATTCAGTGTTATTATGCTGTGCATGTCAGTACTGTGAAGGGGTTTTAAAATTAAAGGAAATTAGCGGGATGTGTTGTGATACAAAATGTTAAAGTCATGTGTACCAATGGAGAGATAGACAGGATGTAAGCAAAAAATATTGTATTTTATAACCGCAAATTTTATAAAACAGATTACAACATGTTCACTCGCCCCCACACAAGTCAGGTCACCTGACTATCGTATTGACATTCTGGAGTGTATACAAAATTTATATATAAAATATTTGTGGCAAACAGAATTTTGGAATTTTATTACACAAATAAAACATAACATAACAATGTATTTTTAGGTTTCTAATTTTTTATGTAGACAATTAAACATATTAAAAGAATGAAATTCATATGATCACAAATTTTAAATGTGTATCAGTTCTCTGTGTAGTAATTAAGCCTCAACTGAAATAATAATCTATACTTACCATTAAATTTATGATTTCATAAACAAAAATTACAATTCAAATTAGACAATTTGAGTAAGTGACGTGTTTTAAAACATTTGTTGCACAAAAAACCCCAAAAATGATTTCCGGAAATATGAGTCCTGAAATAAAACAAGTAATGTAATACAATATATTTAAAAAAATTTGGATTATGATTTTTGATACTTTATAAACAAATAATATCAAAATAGAATAAGTTTTCTGTTTATGTGAAACACTTTTAAAGGAGCAACTGTGTGGCAAAATAGTTATAAGATAGTAAGCTAATAAAAAGGTTGATTTTGATTGGGTTTTATTAATCACTAGATTTCCGCCCGCATAGTTCCCGTTCTCGTGGGATTTCCGGGATAAAACCCATCCTATGTGTTAATCCAAGTTACCCTCTATATGTGTGCGAAATTTCATTGTAATCGGTTCAGTAGTATTTGCGCATTATAATATTAGTAGGATTATCTTATAATAACAAATATAGTCTTCATCAAAGATGTGTAATTTCTCAATAAAATTTTAGTTTCAAAGAAAAAAAATTATGCATAAATTGACTTTGATTTGATTCAAGGTGGAATTGGAGATGTGTAAATTTAAAAGGGACTCTGCTATTTGTTTGATAGGTATATCAATAAACACACATCTCTTAATATATTTTTTATTCATATTTAAATCACAATACTGTCATGTGCTAATAAAACATCATAAATTATAAAATAACCGTAATAACTAACATACATTGTATGAGAAAAACAAACACTTAAACAATGAAAGATCTTACTCTATTATCACAAAAAATCAAGCAGTATCAAAACATGGTTTTTACTTATGTCTATCATAAAACAATTCCATAGATTCTAATTCTTCGATATTATAATTTAATATAGTATCCAAGCCCTTATAATGGAATTTACCGTAAAATAATATTCCCTTTAACATATATGGGAACCAAATACGGTCATCCGGCCACATATCGTCGAATGGTACTTGGTCACAATGAAACCATTTGGGACGCATTTCGTCAGTTTCTTGAGGGATTCCTTGAAAAATATCAGTAGAAAAAACTCGCACATCCATCAGTGTAGGTTCCCCTTCGAATGTAAATTCCAAATGGGCTATATTCTTCAAATCGCCAGTTTTCACATCGACACAACATTCTTCTTTTAGTTCCCGGGCTGCAGCTTCAACAATGGATTCATTCGGTTCCAGTTTCCCGCCGAAACCATTCCACTTGTTTACACCAAAACCTCGTTTTTTAAAACCCAATAAAATCTCGCTGTCTTTTCTCAGGAAGACCAAGGTGAAGACTTTTTTCACTAGCATTTTTATAATGTAACCGATCACGAGTAGATATTATTTTTATTCTTAACTTTTTTAATTTTTATTTCAAATGAAACCTGTTGTATATTTTTGCGGTCCAAATTCGTCGGTCGTCCATCGTTATAAAATGTCAATGTCAATATTTGACAATAGTATCATGCTTGCAGCTTGCTGTCAAAACTGACCTCGAAAACAGATAAAAAATGGCTACCAACCGTGTTTTCCAATTACAGCACTAGAGCGCATTATGCGGCATAATGCTTAACGTTGAATGTTCCAACTACAGCAACGCTTCGCACAATCGAGCACACTTAAAAGTAATGCGCGTGAATTGATGCGTGCAATCGATTTATCGTTAGTAATTATTAATTGTTGGAAAAAATTTTAAAGCTTTCGTTTCATTGTAGTTTTTTCGAAATAATCAAAGTTAATTCAAATTGTGTTAAAAAAATAAATATAAGTATGGATGAAGGTACAAACATTGAAAAAAATGTTAATGAAATAATCAAAATCCAAATTACTTAAAATAACCGTAAATATTTTTCAACCAATTATTATGTATACCACTTTATTTACACATTAATGAGATTATTGCTAACTCTATGAATATTTTTTTTTTCAACACTGAACTTAGCGCAACCTGCTGGTGCGTTTCACGTTCCAATTAAGCATCAGCATAATTCGGCATTGTGCGCCACTGATGCCCGATTTCACCAGTAACCCCTAAACAGTCTCCTAAGTAAGGGTTCCTTATGTTAAGGGACCCTTCAAATCACTACCTAACCTAAATTCTGTTTCACCATCATAAGGGTCACCTAAATAAGAGACCCCTAGTTTAAAGTGACGTTTAGTGTGGGGATGCTACGCAATGTAAGTCGAGAAGTGTATCGACTATAGGATTCTATTGATATTTAGTTGAAAAATCACTTAATTTCACTTAGTTTATGTGTAAATATTGAGTTTGTTACCTTAAAAATATATAAAACCATAAAAAAACACAACTTTTTATATTTTTGTCTAAAATCACACTTCACAGTGACATTTTTAATGACAAATGACAATGTCATCGCGTGACTCAAGTTGCTTCGTGAAATTATTTAGGTTCTGTTTTGATTTTGTTGCCGGTTGCATTCGTTGTTTGATTCGTGTTATTTTTCTTTGGTGTTTGTAATTATATTATAAAGAATAATGGCAGAAAAGAGAAAACGTGTACAAAATTTATCTGTCATCATATTTTTTTAAATCCTTTGATCTTTCACGGTAAATTCGCGTTCACCTTATTTTATGATTCTATATCTTCAATTGCTTCTAAATATTTGTATCGTCGTCGCTATCCATTTATAATACGTTAAAATAGGATAAATATCTGTCACTTAAACGTTAGGGGATCGAATATTCACCCCCTAAATTTTAAGGGCTACCTAACGATATAAGTGACACTTATCCGTCGGTGAAGCGTCTTTCCAAACTATACATACCAGAACGCAACCATAGGAAACTGCTCGTGTATATATTGTAATGCTGTTTTTAAGTCTGTGATTACAATATATACACGCATTTTGCGTACTGATCGCGTATACTTTGTAACGCGGATGCTTGCGTCTTCGTTCCAAACTATACACGATCAGTACGCAAATATACTACACCACTTACACTTGAACGAAATAATAAATATACAGGTAATCATAGATTTGTACAGCTATATCTATCTACTTTTATTCTCCTTGATTATTATTGATTCAGTAAAATATGGAATAAAAATATTATTATGTAAGCTTAGGCAAATAAATAGGTAACAGATAAGGGGTAACAGATAATGTGGGTTAGGTTAGGTTCGTGTTTTTTTTAACTACACAAAAATAGGAGCCCCGCAAAGCGGGGCTCCGTCGCCTCGCAACCGTCGACTTCTTCTGGACTTATTAGATTTTTACTTTTAGCACTATTGTCAATTGTAAGTAAGTCGTGTAGTATAGTCGGGAACGAAGACGCAAGCATCCACGATACAAACTATACACGATCAGTACGCAACATTCGTGTATGCATTGTAATAATAGATTTAAAAACAGCAATACAATAATATAAACGCGAGCAATGGAAAAACGCCGCGCTTACTCCGAAACATACACGATTAGTCCGTATGCGTACTGGCGCTGTATGTTTTGGAACGCTATTCTTACTTACTTCACTACAAAGTATACGCGAGTATTTGCGTACTGCTGTTGTATAGATTGGAAGAACTTTGTAAAAAAGTTATTTCCAAACTATACGTGATTAGTTTCACACCGTTGCGTGCTGGCCTTGTATAGTTTGGAAATACGCGTCGGTGAAAGCAAATTTTACGTTAGGTATCCCCTAAACTGACTTAGGTGACACTTAAATTTTACGGGTTGTTGGTGAAAACGGGCATGAGTCGCATTATGCTCTGTAATTGGAAAACAGCCTAAGTTACCTAATGAGTGCTATTATACCAAAACTGAGATTGAGATAATATTTCGGCCTTTAATTGAGCTAGGTATATTTAAAATCATTACACAAAATTTCAAATGTTTATTCACAAAGATTTTTTATTGGTCTGTGTATTTATTCTTTTATCAAGAGTGAAATTCACTTTTAAAAAAATAGCACAGACTCCAGTCTTTGTGCTATTTTTTTAAATAAATTTACTCAATACAATTAATTTAAGTTTACTCAATACTGTACTGTTACGAATTCAAAGTTGAGTGTGCCATCCACTATTTTTATGGTGTTCAAAACAATTATTTTTTATATTTAACTGCACATAAAATCAAAAACATTGTCTGGTGTTAGCATTGTAGATGATTTATGAGCGGATATACAATCGTAAAATAAATAACAGGGGTTTTGCCACAGGTTTTGCGATTTCATACAGCATCGTGTCACGTGTGCAGTAGGTATTAATTTTTCTTAACCCATTGAGCCCCGAACGGCCCGATCGGGCCACGACACAATAGATTTTCTATTGTGTCTGTGTTTCCGGGGCCTGAGTTATTAAAAAAGGTTTTCTTAAAATAAATAAAAGGTTGAAATTCAAATTATCTCATATTATACAGACGAAGGTCTATCCGCCTGTTTGAGTCTTTTCGCTGCCTCTGAACTCTCATATTCTTTCTCAGGTGTCAAACTATCTTCGTACCAAATTTCATCAAAATCGGTTTAGTTGTTTAGGCGTGTAGAAGAAACAGGCAGACCGACGGAGTCAGGACAGACTTTCGCATTTATAATATTAGTGCGGATTATTACATCTCATAGAAAAAAATAATTATCCTTGATTTTATGAATCCGTTTATATTTTAATCGAAAGAATTTTGAAGAATGCTTGTTAAATTGATTTAAATTAAAATACGAAGTATTTAAGTCCGGTTAAGCTGTAGAAGCCCTCCCTGGTCTAATAGCGACACTACACAAAAAAAAAGAATAAAATGTTGTGTGGTTTTATGAAACCACGGTAAAAGTGAAACTTTCCGAACACTGCTTTATACCTACTCGGCAGCCGACCGTCACGCGACATGCGCTACACAGACCAAAAAGTTTGAGACGATGTAATAAAAGTTTCACTTTAAAAAAAAGAAAACAAAGTAGGTAGTATTGAGAGATATATTATAAGCATAATTATTATAGGATACAGAGAGAGCTTACGATTACGATGTACGCAATTTCAATTGCTTGAATAACAATGTTATTCTATTACATATTATATTTTTTTTTAATAAAACAGTTAAAACCTACTATAATACATACATAATCATTTAAATTTAAATTTAGGAATAATTTTGTATCATCCGGCGTTATTTTTATTTAGATAACATTATAAATTAAATTCCATTTCCAGAAAGAGATTATTGTTGTCTCAAAGTTGATGCTAGAAAAACTTCGGAAAATAGTTGTAAACATCTGCTACACATACAACACTTGGTTCTGTTGTAAACTTTGGCACATAAATAAATCTTTCTGGCAGATCTTTGATAAATGTATCTGGCAATCATTTTTCAAACAACAACTGGAACATTTTAAACGTTAAGGGCTTGGTCTAGTAGTGCAAACAAATGCATCCTGTCATCCTATATGTAAATAATACAAATGTACTAAGGGAAAGTTGCTCCACTTAATTTTTAAAAATTAAATCATTCGTATGCATAATTTAATATTCGTAATAAGTACCTAAAATGACAATTTGAAACAATTTTCGTGAAAATTACACCGGGTGATTCTTTTTATCAGTACACAAAATTTGCGAATACGTTCTATTGATATCTTCAACTTCATGTTTATATACTTAACTGATCAACTTTTACAAAGAAATTTGGACGAAATATAAAAAAAAAATAAGCTTTCCATACAAAATGCATAACTCTATACATTTTTTTCGACCTAAGTTTCTTAGTGAAAGTTGTTCAGTTTCACTAATAAAACGGATAAACAAATTTTGTATATAATAAAAAAAAAATGTAATGTTTGTATAAAAAATTATAAAATAGAAAAATGCGCAAATGAAAACAAAAGATATTTATTTCTGACTAGCTTCCGCCCGCGACTCCGTCCGCGCGGATGTCGGTCTTCGCGTGGATGGTTTATTTCTCCATTTTGAACTGGGAAGAAGTTTCTCACTAAATTAATATTAGACGATCATGATTCACTCCAGTCCAAACAGCAAATAAGCAGACTTCTGCTTCTGCAACGTTTAGTTGTCCCTGAATTTGGAAAAAATAGTCATGATTCTTATCTATGACAAAAGTGTTATTTTTTCGCATTGTATTTCAAATATTAATTTTTTTATTTTTAACCGCATCTTCCGCATTCATGTCTTTTGCCGGAATTAGACATTTAACTTCTACTAGTCCCATTTTCCCTTCTTGATATGGGAGTGTATAAAGTAAATTTTTTAGATATTTCTCGTTATACTTTTAAAAAGTTATTATTGTCATTTTGCTCATTAGGTAAAGTAATTTCGATATCAGTTTTAAGTTTTTTGATACCTGCAATAATAACGTCATAATCGCCTGCACATACTTATCGATTACACCCTGTATACAATCCACCATCCACATTCATAATGTTTTCCTGTCCTCCTCTCCTTTACGCTGTTCACCGATACATTTTAAATGAGTAAATCTGCTACCACTGAAGGATGTTTCATTGTGATCAGCAAATTTTCACCACTGTTGTCGATTATTTGTTTTTCATTTTCAACTGATGATTCCCAATTGCTGATTAACAATTGGGAATCATCAGTTTTGTTTTTTGCAGATTGGTGATGTACCCTAACAATACGTCGAAAAGGGAAAGCATCAACGAATTATCGTTTTCGTCCTCTTTTTTTATTCTTCGCGTCTCTGTTACTTGTGTTTGTTTAGTTCTCAACACCCATTGAATTTTCTATGTTATTGTGATCTTCCATTACATCTGAGTTTTGATGATGTGATGATAATCCATTCGTTTTAATATTGGTACTTAGAGTTGGTGGACTAAACTAGAAATGGTGGACTATATTTGTCAGCGCGTCTGTAAGATCAGAATATAAAACCAACATCCTGTATTTAAGTTACAAAATTAATAATCAAACAACATGCCGCTACGTTCAAAATGACTAGAAGAAAAAATGAAAACACCTCGACATATTTGGAATTTTGGAGTAAACAAATCATTTTCCCCGTATGTCCCAAGTTCAAGTTCTCAATACAAGTTTATATTATATTTCGTATTTCTCAAACGAAAAATAAACATTTTTGGAACTTCAAAAAAAAAATTATATTATAAGAAAATTTATGAGCTTACTTTAGTTTTAAAGAAATATACATCCCTTTACTGACACCCCGTAAATTAACGAAATTGTTGCCAATCACCTTTGTAATCTATTTGGTTTCATTAACTTTATGTTCGAAGATAATTTTTTTTCTAGTAGTTACACGCATATTTTTTTCGTTTATTTTCCATATCGAAATCAAATGTTTAAAAATACGAATATTTGCACAAAACTAAGATAAAAATAATCAATTAACAAAAATATTAAATTTAATGAAGTAGAGCAACTTTCACTTCGGTATGAAGGAAAATCGAGCGTAGAGCACACGTCAGAACGCTCCGGCTCAAGGAGCGCGACTAAAGAAATTCGCTAGGATTTTTCCTAATTATTTTAAATATTTTTTTAATATTTAAAGAATTATCAAAATTAAAAAAAAAAAATTTAAAGGATTAATACTCATTGGTCTTCAACCAACTCGAATAAATTAATGGAAAAAATAACTTTTAGCAGTATTTATCAATAGCTTTTTGTAAGGCAAAAAATGGGAAATTTAATGAATTTATAACGTTCTAATTAGGAAAATCATAAGTTTTTCGGCAATTGTATTCAGCAATCTTAATTACGACTATATAAGGATAATAATGCGCTGATCAAATTGTATAAATTGTTATCGGTTGCAACGTAGTGAGTGCACAAAGTTAGCTCGAAATGTCTTTGGGGGAAAGAGACTTATCTTGAAGGCCTGATTAAGGTAACATAAAGTAACTTTATAAATGTGAAAAAATTCATGCGCATTGCGTATATAATACTAATTGATAAACAAGAAAAAAAATCAGTTTATCATTTCAATAGCCGGGAAAAAATTGTCAAATAACTTGTTGAAAACGCAATTTTGCTAGACTGCAGCCTTAAGCTTTATTTCCTCAACGGTTTCAATTAGATTAAATTTTACATTTGTGATAATTAAAAAATATTATATGGATGTAGTAATAATTGATATTAATAAGTAAAAAGCTTTATATAGGTTGAATTTATATTTATAAATTTATATTTATATAGGTTACCAACAGAATATTCGATAACCAAAAAGGGCACACTAACACACACATTAGGCGCCAAAGCATGATGACATGATTCAGTTATAGTGACTAATTAGACGAATTTGCCGCTTTTAGAGTGCATTTAGGCTAAAATGCACTCCAAGAGCGGTGAAATGATTTAGCCTATCTTCATCTTTCTACGTATAATTTAGGTATTTGGATGTAGGTACGTTTGTTAGTCTTTCGCATGCGAACACCTCTGAACGGATTTTGATAATACTTGGCAGTAATCTGTAGACGTAAATATTATTCAGACTGATATATTATTATCTTAGAGCATTAAACCATTATTATACTAATTACTATGATATAATGCTATAAGTATACAAATTTTAGATTTTATATTGGTTTCTTATTAGGTGTCGTTTTGGAAATAAAATAAATTTACTTGTAGTTGGAAGGAAGAAATTGATGGAAATAATAAATATACTATAGTATATAAATAATATAAGATCGGCTTAACCTTTAAAATTGGCATCACATTATTATAAGGAGCAGTCATTTCCTGTCCCACCTCTTCATTTTGTCGAAGACAAACTGGATTGCTTACCTATCAATAACAGGGGGTTACCATGATGTCTTAAAGCAATATTATTTCCATGGTGGGAAAGTGATGGCGCTACGCGATCTAAATAGCTCTGTCATACTTCCTCACTGGAATAAAGACATCATGGTACGGGGACAGGTCGATGCAATCATAAGACATATGGTTGATATTAATCAAGACGTCTATTAGATTGATATCAATGCAGTCTGTGCTCAATGGAGCAAAATGATTTATGTGTGCCAAATTTGATGTGTACCTATTTGTGTGAGATAATATGTGAATTTCTCTGAAACTAGCTTTAGATTTCTGTTTTGCTTGTACCTATATCTAGCGGTCCGCCCCAGCCCCCAGCTTCGTCTGTGGTTCATATTATATGCTGATAAATATCGATGAAAATTTTTGGAATCGGCCCAGTAGTTCCTGAGATTGAAACAAACAAACCTTTCAGATTTTTCAAGTTATCCTAATTAATAGTATAGATAAGCTACACGTAAGGAAAATACTGTTTTTTTACGTAATCAAATATCTTCAGTAACTAAGTAGTTTTTAAAAATGCAAACTTCACATGAAAACACCCTCTTGAATTTATAATATTCTGCTCGTGCGCTTCGCTAAAATTTAACACAACTAAGTATGACACAAAAATAAAATATGAACTCAGAAATAATGTATCTTGCTTAAAATAATTACACAGTAGAAGATTAGAAGAACAGCTAATATCTACTAGCCTGGTAATTTAGAATTCAGTATTAAATTCCAATTCATGGAGATCAGTCGTATTGATTAATATTTCATGTATAAATTAATACAAGATCAGTGTGTCAAAGTGATAAGATAAGATGTGTTTATTTAATCCATGTTGTATTTAATTGATAATGTTATTTTGTTGGTTATAATTTTGGGCTGATAATTGTGGTCCGTGAGGTGATTATTGGTTCTTTTAAATATAGGTACATAAATTGTAATTAATTTAGTATTACCAATGATACTGATCTAGATTATATTTATTTCTATTTCTCTAGTGTATGTTACTCTATAATACATACTAATATTTCAAATTCAGTTACTAAATTCATAAAAAACTTATTTCGAGATTTCTCTCTAAAATAATGTTAAAAAATTGCCGAATTTTTCGAGCCGTTCTTGTTTCTTGTTCTTGTCGAAATTTACGCTTAGCAACATTTGGTGATTAATTTTTATTTCATAGATATCATGGCGTATACTAGCCAATGCCCAGACTTTATGCAAGGTGCTGCTGGAAGCACCTTCGCAAACTTGCTGACTCATCTTCTTGCTGCTCAGTGCTTGATATCAGAACCCTGGCCTAAAGATCACCTGGACAGAGTTGCAGGTATTAGTTAATAGCAACTTAATTTATTTATTTTAAAAAGACTTTCTCTTCTTTTATTTACATTCTCATTGTAGTGCTATTCTATGATGTCATTTAGATCCAAAATCTAATATAAAATTGACAAATATAAATATCAGACACTAGATTAAAATTCAAAAGAGGAATAAATATTAAGGGTTATGTAGGAGAGGTGTAATAAACATGTATTTATATTATCTTGTCTGAAATTGGCTAAGCATTAGATAATTTAAAACCATTACAACAAAATGTATCATTATTTATTGTCGGTATTAATTAATGCTTTGATTTAAGATGGCGATTCTTTCGACTTCATCATCGTCGGTTCTGGAACAGCTGGTTCTATAATTGCGAACAGATTAACCGAAGTCGATCATTGGAAGGTCCTGCTTATAGAAGCTGGTGGCGATCCACCTATAGAATCTGTTGTAAGTTTTTATTGTGATGATTCTTTAAATTTTATTAAGCTATTGCATATTAAGCTATTGCATAGCTTTTAAGCTATTGCATAGCTTCTATCGCGGGCCTTGAGCGCGGGGACCGAATCGAGAAATTCCGTAACGAAAAAAACCTCACGCTCCCCACTCCGACGGGCTCGGAGGTGTGGCTTGAAGGCATGCTATGCAATATTATAGCTTTACCGCGGCAGTCCACGAGTGCCACACGTCTTTTTTTAATTTCGACGCTTCAAAGTTATTTTGCATTTTCAGATTCCAAATTTTTCTGGTGCAACTCATAATAGTATTCACGCTTGGCAGTATTACACAGAAAAAGATGAAAGTACAAACAGAGGATCAGTAAACGGGACGTCCTTTTGGCCACGTGGGAGAATGTTAGGCGGCACTGGCTCGATTAATGGTCTCCTTCATATGAAAGGAAGTCCTGGAGATTACGAACCCTGGCACCTTCATTCTAACGATGGCTGGGATTGGCCCACAATACAAAAATACTTTAAGAAAAGTGAAAAAATTATCGACCCATAAATACTTAACGATCCTCAGTTAAGAAAAAATCATGGAACGAGCGGAAATTTTATTATTGATCAGTTGAATTTCACGCACACTGAAATCGTTGATAAACTTATGGCTGCTTATAGAGAAATGGGTTTAAAATATCTTGAAGATATAAATGGACCAACTCAAATGGGATATGGTAAAATCCGTGGTAGTAATTACAAGGGTAGACGAGTGAGCACTGCCACGAGCTTCCTTAACAGTGTTAAAGATCGCTCAAATTTATACATACTTAAAAATGCTTTTGCCGAGCAAATCATTTTCGAAGATAGGAAAGCTATAGGCATAAGGGTTTCCCTTCATAATAAACAAAAGGCTACATTCTATGTAAATAAAGAAGTTATAGTTAGTGCAGGATCTGTTAATACACCGGTGTTACTTATGTTGTCTGGTATTGGACCTAAATTACACTTGGAAGAGTTACAAATCAAAGGAGTACAAGATTTACCAGTTGGTGAAAACCTTCAAGATCATGTCCGTATTCCCATACCAGTAACATTAAATACCGGAGTTAAACAAAAAGATGACACATATTGGTATAAAGCTGCTGTTCAATATTTGTTGGACCAGACTGGTCCACACTCTACAAATTATGATCAGCCCAACATAAATGCTTTTCTATCTGTGCCAGATGACAAACAGTTACCAGATGTTCAAATTGATCATAATTATTTGGTTCCTAACACAAGTTACGTTTATCCAATGTGCAGAAATATTATGTCGTTTAATGATGATATATGCAAACAGTTTGCAAAAATGAACGCAGAAAGATCATATTTTTTGTGGACCTCTGCAGGCCTCATTCTAAGGGTAAAATATTGCTTCGTTCAAACATTCCTACAGATCATCCGAAAATTTATTCAAAATATTTTAGTGATGACAGGGACATGAGTATGTTTATTAAAAGTTTGAAACGAGTTACAAATATAGTTAATACTGAATCGTTTAAAGTGGTACGAGCGGAATTACAAAGAATTTATTATGAAGATTGTGATGGTTTAGAATTCAGAAGTGATGAATACTGGGAATGCATGGCAAGAACTGTGACATATAATGTATATCATCCAGTAGGTACAGCTAAAATGGGTGCCGAGGATGATAAAGATACTGTAGTTGATAGTAAATTGAGAGTGTTAAGTATAAGTGGATTGCGGGTAGCCGATGCAAGTGTAATGCCAACAATTCCTAGTGTTAATACAAACGCAGCCGTTATGATGATTGCCGAAAGGGCTTCTGATTTCATTAAAGAGGATCATTTAGTTTCTTTCAATAAGGAGGAACTATGAACAATTTGGTAAAATTTTGAATAAAGTCGTGATTTAAAAACATTTTGTTTTGTTGAGCACTGAAATTATGTCCTCGAAAGTACTAATAATTGAAATTAATTGATACTTTCTATATAAAAAAAGTTAAGACGTAACCTTTTCCATCATCCATTAAAAAAAAAAATACTCATATTAGCAATATTAGTGACATTGTCAATTGATAATGTTATGTCTAAAAATACAGTTTCCTTAGTTTTTTTATTAGTTCACTCTACTGCAATCGTACCAATATCAATCGTAGATAAAGGCATTCTACCACTTATTAAGAACTCTATAGGTATTCAATTTTACATAGATATTGAAAACGAAGATCGATTTCATACTTGCCAAATACATACAGTAAAACGTAAGTGTTGTTTAGTTGATCAAGGAAATAATGCATGTCTTTCTTTGGACTCATATAACGAGGCCTATGAGGTAGTCAGACCAAGAGACCGTAAGACAATTATATACATTTATCCTGCGATATATCAACACGATTTGAAAGGATACTGTGATATAAATTTAGCTTATCGATGTAATACTTATCAGGACATTTTACAGACTGAAATTGGATTTGATACAAGTATTACGAAGCGATCAAAGAGAATATTAAAACCTTATTTAGGCGCTTATAAAGGAAGAATTTGTGATACAATTGATCAAGATCCTTTGAATGGTTGTGCTCCAGTTAATTGTGATTTCAAATACCTTGGCTATAAGCCGTTTTATGATAAAAGTTTGAAAAAATGCGTAGAAGCTGCTACATGTATCGGTGATTTTGAAAAAGAATTACCTGATATTGTGTATATTCCAGATGTTAATTCATGCAGAGACTTAGACACGCCAATGACAGTTCAAGATATTTATGCAATAACGACTGGTTTGGGAACCGTAACTCAATCGTCATCGTATGACGACGTAAGTTATGTTGAAGCAAGGTCTAATTGCTCGACAATTTCCCAGAACATTAATCTTTTAAGGGATTTGTTACATGGTAAATTATGTCCATGTTCAGAAGATAAGGTGATAGATTTTAGTGGTTGTTTCCGATCAGCGTTATTGGCTATCATTCTTTGTATAATCAGTGCTGTAGCTGTACTGTTTTCTTTCATTTGCTGTATCAATGTGACCGTAAAATTGTACAAACTATGGTCGAAAGGGGAATTGTCGGAAATTTGGCGAAATGTGAAAAGCAGCTTGAAGAAGAAAAAGAAATGTAAAAAGAAGGTATCTTACGTTGATAAAGAAATAAGGAATGCACTTTTAAAAGACGTTATAGTTAGAGATATACCCATAGAACTGAGGGAGAGTGTTGTGAATGTGTGCGACAGGATGGGAAGGGAAGTGGGAAAGAAGAAACGATATCGTGATACTGATGTTGGTAGTCAGATAAGTTTAATAAATGACAAGGACAGCCTTACTACGACCACGAGTTCAGATGAATAATGTCTGATGAGTAGTGTAAAGTAAAAATTTTCAATACTTACAAATAAAGGGCATGTAGTAATTCTAATGAGGCATTATTTGGAGGCTTTTTTAAAAAAATAAAGAATGTCCGTAATTTGTGCCTTTAATTTTCAATCAGATGTTTATAACTATGATTATTTAAAAAATTACAACAAATCAAGAATAACATTGAGAAATTTCTGCATCAATCATCACTTGACTGTCTTATTATCTTTGTCATTCATAGAGGGTTGCCATTTTAGATTCCAAAGCTTATTTATATACAAAAACAGACCAGAATATCGTTAACCAAAGTAGCAAAAGCCTCATATCAGAGGGATGCCCAAAATTACTTTGTAACTTTGTTAATTTAACATGGAAACTGAACCGAATTCTTGACGATACGAAATTAAGATGTAAAACTTACTCAAACTTTATTATTGTTGAGTATAACCGTTTTGAAGCAATAGCTAATATATTTGCTTAGATTAATTATTATTAATAGAGTTAGAAGGGTTGTAAGGTTATTTACAGTAAAGTTCGAATTATTGTACTGCGTATGTGCGAGTCAGATTGCCTTCTTGGTGCAGTGGTTGACGCGAAATCGTAGAAATAATCTGGGTTCGATTCCCAAGAAGGCAAATAAAAATAGTCTCGGTCTGGCTGGGTATATACAGATGTATAATTGTATAATGAATGTGTTTTATTGAGGAAGGGGACAGGGACACACTACTATGTACATATTTCGAATGTAGGTACTGAGCGATCGCTATTTTTAGAAGCTTAATCTTAATTTACAATCAAATTGTTGACTTACTTAATTTTATCTAACGAGATGAAAGTATCATCAATAAATACAATTCACATTTTAAATTAAAACCAATAATAATATTACGATTTCATCAAATGAATATTGTAAAATAATTATGAGTTTATATAATGGTTCATATTTGTTGTTGATGAGGTCCGCCCGGATATTTATCCGGCTTTAATTACATACCAAAATTGTCTCTATTATGAAGAGATTTATTAATAATGCTGGGTTTGCGATTTAAAACATTTATCTTTGTAATGATTGAGCAATAATTATTTTTCAGTTTACTAAGGTATCGAAATCATGACTCATTTAAATTCGTCATACTACTGTTTCCAATTTATGACCGCCTCCTTGATACAGTGGTTGACGCGTGAGCGTAGCACTGAGGGGTCCTGGGTTCGATTCCCGGTGGAGACGAAGAAAAAAAAATGTCTCGGTCTGGCAGGACACAGAAGGCTGATCACCTACTTGTCCCTAAAGAAAATCGATCAGTGAAACAGATGTATGCATAATGCATCTGCCCCTTACCCCACTAGGGGACACGGGACTTCACTACTACTGTTTCCAATTTAAATTATGTTAACGTGTTGTTAAAACCTTTAGTATAAAGAACTAGCTTTCCACCCGCGGCTTTGTCCACTTTGTTTAAAACCTAACAAATTATATACTTAAAACTTCCTCGAGAATCACTCTACCTTTTAAATAAAACTGCATCAAGATCCGTTGCGTAGTTTTAAAGATATAAGCATACATATAGGGACGGACCGACAGTCGTAAGTATTAAAAATTGCATACACTTTTTTAGCATCAGAGCCACAAGTGTAAAATTGATTCCTTTTAGATAAAATAAAAGCCCTTTTATATATTATAATCAAATTTATTTGGTTGTACATTTACCGAAATATGTTGACAAAATTACTTTTTTACGATCTCAAGAGCGTGTACATAGAATATGCTGTCTGCATTATCTGAAACAAGAAGAAATATCTTATTAACATTATAAACGTGAACATTTATGAGGATGTATGTATGTTCCTCTTTCACGCAAAAAACAACTGAACAGACTGTGATGATACGTCAGTGATATAGCATGTATCTACCAGAATAAGACATAACCTATAAAAATATTTGATTTTGCGCGCGGGGCGCGGGTTCGTCCGCAGAAAAAGCGCGTGGCAAATCCAGTAATTTAAAATGTTACAGTTTTTTTATTTTATTTTATTTATTATGTAGTGTATTTGTCATGTAACCACAATAATATCGCTTATAAAGAGAAAACATACCGAAACAAACATCTTCATGTTATATGTAAGCATGTCGTACGCCTTGAAGTGCGTGGGCACCTGCGCGCGCGCAAGCATGATGGCGACGGAGCGGCGCACGCCGGTGTCAGAGGTTGCCTCCCAGTTGCAAGCGTATATACAGTTTGGTACTTCGGCCATCTGGGTAAGCAAAGCCATGGTATAGTTTGACAACGAGTATTATAAGTATGAAAAATCCCGACTGCTTGCTTATGGTTATGTCACTACCACAATTCTGATGATCAACGACACCTTATAAGTCAAAATCGGTCCAGTAGTTTAGGCTGTACGGCATGGCAGAAAAAAACATATATACATACACTTGAAACATATAACCCTCTTTTTTTCGTAGTCGGAAAAGTGAATAAGCATACATACAACATGGCAAGAAACAGGCCATCTGATGTTAAGGTGGTCATTACCGCCCTTATACACATATAAATATCCATATATTGTCAAAAAGTATTAAATATAATTACGTCAATGTATGTATGAAAATTTTATTTTTGTAATATATGTATTATTCTTCCCTATAATAAAGTTATATTTGCTGTTTATCTATGAATAAGGAATAAAAAGTGTCACTAGAAAATAATTAGCTTACGTTAAAAGTTACATCAGAAGTGAGATAGCAAGGCAGGTAGATGTGTACAGCCGTGGTCACAGCAAACACATAGTAGATGATATTCACTTCACTTTCCTAATAACACAGAAAAGAATAAAGTTATAATAATTAATTAATTTTGAAATTTTTCTTATAGAATATTTATTAATTAATTACATAAAACAATGTTTTTTAAATGTTTTAACTCAAAATACTACACTGCCGATTTTATTAGTATCTTTCACAAAAAATCAGTAAAAACCGAGTAACATGGGCTACATTTTGTTTTTGTTTTTATCCTGGAACATATCAGGTAAAGCTGGGGCAAGTGGCTAGTTTAAGTAACTTAAAGGAGAATGGCAAACTCCCATAGGACTCTGGGCCTGATCGTTACACTGATGATTTATGGGGGATTAAATAGATAAAAATATACAGATTCTATGAATATAATAATTATAGATCTGTTCTATGGGATAGCAGAGATATTGGGGTGTAAAGTAACAAAAATAAAAGTTAGTTTGCTTGAATTAAATGAATTGCATTGCCTTTTTCTAGGTCCAGGTAAGTTCTACATTGTCTAGCTAATAATAGTGTAACAGTAGAACAGTCAGGTAATAGAAATATTGGATCCAACACATATTATTCAACACACATTTTAACTTACCAAAACATCAACAATCACTAGGTAGGTACATTTCTTATATCTTTATAAATGGATGAATCAGGATTCGCTTTCATAATAAGACTAATCAATTCAAATAATATCTTTAGAGTAAAAATAGACGATTTAGACAATTTTGAATATAACGTTACTAAAACTTCACTCAAAAGTCAAACAACAAACAACAAATCACTCATCACTGATACAATTCTGATTAATAATTTGACATTTATTAATGGCCAGCTACCTAAATAAAAATGCACAATAAAAATATTATAATTATTATTGATTAAGTAAAATATGTTTTTATTTTATAGAATGACCTAAATAAATCAAGATGTGTGTTATACCCGGCCGCGGCGCGGCGAATGATGATTCCTATGACACTGACAGTTATTCTCAAGAGACAAACTTGTAATGGCGTCACCATTAAATTAGAAACGTATTGGAGGCGTCTAAAAATGGCATTTATTAATTTTTACGTAGCTTTATGCCATAACAATGATATTCCGTTGTAATTATAACAATTCTTAACATTTACGAGAAATTATATCTATTTGACTTTACGTTTACGTCCTTCAAAACTTACATCGTTGGCATTTATCGACTAGTGCGGCTTTCCGCATATCCATAAACAAATTTCGATAATGGAAACGAGTTCACATTTTTTCCTATTGAATGGAACAGAAGATCGCAGCATAATTAATTAATTAATTACCGTTCGCGTTAATTTACTTACCTATGATAATATAAGTTTTTTAGACAAATTAAATGGGGAATTCCATTTTCATGATAAAATAATATACACTGTGTTAAACGGGTTAAAAATTACGTGAAAATGATATTTTTATGTTTTGGAAAACTTTCGTTTTACTTACCTACTTAATCTATGCTAAAAAACTTAAATTAATACAACAACAACATAATAGACGTTAAAAATTTTAGTTAATAATTCATTTTATAATATTAATTGTAAAAACATGTTTACCGACGTGGCTGAAAGCAAACGACGCCTTTGCCTATAAAATAGTAAAGTATCGACACGACCCATCATACGAGCAATCACTAAGACGAACTGTCATAGGGATCATCATTCGCCGCGCCGGGTATAAAAAAAGTTAAGTTTTGCTTCTGATTTTTATAGCATTTGAATTTAATAAAACTAAAAATGAAAAATAAATATTCATTCGTAATAATCTATATATTTGACTATTTTACTCCTGACAACACTGACATCTCTGCTTGATAAGACCGGTAGTGAACGAATTATCTTTTTTTTTCAAAGATTTGTTTTCCCATAGAATCAGAAGTCAATATTTTACAAATAATTATTAAAATTAACATAATGAATTTTAAATATATTATGATTTCTGTAACAGTTAGGCCCAGTTTCGCCATTCTCCTTTAAGTGAAATAGTATGTGTGGACAAAATAACGTGGATACGTACACCTTTTGTAGCGGTCTGGCTTAGAGCCATACCTATTTGTACCACGGATATGAGAAATATCCCAGCCAGCCATATTTCAAAGCTCGTCTGAATTTGTTTGATAAAACTGCAATTGTGAATAAGATAATCGTTTTTTACACTAGCTTTTCACCCGCGGCTTTGTTCAAATGGTTAAAAGAAAACTCTCATTGGAATGACATGTTTCACCGCAGTAAAAAGTACGCTAAATCCATATTATACGGTATACCTATCATTACTAGTGAGTAATGAAAGGTATACCGTATACCTACAACAAATAATGTCATCATCAGCTCATTTTATTCCCACTCTGAGAAAACAGACTTTAGACTTTTGACCCAGAGAATGAAGGTTCAGGTAATAACCCACCACATTTTTTTTCATTAGAACAATGTGTAGGTATATTTCATCAGAAAGTTTTGTATATTTGATTGGAGAAGTGGCGATGAGCAATATGGAGATAAACTGTTTTTTTTTTCATCCTTAACCTTCTCAATACTTTCAAAGCTTTAACAGCTGAGCTACTACGTTAAATATAATACGTTTGTTTTTGTATTTATATATTTTATACCTATGAACATCGCACTGGTCTCTCACGATGGAAGCAATTCTTTGTTTTATGGTTGGTACATCTGTGTCATCCATTAAATGCAAAAGCTTGTGTGAAAATAGCTTTATTTTCAACGATATATGGAGTATGCATACAGAGAATATGCCGTCAAAACCTACAAAACAATATTTGGAATTAAATTATTTAATCAGTTTCAAAATCCAAATAACTAAAAAAGACAATATTTGGATTATGTATCTGGAATCTGAAGAATAGAAAGTAACTGAAACATGAAGACTGGCAAACAAAAAACTAAATAGTACCCGTGTATCCAACGAAGACCAGCCAAACTATATACAAGCTGTATACCGCTTGGATTTCAAAGAACGGAGACGAATATTTCTTATCATCGATAAAGGGCATAATGGTCTCATGAATCATGTACTTTCTGGGGTTCTCCGTGAAAGACGAGTAGACTGTAAGAATACAGGCAAGAAGTGGGAAAGACGCTGCAGCAGAACCGATGATGAGAATCCATGCTTTCTCCAGCTTTTGAGTCTTTTCAATAGCTTCTGTTGCAATGGCTAATTCTTCTTCTGGCAGGCTGTTGAACCTTTCGTAGTCAGCCTCGATGATATTGTAAATCGCTCGTAATTCTTTCTTTCGGAATATGGTTAGAAACATCTGAAAAATAACTCATTTTTGTAAATGTTGTAAATGTCAAATTATTATAATATCTACTATAATTTGAGTTAACGATATTGAAAAATTTGGTTTGTAGTAGTAGATTTCATTTTATTGTGTTAAGATGTGAGATTAAGTTAAACATTATAATTTTATCATTTTTATCAAATAGTTTTACTACCAATGAAAATAATTCAGAATGGTAATAATTATTCTATAATTTTGAAGATTTGAAGAAAACCCAGTTGAATAAATCAGTTTTAGTTTGAGTTCTTCTTTCTTATTTGTCTTCTCAAATTCGTCCTCTAAATGCAGTCCCTACTTTAGTTTTTGTTATACATTTTAATTGTTATGTTTTGAATTTATTTTACCTTAATTAAAACGAACAATAACACGATGGTAATGACCATTTGCCTGACGAGATTTTCCATATCACCCGTACCAATGCGAATGCTTATGTCGTACAACATAAAACCAAATTGGGGGACACAGGACAGCGCGATCATAACTGTAAGATAAGATTAATCTCTAGTTAATCATCACTACATAGTATAAAACAAAGTCGCTTTCTCTGTCCCTATGTATGCTTAAATCTTTAAAACTACGCAATGGATTTAGATGCGGTTTTTTTAATAGATAGTGATTCAAGAAGAAGGTCAAACTGCGGGCGAAACCGCGGGCGGGAAGCTAGCAATATATGAAGCTGAATTTGTTTGTTAGTTTGAACACGATAATCTCAGGAACCGGACACCACTTAAAAACATTTTTTTAATCATCTCGCGGTAAGACCAACAGAAGCGGAGAAATGCGGGTAAGCCGCGGGACACAACTATATACAGTTGTATGGGTTATGTATTTGTGTTGCTCAGAATCTTGTAAAACTTTGAAGGGTTAGTTCAAACAAAGTTGTAAACAAACATTGTTTGTATGAAAGTGTTGAAGGTACCAGGCAAAACCTTAGACAAAGGGACCTCAATCTTGTGCTATTTGATTTTTTCCAGTTGTAGCAGAATTATATAAAAACAGACCATTTGGTGAGAATAAATTAATAAAGCAATTTTTTATCTTTATAAGTGTTTAGTTGAAAATATAATAAAAACTATCGGTCCGCCCCGGCTTCACCCGTGTTACATGTTAACGTTATCTCTCCATAAGAACCATCCTCGTACTTCAAGGAATATTATAAAAAAAACAATTATCGAAATCGGTCCACCCGTTCACGCGTGATGCCGTGACCAAGAGAAATAGGGATTCATTTTTATATAGAGTATGTATAGAGATTACGAGTAGCGTATTTAAATTTCTTTCTGCCTTCAAAATATTAGAATGGATTTAATTTTATTTCATAAAATGCGTTATTGAATGAAGTAAATAATAGAGATAAGTATTTACCTGACCCAAAAAATCTGGCTTTATCTTTTGCAGGGTTAGGATACATCATGAGTACAGTTAGTATAAACGAATATAGTTTATACATTTTGGGTATGTCTTGAAACTTCTTACCACCTGAAATAAAGGAGAATGGGCATTTTACTATGGAAGTTGGGCCTGAACCCTTGAGTTGGACTAATACACATGAGATATTGTTTTTATAATAGATCATAACACATACATAACGAGAAAAATATATATAAAAAAATAATCAACCGGGTTTTTGTACAGTCACATCAAGTTTTATTTCTTTATGTATAATATTTTTTGCAATTAATAACTGTTATAAGACAATGACAATAATATCTTTATGTTACTCCAATTCACTTTCACTTACAAAGACGTACTAATCTTAAGCCTTCTAACAACCGAAATAAACTAATATTATGTTTTGTAACAGGTACCTATACCGTGTTTATTATAATTATTCAACGTAGTTAGACGTTTTTTGTGGTTAAACTCAGTCACTCCAGTGACATTTAGGTTTATATTTACTTCACTCGAATTAAAAACACCGTTATTGTGCGCAAAATAATAGCCAAATAAATAAAACTTTTTGCCTTGACTGTACAAGAACCCGTTTGATTTATTTTTTTATTTTATTTTTTTCGTTAGGTATGTGTATGTATCTATCACAAAAAAAATATTTCGTGTGTATTGGTCTTAACCCAAGTTTCAGGCCCAATTTGACGCGTCCTCCTTTGTTTTAAATGTATTTGCATAGGTAGCAAATATGCTATTATACCCTGTACAAGGTAGCTTGATCCTTTTGACAGACGGGCTAGTGATGGGAAACAGGAAGTAATAATTTATAAATGCTAATTTTTAACATTAAAGTACAAGAAATTGAGTAATCGCTTTATTTTCATACTTACCTCATCTTTTTAAAGCAAAATATTTTCTAATTACATTACATTTCCCATTCATATAGGTAAAAACATTGTGGGTTCCAAATAAGTAATTCAACATAAATTGAAGTTTTTCAAGAAAAATTTGCTTCGTGAGACAGGTATAATTTTCCAGAAACAAATCATGTTCTCATAATGGGATTTTAAGGTTAAGGTTCCCAGGATACAAAATCCGTCGCAACTAATTTGATTGTTGATGGATTCAAGCTCGAAAACTTTTTGATTAAAGCATCTATACTAATTACTAATATTATAAAGAAGATTTTGTTTCTTTGAACGCGCTCATCTCAGGAACCACGGTTCCGATTCGAAAAATTATTTCACTGTTAGATAGTCCATTTATCAAGGAAGGCTATAGGCGATATATCACCAGACTAAGACCGATAGGAGCGGAGCAATGCGGGTAAAATAGTGGGGCACAACTAGTGTGTGTGTATTATTATATTATAATATATTATTAATGCTCAAGGAATAGTCCTAAATTGCTATTTAATGGAAAGAAAACATTCTGAAGATGTCTCATTCAGAATATTTTCTATCTACACACTTTTTAGGGTTCCGTACCTCAAAAGGAAGAAACGGAACCCTTATAGGATCACTTTGTTGTCCGTCTGTCCGTCCGTCCGTCCGTCCGTCCGTCCGTCCGTCTGTCAAGACCCTTTTTCTCAGGAACGCGTGGAGGTATGAAGCTGAAATTTATATCAATTACTCAGGTCTACTGTCTCTTGAAGCTGTGAAAAAATCAAACTTCTAAGCCAACGCAATCAAAAGATACAGCCGTTTATGCCGCAAATTTTCGACACTTGCAAGGGAATCAAAACCTACAGGGTGCTTCCCGTGAACTCAGAATCTTGAAATTTGGTACGAAGCAACGTCTTATAGCATAAATAAAGGAAAAATTACGAAAACCATAAATTTTTAGTTACATCACATAATATATATTTTTTTAATAATTTTAAACTTACTACCCATTTCCTCATAAACGCGTAGAGGTATTAAATTGAAATTCATACCAAATACTCAGGTCTATAATACCTTTAAGCTGTAACAAAATCAAACTTCTATGTCAACGCAATCAAAAGAAACAGCAATGTACGGAACCCTCGGTGCGCGAGTCCGACTCGCACTTGGCCGGTTTTTATTACTTTTTTTACACATATTAAGACCATTGCCTCATGATACTCTTTTATCACTTCAAGCAGTAAATACGTGTCTAAACATCGCGCATTTTAACAGCGTGTTTTATGTAAAACATTTGACAAGATTTACGAATTAATAGCTCTCGATTAGAGAGTAAAATATACGTATTACTGTGGTGAAAAATCGACGGCAATACAGCTTTCTCTGGGGAAATTACCGATGACGAGTGTCACACGCTTCACCGTGAGACAAGTGATATCGAGTGGTTTTTCGAGATAATATATATTCGTAGACGTTTTTATGTACTGCTGGAGGTTAGGCTAGGTTCTTCGGTTGTTTTGGAAATACTCTGCTTTTGGAAAAACGCTTGAGCATTTAATTCTTAAATAAATAAGCTGTGGAAATAGTCTGCATAATAATACCACAAAACAATTTAAACACAGTCTAAGGGCGTATTCAGAAAGAAAGCTTGAAACTTATAAGCGCTTATAAGCGCTTATCGGCGCTTATAAGCGCTGGTTACCCGCGCAGGAAAATATATGAACATGCGCTTATAAGCGCTGATAGGCGCCGACAAGTTCCAACAAGTTTCAACAAACTTGTCGGCGCCGATCAGCGCTTATAAGCGCATGTTCATATATTTTCCTGCGCGGGTTACCAGCGCTTATAAGCGCCGATAAGCGCTTATAAGCGCTTATAAGTTTCAAGCCTTCTTTCTGAATACGCCCTAACTTTAAACCAGGGATCTGTCACTTTAATAGTTGTCTATGTGAAATACGACAAAACCAGATTAAAGAGAACCCGCGCTTAAAGTTAAACGCTGTCTAAAGTTTTTTGTGGTAAGACAGATAGAGTTTATAATGACAAATGTTTTAAATCATCTGACCATATCGCAATATTTTTTTTAAACGAATTCAATGTTTTTAATATAATCTCTCTCCGTACGTCTGGTTGTCTGGAATAAATTGCTATATCGCTATAAGACGGCCAGTTGCTTTCATTTATACTTAGGTTAAGTTTCATTGTAAAGTTTTAGCGCAATAAATAAATAGTATAAAAGTATGTCTTACTCATTTTAGGTGTATCTAGAGCAGACACTTACAAAGGTAAAGGCTTCGTATGTTATTATCCAAAGCTTACGAAAGCTCTGACTCAAGAATTACGTCAATCAAACTAAAGCCTATTAATCAGGCATTCACTTGATATTAGAAGGTTTCAGCACAAGATAATGTATTAACAATTCATCACTGTTAATTAATAGTTCCCTTTAATCTATATTTCTATATATAAATATGAAGAACGTCTTTTCGTACGAATTCATTTATTTATTTGTTAAAAACACTAAAAGATGCTCTCCAAACCGTTACTTTACAAACAGTAAACTATTATAATATTATACCTATTACAATTATAAATATACTAGCTTTCCGCCCGCGGCTTCGCCCGCTTTGTCTAAAACTTAATAAATAATATACTAAAACCTTCCTCTTGAATCACTTTATCTATTAAAAAAACCGCATCAAAATCCGTTGCGTAGTTTTAAAGATTTAAGCATACATAGGGACATAAGGATAGAAAAAGCGACTTTGTTTTATAGTATGTAGTGATTGTGTTTCTTCATAAGTAATGGTTTAATTTAGATGAACTACCACAGATTACCAAATAATTATCTACTACGTAACTACTGCGTGCACAAGCCCTCGTGTGTGTCTTCCGCACAAGTATATTAAACGGACTTTTGAGATTATTTGAATAAATCTTGATGTATATTATTTTAACACGTTCCGGGACAGTACGTCGAGAGGCGGGCCGCAGATTCCTATGCAAATTGACACATGAATTTCCCATACAATTTCGCCCCCCGCCTGACGACGTTGTGACATATCACGCGTTTTCTGTGGAGTGCTATATGACACTACGTCTGTCGACGTCCGACGTCTGTCGACAAACTCCTTCGAATCCGATTTCCAGTTTGAGAAAATCGAGGCCGGGTGTCAAAAATACTATCACTGGAGCCAGACTCGTCTTCTGGGGGTTAATAATTTCTGTCGGATGCGTATTCTCCATCCCCGTCGGAATAAGGATCATGATTTTCAGACTCTGATACTTCTTCACCGGTGACCGTTTTCTTCGTCCAGAAGACATCTACATCTTTGTATTACTTGGTTATACAACTAAGTATAACCACTAACACCACAGTAATACAAAAATTGCAGAAATAGCATACCTACCTACAGATAATAGGTATAATCTTTAACACTATAGAAATTCAAGGATTTCGACAAGATTTAACAACAATATTTACATTTTATACGTTTGTACTTATTCGTGAACACATTTTATAACAAAACAACTATAAAATACAATTAATTATGAAATAATACCTACATTTTGCGATCGTGTTCCGTGGCGTTGACTCGAGCGACTCGAGGCTCCCGCGATGTGACACAGTTCTGACTGCAGTGGGGGGATGCGTATACGCGCACCCGCCTCAGGCCGTTGTGTCACAACACGAGACTAGTTTGCATGAGTGCGTGTAGGGTTTACTTGTGTGCTCATAAAACTTCACGATGTGACACTAGGTAGTTCTAAGTTCTTGTAATACGACACTAATACGTCAGCCTACTACATATAATTATATTCTATGGTTGACGCCCGTTGCTCGACGGGCTGTCATATTTCGAAGCTCAAAATCAGCCGTCGACAGACGTTGTGTCGTAATATACATATAGGAATTTGCGGCCCGCCTCTCGACGAGTACGTCGAGAGGCGGGCCGCAACAGTAGTCCCGGAACGTGTTAATATATTGCTAATAAGTTGATTGAATTATAACATACAGTCGTATGTATTTCCTTTAAAGACAGTTTAATACTGTTAAGGTACTGGTGTTAAGGTAGGTTCAAAGAACGCAATACATTATTACAGAACGTAAGGGTTCTGTAATAATGTATTGCGTTACTTGCTAGTGCCCTAAAATTCAGTGTATTCGACAAAAATTGAATTTATTTCGCATACACGATGAAAGCCTTACAATCTCATAACCATCCTAATAGCGCCATTACATGGAAAATGCGAAAATTCCGGCCTGATGCCATCAACAGGCAAACTGACAAGATATTTGCATTTTTATTTAACCTGAATTTAGGGAACACGTGATGTAAGGTGAATAAACACTTTGATGTTTATTTTTTGTTTATGAATACCAATATTCAACAAAAAATACATATTACACATAATATAAGAAGACATTAATATTAACCAAATGTATCTACAGGGTGTCCCACTTTCAGTATACTAAGCACGAAGGAACTTGTAGTCTTGCATACACTGATCACGTAAAAAATACTTAAACAACAAAATTACGCCAAAATTTTTTTGCTAAATTTTTCCTTAAAATTCATGTTTACTTCTCTAGCATTTTGTCTATGAAAACATAATCTTAAACGATAGCTCACGTGCGGGTGGCAAAGTTGGGCGGGTTGTTTGTTAGGGGTGTACACAAAGAGTTTTAAGAATTCATCTATTTGAAATAAAAATAACTGCGTTAAAAACAACCGACTTCAAAAACGGAAAAGTAAATAAAAATAACTGCGTTAAAAACAACCGACTTCAAAAACGGAAAAGTAATAGCACATCTAAATAATATGTAGTAATTAATAATATCAAATCTTTTTTATTTTTTACTTTTCCGTTTTTGAAGTCGGTTGTTTTTAACGCAGTTATTTTTATTTATTATTATGTACTTTTCAACACGAATCAAACGAGCCCAAACTCGATAAAGTTGAGTCAATATATTACTGAGTTCCTATGGCCACCTTCCGATTCCATCATCAATTAATCAGCTCTATATCATGATAATGTTTCATCGCTATCCAATTTACATACGTATACAAAATTTCAGCTCAATCGGTTACCGGGAAGTGAATCAAAGTTACTTGCTACATTCCAATTAAGTCATCGAGTACAGACAAAAATGCTCATAAAATAAAAACTACTGGGCCTATCTGTATAAAATTTTTATGGGACCAATTCGACACCATCCCGCATCGAACAAAAAAAGAATCACGTAAATCGGTTCAGAAACCTCGGAGTAATCGGTGTACATACATAAAAAAAAATACCGGCCGAATTGATAACCTCCTCCTTTTTTTTGAAGTCGGTTAAAAAATATGCATCTGGAATTTTATAAGTATTTTTTACGTACTCAGCGTATGCAAAACTATAACCTTCATTGAGCTTAAAATACCGACGGTGGGACATCCTGTATAATATATACAAATACAAGTATATATAAAACATTCGCAATAATAACACATACAATTATCTTACATGAAACAAAAAAATAATATAATATTTTTTTTATTTAAAAGTGTTTTATATATTTATGTATATTTGAATAAACGCTGACTCATGCAGATTATTTTCCCACAGTTCTATCATTAAAACCACATCCCTGATTCATTTATTCATTTAAATGTATTTAATAATAAAAATAGTGTTTATTATCAACCGCTGACAACTGTTGTCTATCATGGCTTTTATTTTATTTATTTTAACTCTTTATACAGTTCTATTTTTAACTGTATCGGTGAGTGTACTCTACGTTATTTAAATTAACGATCACAACAATAAGTTTCAATTATTTAAATAATCTATATATATAAAAATGAAATCCGTTTTCCTTGGTCACGGCCGCGGCGTCACGCGTGAACGGGTGGACCGATTTCGATAATTCTTTTTTTATAATATTCCTTGAAGTACGAGGATGGTTCTTATGAAAAGAAAACATAAACATGTACCACGGGCGAAGCTGGGGCGGACCGCTAATTTAATACTTTATAATTATTTTCTAAGAAAAAACTAAACCGCATTCAAATGGTCAGATTGCAGGCAGTTCCGCAGTGACTACAAATTTCACCCAGAGGTGAATGGCTGGTTCAAACTGCATCAAGTGCCTGCTACTTGGGAAGATGCCAGACTTCGTTTTGAGTTGGAAGGTACCATGAAACTTTTATTGGTTACAAATTCAACAGGATGCAGCCGATACTAGAAATTCTTTGTAACTAAACACACACAAACATTATTGCATAAACTTGGAGGCTTGTTAATAAACATCTAAAAAATTTCAACTCTATTTCTAAGGACTTAATTAAATGTAGGTCATCCATGAAAAGGTACGTCACGGTTCAATATAATTTACACATTGTTGTAATGACTTTCACGACGAGTCAGAAGTGAAAATTCTTTGCTAAGATTCAAAGATACCAATATCGTCGCCTTATTACTCCATGACGTGACGGTAATACCATGTCGCGGCCTTGTATATACTCTCAACACACCTAAAAAAGTTTCACTTAAAAAAAATAACACTTAAAAGTCGACAGAAACTAAGCAGAAACTAATTAAAAAAACATCCTCTATTTATAACGAATGACAAAAGATACTTTATAATAAATTGAGTCATCCTATCGACACCAATGTCTAGTTCTTTTATACCAAATTTTGTATCTCAACAGTATTTATTCGCAGGTGCAATCCTGGCATCACCTTACACACACAACTTGGAGCTAATCATGAGACGAGTGATGGCTGATACTCACTCGGAGGCTTCGGGGTTGTTCACAGGGGTCCACGCGACCTTCTCGAAGGGAGACTTCTATTCAGTCGATGGTAATTTCCTTCATTTTGATACGAATGGTAATAAGAAAGATTTTTTAATAGAAAAAAAAAGTGCTCTTTTTTTCAAGTAGGTATATCTATTTAGGAAGCATAAGCCAAATACTTGTAAACGTGTAAATGCATTAAGTCATTTTGTCGTTAGAAAGGGTAAAAAAAAATAGACTGTACTTAAGATTACTTTTTAATGTTGTACAATTTTAAGGTATACCTCTTCGAAAAATGCCAGTCCAATGGATGCCCAGCGAACCAGATACTCTGAATAACGCAGAGAACTGCATCGTTATGATGGCTGATGGTATAATAGCTGATGTGAGCTGTGACGAAGTTTATCCATACGTTTGCTTCAAAAAGAGGACTAAAAATTTCTTGAATGCATGCGGTACTACTGACCCAGGTATTTGAACTATAAAGTTTACGTTAGTCTCACTAATTCCACGTTATGAGTCAGCTAGGTGGTCAGAGCTGATTTTTGTAATGATTATTACATTACAAGGGCGTCGCCAGCCGAAGGCGCAGGGGGGGGCAAGTTGACTTTACCTACTACAATTCATACTTTTCTCATTCTCTATGAATGAGAAAAGTAGGTATGAATTGTAGGTAAAGTCGACAGCCCATGAAGCTTTTCACTTGTACTACGAGCCTTACATCTACAGCGATTGTAATAACAACAGTCTTAGTACTATATACATAATACATATATATATATATAATCTGTGACAGTACAGAGTAGGAATGGGTCGTCGACGTATTTTTCATCGACGAGACTAGACCGTTAAATGTCGTTCATCAACTAGTCGTTTAACTAGTTAAAATCTTCGACTAGTCGATGTGTAAACTAAAACGAATTGACAACGATTGACACGGTCGACCGACGCGCGACGATGTTGGTAATCGAACGTTCGTTACAAATCTACAAAAAATCGACAATTACATACTATTAATTGTTTAATAATTAAAAAAAAAAAGACGGGTTGCACTCCGGGAGTGCCGGCAGAAGTGAAAACTTGATTATTAACGTTGAGCATGTTTGATATTTTGGAATGGTATCCGTCTTACGCTTTTTCGATCAGGTCACGTGTCCTGACGCGCGTTTAAGATTTTATACCCATTACAGAAAAAGTGCTCAACGCCGCTAAAGAAGTTTTCACTTCAAAAATCTTCCATTTATACTTTTCCAGAATTGAAATTTGTAAGACCGCCGCGTCGCAAGTTGATACAAACGTGTCGACTCTCTTGTTTAGCCGTCTACAGTGGACTATTATACGTCCACGTTGAAGAGTTAACCGTCGCGTTGCAAGTTGTACGAGCGTTTCGACGCTTTTGTTTAGCCGTTGAATTCAACTAGTGCATTGGTGAGCGATGGACTAGTCGAATCGTTGAGTGTACATAGACGGTTAATTTAACTAGTCCGTTGATTCAACGCCCATTCCTAGTACAGAGTCCAATGTGTAAAGCTACACGAGCACGAGCTCTTGACTATGCAATAATAAACTTGTAAATAAGTAATTATAAATTTGTTAGAAAAATATAATAAAAAGGAGTTTGAATTTGAATAAGTGTACAGCGTACAGCGTATTTTTTTTAAATTACCAGATTTTAATATTATAGTGGTCGTTGTTTATTTATATTAGGTTAATTAAAATATAATTTTCGGGGATTCATTGTAAACTTCTCGACCACTTTATTATTAAAATTTTGTAAGTCTCCATGTATAAGTTTTTGGTGCACAGTTGCACACTCATCATGGCCAAACCATTCAACCCTCCCCGCTTCAACGATAGAGTAGAGCAGGCAGAGCGTAGTTGAGCGTACGGAATATTAGGAGTGGAATTGGTGAATTCATTCGAGTTTCGACGTACGGAAATGATTGTTCAAGGCTTGAACTTCAAGCAAATCAACTCAAAGACTTAAGCCCCGTATTCATGGTAAAAATTATTTAGGAACAGTTGATCAACATTGTTGGTGAACGGCGAGAATGTTGCTAGCAACTATGTTTAAATCAATACAGGTTGTCCACATGCCAGTCTGCGTTAAAATGTTGCCCGAGGAGGTAGTGTTGTTGTGTTCTCTGTATCTGATGTATAGGATTTCTAATAAAAAAAAGAGAAAAAGATGGTGGATTCGAAACTATTTCTTTTTTGGGTATATTTAGGGCTTGAGAAATTTCTTCGAATGCATCGTTCTTTTTGTTTCTGTCTTTGTATTCTTTTATAGAAGAATCCCATAATAATGGTTTTGATTGAAATAATTCTATTAGTTGCATTATTTTATCATTGCTCCACACTACTGCCATGTTTATAAACTGTTGCAAACACGTTCACACACGTCAACAATTGTCGCTAAACTGATGTTTACGCTTGTCGGGCGAGAGCTTGTCAACATGACGCTATCAACTCTGCAACACGCAGTGTTGCCAGCAACATGTTGACAGCAATTCCGCAACACATTGATTCAACTTTGTTGCTAAACAAATGTTTACCATGAATACGAGGCTTTAGGACTTTGGTTGCATTATATTTGGCAACTTTTTTAGAATCTCTAGGGGGGGGCAGCTGCCCCTCCCTGCCCCCCCTTGGCGACGCCCTTGTTACATTATAATATGCTCTCATTTTTATGTGTAGTGAAGAATCACTAGCTGACTCGACAGACGTAGGCCTGTCTTCGCGAAAACTGTCATACCCGTGAAGTCAAAATAGTCGCTTAATTTTCCCATTTTTTTTATTTTTTGGCGCAAATCTCTTGAGGTTTTCATTCATAAGATCTTTCTGCTGCCGATAATAACACATATGCATATGGGAATATATGAAAAAAATCTTTTTCTGATGATATAAATAAATTACTAAATTATTTATATCACCAGAAGATTTAAACATTATTAAAATTTCAGGACATTTTTAACACACAAACATTATATATCTTGATGTGTTATCAATCATAAATACACAATTTTATCACTATCAAGTGACGCACCTGCCTCGTCTTGCGCAAAAAAAGGAAATAAAGTTTTTAATCCTAGAATATAAACTGGACGAGAGAACGGGGAATTGCTACAAGTTCCATTTAACTCCTCAGAACTGGACCAGGGCGTTCATGGTGTGTTCAGCAGAAGGAGCACACCTGGCCATCATCAACAGTGATGAGGAAGCAAATGTTCTGAAGGAGTTGCATTGGAGACACAAGGCAGAGAAGCTGCCGTATGACACAATATTCTTGGGCTTCCAAGATTGGGGAGATGACGGAGTCTGGACTACCATACATGGTAATCATTCGTTTTTAACAAAAAACAAAACCCCCTTCAAATTGTTCGATTTAAACCATAGAAATCTAAATAACAAGATGATTTAAACCAAAGTTGAGTAGGACCATAGAGCGTGCAAGGCATCGGATTTCAAATAAATAAAGGATTGTCAAAATCGGTTCACCCAGTTGAAAGTTCCGAGGTAACAAACCTAAAAAAAAAAATACCACCGATTTGAGAAACACCTCTTTTTGTGTCTGTTGATAACATTTGATTCACGCCATTTTTAAATATTTAATTATATATTAAATATTTTTGAGTACTTTGATTCTGATAATCTTTTTAGTCTTCTACTATTTCAATATAATAAAAAATAAATAAAGATGTTTGATTAACTATAACCATTACTACTACTTACTACTACTACTACTACTACTAACACGTAATACGATGGAAATGAAATCTGGTGTAAGATCAATTGTGGCGTTAAATTATGCTACTGCTAACTATATTCAGGAAAACGTAATTTCAATTAATACAGTCTGTTCAATCCAGGGCAATCATTAGAGGAAGCAGGATACGCGAAGTTCCACCCAGGCGAGCCAGACAACGCCAGCCCTGGTGAGCACTGCGGCTCCATGTTCAGGAATGGGCTCTTCAACGACGCCTGGTGTTATGTGAAACTCGCTTTCATTTGTGAGAAGACCGTCGACAGCCTCCTCGATGACACGGATGTTTGATTAGCAACGAAAGGAGAGAACAGGGGGTAACCATATGCTAACAGCTAAAGCATTATTCATTTAGAAATTAAAGACTGTATAACTGATCTAAATGCGTATTCATTTTATTACTTAACCAGACAGAATTGCACCCTTAATTGGCTCCTTAATTGTGATGTGCATAGGCAAGCAGGGGCAATTTACAGAACAACTGAAATTGCTCCGACCGTCGTGCAACCGAGATTGTTCCAATGTTGCCCCTGCGGCAGGTACGTGAGTAGCCGGCTTAAGACGCTCTCGTATAAAATCAAACACAAGAAACTACTAGCATTATTTATTCCAATGCGGGAAAGTGATGGCGCAAGATGACTTATCTGGATCCGTCATTTATCCACACTGGAATTAATATGACTAATCAACAACCCCTGGGCAGAAGTTTACTAGAAATAAGGCTAGTTGCCGTCTGTTCATGTTTTTACATAAATTTGTAGCATCTAATTAATAGGTATATTAATATATTTATTATTTGTTATTGCTCCAATTTCCTACTTCAATAAAGTAATTACTTTATTATATAAGAAAATATATTTAAGGTGATATAATTGTGTATATTCTTTGGAATGATAAATTATATATCAAATCTGAATCAGATAATGTCCAACAACAATTGCAGTTTCCCCAATTGTGAAAAATACGAATTTACTTCGTAAATAATGATGCTTATTCTGACATATTTATGTGAGCAATAAACTTTAAGCGCAGCAATATCTTATTTAAAACTGCTTTATCTGATAAATCCTAGAGAGGAACTTTAGGTTTAAAGGAGATAAGTCGTAATTCCTGTACGACTCGAAAAGTTGGTAGAAAAATAATTGGAAAAAAGTACTAAAATTATAATTAATCTGTCTGTGATGACATTTTATAACCCGTAATAAAAAAAAGTACTAAAATTATAATTAATCTGGGTGTCTGTGATGACTTTTTATTCCCGTAACAAAAAAATAATTCATTCAATTAATGATAAATCTTATGTTGATTTTACGATCGTTGATTAAATCAGAATAAAAAAGGTAATTTAATGTGAAAAATAATTAACGACTATTACGTTTAATTAATTAAAGTTAGCACGGAATGGGGAAATAATACGGTTCACGATTTATGATTATAGGTAGGAAAAGGTGGTGGCACACATAGCACCGCACGAATTTTTAACACGCTTTTGTGGGTGGATTTCCCAAACCGCTTTTTTACGCGGCAAGGCTGAAAACTATCCTATTTTTTCAAGATATTGTTTTTATTTTTTGTTTTAATCGTAAAGCACAATGTTTATAATATGGCCCTATCATTATAGTTTAAAAATAATTATTATTTTCCAAGAAAATGAAGTAAATATAGGCGATTTCCAATTTTGGTGGCTTGTCGCCGACCTACTTCACTCAATATCAAGATCGATTAACTAAAAACTAGACGTAGGATTCGATTTTAATTTTTATGTAGTCGTTTTATAATAGTTGACCATTCAAAATATATCAATTTAATTATATTAAGTACTGTAGTATAGTTTTACAGGCACAATTTAGGTCTGTCGCCGAGAATTTTCTAATTTTGGTGTCATTTACAAAACGATATTTCTACAAAACACCTGTGATTCCTAAAGCATACAAATTACGTTATGCACTTCATTTAGTCACATAGACTTTTAGTCACGCGCTAACCGGCTTAGCAGGTGGTTGTGTGCTGTGTCGTACCAGTTTCCCGCCAAAAATGTAAGTAAACAGTTTCATTGCAACACCCCCGATTTTATGCAATTTTGGTGTACTTAAATAATCATACTTGTGACAGTAATATTTTATTGTTATTTTGAGTATTAGTAGAGTTTTGGTTTGTTTATTGTTTAGTAAATATGTTATTATTTTAGTACACGTAGTTTTTTTTTAAGAATTTTTTTCTTGCAATTTCCAATTTTGGTGGGACAATTTTGGTGGTTTTGGTGGCATTTTTAGACCCACCAAAATTGCTTCCTTACACCAAAATTAGAAAATTCAAATAAAAATGTTTATTTACTAAAACCAACATTGCTTCATGAGACCAAAATTATAAAATCAATTAATAAATCGAATTAAATATTAATGTAATTACTATGAAATCGAATATGAGTCGAAATATTATGATGATAGCACAATGTACCGCCTTGTGCCCTCTTTTCCCTTGCCTCGTAATTTTACAATATACTTTCCTGTCTATAATATTGATTTTTTTAACTGCATTGAATTTTAAAATAATTGAGCGCGCTCGCACGTGTCTTATGAAGTTAACTTATTATCATTGATATTTGTTCTTTTCTCCTAAAATTGGATATTTATATGGTTTCTTTAGTACATACTGTATTAAAAAATATTTAGGACGATACATAGGTCGTATTACAATTGTGTCCCTTTTCTACTTTGGCTATTAATTATACCTATTCGAGATAACAGCGCTGAAAGAGTAACTTTTTTTACTTTTGTGTGAGCAAACTCATAATGCTTAGGGACTTGCCCATACAAATCACAAAAAATGCTGATATTTTCACAGTAAACTCTATAAGGGACCCTACATAACACTATTTTTTTATCCTGTAGAATGTAGATAGATATTTTCAAATTAAGAAGGTATTCTGTTACAGGAATCCAAAGAAAAAAACTAAACAAACTAGAGCAGAGCAGTTACAAAGAAAGAGAGAGTCAGAAAGAAAGAGAAAAGAAAACATCAGAATAGATCCTCTCAAGCTTGAAGAACTGAGAAGAAAAGAACGCGAAAGATACCACAGAAAGAAAGCTGAAGGCAAAATTGTACCGTTGTCCGAATTACCACCTCGAGCCCGTAGACTGAAACAGAGACGAAATTATATTAACTTCAAAGCGTACTGTGAAAGAAAAAAACGAAGAGGTTTACCTTCAATACTGTCCAGCTACATTCCACTACATAATTTACCCATCGAAACAACGTCACAGCCTACGTCACAGCAAACACATCAGCCAATTTCAAATTCACCTCGAGTTTTGCGATCCCATAACAAAAGTCTTACTTTTACCGTTGAAGCTGCTCCTGCTGCTCCGATTGAAGAAACTTTATCCATCGATGCTATTCAAAGAAGCACACCCGTTAATGAGACCGCTTCTCCATTTATAAGTCCCAACATAAGCTGCATACACTCTCCCAGTTCTATGTCTGGGCGAAACAGGAAGTGTGGAAGTCAGATATTTCTACAAGTAGCATCTTTAACCCTTGGCATGCCTGGTAGGGTCTGTCAGACCCACACCAACGCGCGAACCGTTGTAGTTCGTTTAAATTTGAATTTCGCGCCTCACCGTTTTTAGTAGCTGGCCGTTACTAACCGCGGAATGCCCTCCGCCCGCTTCCTCAGTCCGAGGCGAGCTACGAGCGTAAAAGGACGTGCGTAAAGTGCGTGCGGCATACGGCGTGACTTTATTTTGTAAGTATTTATTTTTCTTTTTTCTTATAAATATTGGAATTTGGAGTTAAATAATATTAGTTTGTACATTACATTATCCTATTTTATTATTTTTTTCAGTTTAATCATGAATAAACAGCTAACAGACGAGGATATAGCTAGTTTATTATTCTAAGAGTTGGATGAGGAAGACTTAGTTGCATTTGATTGAGGAGGAAGAAAATGATGCAGGCTCCACCTCTTCGGATACTGAAATGGAGGTGCCTCTGTCCATCCATTAGTACATTTGTGAGACATGTAGTTGTCACATTTGTCTTGACAACTCGATTTTTCAATGCGCAAAGTGTTACCAAACCAAAGCTTTACAAAGTGTAAATGCAAGTGATGAAGACTAATTATTTTGTTATTTAGATTAAATATATGATAGTGCCTTACACTGGATTAAAGTCTGATTATGATCTCATTACTTTTGATACTAATTATATGTTAACAAAGTTATAGTCACGAAATGTTGCTTAAAAATGTGAGTTAAAGTTTAATTTCAAATATTTTAATAAAGTTGATTAATTTCTAATGTGATTCTTTTTACTATCTCTTTTTTGCCCTTTAAGCATGCGTCTTGAATCATTAAATCACCTTACATAATAAAATTTATAGAAAAAAATACTATTTTGAAATCGGGGTCTGAAAGACCCACCAGGCATAGAGTGTAAATTATGCCCACCAGGCATGCCAAGGGTTAAACGAGAACTGAACAACCAACTTAGAAAATACCGAGAACAGAAAAAGTCCAAAATAAGATTACTTAAGAAAGCTCTTCTGAAGGAACAACAACAAAAGTTTTTGTATAGAAAAAGACTTGAGAGGTTGGAAAAAAAGATGAAGATAAGTCCAAAAAAGGTTGGGTGTAGCAAACGTATGGTAAGTCCTAAATCAATCAGTCCTAAACAAAAAAGACTACGCAATATTGTGAAAAACTTCTTTGAAGATGATGAAAATAGTCGAATTTGTCCGGGCAAGCAAGATTATATAACAAGAGGTGGATTGAGAAAGCAAAAACGATATTGGAATGATTCTCTAAGAAATTAAATGGTACATTTTTTTTCTTAATAAAATATGTTGCCCAGTCATGGGATTATCTTTCAAACTAGACAATCATATTAAGATTATATTTTTTTTAAATATGCTACATATTCGGTTAGTCTTTAAAATATATAAGTAGGTACAGCCATTAGGATTCATCTTTATATACTAGTACATGTTCTGTCCATCTTTAAAGCTGCACGCTAGCTTTACATGACATGAATTTTAAGGTAAAGTTATTCAGGCAGGCAAGCCAGCCAAGGCAGTCAGCAGATCTGTTACCAAAAGGCAATTTTTATTATTATTTTTCATTTTTTTATTGCAGTACAAGGTTTTTTTCCATCCAAATATAATTTTGGTGGGGTGTAACAATTTTGGTGGTATCATTTTCAATTTTGGTGTCAAAAAACCAATTTTGGTGGGAGGTCAATTTCGGTGTCAGGAATAACAGGAATATTCTTATTCTTGTTGATAATTTAATTAAAAGATAGTACTATCTAACACCTAAAATCAAATTGAATAAAAAAAAATCATAAACAAAAATTTCCACCAAAATTAGTAAAAAAATGCTAGTTGTTGAAATCCACTCTTGTATTAATTGACTTCGCCTGTATGTTTGTTTGTAACTCGTAACTGACTCATTTAAACTGCGATTTGACCAGCCTGTAACGGACAATTTAAACCAATTTTACACATTTATCAAGGACCGGTGACACTTGAATATTATTCTGTAAAAATAATCCTTAAAAATATTGATTTTAGTTGATTCTATAATTAAAGCGTGTTTTTAGATTTTTAAACTAATTTGAGATTATTTAAAGTGAAATGAATGCTGAGATTTACAAGATTTAGTCTCACCCCTGGTATACGAGCTGATTCCGAAATACTAGAGTCGCAAATATTGAACGGATTTGGAACTATATTCTTAACAGTTAACAAACAAACTTAGATCAATACTACAAAATACTAATTTATTAAAATTCTTTCTAACCTATTTAAAAATGTCCACGAATAAAAAAGTTTTACGTTTAGTTTTTAAGCTATTGCATAGCTTCTATCGCGGGAATTGAGCGCGGGGACCGAATCCAGAAATTTAGTAACGAAAAACCTCACGCTCCCCACTCCGACGGGCGCGGAGGTGTGGCTTGAAGGCATAGCATGCAATAGCTTTACCGCGGCAGTCCCCGAGTGCCACACGTCTTTTTTTTATATAATATGTCCAGTGTATCCCGGCCTTTATCCTCTCTGATTAATGATAGCTAATTACGAGCGAACTCAAAACGCTTTTAATTAATCAAACGAATCTCAGTTAACCAGAACTTACGGGTAGTTAGAAAATAATATTAGCAAGTTCCTTATTACTTAGGGCAAGGGGCAATTTATAGGGTGAAAAAGTATGTCATGTTTTTTTAGATTTTTGTTCTGTATATTATGTATTGTTTTTATGTTGAGAATTATGTACATCGTACAATGATCTCAACAGTGTATTTAGTCCACTCATTTCGTAGGGAAAAAAGGCAAATAAAAGAAAGTGAATATGCGCATCTAATTTTTTGATATGTTGTAGGGGATACCTAGAAAAGCTTAACTTGAGTTTTTCGACCAAGATTTCCTATGAGCTTTCGTCGCCATCTTGAAAAAAGGGGGAAAATTTGTTTTTCGGCAATAACTCGGCTATCCGATGAAATTCGGAAATCACTTATAAGACACTTTTTGTTCCTTTTTTTATGCTCTACAATTAAGTCTTGACCATTTTTTCAAGATATTGATCGATAAAGTAAAAAAATCAGGACACATTTTTCGTCGTGTTTTTCTCGAAAACTGTAAATTTTATAAAAAAAGACCTCAGACCAAAGTTATAGATCTTATAATTCTCCACAAAAAAGGTTTCTATGATTTCTTTCCCAAGAGTTACCATTTCTGAGATATCGCGATTTGAAGAGATACATTATACATTTTGGTGACGACGACGACGGTAGGGAACGTACCCATACTACGTGACCTAGTTTGTAAGATTTTTCGACCCCTACCTCCCCTCGGTAACCACTTGTTGTATATGCAAGGACCCCCCCCCCCTCAAGTTTTTAACGTAGTAGTGACAAGTATGATTTTCAATCATTTCACAGGCAGAAAGTGTAACAAAAAAATTGGTTGTCTGTAAAGTCGGTTTACTGACGATAGTTGAACGTGACAACGGCCGATTGTGCTTCTTTGTCGCTCGTTCCGCGCTCTCGCTTGCATTTCAAGCCTTACATGGAACGCCTCAGAGCGAGGTAACACCGCATGAGTCATGTTTTTTCGTGCGTGCAGCCGGCTATCGAATTATAAGACGTTGTCACGTCAAAAAATAATTTGAGTCAAATTTGCGTTTATTAATCCACCGTCTATCACATAAGACTGCTTCATGCTTATAGTAATATGTCAGCGCCACTAGCTGTGAGTTTGAGAAGCACGCAAAATTGCGAGCCATATTTGACTATAGTCCGAAATTTCTAGTGACGAAATCGACTACGTAACAAAAATTTATCAGCCCCCCTTCCTCTCCTGACTGATCGTATTACTTTAAAGACCCCCTCCCCACCTCAACGGGTTACGAAGTATGGATACGTTCCCTTACCACCAGTATTAGGTTTAAGAAATAGTTAATTATACTGAAATCAAGCATCAGCAAGCCTTTGAAACATCATCAGAACGATCTTTAGATAATTTTAACAGGGATTCTTTGAATTTTGGTGGGGTTACGTTATTTTCTAAGATGCTGAGTTTTCTTTAATTTTACTTCATTTCACATCATTGCCACAAAATAAAGAGTATTTTTAAAACCAAAACCTTGAACCTAATACTTGTGATAAACTTGACCGTCCAATCTATACTAATATTATAAAGCTGAAGAGTTTGTTTGTTTGAACGCGCCAATCTCGGGAACTACTGGTCCGATTTGAAAAATTCTTTCGGTGTTAGATAGCCCATTTATCGAGGAAGGCTATTATATTATTATATATAATATCATCACGCTAAGACCAACAGGAGCGGAGCCACGCGGGTGACCCCGCGCGGCACAGCTAGTAAGATAATATATATAACTAGCTTACCGCCCGCGGCCCGCGGCTTCGCCCGCTTTGACTAAAACCTAATAAATTATATACTAAAACCTTCTTCTTGAATCACTCTATCTATTAAAAAAAACCGCATCAAAATCCGTTGCGTAGTTTGAAAGATTTAAGCACACAAAGGACAGAGAAAGTGACTTTGTTTTATACTATGTGATGTGTTTCTTCAAATCGCGTTATCTCAGGAATGGTAACTCTTGGAAAAAAAATCATAGAGACCAATTTTGTAGAGAATTATAAGATCTAGAATTTTAATCTGAGGTCTTTTTGTATAAAATTTACAGTTTTCGAGAAAAACACGACGAAAAATGTGTCCTGATTTTTTTACTTTATCGATCAATATCTCGATAACGATGCATGATACGGAAAAAATGGTCAGGACTTAATTGTAGAACATAAAAAAAGGAACAAAAAGTGTCTTATAAGTGATTTCCGAATTTCATCGGATAGCCGAGTTATTGCCGAAAAACAAATTTTACCCCTTTTTTTAAGATGGCGGCGAAAGCTCATAGGAAATCTTGGTCGAAAAACTCAAGTTAAGCTTTTCTAGGTATCCCCTACAATATATCAAAAAAATTAGATGCGCAAATTCACTTTCTTTTTTAAATGTATATAATGAGTGGACTAATTATGTATTTATAACAATGGGAAAATACACAATAAAACAATCATTCATAATGAAAAATATTTAAATTTTCAAAGCAATGCACAAATCTTTAAATATAAATAAGCGGAAATATAAAAGTTGTGTGTTTTAATTAAAAATCAATACCATTAGTAATTCCAGTCAATGAAAATTAGAAGCAGTCTGTAAAAATCAGTCATCAGGTAAAGATAGAGCTCTTAATCTTAATATACATATATAAATCTCGTGTCACAATGTTTGTCCTCAATGGACTCCTAAACCACTTAACCGATTATAATAAAATTCGCACACCATGTGCAGTTCGATCCAACTTGAGAGATAGGATAGTTTAAACATGTAGGTACCACGGGCGAAGCCGGGGCGGACCGCTAGTGTAATGATAAAATTTTCGACCAAAAAATTGAATGAAATGAATGAATGAAATACTCTTTATTGTACATACACAGTAATAAATTTTGTTACATAGTTAAGATAGCTTATAATAGAGATACAAAGAGCGGCTTTATCGCTCGTGAGCGATTTCTTCCAAGCAACTCGAAAAAATTGTATGCGAACAGAGTCACGACCATATGCTTACGCATCTCCTGTACTATGAGATAAAATACGGCTTAAAAAGCTTTCAAGGCGCTTTGTTCTTGTCTTTACTTAAGCAAAAGTTTACAAACGTTTTAAAGGGTGGCCTATCTTTAGACTTAAAAGTCTTAAATAACGAAGCACTCCTATTTAGAAAAGTACATATTTTAATTATTCTTAGAAACTTTAGTGACAACAAGCTAGAGGTAAACAGATAAATGGACATTCGGACGAAATTCCGGTGTTTAACTGATGTATGATGACTTGTAAATTGGATAATAATAAAGTAAAATAAGGGTTGAAACAGCTCATACATGTATATTGTATATGATCAACAAGGATGAAGTCATGAAGAGGCAGACGTTAATTCAAACATAATATGTTTTTATGTCGTCTTCGTTTTACGTCTAAAGTCTAAAGTCTTACAGTCGATAAATTACAATAGGCTATCGAAATTCTTTTCACAAATGAAGGGTAATCGATTATCACACCTCAGGTCATCAAGTTTCCCGTTTCTGAACATTCCACCACATTTCAGTGGATACTCATCAGGTTGGTGCTCCACGAATTGATAATAGCCAGCTTCTTGTAAGGTTTGTCCTGTTAAAGATAAAAACATTAATTTCATGGTATACAAGGGTAGAGTGAGACCCAGTGCCGACAGATCTTACTTATTTTCTGATTAATTATTCAATTTTATTTTATAATTTTGTTATGTGGAATATGTACAAAAATCAATTTTACAATTTAAGTTAACCGTGCTTTTAAGTTGTCTTTTGCAGGTGATATTTGCAAATAGTCAGTTTTTTCATTTAAAAAATAAGATCTGGTACTGGCAAACTAGAAAAGCGCTAGAAAGGCACTTTTAATATTATAACATTATTCAAATTAACTTAATTATAAGTTATTTTTAATAGAACAATATTTATAAATTGCCTGATTAGTTCTTTGGTTTATTCCATGTTTAATCAATAAAAACAAAAAAATGTATGCGTGTACTAGAGTACACACGTAAGAAGTGAAACTTCTTTATGACCTTAAAAATGTCACGAGTATGGCGTAACGCAAAAATGTCACGCGTACGGCGTAACGCAAAAATGTCACGCGTACGGCGTAACGCAAAAATGTTACACTAAATTTTTGTCCAACTTCGATAAAGAAGTTTCACTTCAAAAATATTGAATCTACATGAACTTACCTTCTACAGTCGTCCATAATATATTATCGTCTCCCCAATCATTGAATCCCAAAAAAGCGAGTTGCTCGTAACTTGTAAAAAGCCTTTTTTTAGGAGGATATTTTGCAGCAAGGACGGCTAATACTGTGGATTCCACTTCACTGTTAATGATAGCCAAGTGACCACCTTCTGCTGCGCAAGTCATGAAGGCCCTAGTCCAGTTCTGGCCACCCAATTGAATTTGTAGCACTTGCCAGTTCTGTTGTCCAAAACGTATTCTAAAGAAGAGGAAAGATTGGATGCAAGTTTCCAATATTTTCAAAGAGTAAACGAGTATACAATATGGTTCTAAAAAACTCAGCTGATTTTAATTTAATGTAAGTACCTATTTTTTGTAAAAAAATTTGAACACACATTACACTGCTCTACAATGACAGTATACAAAGACAGACTGCGATGTTTTGCAATATTATTTTATATTTTTTTATTGTACAATAGGGGAGTGCTTGGCCACAATCTCGCCTGGTGGTACTTAAGCTGAGATGTGGCCTAAGATGGAGCGCGCTTCCCTAGAATAAATTGAAAATGAAAAATTATTATTTCAGCGATTATGTTTCCAGTCATAGTTCAGGGCATGAAACATAATCATTGAACTTATTTACTAACTAAATTAAACGCAAATATGACTGTATACCTCTATACTGTATTCACCTCTATCCACAGTCCCACACTCTGTCAAAGGGACATGTTGGGTCTTATCTCGGAAGCAGATGTAAGGGAAGACATCGAAGCAGTTGACATCAGCTATCGTCCCGTTTGCCACCATTACGATGCATCTCTCGTCATTCCCTAGATTATCAGGCTCATAGTCCATCCATTTAAGGGGCATTCTGTTTAAAGGGACACCTGTGTTAAACATGTCACATATTATTTAAATTCAAGTTCAATATTTTAACGTGTAAGTTATACTAAATTGAATTTTGGGATATTATAGTAAAATTTGTTGTCTACAATTTTAATTTTCCTTTTTTAGGTGCATGTGTCGTGTGACTAATGGTGGGTATTTTTTAATTTTTTCCTACTTCATTAGGATCATCATCTATTTAAATTACATAATAATATTCGTATAATTTTAAAGTTTTTTTTCACTTATGTTCCAAAAATTGCATACCATCAACCGAATGAAAGTCTCCTTTAGAAAATAATGCGTGAATTCCTGTGAATATACCGGTGCGTTCCGAGTGGGTATCTTTGATGGTCCTCTTCATCACCTCCTGGAGGTTTGCTGTCTTCGGTGATAGTAATATTGCACATGATGACAGAAAAACATAGTGAACTATTATTATTGCTTCTTCTAGTTCGGCCTACTGAAAAATTGCATAATCAGGAACAGCGTTCGGACAGTTGACAATTAACGAGCGTCGAATTGTAATTCAAAGATTATCGAAAAATATAGCGTTAAATTATATTTTATTATAACCTGTGATTATAACTTAAAGGTGCTTATAATTTTTAATTTTAAATAAACTATTTTAGAAAACCTTGTTTAAGCTTTTTGAAGGAGTTTAATTTTATGTTGAAATTACTTTCTTATATCAAGAGTGGTGAAGTAAAAAGTATTTTTGGTAATTTTTTTACGAGTGCCTTATAACATTTTCATTCTTTTAGTCTGACCACCTAACACCCAGGGTTACCTTCAAGGTGACACCGCAGCCTGGCCTCCTGCCAGGTCGCGGGGACCTGATGATGCTTGATCCATCCACTCGCTTCGTGGCTGTACTCGTAGTCATACCGGAATGTTATACTATCTGCAAAACCATCATTGGATAGATTAATTATATTTATAATTTGGAATATCCCAGCCAATTTAACGACACGGACGTTATTATTTATATAAAAATAAACACAAAATAAAAGAAATTCGAAAAACAAAATGATATGCATTAAAAAATATAACGTTTACATCATTGATGTTAAAAAAATATAGGCAAAAAGGAAAAGACTTGTTAATCAAAACAACTGTTCTATTCTTTAAATAAAAAATATGATATGATTACAAGCAATGATATTATATATAGAAACAAGAGGTAGATACGTCATCAACGCACCAAAACTGATTCCGTGAATTGGTCCTATTTGGGACCAATGCAATCAGTCAGATTGTGTCCGGTCCCAATGAGCGCATGTGCCGATAGGTACATTAAAGTTGTCGAAAATGCCTTCCTGTGTGTTCAGAAAGTGCACGTATTCGTGCAAAAAAATAAAGAAAGATAAAGGAATATCATATCACAGCAAAATATATTAAATTATTACATTTAAAGAGTAAAAATAACAATTTACAATTCTTTATGAATGACACTTGCTTGACACTTGTATTGAAATAATGAAAGGGATAAAACATTGCTTCAATCACTAGTGTGACAAAGCTAGCGTACACTGTGTTCAAAGATTATCATGTAGATACGATTATTGAAAATAGAACGGTTATTTTATTAATTTCGATTTGGGTAAATACTTGATTATTTTTATATTTAAATCCACACAGTGCATGTAATTAACAAATATATCTATTTATTATATACAATGAAATCTTGATGGCAAAAATGTTTGTTTGCAAAAATGATGTTGAATATACGTATACATTAAAGAAAAGATTATCGCTACTGACGAAAAATGCTATTTGCTTTTCTGTAAATAGCTATTGAACATAAATTTTATTTGTGTTTTAGATAAAAAAGGCTTATACTTCATCCTTTCTTTTATTTCATCCTTTTTTTTCATCTAGGCACCACTATTATTATAATTATCCTACAAGTTGGAGTGATGACCTTGTACGGGTTTCGGGAACTGCCTTGAAACGAATAGCGTAAGACCGGTCCTTATGGAGTTCTATAAGGAGGACTATGCAGTATGCTCAGCAGTGGGTGTTTATCGGGTGAAATGATGATGACCGAAAACGAACACCACAACACAAATACTTAATACAGTTATATCTCCAAAAAAGTTTTTGAAGTGAAAACTTCTTTAGCGGCGTTGGGTATAAAATCTTAAACTCGCGTCAGGACACGTGGCCTGATCGAAAAAGCGTAAGACGGATTTTTTTTTTAGCCCTTATATTCCATGCGTAAGACGGATACCATTCCAAAATATCAAACATGCTGAACGTTAATAATCAAGTTTTCACTTCTGCCGGCACTCCCGGAGTGCAACCCGTCTTTTTTTTTCATTTTAATACAACATCATAATAATAATTAAATAGTAAATGAAATTGTCACATTTATTTACTTGTGCAGGAAACGTAACATCTATAACATTGAACCTTCTGTGTCGTTAGTCTATGCCAATTACCATGGCAACTATTTGTTTATTTATATTTAATTGGTGAATTCTTATGACTTTTGCTTACACCTGCGCGGAAATGACAAACTATCTTTGTCTTTTTTGTTTATATCATTTTATTAGAGCCATCTCTCTTATACAGTCTGTCAATGTAATAAATTAAGTAAAATGAAACTTGTATTTGTGTGTGCCTGACACTGCATATGAAGCATTTTTTTTGGATATATTGTGAGTATATAACGTATCTATACATAAAATATCATTGATTACAAGCGTGTTTTGAAAAGGGACACTAGGAATTTCGCGGCTCTATAAGAGCTCGTGGCTCCGTCGCGGTCGGTTAAAAATTGAATCCTTGTAGACGTTTGGAAAACGTGCATTATACATTAAATAACATTATACACTCACCAGCTAAATAAATGCACATGAAGCCCACAGTTAATTTCAATATAGCTTTCGACATGTAGGATCACTTTAAAAGATTAACTAGCAGTGATTAATATTATTAATGTGTACATATATAATTATTCTATTATCATTTCCTCCGCCTACGTTATTAAATAATCAAGAATATGCAAATGATTCTCTGTGTTTATCTGCACAAGATGGATTGTGTTTGCTATGAAAGCTATACATTTAAATAAATTGAGCGAAACAGATGAAATTTAATATACAAGGTGACTTGTTATAGATATAATAGTTTTAAAGGGGTGAAAATATAGCAAATTTGGAGTAAAAAAAGTAATCATTACCTAGCCGAAACTTGTTTCAGAAATATTTGACATTTTAACTTTTTTTTTTAAGATTTTAATTTAAGAAACGTTTGCATACTCTATTGGGCTTCATACTTTCGATTGGTATAGAACCAAGCTGTTCAAATTAAAAAAATATATTTTTTTGAAGTGAAACTTCTTTATCGGGGTTGGAAAAAAATTTAGTGTAACATTTTTTCGTTACGCGTGACATTTTTCCGTTACGCACCATCTTTTTCTTCTCCCTACCACGCGTGATTTGTCGTATTTCTGTAAAGTTGCATATAGTAAATTATTTTTTGAAAAATAAGGTCATAAAGAAGTTTCACTTCTTACGTGTGTACCTTAGTACACGCACACATTTTTTTTAATTAATGGTATTCTGGACGAAAATTTTCGTAAATATATTTATTTATTTATTGGTAATGGTATGTTAAGCTACTATATTTCTTTTGATACAATGCATGATGAATGCAATAAATTCAAACATTTATCATAAAACATATTGCGTGATGATAAGAATACCACTAGCCCATCCTTTTATTACCATTGTATTTTGATACATTTTAGGGGCCCCGGGTATGCTTTATTAGGTATCAATAAAAATAAAAATAAATTCTTTTCAATTTACATTTTACAAGTTACTCACCTTGTATATTATTCTTAAACATAAGTATGAAATAAAAACATATATAAATAGTTCATTTACGGTTTTTTTATTTTTATACAAAATTCACCCAGAACTAATAATAAATTTATATCTAATACAGAACCCATCGTATTTAAATAAATTTCAACATTGCCTATATCGAAATATAAATATTGAAGAAGGGAAATATATTCTTTGTTTGCAAGTTTTTGGAAAAATGAGACGTTTGGTTGTTTTAAGTCTACTTATTTTTGCAGAAGTTATCATTATATTTATATTTCATTCACGATTTGCAATTAATCTATACTAATATTATAAAGCGGAAGAGTTTGTTTGTTTGAATGCACCAATCTCTGGAACTACTGGTCCGATTTGAAAAATTCTTTCGGTGTTAGATAGCTCATTTATCGAGGAAGGCTATATAATATGATCACGCTAAGACCAACAGGAGCGGAGCACTGCGGATAAAACCGCGGGGCACAGCTAGTAAAGCATAGATGTGGTTTCAATCAATATAAGGAAAAATATATGAAATGTTTGCAAATTTTATATTAAAAATTAAATAAATGAAAGTGTGGGAAGTTTAATATAATATTATAGTAGGTATAAATACATTTTTCATATAATATATTTTAATTATTTAACTTGTACAAAATCGTTTTCAGACAAGGATGATTGCTATCGATTCGACTACACCTACTATCCTGAAATCGGTGGCTCCATAAAGTTTCACTTTGTTCCTGACACGTGGCCCAATGCGTCTTACACATGTGAGATTGAAGGTATGTACTAAGTATGTACTAGATCTTATAAAATAAATGAAATGAAATTATATAGTTTATAAAACTAAAAAACACGGTTTAATATGATAAAACTATTGTCACAGATCCTTGATTAGTTTACAAAGTTAGAATTAAATCTGTCCGTTCAAAGTGGTCAAAAACTAGTCTAAAGGTTACGGTGCATTTACATCAAATGAACATAGAGCTAGAGCTAGAGCAAGAGTATTATGTCGTGATCTTTTAGTGTAAACGAAAACTCGTATTTAGTGTTGTCCAGTATTAGAACATTGCATAGAATATTTTTGATCGCACTAAGAACAACGAAAGAATACTCTTTAGTCCATTGAAAAGTTACATTTGGGGTTGCGTTTTTTAGAGGACGCAATTTTATTTTTTTGATATGTAGGGGGGGTGAGTGTGAAGCTATCACCAAGTTTGTGGGGTCCCCACCCTTGTCCCACGGCCGCCATCTTGAAAATAGCGGTTGAAATGGTTTTTACGATATATCTCTTAAACTATTTATCTGATAATAAAACAATGTTAACATTATTTGTTGCGAATTAAATTCTCTACAACTTAGGTACAGTAACTTTTTGTCGTAGAACTATAAACAAAAAAGTTATAAGCGAAAATGTTCAGAAATTAGAGATGTTTATATTTTTCAATAAAACTTTTTTTTATAAGTTTACGAAGAAATTATATCAGACCATTTTTGTAGATTGTTTTTCGAAGAACTACTTTTATTTACAACGTTTTTTCATTAAGTAAATAGCTAAGGTTTTACAGCCCTCCGAAGTGAGTACTACAAAAATGGTCTTCATGTTATTTTCCTAAGAGTTACCATTACTGAGATATCGCGATTATAAGAGACACATTATACAATTTATTTAACATTACGGTTGTTCAATTCGTAATTGATTCTATATCTACATTTATAATACTATATTTTGTGTATATTTAAGAGACAATTATTGCATTTTTCAGGATATACCTTCAACGAGAAAACCAATAGTTGTTACAAGTTCCACAGTACAGGCCAAAGTTGGAACACCGCTTTTAAGATGTGCTATGCAGAAGGTGCTCACTTGGTGACCATAGACAGTCAGGAAGAAAATGACGTCATCAGGCAATTGTTACAGGCGGGAATACAATATAACCCGGCGGATTGTAGAGACTACGGATATTATAAAAACCAGTCGTTTATTGGTATTTATAATTGGAAGGATATGGGCTGGCACAGTTTGTATGGTAATCTTGTGATGTAACTCTATCTATTAGAAAATTGAATTAAAATCCGTTGTTGTAATGATCTAAACATATAGGGACAGATAGCGGGAAGTGACTTTGTTTTCAACAGATTTAAAAAGAAGAATAAGTTCTCAAGTCAACTGTATTTTTTTGTAACAAAATAACTTTTATCGGGTGACTTGGTGACCCGGTTTTGATGTTTTTATTTCATTTGAAAGCATTCCGGATAGATTCATGGTCCCATTTAATGTGCAGGCTTGACTGGACTTGAAGACGGTTTTCAAACTTAAGTTATATTATTCTAAACAAAAATAATGTGTCGATATGGATAAATAATAAAAGACGTGTGGCACTCGGGGACTGCCGCGGTAAAGCTATTGCATAGCATGCCTTCAAGCCACACCTCCGTGCCCGTCGGAGTGGGGAGCGTGAGGTTTTTCGTTACGGAATTTCTGGATTCGGTCCCCGCGCTCAAGGCCCGCGATAGAAGCTATGCAATAGCTTAATAAGTTTAATTAATTCTTAATTCCTTTCCAGGTAACACGACCCTTATATGTACCAGATTATACACCATGTAAAGTGTTCCAGGACTCCCTGGGCGATGGAGACACTTGTGCCAGTGTTAACTTAATAACATCAAAATTTAGCAACACCCCTTGTAATTACTAACTACCCTACATTTGTGAAAAAGCACCAGATAGGTTATATGTAAGTTCGAAGGGACATTTTTAATTGAATAAATTATGTTAATAAAAGATAAATGTTGTTACACGTTGTTTTATTTTCCTTCCTTTCTATTTGTAATAGAAATTAATGGCTCTATATTAATAACAATTAATATTATTAATTATAACGATATTATTTGTCGATTGTGAAAAAGATCACTTTGTCGACTAGAATTATATTATTTTCTGAATGCATGCAGACTATACCGTAGGCATCCGCTAAGAAAACTTTTTGATATTTATGCCCAAGGGTAAAACTAGTTTAAAAAGTTTGTTCAATGAAAATATATCTTTCTCACGCAGGCAAAGCTGAGAGCAACAGCTAGTATTAATAACAGAAAGCGAATAGTAGATAGTCATAATAAATAAGTGGATACGGATATCCGTTTATGAGGTTACCGGTACATACGAAATATCACCCGGATCCGGTTAACGGTTATCCGTTATCCGGGTTAAATAATTTATTTTTTTAATTCAATTAAAGTCGTAGCATTCGAATCAAATAATTACTTATGTATCGTTAAAAATTGTTGACCCGAAAGGAATAAAGATTGTTGCCAGAAAGAGGAAAATAAAATTATCTCTCATTTAAATAGACAATACAAAATGTGATGGAGTCTTAGGGTGATACTATACGAGCGGTTTTCCCGCTGCGGGAATCCGCTTCTGAACCGAACTAGTCACAATTTAATATGAAAGTTGTATGCTGCATACTACACTGCGCGGTTTCCCGTCGCGGTTCACAGGCGGGACAAATTCGACCGCCGCATGCAGCGTCAAACCGCCGCTGATAACCGGCGTTTTAAACTACACGGGCAGTTTCCTGCTACGTGTGCACTAAACGTTGAATGAAATATTCCCGAAGTTAACCGATTACTTAACACTGGTTCCACCCACACATTGATAAAAAATGTGTTGTAACCTTCAAATAATTTTATTTATCACAAAAATGACACTATGTGTACGAAACTCAAGTATTCGTAAATTATTCTTACTTTACCACAGCTTATACATAAATATTTGAATGAAAGAGGCGATTGCAAATATTTTTTCAGTAAGTTGGTAAGAAGGATGAGTCTTTTTGTAACTTTGTGCTTAATTCTCTTAGCTGAAGTTAAATGTAAGTATTACCATGAAAAATAAAGATTTACATGATTTCTTTTTATGTTAAAAGAAAGGACTTGATGACAAAATTCAAAATAAATTTTATGAATGTCGGTACATATCATAGCATTCTAGCTGCACCACACTCTGATGCAGCTAGAATGCTATTCAACTTTAAATTTAAAATATAGTTAATGTTGTTTGTTAAGTGTCAAATATTTGTACAAGGTACGATGGGATTGTCATCGTCCTTTAGGACAAAAATCTCTAAATAAAAAAAGATAAAAAAAAAATGATTTCTTTTTGTGTTCAAGCTTTTTGGTGAAGTGGTTAGAGGGCGTTACCATAACGTTACTATCAAAAGAGGTGTATGGTTTCTCTGCGAGGAAAAAAATACCTATGTTAACATACCAATGCGGGTTCGAATCCCGACCACATTATTTCAAACTCAAACTCAAACTCAAACATTTATTTATTCAATTAGACTTCTTCTAGAAGCACTTTTGAAACGTCATAGGTACATATTTTTAACATTTACCACCGATTCGGAAAGCAGTATCTACGGAGAAGAATCGGCAAGAAACTCCATAGTTGCTCTTTTTAATCATGTCAGTTTTACAATTTAATTTTACAAATTACATATGTAACATCATAATTTATAGTGATTTGTTTTAAGAGGTAATACGTATTTTGAATAACTCGAGTAAAGTGTCAGTTAAAACATTAAACTGTTTGTTTTTCATTTGTTTTAATCAATTTAAGCAACCGACCGATTTTAAAGTTTATTTTAATCTTTTACTTACCACCAAGAACATCTTTATAGAATAACATAATATTATTTATTAACTAGCTGTGTTCCGCGGTTTTACACACATTGCCTCGCTCCTGTTGGTCTTAGCGTAATGATATATTATAGCCTTAAGTATAGCCTTCCTCAATAAATGGACTATCTAACACCGAAATAATTTTTCAAATCGGACCAGTAGTTCCTGAGATTAGCGCGTTCAAACAAACAAACAAACAAACTCTTCAGCTTTATAATGAATGAATGAATGAATGAATTCACTCTTCAGCTTTTTATAATATTAGTATAGATTCGACTAGAAATAAATAAATATTATATTACCTACTTCTTTCATCCCGGCTTGTAAGACGAAGCCAGAACAAGCAGCATATATTTTATCTCATTTTCATAAATATTTTACAGGTAAAAATGTGTATCGTTTCGATTACACGTATTACCCCGAAATCGGAGGGTCAATAAAATTTAATATTATTCCGGATCGGTGGCCGAGCGCAAATCATCGATGTATTGCTGAAGGTTAGTTTAATCACTGCATAGTATAAAACAAAGTCGCTTTCTCTGTCCCTATGTCTCCAGAGATTTTGATGCGGTTTTTAATAGAGAGAGTCATTCAAGAGGAAGGTGATAATTTATTAGATTTAGAAAAAGCGGGCAAAGCCGCGGCCAGAAAGCTAGTATTTATATTTATAGGTAATATACGCTTGTAATTCTTAAAATTATTTTATAAGGATTAGGTAGTAATTCGATATAGAATTTTTTAACACGCTTTCGTTAGCTTCACCTGTATCATGTATATGTATAGTTATGTAACCGACTTTTGACTTAAATAATTTTTAGAATTACAAGCGTATATTGTTAGGCACGGGCCTAAAATATATTTATAATTATTAGAGGTGCAATGATGGCATGGCCTCAAGACAAGAAGACGTTGGACATACTGACGGGGATCATGCGCAGTCAGGACACACCAAGAGTGTATATAGGAGTCCATTTACTCGCATGGGGCCTTCATTTCGGTTGATGGTATGTAAAATGTATACTAACATTTTCAACCGAATTAATAAAAAGAGTATTATTTTCGATAAACAATATGTACACAAAAACAAAATAGAAAAATACATTTCTTGTTGAAATTAAACTAGAACACAAAAAAATTAAGAACAACATCCTTTTTTGTGTTTGTTATCTCAGAATTTGAACTGGATGACCCGATTTTGATTTTTTTTTATTTGAAAGCTAGTGCCTTTTGGTTGGTCGCATTTAAGTTTTGTTTGAACCATTTGAAATAGTTTAGATTTTTGCTAAAAATAAATAATATAAAAAGATTGATTTTTTGTTTGTATGATAAAATTACTCTACCGATTTTTACAGTTAGAAACCTACATTTATATACTTAGAGCAATATAAGCTATATTTTTTATCTCGGGTGATCACGAGGGAAATCGGAACAAGAAGCAAGTACATTTGGAATTACGTCTTAAATTACAAGCATATCTAGGTATGTTTGTATTATATATATATATATTTTTTTTATTGTACAATATGGGAGCGCTTGGCCACAATCTCGCCTGATGGTTAGCTGAGATGTGGCCTAGGATGGAGCGCGCTTCCCTAAAATGTACCTGTTCACTCGAACTATATATTTTCTGTCTTTCTTTTTTTATAGTAGCGAATCTTGCCGACCATTATTCAAAAAGCACCATCTTTTAACACTCACGGGATTATACATTTTGGAAATTTGTATATTTGTCAAAAAACATGGTGAACTTTTTAAAAACATGAAAGACAACTCTAGACTGGGATTAAGAGATCCCACACGTTTAATTATGCCTAACTGCCGTTCAGCACTCTACCAAAAGAATGCAAGTGTAATGTGTATAAAGATTTTTAACCATATACCAAAACATATAAGGGAACTACCAAAAAATTTAATGCACAAAAAATTAAAAGCGTGGCTTATTAATCACTGTATCTATTCCTTAAACGAATTTTTTAGATTATAATTACCGAAACGATAAATGTACCTAACTTGACAAAAATTGACGTAAGGAATCAATTATAATGTAACTAATAGAATGTAATAAATAATAATCAAATTCTAATATTGCTATATTATAATTTATAATGTGTAGTATATAAATTTAAAATGAACTAATGTTAATAATATACCTATTGTTTAAATAATAACTTACGTGTATTAGTTTAAATTATAAAATTAAAATAGCATAACTAATATAAATATTTGTATGCCAATTTTTTGGCGAATTGTGCGGATGTGAAATTTATTGTAAAAACTTTATAACCACAATTCATATAAATAAATTTTCATTTCATTTCATTTCATTTCGCGTCATTGAAAAAGGCGACGATTTTGGTATATTTGAATTTTGCCAAAGAATTTTCACTTCTGACAATTGTGCGCAGCACATACGCTCTTTTTGTTTAAATTATATTAATTATCATTTTCAGGAATGCCCATGGATAAGATGCAGTTGAAATGGCTACCTGGTGAACCTGACTTCGCAGATGGTAAAGAAGATTGTCTGGTTATCACACAAGAGGGGTTCTACGCTGATGTCAACTGTTCCCACCCTTATCCTTACATGTGTTATAAGAAGCACGATAGAAATGTACAGAAGAATAACTGTGGCACTGTTGATCCAGGTAAAGAAACATGTTTTTAATCGATATTAAAGGCTTTAGGGATCATAGTAGTGTTAAAGAATTTAAAGATGGATAGGTGATAAATGTAGACCATATCAAGTTAGTAAATTAGATGTCTGCAAGAGCTTCAACTTTCGGTTCTATTTGCGTGATACCGCTTGTAATTTTATGTGGTAGTCCAGATTTTAATGTGTCCCTGTCGTGATCTTTATTCAAATTCTGTAAGTTTTTGTGCGAGAGATTACTTCTAAATTCTAAATTCCAACATTTATAGCAAGGGTAGTAGTAGAGTCCATCTAGTCAAAATAAAACATTTAACCTAAATAAAACTGCCATTAATATACATAATATCATTTCCTTTCCTGAATACTGAACATTTTCTTGTTCTGCACCGTTCCGTATCCATTACATTTATTAATTCAATAAAAATTGCTTATTAATGGAGTTGCGGTGAAACAAAAATTGTTGCTTCAATTTTCTGGTTAAGTTTTCCGATAGGTATATAAGGCAATGGAAAAATTAATAATATTGATTATTTTTCCGACCCAAATATCGACCAATAGAATTGCACCATTCGACGTCACGTGGTACAACCTACATGGTATTATACTGATAATTTTTTGAAAATTTTCTCTGGGCGTTGACGTCAAACTGACAGGTTGAATTCAATTGTGAAATTATTGGCCGACATTTGGGACGGAAAAATAATCCCCCGAATACCACACGAGCTTCAAAATTATCTGGCATTTCCCTCAAGGTTCCCTGCAAACAAATAAAGTCGTCAAGTTTTTCAGGAAAAATCACTCGCGCTTCGCGCTCGTGATTTTTTAACCTTGACTAAAAACTTGACTCCTTCATTTGTTTGCAACGAACCTATCGGAAAATACCCGATAATTTTGAAGCTCTTGTGGTATTATAAGTGAAAATCAGTGAAGCAATTGATAAAATAATTTGTATACGTAAAAGACTCATGTTTGGCAGAAATATAAATAAAATCGTTTGTCTATTTAATATTTGTTCTTCTGTTTAGTGAATTTCTAATCTAGCAATTAGAAGGTGTTTGCTTTTATAGGACTATGAATCTTTTTTCTTGATTGTAAAAGAGCATCTACTGTAGTTTCTTACCGGTTCTTCTCTATAGACATTGCTTTCCAAACCGATGTTAACATTTTATTTTTCTGTATTTGCGCGATTCAAAAAAGTCTCTTAACGAAACCTTATCAAATAAATAAATGTTTACTTTGAATTTAAGTTCTACTGCATGCTAAAAACCTCTATACTTCCAGAATATACTTACAATGAGAAGACAAAAAGCTGTTACAAATTGCATACAATAGTGAAATCTTGGAAAGTAGCATATAAAACGTGTTACGCGGAAGGTCAAGGGGCATCTGGTGATCATCAATGACGATGAAGCTGAGGTGGTTCAGAAAATGATGAGGAGTGTAAAGTATGAACGTTCTGAGTGTAGGGATTTCTCTGAAGTGTTAGATGAGTTTTATGCTGGAATACAACTGGGAAACCTTTGGATAGCATTCTGTTTATGGTAAAAAAGTTTCTGTTATATTATTTCTGAATCCCTCCTAATATTATTAATGGGTAAGTAACTCCGTCTGTCTTTCTCTGTCTGAACTGAACTGATATAGATGACATTTGGAACATAACACCGGTTTCCTAGACTTGAAATACGTTATATAAATTTCCCTAATATAATTAATTAGAGAGACAGAGGGCTTAGAGCATTAAACCGACTGCTCTAAGAGAGAGGGCGATTAGATATAACATTTATTATTTTAAAATATAAAATAAGGACTATTATTAAACACACACACACACACACACACACACACACACACAATCATACACTCCACACTTAACTATTAATATTTAGTTATTAACAGTTTATTTTTTTCATGTAGATAACCTATTTTAAGCTAAGGAAGAGCGGGTCCTCCTGACACAGGTTTTATCTTAAACTTACTAGGAGGGCCCTACTACTCCAAATTGTGTAAAATTTAGAAAGGAAATAAACGATTTTTATTTTTTTTTTATTAAAAAAAAGCGTATGTGCTGAGCACACGTATCAGAAGTAAAACATCATTGGCAAGATTCAAAGATATCAAGCGTCGTCTTATTCCATGAGGTGACGGCATTGCCATGACGCGACTTTGAAATTTTACTCTCAACGTCCCTAAAGTTTCAATTCAAAAATCACACATTATATCTTTGAAGTTTGTTTATAAAACATGTACCTATTTCATACAAGATTTCATATATTATATGTATAGATTATAAATACAATTGAAACATTTTAACATTATATTGTTTTCCAGGAGACACGTCATTTTTAGGAAAGACGGAGTGCGAGAAATTCAGTCCTTTGCCAAGAAATCAATATTTATGTGCAAGTTTGAAAATTGACTCTCTTAGAATATTCGATGGTCTGTGTCATATGAAACAGCCTTTCATTTGTGAGAAGAGTCCGGAAAGTTTACTTTTACCAGATAAAGGCGTAGCGTGCGAGTTTTATTGTATGTTAATTTTTAATTTATTTACTTGTGTAGTTGCACGTAATCTTCTTACATATTATAAAACAAAGTGGCTTTTTCTGTCCCTATGTCCCTATGTATGCTTAAATCTTTAGAACTACGCAACGGATTTTGATGCGGTTTTTTGTAATAGATAGAGTGATTCAAGAGGAAGGTTTTAGTATATAATTTATTAGGTTTTAGACAAAGCGGGCGAAGCGGCGGGCGGAAAGATAGTGTTTTAATAAATTGTTTTTATTTTTTTCATTCAGCGTGCAGATTTTACATTTTATCATGTTGTTTCGCAAAAAAATCATGGTCGTTACAATTGTTAACGTAAATCATGGCTCGATTGTTATGTTATGTTATAACAATAATGAAGAATATATTCACAAATGAGATATTTTCTTATAATGTACATATTAGATAGCAATTTGGTTCAAATATTTCCTTTAAATTCAGTTTCTTCAGTACCACTTATAAACTAAATAAAATTTTTTAATGACATCAGAGTTAGAAATTGCGGATAAAAACATATTTTCCTGAGTTTCAAAGTCCGTGATGATGAGAATTCACTAACAGATTTTCCTGTGTTTCACAGTACGTGATGATAATAATTATTCACATTCAGAAAATTTGCAAGGTTATATATCAAGACATACAATCAATGAATGGAGAACACTCTAAAATAGAAAACGTATATTTTAATGTATGAAAACATCCCTTTTCCATATTTAATTTCGAAAAGTAAGCGGTCAAGTGTAAACACAACAAAGTAATAATATTTTCCTAATATACACATGTGAGCACTCGTGCGTGAACGAAGCAAAAACAATTTCAAAAACACCTAATATAAGACGAGTCTGCCGTGGACAGGGGTAGGTATATCACACCCGTATTAAATATGTTGTTTTATTAGCTGTATTTATTTCTGTTCTGTATTACATATTAAAAATATATTAAACTAGCTGTGCTCCGCGGTTTCACCCGCATGGCTTCACTCCTGTTGGTCTTAGCGTGATGAAATATAGCCTTCCTCGATAAATGGGCTATCTAACACCGAAAGAATTTTTCAAATCGGACCAGTAGTTCCTGAGATTATCGCGTTCAAACAAACAAACTCTTCAGCTTTATAATATTAGCCTAATATTAGATGAGCAGCTTAACGTCTTAATATTAACATAAAATGATACTTATTTATCTGTATTTTGTTTATTCCATTACGGGTTATTTGATCCAAGGACGAATGTTAATCCATAAAATATTAAGTCTGTCCTTCTTCAGGAATAGACTCATTTCATATCTGATTCACCGTAGTTAGTACCCTTCTTACTAAGTTCTACCAACACGCGATTATCACTGAACCTTAGGGAAAACTATCGATCTATCAATCAATTCTATCATACCTATTTTTATCGAGATGATGAACAAATTTTTTCAATAAGCCTTGGCTCTATATTTTTATAAACAATAAGTTGTCTTTATTTCTCGATATCATATCTTTGGTGTGGAATAGTTTATTGTTATCATAACTATCATGTTATGAATTTTAATGCGGTTATATATAATCAGAATACATTTGCAGGTGATAGGGTCGAGTTAACCTTGTTATAAACAATACATCTTGATTACTCTCTCCTGTTTGAATAATCGAGTTTGATTTTAGTCCCAAAGGTATATATTTAGCATGTCATATCTGTATAAGGAGTAAATATAGTTTTTCTATGGTTAGGTTTGTGTATCTGTGTTTTATTCGTGGTAGAGTTATTTATTTTGTTATAAAGCTGGGAATATAAAAGTTCCGGTTTTTAGCTTTCAGCTATCTTTCAGTTGAATTTGAACGAATGAATGAATGAATATAATACTTAACTGTTCTGATCAAACGCAAGTTGATTCATCAAAAGTAGCCTACGAATTTTTTTCGATCGTTAAGAAAATGTTTAAGCTGCCATTTAAAATTGTATTTATAGAATTCGGATGTATTAAAAACAATATACGTACCATGCAATTAATACACTTTCCTTAAAAGGTATAATAAATATATGTACTAGACGTTTTTATTTTTGTCCAACGTAGTATATTGTCCCCACGTCTAGTTCAGCTCCTAAATACAGGATTATTGAGACAATCCTAAAGCTGGACAGTGTCTGGGAAATATGAAACAAAAGAAACAAGAACGTTCACCCTGAGAATAAGCTAAACAACTTAATATATTAATCCCTGAATAGTACGTGTAGGGACACACATATGCAATTCGCTGATCGAGCTTTTTGTATATGTGTGCGTCCACATTGTTTCCCTGACGCTTTCTACATTTATTAGAATTATTATTCAGTAGTGCATAACGGCTAGCTTAAACAACACATATTGTAAAGAGGAATAAAAGTGATTCAAGAAAAGGCCTTTATTAAGGTGCACTCACACACATCAGTCACCGTCAAGTCACCGATGACTGATCGGTGACGGTTTGTGTACGTATCCACAAACACCAGTCACCGTCATGTTGTCCGTCAGTCACGTCGCCGGTTTGACTGAATCATTGAACACATACATCAGGTTAGTCAGTGATTAGACGTGTGTCACGCTAGAGAACATGTAGCAATTGACGGTAGCACGACGCTGACTGAACTGAGACGTGACGGCACCGGGTGAGTGGGGATAAAAGTATGATACATGTATGGAAAGATTATTTGACGTGCCTGACCGGGGACGTCACTGATAGATTTCGTGCCGGCGACTGTCGTGTGGGAACAGAGTCATACTAGAACTATTGATACATATTTTTTTTTAATCCTGTCCGGTGACGTGCCGTAGACCGGACTCTCAGTGGAGTTTCGTTTGCAAAAATCGCGGACCTAAATCTGACTTCTGATATATATTGTATAGATCCCAGACATCCTATAGACAGATGTTGCCAACCAGTTTTGTGGTCCCCCTGCCCGCACCCCGGTAATTAAATATGGCATACAAAGAAAAAAATAAAAATTTCCAAAACATGCCGTGTGGGGTATCAAATGAAAGAGCTTATTGAGTAGATCACGAATATATAGCATACTATATACATTTCTTACACTTTCTCTAAGATTTTTTAGAAAATTTACGAAAATGGTCCATTTTTGAGTTAACTTTAAACCACTATAGATTGAAAACTCATGAATATATTTTTTAAATTATTATTTTAAATAATTAACAATAGTCCATTGTTTACGATTCAATATTTCGTACAGTGAAATAGTTGCATGGGGGAGTGGGGGGAGCATTCAAAGATGGCGAGTATATTTTCAAGTTCATATAGTATATAGTTATTTTCATCAAATCCACCACATAGCTCACTTATATTATATTACGAACTATTGAATCATAAACAATGGACTATTGTTAATTATTTAAAATAATAATTTAAAAAATATATTCATGAGTTTTCAATCTATAGTGGTTTAAAGTTAACTCAAAAATGGACCATTTTCGTAAATTTTCTAAAAAATCTTAGAGAAAGTGTAAGAAATGTATATAGTATGCTATATATTCGTGATCTACTCAATAAGCTCTTTCATTTGATACCCCACACGGCATGTTTTGGAAATTTTTATTTTTTTCTTTGTATGCCATATTTAATTACCGGGGTGCGGGCAGGGGGACCACAAAACTGGTTGGCAACATCTGTCTATAGGATGTCTGGGATCTATACAATATATATCAGAAGTCAGATTTAGGTCCGCGATTTTTGCAAACGAACATCTCCTTGGAGCCTGCTCTACCGTGACGGTGACTGATGTGTGTGAGTGCACCCTTATTTGGGCAACCTTGGGGGCAGCAGCACTACTCAACATTGGTGACCCCCGACAAAGAACAACAAGAAATTATAATAGAATAAAATATTATTTTGAAGACGAAGATTTATTGGAAGAATTTAAATTTTAATATGGCGATGCATACATCTAACTTTTACGGCACCCTTTCGGCGGAATTGGCGAAAATCAACGTGCGCCTTTCTAACATCGAGCGCTCACGATCACGAGCGATACACCGGCGACCCAGAACACCGTCACGCAACTTTCGAGAGTCGTCAAGGTCATCTTCGAAGCGACGTCGTCCCGGCGCACCCGACTGGTTGTGCAGCTACCACTTCAGATACCGGCAGCGCGCTCACAAGTGCATCCAGCCGTGCGCGTGGAAGAGGAGCCCCAGCCCCAGCGCAGCAGCCGCCCAGCCGGAAAACTAGCTAGGCAGGTGCAGACTACGGCGGAGGTCTGTACCATCACGCCGTGCAGCCGTCTCATGGTAACAGATTTAAACACTAATTTAAAATTTTTAGTAGATACCGGTGCCAATGTTTCCGTTTTGCCCGTATCTAAAAATCCATTTAAATATCATAAATTATGTCGATCAGATCTTAAATTATACGCTGCTAACGGTACAGAAATTGCAACTTATGGCATTAAATCAATTGTTTTAAACCTTAATTTAAGAAGACCGTACCGTTGGGATTTCATTTTAGCAGACGTCAAACAGCCAATATTGGGAGCTGATTTTTTAACACATCATAAATTATTAGTTGATTTGTATCGAAAAAAGTTAATTGATCAAACTACCGATTTACATGTATTAGCCTCCTTAGTTTCGTGTACGCAACAATCGCTAAATTCTGTGTGCAAAAGTCATCCGTATTACGATTTATTAAATATGTTTCCTGACATTACTAAACCGATGTCGTTTAAAGACACTACATCGCATAACGTTTTACATTATATAGAGACGAGCGGCCCACCTATTCATGCTAGAGCTAGACCGTTACCCCCGGATAGATACAAAAAGGTGAAGGAAGAGTTCAGGGTTATGCAAGAATTAGGTATCTGTAGGCCTTCTAAAAGTGCTTGGGCTAGTCCGCTTCATATTGTAGTTAAAAGAATGGCGAGTTAAGGCCGTGCGGAGATTATCGACAGCTCAACGCAATAACAAAGCCCGACAGATATCCAGTTCCGCGATTACACGACTTTACTTTTATATTGGCTAATAAGAAAATATATTCAAAAGTGGACATAAATAGAGCCTATCACTGCATAAAGGTTGCCCCATGCGATATAGAAAAAACTGCTATTATTACTCCTTTCGGACTTTTCGAATTTCCCCGTATGAGTTTTGGCCTAAGGAACGCCGCACAAACGTTTCAACGTTTTATGAACAATACCGTTTTACAAGGTCTCGATTTTTTATTTTGTTATTTAGATGACATGACGTCATAATTGCCAGCGAAAATGAGACTTTACATCAAGAACATTTGAAGCTAGTATTCGAACGTTTCAATACATACGGCATATCTATAAACTTAAGCAAGTGTAGCTTCGGACAGTCGCGTATAGAATTCTTAGGTCACGAAGTGAGCGTGGATGGAATTAAACCGCTCAAAGATAAAGTCGAAGCCATAGTTAATTTTCCTAAACCCGTTACAGTATCGGATTTAAGACGATTTTTAGGAATGATTAATTTTTATAGACCACATTTACCTCATTTAGCGTCACATCAATGCGAACTTAATAAATATTTAGTGAATTCTAAGAAAAATGATAAATCGAAAATTATTTGGAACAATGTTAGTGAAAATGCTTTTGTGCAATGTAAGATAGGTTTACAAAATGCCGTCACATTGTCACATCCCCTTTTAGATGTTCCCTTAGCCTTAATGACCGACGCTTCCAATACCTGTATGGGTGCGGTATTGCAACAGCGAGTAAAAGGTAAGTGGATACCCCTAGGATATTTTTCCAAAAAATTTTCGCCTACCGAGCAAAAATATTCTACTTATGATAGGGAATTGCTAGCGATTTTTCAAGCTATAAAATATTTTAGGAAATTGTTTGAAGGCCGTCCTTTAACTATATATACAGATCATAAGCCTTTATGTCATGCATTTTCTAAAATAGGTAATGACAGTAAAGAAACGCCTAGAAGGACGCGACAATTACTTTTTATAAGTGAATTTACGGTCGACATACAGCATATTAGCGGTAAAGATAATATTGTAGCCGATACTTTATCGCGCGTAGAAACAATTGTTTGCCCGACTGTACTCGACTTCAACGAACTTGCTGACTCGCAAGCGAAAGACGAGTACTTGATTAATATGACACGTAGTGGGCATAGCGATAATAATGTAAAGTTTAAGAAAATGTATTTACCGACTTGTAAAAAAGGAGTATATTGCGAAGTTTCAAATAATATTATTAGACCTTATTTAACAGGATATTTTAGAAAAATTGCTTTCGATAGTGTTCACAATTTAAGTCATCCCGGTATACGTACGACTCGGAAGATGGTCACTAAACAATTTTTTTGGCCTAGTATGAATAAAGATATAGGGAAATGGACCAAAGCGTGTGTATCATGTCAAAGGTCGAAGATTTCGCGTCACGTTGTTTCAGATATAGGAAAATTCCCGGAAGTTTTGAATGAATGAATGAATGAATGAATACGTTTATTGCCACAACAAGCTTGATACATACATTTAAATCTACTTAACCTAAAGAACACAATAAAAAAATAATAAAAAAAACAATGAGAAAAGAAGAAAAAAAAATAGTTTGTGACAAAAGGTCCAGACTCAGCTATGCTGATTGACTCGAAAGAGTGCAACAGCGCTGATTTTCAGTCTGGCCTTCAGGATTGAGGTTCGCCGCCAAAAAATCTGCCTACGTATTTCTTACAAAACTACTTTGGAACCGGAGTACAAATAACACCCAAAACAACACAAGACAAACAAAAAAGAAACAACACTAATATCTAAGGTCACGTATGCATATTCAACGCTAAAACTTAAAAAGAGGTTTAGTATCCTATCTATTAACATTAACTTGCTTTTGAAATAAAAAGATCTTCAATTTTTTTTTAAAAGTAATATATGCCATATCTAGCCTTAACGGAGGAGGGAGATCATTCCAAATCTTAGTGGCTGAATACTTAAACCCCCCTCTAAAACCTTTTGTCTTGTGTTTAGGAATAATCAATTTATTATCAGCTTTACTGCGTGTATTTAGTGCATGGGAATCCTTTGCCCACGATAGTTTTTCATACAAGTACACAGGCTTACCAGTTTTAATAACCTTGAATACAAGGCCCGCCAGGTGAAGCTCTCGTCTTCCCTTCATTTTTAAAATGCCTTTTTTATTGAGGTACGGTGTTAAATGCTCGCGTTTCGGTATGCCAAGGCAGAAGCGGGCACAAGCGTTCTGAACGCGCTGAATGGCTCGCTCGGTTTTACCGTAGAGACGCGGCCCGTACACCGTATCGCAATAGTTGAAGGCAGACAGTACCAGTGCCTCAGTGAGCGTTACCCTGATGTTCTCGGTTAGGTGCTCACGAAATTGATAAAAAGCTTTAAGTTTATAAAAGGCGTTCCTTACCAATAGGTTTATGTGTTCCTCATATCGAAGTTCCTCATCCAACAAAACACCTAGATTTCGAGCTGAATCCACCCGCGCTATTTGTATGTTGCCTAGTCCAATTTTTAAATTCTGTTTTTTTATTTTTTGGCATTGGGTTTTAGTACCCAGTATCATGAATTTCGTTTTACTTAGATTAAGCAATAGTGCATTTCTTTTAGCCCATAAATTAACTATTTCCAGATCGTTATTCACTTGCAGTTCTAAACATTTCGGATCTATTGTATCAATTGGATAATAAATTTGCGTATCATCAGCGTATAAATGAACCTTGCCGTGTTGAGTTTCGCGAATCGAGCATATCCATGTGGATTTAGTTGGTCCATTGCCGACATCTCCACAGGGATTTAGATATTTATTAACAATTATAGATAGATGTACGCGTTGGCCTGAAGCATTTCCCGTTAAAGAAATTACTGCAGACGTCGTTGCTAAGCATATTTATGAAGGATGGATAGTTAGATATGGTTGTCCCGTCCGTATTACTAGTGATCAAGGACGTCAATTTGAGTCGAGTCTATTTTTAAAATTAATGTCATTTTTGGGTATTCATAAAATTCGTACTACGCCTTACCATCCACAAAGTAATGGCGCGGTGGAGAGATGGTATAGGTCGTTGAAGGCAGCCCTTATGGCGAGACTGCTTAGTAGTAATAAAACGTGGATAGACGAATTACCCACTGTTATGTTAGGGTTGAGAGCAGCAATACGAACTGATAGTAATGTTAGTGCCGCAGAATTGGCCTTCGGTAAAACTTTACGTTTGCCTGGCGAGTTCTACGATAGTTCTACAAATGACTGTGACGTAAACGATCCTTATAGTTTGGTAGAAAAAATCCGTGAAACTATATCTCAGTATCGCCCGACGAGAGATAAGACGAACGCAAAGAAAATATTCGTTTATTCCGATTTACAAAGTTGTAGTCACGTTTTTGTTAGAGACGATGCAGTTCACAGGTCTCTAAAACCGCCTTATAATGGTCCTTATCAAGTGTTAGAACGTAGTTCTAAAGTTTTTAAAATACAATTTCCGGATAGAGTCGCACGCGTTTCCATTGACAGGTTAAAGCCAGCCTTTATTATAAAAGATGATGTTGATGTGGAAAACAATATTGTTCCACATAACACATCTTTATCGAAGTCGGTTCAGCATGCGCCACCCATAGGCGTACTAGGAGCGGTCGCGTAATACGACGACCCGTGCGATTCGCGATATAGAACTTTCACACAGTATTTAGCTATTGTCTTTAATTCTAAGATTATCTGTAGTGTGATTCAATTTATTATACTTGTGTGTTATATACATTTTTTTTTAGAATGTAAGTTTATATTCGTTTACATGTAGCTATTGAATCTTATACAAATTTTATTTTAATTGTTCAATATACAACGTTTTAAAGTAACTTAATTTGTTTTTATCGTTTCATATTGTTAATCATTTCATTTTATGTTTTACGTAAATATGATTAACATTACATTGCATTGTGCATATTTTACATTTTTGTGTGCCTATTGCGAAAGAATGAAGTAATGCGATAGTTTTGTTTTTACGCATTGAAGATGCCTATTTAGTATTTCCTGTTTTTGTACTAGATTATTAAGTAAGTTATATATCGGATTACATAGGTATAAGAAATATGTATTACGAATTAATATGTGTATTGCATTGTTATCACATTTTGTATTTAACGGTAATTGTTGTGTGTTTATTATGTCTTTTTATAAATTTTTTTTTGGAGTGTACCTATAATTTTTTTTTGAAAAGGGGGGGAATAATGTAGGGACACACATATGCAATTCGCTGATCGAGCTTTTTGTATATGTGTGCGTCCACATTGTTTCCCTGACGCTTTCTACATTTATTAGAATTATTATTCAGTAGTGCATAACGGCTAGCTTAAACAACACATATTGTAAAGAGGAATTAAAGTGATTCAAGTAAAGGCCTTTATTATTTGGGCAACCTTGGGGGCAGCAGCACTACTCAACAGTACGTATGTATTAAAGTTAAGAAAAAACAACAAAGGAGTAGTTTAGAATGCGACAAAAGCTAAATTATTGTGCTACATTGCAAATTCTTTACTTAAATATTGAACCTTCTGACTGTAGTTCCTGCGGTAGCTGAATAACTTCGAGGAAATTGTATCTATTTATTTATTTATTTATTCTTCATTGTATACACAGTGAAGTAATATAAAAAATGAAAAATATAGTAGAATATTTGGCCGCCATTTGTATATAGCGTATATAGTATATAGCGGCTATAAGCTATTTCTTTCAGGCAACTGATGGGTAAAGGTTAAATATACAATTACTTATAGCTATTTCTGTAGATGAGAGAGAGCAGTGGTGGCTCAGTGGTGAGACCTCGGACTTCGAATCGATAAGTCCGGGGTTCGAGACCAGGTGAGCGCGCAGGAAATAAATTGATTTTTCAATTTATCTGCGCATGCTGTAACATCACCACTGCTCGAACGGTGAAGGAAAACATCGTGAGGAAACCGACATTTCGAAGAATTAAAAAAGTTCGACGACATGACGTGTCATCCGCCAACGCGCACTTGGCCAGCGTGGTGGATTATGACCTGTACCCTCATAGGAGGCCCGTGTCCCAGCAGTGGGAACGTATATGGGCTGATGATGATTTCTGTAGATACAATGGTATAATATCGTCGCCACGATATATCCGATATATACTTAATACTATTATTGGTATACGTATTGATAAGTGGAATTTTTTATATGTATTTACATTAATCTTACCTTCAGCCTCACACTTATGTCGTGCTGCAAACCATTTATCTGGTACTATATGTAATTTTAGAGACCCTTCTATATCTGTATAATAGGTATAGTCAAATCTATAGATGTTAATGTTACTATCGGCTGTAATCATATAATGTTACTGTAAACATAAAGTAACAAAAAAAAATATCATACAAACATACTGGTCTAGGCTTATATATAACTAGCTTACCGCCCGCAGCTTCGCTCGCTTTGTCTAAAACATAATAAATTATATACTAAAACCTTCCTCTTGAATCACTCTATCTATTAAAAAAAAAACACATCAAAATCCGTTGCGTAGTTTTAAAGATTTAAACATACAAAGGGACATAGGGACAGAGAAAGCGACTTTGTTTTATACTATGTAGTGATACCAAATTTTTCGCATTTTTACACATAAAACTGGCCTTTCACAATATAATAAACTGAATATACGGACAGGAATAGGACAAAAACAAATTATACAATAATGTTTCCAGGAGTTTTAGAATAATTAACTAAATAATTAACTTCAAAAATTATTAATTATGGAAATGTTTGAAGCCATTTTTAAGATGGTTTATTATGAAACCATAATAAAGTTAAACGCTTATTTAACCTTTTAGCTAATACATTAATTATTTTTAATAACAGATGTAGGGACAAACGTATGCAAATGCGGGAAAATTTAAAATAACTAAAATTATTCCATGACGTGTGATCCTTTATTTTGAACAATAATTATATCCCTGGACATGGCATTAAAACTAATTATTTTCCATTCCAAATTTTGACGGAAAATAACTTTTGTATTTCTCAATTTATATAGGTTTCCATTAAATTACTCACAATTAACTCCAATAAACACAAAATGAAAATCATATTTCCGAAGCACTTTACACTTGTAAAGAAAAAACGACAATTCAATTTTTGTTATTTAACGTTTGGAATTGGTTAAGCGCGTATTTATATTACAGATGAGGGTTCTATATAAAAATCATTGCTTATTTTATTCAAGCTTTTGATCATTGCTTCACCTGGTGAACCGCCTCCGAACCGAGGGATCTTGAGTTCGATTCCCGGTGGAGACGAAGAAAAAAAAATATTCTCGGTATGACAGGACACAGAAGGCTGATCACCTAAAGAAAATCGATCAGTGAAACAGATGTATGCATACCTAATGCCTCTGCCCCTTACCCCACTAGGGGACATGGGACTTCACTTTTACCTTATGAAAAGCGATAAGCATGGTATAGGATGGAGCATACCTTATAAATACCTAATATTCACATTAAATACATAAATAGAAAAGTCTGTATGTCTATCTGTCCCAACATCTGTTCACAGTTTTTTTTATTTTTGCAAAATTGATGGAATTAAAAATGTTATTAATTATTATCTGTAATAAATTAAATAATGGATTAAGATTGAACTGAACCCTATAAAATGACGAAAAATTATATTATTTTATCAAGCTTTGGTTAGGGAAGGAAGCGGCGGCTTTTTATCTGTTAAATTATGTACCTATTGGTTTATACCGTAACATAATTATTACAATTAAATAGTAACAAAGTCATATTTATAAGATAACTCTTTGTAAAATTTTCCCCATAAAAAATCTGAAATAGATGAGATAATAATATCCTTTATTAATACAAAGCGTAATTTGTTTACGTTTAGTAAATTGAAAGATATAAATAATAGCTTATGTAGGTATGTAAACACGTATATATACGGCAGCAACCTGACTGAGTTTCAGCCTTAGTAACCAGTTTCTATTGACACTAGCCAACACAGCTTAGCAGGTGAAACCAGTTTAAAATGCTCTAGCAGCATTTTCCAACGAATGTTACACGAAGCCTAAATTTTAGAGCTCAAATATAGAACTTAATTACTTTGACCATAAATTGTTTACCAAAAACAGATAATTCATACTGGACATCATAAAATACGCAAACCAATATGTATATAGGTGCTAAAATAACCCGTTCCATAAATTATTTTAGGCTCTCATTAAACCCAAAGTAATTAAAAACACAGGCCTAGTTGTTTCCATGATTAATGAATTCAGGTAAAGCTTTTGTTAATATTTTGGGCTTAAACATAGCGTATCAATCTTTTCAACGACAACCTTGTTTACTGTTTGTTAAAGTGGTAAGCTCAAATCTGAAATATAATAAGATTTAAATACATAGAGGTACATTTATATTGGTCTGATATACATCTATATATATATATATAAAAATGAAACCCGTTTTCCTTGGTCACGGCATCACGCGTGAACGGGTGGACCGATTTCGATAATTCTTTTTTTATTATATTCCTTGAAGTACGAGGATGGTTCTTATGTAGAGAAAACGTAAATATGTACCACGGGCGAAGCCGGGGCGGACCGCTAGTTGAAGATATTTGAATATTTGTAAGAATGGAAGATACGTGGTGTGATGCTGAAGCCATTATTATGTTATGTAAACAGTTGAACTGTCTGTGAATTTACTGAATAAATTCAATTAAATCTTGGTAATTATAGTATACATAAATAAATAAGTACGACGCAGAATATCGGATGATTTACATCATAAAATTAAGTACCGTTCTCCTGGGAGAGAGGAAAAACAAAACGTGAATCATGTCGTAATTAGGTCATTTCCTTTTTTGATTTTATTTATCCAGAAAAGGTGAGGCTTATCTTATTATGTGCATCACTGAATAGTATAAAGCAAAGTCGCTTTCTCTGTCCCTATGCTTAAATCTTTAAAACTACGCAAAGGATTTTGATGCGGTTTTTATAGGTGCTGTGATTCCAGAGAAAGGTTTAAGTATATAATTTTTTAGGTTTTATGCAAAACGGGGGAAGCCGCGGGCGGAAAGCTAGTAACTTTTAAAGTAGATATTCGATGAACGACAGGCGCGTGTGTTGCGTTATGAATAGATTTCAAAAGAGCAGTTTAAATAGCTTCGAAGCGTGATTTATCGATGTCGTTATAATGGGTTCGGTTCTCATCAGCAGCAAAGTGGAAAGATGTGACATCATCTTTATATTTTGCTTTGTAAGTAGTTGTAATTACATACCGCTGAGCTTGCTCATGGATGTCTATATCAGCTTAAGACAGTAAATTTTGATAACCTGTCGCGATGTTTTAACTATACTAATACATATTATAAAGCTGAAGAGTTTGTTTGAACGCGCTAATCTCAGGAACTACTGGTCCGATTTGAAAAATTCTTTCAGTGTTAGATAGCCCATCGAGAGAGGCGGAGCAATGCGGGTGAAACTGCGGAGCACAGCTGGTTTATGGATAAATTAGAATTTACAAAATTAATATTGATACTTATCTGTTTGCTAAAAAGAGTTGCAAGAATATTGTTTTCAACTGATGCTGAAATACATTCAATTCCTTTCATGCAAATGGAGTATTTATTTAATTAAATAATTTCAGAATACATGAATAAATATGAATGAATAAATTCTTTGGTATAATAAAAATAAATGCCAAACGCAATGGTGTAAATTTTAATTAAAATAACATCGACATTATAAAATTTTTATTATACGATAAATAAAATTTATCAATATCACATTACATATTGCATAAATAGGCTGGCAACTTGTTTGTTTTACTACAAAGTTGTTTAACTTGAGTCTGCTCAACTTTGTAATAAATTTATACTTTAGAACTCTCTAGATATTTCATAGTTTTCAATATTGGAAATCCTGACACTAAATTCCCATTGGAGCTGAATATCTTAGCGTCTGTTTGTATTTTAAAATAAAACAGCTTCAAACCTTGACTTTTATTTTACGTCAAAAGAATTCTCAATCCTATGCTACTAATATTATAAATGAGAAAGTTTTAAAGAACGTGTATTTTTGTAACTATTTCACGCGAACACCACTGGACGGATTTTCATGATACTTGGTAGTGGTATAGCTCATGTACCAACATGACAGATATCTTTGAGTATCGTGAGTCTTGCGAAGAATTTTCCATTCTGACACGTGTGCTCAGCACACACGCTCTTTTTTTTGAGCTATGATCGGACTTGCGTAGGTATACCTGTATCTATGGTAGACCGTATATGGCTTACAAATTCACAAATGTAGATATCGCCTCCAGGGAGAAACAAAAATACAAACATCAACATATCGAATTAGTAAGATAAAAGCATTGTCCGGGGTTTCTTTGAAAGGTTTCACGTAATTGAGTTTGTATCCTTTAGGTTGAGGTATTTTGCATTATTTTCGTGTTTTTGTTATCACATTTGAAGGGTCAGAGTAAATAAGGAATGTCAATGTAATAAACTCTCGTTTTATTGTTTTGGCTAATGGATTTTTGACGTGACAACGTCTTATAATTCGATAGAGCCGGCTGCACGCACGAAAAAACATGACTCATGCGGCGTTACCTCGCTCTGAGGCGTTCCATGTAAGGCTTGAAGTGCAAGCGAGAGCGCGGAACGAGCGACAAAGAAGCACAATTGGACGATGTCACGTTCAACTATCGTCAGTAAACCGACTTTACAGACAACCAATTTTTTTTTATATGGAATTTGTTCAGAGTTACCTCATTTCGGATGGAGGACCAGTTTTGATAGAACCCCATGTGAATCCTCTACTAGGTACTACTAAACTCAACGGAATTGGAAATTTTACAAGTTTTTAGGGTTCCGTACCTCAAAAGGAAAAAACGGAACCCTTATAGGATCACTTTGTTGTCCGTCCGTCCGTCTGTCAAGACCCTTTTTCTCAGGAACGCGTGGAGGTATGAAGCTGAAATTTATATCAATTACTCAGGTCTACTGTCCCTTGAAGCTGTGAAAAAATCAAACTTCTAAGCCAACGCAATCAAAAGATACAGCCGTTTATGCCGCAAATTTTGCCGACACTTGCAAGGGAATCAAAACCTACAGGGTGCTTCCCGTGAACTCAGAATCTTGAAATTTGGTACGAAGCAACGTCTTATAGCATAGATAAAGGAAAAATTACGAAAACCATAAATTTTTAGTTACATCACATAATATATTTTTTTTTAATAATTTTAAACTTACTACCCATTTCCTCATAAACGCGTAGAGGTATTAAATTGAAATTCATACCAAATACTCAGGTCTATAATACCTTTAAGCTGTAACAAAATCAAACTTCTATGTCAACGCAATCAAAAGAAACAGCAATGTACGGAACCCTCGGTGCGCGAGTCCGACTCGCACTTGGCCGGTTTTATTATTTTACAAGTTTCTGGATCAGAAATCAAGTAACTTTGGATTTACTCTCCATTTTATAAAAGTCGATGTAACCATTGTTTTATAATCATCTCTCAAGTCAATCTTTGAATAGACTTTAAATCTGTTTAACAGTATTTCTTAAGTATTAATTATATAAATAATACAAGTCCCTGGAAATGAAGGCCACATTAAATAAGAAGGCCACGTTAAATATATCGTGTATATTTATGTACATAGCTTTCAACATTGTTTCATCAGCGTCATCAGCCCACATACGTTCCCACTGCTGGGACACGTCACACGGGCCTCCTATATTGTTTAGTACTTTCATTTTATATTTAAAATGCATTTTTATGAATCGGTATTTAAACAAAGGGACAAATTATAATAACTGTAACATTAAATGATGCGTATTAAAGGGGTGACTTAGCATTAAAGCAATCACAACCATCCCTCGAATCAACCCCATTTGTATTGTGAGTGACCAGTCGGTGGAATAAAGCGTCCCGTGATAAATATTTTGTTTAAATGTACTGTATTTTTCACTTTTAAACGTAAAGATAAGGACCGACTGATGAACGAATTTTTTGACAACAGAAACCAGAAACAGGGTTGTCTATATGATAATTACTATTTTATTTTCATTTTTGTTTATTTTATTATTTACTAGTTGTGTCCCACGTTATTACCCGCATTGCTCTGCTCCTTTTGGTTAGCGTAATGACATTAATAGATAATAACTTTCCTCGATAAATAGTCTATCTAACACTGACAGAATTTTTCAAATCGGATCCGTAGTTCCTGAGATTTAGCACGTTCAACCAAATAAACAAACAAACTCTTCAGCTTTATAATAGAAGTATAGATTACAATATAATATTATTTTGAAATAAGGAAACTGGGTCAAATTCGGTAAAATTCATGTACGTAAAAATAATTCATCTCCTGTTATAATAATTACCAAAAAGTCAGATTTAAACAAATTGTCATAATATGTATCCATTCCGTATCATTCTTTCTTGTAAAACAACTAAATTGTGAACGATTCAAATGCTTATTTTATAAAATCAAAGTTGAACAATTAATATTATCACGCTTAAATTTGTCTATATTATGTTTTCAAATTATGTTAAAATGTTATAATTCTCGTTCAAAATACCAAGTGTTTTGTAGCCATGCCTCAACCGTAGTCGAACCGGTTTATTCTCTACTAATGCGGGTGGATGTATTTTTCTTTTGTGTCGCTTGTTGCAAAGTTGCTCTGATTACTTATTCTTTACCGATTATTGCTATTCCGTACAAACTCGTGCAATTTAGTATTTGCACTTTTCTCTGTCGCACTTATATGATTAGAATTAATGTCGTTAACGTTCTAATGGTTTTAATACGCACTCAAGCTCTCGTGAATATTATTAATAAACTTATGGAATCGCTATATTTTATTAAATACTATTTTGATTTAATCTCGGTTAAAATGTTATTAACAATATTTTATAAAAATGATATATATTATAAGTACTTATTTAATAGTGGTTTGAATGTGATAATGCAGCGTTTGGAACATCGTGTTATATTTGACACAAGTCTAACAATTATCTTATTTTTATACGTTCTAGTAACTATCATTCTAATAATTATTATAACTTGCAAATATACGTACGTACGTAAGGTTAAATCGTTTATGGTTTTATTCGATTATAACGTGACATCTAAACGTTTATTGACTGTATCAAAACGAAATGGCTAATGAAAATACAAAATTATCAATTTACTATCAAAACGTTAGAGGATTAAGGACAAAGTCCTTATTATTTTTTCGTAATTTATGTTTAACCTCGTATGATATTATATTGTTAACGGAGACATGGCTTGTGGATGGTATATCGGACTCGGAATTTTTTGATGATCGTTATGTAGTGTGGCGTAGGGATCGGAATTATGAGGCGACAGGACAATCTCGGGGAGGGGGCGTGCTTGTCGCAACCCGAAAGGAATTAATCGTGACGTCACAGGAGCAATTTCAATCATCTGCCGAGGACCTCTGGTTGACGTTACGTGTTAAATATCATAACGAACTTATTAATATTCACATATGTGTATTATATCTTTGTAAACAAAACTTAGGCAGATCATTTTCTCAACAATTGCATAACTTTCTAGAAGCACTTAATAATATAATTCTCAATCACCCCTCGGATAAAATAATTATTGCGGGCGACTTTAACATGAGTAATATATCCTGGAATTTAAATTCTGAAGGTCTACTTCTTCCTTCAAACTATTCGAATGGTGATGAATGTTTGTTTATTGACGAATTATACACTCACGGTTTGCAGCAGTACAACTTCATACATAACGCTAGCAACCGAATACTCGACTTAGTGTTATCGAACGATTCTATTGTTGTGTATGAATGTGTTCGTCCGCTTTTACCGATCGACCCTTACCATAAAGCGCTCATAATTGATGTAGAATTTGTTCACATATCGTATTTAAAATCGAATACTAGGAAGAAAATATTATATAACAAAGGGGATTACGAGGCAATAAATGCAGAATTGTTCAAAATTAATTGGTCACAAGAGTTTGACAGGACTCATTCCATTGAAGAATGTGTGAATTATTTTTATTCGATTGTTAATAATCTAATACACACTTACATCCCAAGCAAAACCGTGGTCGACAATAAATTTCCTATTTGGTATTCACCAGCTTTAAAAAAGATTATTAAAGAAAAATTTAAACATTTTCGCAAATACAAGATTTACAATAACCTAAGTAGCTTAGAATCATACAAACTGTTAAGGGATAGAGTTAAGAATGTAGAAAATGATTGTTACCAAAAATATATAAATTCTGTTGAAAATTCCATTGAACAGAATCCTAAATACTTCTGGTCCTTTTTCAAATGTAGATCGAAATCTAAAGGCTTACCTAGCAATATTAAATATAATAACAATTTACTCACATCCGGAAACAATATTTGTAATGCATTCTCAGAATATTTTTATACTACATTCCTAGACAAAACTGACACAAACTTATCAAATTATGTATCTGAACTGGAATTAAGTAATTTTGAATCAAATTTTGACCTTTGTTCGATAGACATTGACTTGAAAACGATAAAAAAGGCATTATCCCAACTAGATCCTTCAAAATCTGCAGGTCCTGATGAAATCAGTCCACTGCTTCTTATAAAATGTGCCGACTCAATAGCCATTCCACTAGCCTATTTATTTAAGAAATCACTTACTGTTATGGAATTCCCCTCAATGTGGAAGAGGGCATTTGTTACACCTATCCACAAAAAAGGTTCTAAGTTAGAAGTTGTCAATTATAGACCTATATCTAAATTGTGTATCATAGCCAAAGTCTTCGAAAGAATAGTATACGACCAGGTTTATGCAGTATTTAAAAACACATTCATGAGTTGTCAGCATGGATTTCTGAAAGGTCGATCAACCGTGACTAACCTGGTGCTTCTGAATGATTACATTACTGATGCTATGGAGACAGGCCATCAGGTCGATGTAATCTACACGGATTACAGCAAATGTTTTGACCGCATAGATCACAAGATTCTCTTGCATAAATTATACATAATGGGCATTAGAGGTAACTTACTCAGATGGTTTTCTTCGTATATCAACAATAGATCTCAAGCAGTTGTAATAAGTAACTACATATCAAGTTGGGTGGTAATACCAAGTGGAGTACCTCAGGGCTCCCTTTTGGGTCCTCTTATGTTTTGCGTATTCATAAATGATATTCCAAATTGCTTCACATACTCAAATCTTCTTTGCTTTGCTGATGACATGAAGATATTTAGGACTATTAAATCTTCTGCTGATGCTGCTATGCTTCAAGATGACCTTAATAAATTAGACTACTATTGTACTCAAAATAAATTAGATCTCAATCCTAGTAAATGCACAGTCGTCTCATTTAGTCGTAAAAAACAAACACTGCGTTTCAACTATCGAATAAAAAATCAAGATCTTGGAACTAGCCCTGACATAAGAGATCTAGGAGTGATACATGACCCAAAACTCATGTTTGATAAACATATCGATTATATTCTAGCTAAAGCTTCTAAAGCTTTAGGCTTTATAATGAGAATTTCGTCTGATTTTAAAAAGGCGAAAACGTTTAAAATTCTATTTTGTGCTTACGTACGTAGCATTCTAGAATATGCGTCGCCAATATGGAATCCGCGATACGATAAATATATAACTAGAATTGAACGAATACAGATGAAATTTTTGAAATTCCTATGTTACCGATTACACGTCCCGTACAAATCAGAGGATTATTACGAGGTCTGCAGCAAATTTCACTTCCTACCCCTAATATATCGCCGGGAGATTTCTGATATTTTATTACTTTTAGGCATTACATCCAATAAAATAGACTGCCCAGATCTACTAGCCAAAATTTCTTTATACACACCCTCAATTTTATCTCGTAAATATAATCCTATCTTTACTTCCGCAGTCAGCACTAACTATCGTCAAAACTCGTTTATTCTACGCATAAGCAATAACTTTAACAAGCTATCAAAACAGTTTGATTTTGACTTATTCTGCAGCAGTTCTTACTCCATTAAGCGTCAGTTAGCTAATGAGTTCTTTCGTCAGTTTGGTGGTCGAGGTGATATGTAATTTAATTAGTGTTACAATAGCATTGGTTTTAAGCATTTGATTCGTGTACGTAATCGCTCACATTTGTAATTGTTATATATTAATATTATTCTAGCCGTGAGAATCTGTAAATGGCTTATTGTGATTATTATATTATGTGACTATCTTTAAGAATACAGCTGTAGATTCTCCTAAAAATATAAATAAATAAATATAAATAAATAAATAAGAGCCACTATAATTGTTAAGGTAGGAAGTTGTGTATTTTCAATTTTCGCAACAGACGCCTGTAGGTACTAATACCTACATATTTATAAATTCTAAATAAAAGATTTTCTGTGTAACACAGCAGCGGGATGGAACATGCATTCCACAAATCTGCATTGTAATACCAAAGCAGCAATGTGTTATGTATAATCCGGCATATCGTGAGATTTCTGAAATACGTACGAGGAGGCGCACATATTCAAACTAAACATTATATATATGGAACACTGAGATATTGCAAGAAAGTGATATTGTACAAATAAAAGATTTTTAAGTGAAGCTTCTTTAGGCGCGTTGAGAGTAAAATTTCAAGGTCGCGTCATGACAATGCCATCACGTCATCTTGCCAAAGAAGTTTCACTTCTGACACGTGTGTCCGTCACACACGTCCTTTCTTAACAATCAGTTTTTCACAATACCTTTACGAAAACATTAATGTTAATAGCGTTTTAATTAAATTAGGCTTAATTAGTAAATCTTTACGGTTTTACATTACGAACCGTTCGGTGGTCGTAAAATGAGAATAAAATGTTATAAACCCTCACACCACCTGCTTTTAGAGTGTAAGTAATTGGAATGAAGTACCAACTCAACGGAATTGGAAATTTTACAAGTTTTTTTATCCGACTGTGAAAAGAAGGTAAAGTTTTTCAAGTACCTATACAGGTTCTGAGTATTTAGTTGGTAAAGGCTTGATTTTGAGTGTGCCCGATATGGTCTGATAAGCTTTTAACGCGTAACACTATTGTGCTGAGGCGGTCGCAGCGAGTGATAGCTATAAGGGTTGCAAGGGCGTATCGCACCGTTTCTTACGACGCGGTGTGCGTTATAGCTGGAACTGCACCCTGGCACCTCGAAGCGGCCGCCCTGGCGGAGGTATACTGGCGCAGAGCGGAGGCAAGAAGTAGGGATGTAGAGCTGCCCCCAGAAACGCTCGAAGCCTGGAAGCGGGAAGCGCGCGATGAAGTATTTTTAAAATGGCGCCAAGAACTTGATGTGTCCTGCGTGGGGGCCTGGACTCTCAACGCGATTAGTCCGGTGCTGAGAGAATGGGTGGAGAGACGGTGGGGGTCACTCACCTACCGGCTTGTGCAGGTGCTGTCGGGGCACGGATGCTTTGGCAGCTACCTGCATAGGATAGGGCGTGAAGCGGCCCCTGCCTGCCACCACTGCAGCAGCCAGTTGGACACGGCCCTACACACCTTGGTGGAATGACAACCGAAAGAAGGCCTCTTGAAAGTCTGTTGGGAACAGGAAACGAGTTGACCCTGCAAGTTGCTGTTAAGTTAATGGTCGCTGGCGACGCGAACTGGAACATGGTCGTGGCCTTCTGCAATACCATTATGAAGGCAAAGGAGGACGCAGAGAGGGCTAGGGAAAATGACCCAGCGGCCGACCCTCTGCGCCGACGTAAACCAGGTAGACGCAGACGTCTCTACGTCGAACGTCAGCCTTAAATTACAGCGAACAAACGCAGGGGGAGGTTTACGTAGAGACGAGCATACTACAGTTATGCTCGCTGCAAGTAAACCGGCCCCCCCTGTGACAGATGGCGGATAGCCCGGTAATATGGCGGCGTTATCATTTTCCGATACCGTCACCTATTGCCAATTTATGGGCTTGGGCGGGTCGCCAAGTTGCGGCACTCACCACGTAGGCGGTGGGGGTATAAGGCCTAGCTGTTAACCTCTGCCGCCGAAGTTGAACGGTGGCCACCGTTGGGTTTTAGTGGGTATGGCTTCCTGCGAGTCCCACATACCCCCTCATACAGCAAAACTGTAGAGGGGGATGCGTAAAAGCATTTCCCAACGTTAAAAAAAAAAAAAAAAAGGCTTGATTTTGAGTGCGTGTACTTCACAGTCATAAAAAATGACATTATGGAGCATTGCAAGTTTTTTTTTTGTATGTAAGTATAATAACTAATAAGATATATTTTATAGAAAAATAATAAAGGATCATGGTATGAGAAAAATTCTTACTTCTTCTTTCTTAAAAAATTCTTACTTCGCCATGCTCATGTGAAAGTGTGCGTGCGAAACAATGAATTTTTTTATACTTCTCACACATAGAACAATAATTATATTTACACATGAATTAAAACAGATTTTGCGCAGTCAGTAAATATTTCAACACTTTGATTAATTATAAAACTTAATTGTTATTAAAAGGTGGTTCTCTAAATAATTCCTTCGTATCAAAGCGTTGTTATTTTTGTTTTACACCTTTTGTGATTACAATTATTGTAATGCGAGTGTAGTTGTAGTTGTAGTTGTGTAGTAAGTGTTTGGAAACTTTGGGCTTATAATTAATGAAAATAATAGCTTACAAGAAACTTGAAAAGATTAGTAGAGAGTTTTACGTTGCCTTTAATTAATTATTTTAATTGAATTATTATATTTCAATTTTATAGAACTCTAGATCTAGAAAATTCAGCTTTTAGCTCTAGCTTATGTGCGGCCACTGTTTGTATTAATTGTAAAACTACCTCTAAAGTTACACACAGCAGAATTACTATCTGTTGAAAACACATACGTAAGAAGACACACACACAGCTATCTGTGTGTGTGTGTCTATATCACTAGTATATACTAGTTAAAATTTTATCCAAATACGATCTACGTTCAAGCATATAGTTAAAAATAACCATCCTCACAAACACGCATATAGATAGTTTGCTTTGTGAAAATACTTACCAGAAATGTGTTAAATCTAGGAAACGTATACAACTCCTAGAAATTGTATACAATGACGGATTTAATACATTTCCTGTAATCTATACCTACCTATCATCCCTTTACTTAACGAAAACGCTCTACTAAATAACGTTACCAAACTGGAGTTTATCAAAGTTAAGGACACAATACAAGACGAATGCGTAACTATCAAGCGATATGCAAGTTAAAAGCCTTCGTCAGCAAGCATAGCGCGATACCGCAGCGTTACGTGACCATTGTGAGTTGGGTAAGTCCACTAGTATATAGTATAGTCTATGCTATATTTGTAGTAATAAAAGAGCTTTTTAATGTGAGTGTATGTTGATATGGCATTGATTAGTATGGTTAGTGTCATAGCAAGCAAAGACTTTATTCTTTAAAAAAATCGCATAATATTAATTTCTTAGGAATTTTATACAATGACGGGTTTGATATATTTGGTTAAAGGCCTTCATCAACAAGCATAGCGCGAAACCGCACTGATTGTGAGCTTTATAACGTAACACTAGGAGATGTGCTATACTATGCTATGTAAACTAAAAAGAGAGCTTTTTATTGTGAGTTTGTGTGTCAAGATGGCGTAAGTACATATCTACATATTTCGTATTATACCATTCTATTGAGAAATTTTTAAAGAGCAGAAGGATCGCGAAGCAAGATATTTTAGGCTATACTTTTATACTGTTATCGCCTAGCATCTTATAGAGCGCGTGCTTAATTGCGGATATAAGTTACCTGTCAGCATACGAATATTGAAATTCCCGTACTATAAGATCTTTTTTGCTAGATTTTAAAGTCTTTTTATTTATTAAAGGATATTATAGATCATTTAAATTATTTGAATATTAAGATTGGTTATACATTCTGTTATTGTTCATATTATCATGACATACAGACGTATCTAAATATGTATTTTTAAGCTATTGCATAGCTTCTATCGCGGGCCTTGAGCGCGGGGACCGAATCTAGAAATTCAGTAACGAAAAAACCTCACGCTTCCCACTATGCAATAGCTTTACCGCGGCAGTCCCCGAATGCCACACGTCTTTTTTTGTTACTTGTAATAATCTAATGAATATTTACACATTTCACTGATGTTTTAATTAAAATTTGAACAATTAATAACAGCATTTAATTTATCGGACTTTGTTTATATAATACTTAATTTAACAAAAAATATTTGGCGGGCGTTGCCAAAACCATACTATATATAGAACATAATTTTGAGGGTTTTGTTTTTTTTTTTCAAACATTGTTACACTAGATCAGCTACTACAAGTATATAATTCTGAGACTTTTTCTTAAAATTTAGTTTACAAAATCATAGTAGGGGACAAAGTGCACTTGATGGAGTCACATAGCTCGTTTTAAATTTCCATTTTATTATACAACTAGCGACCCGCCCCGGCTTCGCACGGGTGCAATGCTGATACTAAATACACTACAGAAAAACTGTGAACGTTGTAGTAGGTATATAAAAACATAGCGGCCCGGCCGGCCGGTACCGCCGCAAACGCTACGTCCCGCAATTTTTAAATCTGTAATATCTTCGAAAATATTCACTTAAATCATACGGTGTAAAGGGCCATATAGATCTATATTAAATGAACAATGTATTCAAGGTATTTAATTGGTTAAGGATTAATGCTGTATTGGTTAAAATCGCTTCGAAAATTAGCCATTATTTGTCGTAAAAAGTAAATGACAAAAAAAGTTATTGTGGGTTATCCATAAGAGATAGACATATACCATCACGGACTTTTCTGTAGACCTTTTCAATGTGTACAATACTTAGTACATTATTTTGATAAAACTCGTAGGGTTCAGCCTGCGTTTGCAATGTAAGCGGAAAAAATGTAATTATTTACGACATCACATTAGAAACCTCAAAAATAACAGTACTTCTCCACTATTTAATGGATGTTATTATACATATAAACCTTCCTCTTGAATCACTCTATCTATTAAAAAAAACCGCATCAAAATCCGTTGCGTAGTTTCAAAGATGTAAGCATACAAAGGGACATAGGGACATAGGGACATAGGGACAGAGAAAGCGACTTTGTTTTATACTATGTAGTGACGAGAAACTGTATAGATTAATGTATCAGAAATGTTGTAGGTATATTTATTAGTTTTCACAGATCGAAATCGAATGCAATAAATAATAATATGCAGGTAGGTATGTAATGCGACTACTCTTGAAACAAAAAAAATACTTTAACCTTCAGTTATATCAATAAATCAGTAAATAAATATTAAATAAGATCTTTTGATATGAGAAAGTCATAAACATTAGATATTAGGTTACAAAAAACTGTTTGAAGGACAATTAATAATGTAATGAAAAAGCAATACTGATTTTCTGCCCTTTAAACACGGTGAGTGTATATTTATACGCATGTGTGTGTGTGTGTCTAATTTGGTAAACAACGTAAAGCAAACTTTGCTATTTACGACTTTTGGCGCGGGTCAAACACAAGCGGCGCGGGCGCGGGCGTGCCATAAGCGCACCTCTTCAATCTGTTTTGCACCACGTCCTTCTTCTACATTTTGTTTGAAAGAACTTTGGAAAGGCGTCGAGACGGCACGCCACGGTTGTGCCACGGTTGCGCCGGGCAGGCGTACCGCAGGCGCGCATCCCCCGCCACGCCACTTCACCCACACCGGCCACAACCGCTGGTTGTATAATATTTTGTCCCGTCCCACGTCCTGCGCCCGCGCTCAGACTGCAGTGAGTGATTCGTGGACGTTCGGAATTCGTTAACATTCACATAAAAATGCGTCAATTACGTGACGATGCTGATTTTAATATAAAATTTTGTGAATTAGTCGAACAACATCCAGCCCTATATGATTATAATCGTCCAGAATACTCTAATCGTAATGTACAAGACAAGATATGTGAACAAATCGGCCATAAATCAAATCGCCAATTATAGCGCACCCGATTCGCGCCAATAGCGCACCCGATGCGCGCCGGCAGTGCGCCCGATGCGCGCCGCGCCGCTTGTGTCTGTCCCGCGCCTTATTCAACCCTAAAAAGGTTTATATGTATGTTTGCAAGGTTCACATATTGTGTGAGTTTTGTTAACTATTTTTTATTAAATCAATCATATTGTTGTAGATTTAGCATCATAACTAGTAGCATATCTAACACCGAAAGAATTTTTCAAATCGGACCAGTAGTTCCAGAGATTAGCGCGTTCAAACAAACAAACAAACAAACAAACTCTTCAGCTTTATACTATTAGTATAGAGTATAGATGATAGTAAGTCTCGGTAAATGTGAATTGTGAACATTAATATAATCACGAAATCTACTATCAATATTATTGTAAATTGTGTTATCAATTTTCCAGATACCTATTAATAGCGCCTACATCAATTGTCTATTCCATCTATAGAGTCACAGAACAGATAAATTCCACCCAAAGACAATTTGTAACAATTGGTTAGCATTATATTATCTGTGGCAGTGTATCATTTGTTCTCCCGGGTTTATCTAGATTGGAGAGGTTTCGGTGGAACCTGTCTGGCCCTAACGAAAAGGTCACATTTGTGGTAAGGATCGCGTATTTGTGACATGATATTTTTTAATCTATAGATTTCCGATCGTGTTGTGTAAAGCTTAAAAAATTGTGTACTCTATATTGGTGAAAACAATTAAGATTAGTGTAGATTTTGAGTTCGCTAACAGACGTGGCGGAGAAATTTGTTTTATGATAATAATATGTACAGTTTTGTTTACTTGCAAGGCGAAATAGTCTATTTTTACATCGTTTTTAGTTTTTTGGGATAACTATAGTTTTTTTAAATACCTAATTTTCAAAGTGTCTACGACCGCATCTCTTAAATAATTAATATTGAATATAGGGCGTAGTTAGACCAAATGCTTTAACCGCAATCTCAATACTTAGAATCAGGCTAAATAGTGGTTCTCAACCGACCATTACGTTAAGTATTCATTAAGTATTTGCTGATAATGATCAGCTTTTATCTTTATATATTTTGAAAAGGGCAGGGAACTCTATATATTGATACTATCCTCTTGCCCTGGCTTCGCTCGCGTTAACCAGGGCTAAAAAGATAGCCGGACTTAGTAAACCTAAAGTTTTCTAATAGACTTTATAAAATTGTATTTTTGAGATAAAATCTACAAAAAAAAACCCTTCATCATCATTTTATTATAGAAAATAACTCTAATCAGTGAGTTATTATCTACAATATGTACTTGTTACCAAGAGTATAATTTATGTATTTTATGCGTCATATACTATTTTGAAATACTTACCCATTTTTGATGTATTTTTAAGTTGATCATTATGTAGAATAATTATTTAATTCGGCAATAGGTACCGTGGGAAACTCTTTTCATTATCTTTTGTATTTTTTTACATTTACCCTTTCCATAATAGATATGTTTAAAAGGGTAACAAAAAGCACTTAGACTAAGTAGCAAAAAACCATTTGAACAGAAATTGAAAACATTACCCTTATACTAAATCAAATGCGTGCAAAATCACTGATACACAGTTAAAATAAACAGCCGTTACTCTGTCATGATAAGCGATAACAGCGTTTAATTAAATCCCCTCTTCCCCTCTCAATCTGGTCATTATTCCCCAAATTGTTATTTCTACATTCCCGGAAGGTAAATCATTTAGTACAAAGTTTGTAGGCGTTGATCAAATTTGCGAAACGAGCCAAATTTAACGCTAGATTGAGGTCGTTTAGTGTAAAATTTTGATGGGCTTTAATTATATAGCCGGGGCACAGATAATATAATTCCAGAGACAATACTATACTAGAGTAAATGTACTTTGTTATAGTGGGTTATACGACGTGGAAAAATGTTTGGTTTTGCTTAATAATAAAAAAAAAAATAGTTAAAGAGAATGTAATTTTAATAATTTTCAAAATTATATAGTTTTATCCTGTGCAATATACAAAATCGATTTAGGAGTTTCTTCTTTCTGATTTATTATCTAGCATATTTACAAACTCAAACTCGAAAACATTTATTTATTCAATTAGACTTCTTTGAAGCACTTTTGAAACGTCATTACATATTTTTAACATTTACCACCGATTCGGAAAGCAGTATCTACGGATAAGAATCGGCAAGAAACTCCATAGTTGCTCTTTTTAATAAGTACCTATGTGGGATAATCTACATAGTATAAAAAAAAGTTGTAGTCGCTGTCTGTCCGTCTCCATTATGCTTAAATCTTTCAAACTGCGCAACGATTTTTGATTCTCTAGTAATGTTTAAGTTTATAATTTAAAAGCTAAAGAATTATTGCTAAGAAGTTTTTAAAAGTGTATAAAATTAATCCATTACGTATTTTCTACGAATTTTAATTCATTATCACAATAGTATTATTCTTAAATCAACAAAAGTTAAGAAACACGATCTGTAGCGCTGGTTTAACCATATACACCTCACCAAGTTGACGTTAATCACATTACAAATATTAATTAATTGTATGTGAAACCTAAACTTATGTCCCAATAGACCTATGATTCTTGTACACATTATATTATCATTGTATAGAGCTATTCAAATAACGAAAACAAACTATGTTACTTACTCCATTTAGTTACTAAATATATTTCTACTAGCTTTCCGCCCGCGGCTTCGCCCGCGTTTTCAGAGAAAACCCCGCATAGTTCCCTTTCCCGTGGGATTTTCGGGATAAAACCTATCCTATCTCTCAAGTTGGATCGAACTGCACGAAAACGTCACGTCACGAAAATTATTTTCCAAATACTGAAAAATTCCGACAGAACAAAATGTCTTTGAAACAATAATCTTTTATACAGTTCCGACAGTATTGTCTCTTCGTATCCGACATTTACAATGACCATTGACTTGAAATAACTTTTATCGTATTGAAAACTGAATGTTTTTCTGCTTTATTCAGTCTTGACCCATTTAAGTTCAGCAGTTTACAATATGGCTCGATAACGGTACGCGATACAAATTTCACTCTATTTCACTGTGTGAAAGATCTTTTGCACAACAAAAGTAGCTATTTCACTCTAAAGTGCTATTTATATTCAAAAGCTCATGAAGATTCCTTCAGCTGTTTTGACGTAACGTAGATCGTCAAAGACTCGGAAATAAACTTTTTCTTTGATTTCAATCTTCACTACGAAAAAGTATTACAAACTAAAATACGTACCAGAAAACCGCGGAATGGTTGCTTCCATATGATTATTTAATCTACCAGTTTACTTAACACTTAATTATGCAATAAACCAAGTACATAAAAAAATTACAATAAACAAAAGCACAAAGGGCGGCTTTATCTCTATGCAGTGATTTCTGCCAGGCCATAACGAGGAGAAAGGCAAAGCGAAATATATTGTTCTGGGCAACCAATACTAGAAACAAACATAACGGATGTTTATCCAATATCCAATCTTTTAAGTACATAAAGCCCTACATTTTCAATTAATAACATTTGTTAATTGCTACCGCAGTCTCACGAACGATTAATATCATCAAGTTACTGTTTACTTGGCAGGAGTTGGCGCGAAATCGGCCATATTTCTAACTATCCAGTTAAAGCTGGAACTTCCCAGGTTTGCCAAGTTGCACTAAATCTGGATTTACGGGCATTAATCTGAACTTACGTTCGATTGATTTAGATTCCGAGTTTATTTACATTGAAGTTTTTAACTGATTGGAAATAACTTATCTATCTAATTTACTTTCGCAGTATATAAGTAATATATGCAGGAAGCTGATTGTTTGCACTGTTTGCAGCACGACAGTTCTTTGGCATATTATTATAATACATGATGTTACATATTATGTATTTTGTAAAATTAAATTGTAAAACTGACATGATTAAAATAATAATAAATGAATAACATACGTCTTTATAACTATAATAAAATAGTCTCTATCAGATAAAGTTAAAATTATGGTATTATTACCTGAAATTATATTTATGGGTTTTGTCTTTGTGGTATCAGATTGTAATGTTATTACAAAGCGTTATGATGCGTTATGAATATATTATATTAAGCTTTAGTAAGGGTTCGCTTACATGCTACTGTTAAATGTTATCTGTATGTTTGTTTATTTCTATATATGTACTGGCTGTGCCCCGCGGTGGTACACGCATTGCTCCGCTCCTGTTGGTCTTAGCGTGATGATAATATGGACTCCTCGATAAATGGATTATCTAACAGTGAAATTATTTTCAAATCGGACCCGTGGTTCCTGAGATAAGCGCGTTCAAGCATACAAACAAACAAACTCTTCAGCTTTATAATTATTATTAGTGTGCACTGTGTAGTATATTATGCTGAGCAGTCAAATTAAATAATACATACTTTATGGTCAAATTATCTTTTTTATGTAAGTCTATATACAATACAGCGAGCGTGGTCACGGGGAGACGCACGCTCGCTGTAAAGTGTTCGAAACGTCGGGAAAATAATAATGAATAAATCGCGTTTAAAATCCGTTAAAAAGTCTTTAATTTCTAAATGTATAATACTCGCGTAAAATGAAACACTAGAAAACACTAGTCTATTTATATTCACTTTACACTCTTACTATGTTAAATAATTTTTCTTTCGTACAAACGCGTGAGACAAATTTACGATGACGCGACGTTGTGACTTCATTGCAGATATTTTTCGTTGTGTGACAGTGATAGATGTATGCAAATCTTGATGCAAATGGTATTTGTATCCCTCTTTCAGTGCATGGTGTAGAGAGAATTTATAAATTATCTAAAATGAACATGTTTTTATTAAAACAGTAGGATCATATAAAAAAAATATAATATTAGTTAAACTAATGTATGTAAAATTGATAACATTGATGAAGAGTAATTTCCATTTTAAAATGCCAATATATTATACTTACCCCAAATCGAAAACAATTGCAGAGCTTTAAGAGCACATTTGACACATTTCGATATTTTCATTTGTTTTCTTCCCGTAATAAATCCCTGAAATATTCCTGTCTCAATGTTTGTTTTATTCTTAGAAAACTCTATCACAGTTTCAGTATAAAATGGGTATTATGCTAACACATTTACATAAATTCGACTTCATACGGGTCGGATATTAGTTACATATATTAGTTTGTTGTTTGGAGTTAGTTCAGGAAGGAAATACAATAAATCTGGTCTGCACTAAATATATGTCTATAAATTCCACATTGGCAACTTTGGGTCAACTATTTCGAATAGTTTTGTTTCGAGAATTAGGTTATTCTGCAAATATATGTTGTAATACGTGTTTATTATTTATTTGAAGAAATTCTTTGTTGCATATTTTGTGTAGACAGGAGTCTGGGAAGGACTGAATATACAGTGTGGAAATTTTCGATGGGCCCTGGAGGGAAAGTACTTTAAATACTGACTGGAATTAATACTGCTATGACATAACTAGCTTTCCGCCCGCGGCTTCGCCCGCTTTGTCTAAAACATAATAAATTATATACTAAAACCTTCCTCTTGAATCACTCTATCTATTAAAAAAAACCGCTTCAAAATCCGTTGCGTAGTTTTATAGATTTAAGCATACATAGGGACATAGGGACATAGGGACAGAGAAAGCGACTTTGTTTTATAATGTAGTGATAATAATTGTAACCCGCTGGTTCGCATTTAGTATGTTGATGTCATATTTTGTTTAGTCTTTAAATTTTTCTAGATTTTATTCAAATGTTTCTAGAACTTTACAATTTTGAGTATTTTTTTCTTCGGCGTAACAAGATCTTGCAAGAGTTGAGAATTTTCCAACATTATAATTTATTTATTAATTTATCTTTGCTAATAATTATTTATGATTTTGCTCTATTATTTCGTTTGTTTAGTCTGTGCTTAGCTTATCGTTGTGTTTTCACACCTAGTCTGAATTTAAAGCGACAAACTGTTTATTTTAGATAACTTATTTACAATTGTGTGATATGTTTTCACAGGGATACGTTGAATAATAATATGTTAATAGAGCCATTATATTTAGAACTAACACGTGCTAGTGTGGTGCGAGTTTTTTTTTAACTAATTTTCTATCCTAGTTGCTCAGCCCGGTTCTGCAACTAAAGAAATGTATAATGTATCATAGGAATAATATTATAGCTGTCTATTATTATTAATTAATGAATTATTTTTAAACTGCTCCGGCAGTTGTTGAGGTTATTAATGTACAACCAGACAAATATCAAATGTTCGATATTAATGAAGAAATTCAAAAGTTTTGATAGCGAGGATGTTTATCTTCCTTCGATATTTAAATTTTAAATGTACGATGTTATGTACCTAATAAAATTTAAGTCCTAGTTAACCCTTAAATTGTCACCCCTAGATAACTTGTGTGTATAATGTCGAAATTTGGAGGATGTGTTGGAATTAGGATAGAAAAGAGGAAAATGAAAAAAAAAATTAAAAAATTTATTTTTTTCTATGGTTTTCACTATGTCACATAAAACGGACATTGCCAATTATATGTACATGTTCGAACCGTCACATATAACGGACATTGCACATTATTCCTGCAACCGTGGTACATGAATACAATGCACATTTTCAGCTCTGTAATTCAAAATTGTTATCAAATTATAATAGTGGATGATCTAGTATAAGCCTTTCAAACATCTGTCTTAAAATATTGGTTAAAACTTTAACGATATCGTTAAAAATAATGGATTTTAAAAAACGACACGACCAAAAATCACAGCCTAAGAATATGCTAAGAATGGGAATAGAAATAGTATTTCATAGCCTGAAAACTTATCTAATACACGAAGAAAGTCCTCTTCCCATTCACTAAATTGTACAGATTGAAATGTGTTTGCTTCATCGTATGCAAAGGAGTCGTATACCATGCCTGAAGTACCAAAACAAACACGAAATTTAATTCGCTTTTTTTTGGATTCTTTGACATATATATCCATTTGCTGCCAGTTTTTTAATTTGTAAGGTATTATTATTTAAATTTTCAAACTTTGGGTGGTATTTCTGGTAAGTAACATGATGCTGTGGCTGAAGAACTACTGAGAAGTAGGGAAGATTCATCTGGCACCGCATGTAATGGATGTAATTCTGCAGCAATAATATTTTGTTGATGGTAAAAATTCTGAATTTTTGGGTCTTCATTGTGTCTCAAATCAATATGTCGTATAATTCCGGAGGTATGGTGCGGGGGGTAAATGGTTAACACTGTTATCATAGTGAAATCACTCCCGTAGGTCTACATTTCCTTCGAAATCGTCATCTCAACTCAATACCAGACTCTTCAGCTTCCGCCAGAGGTAGTGAGGGAATTTTTTATTGATTGCCAAGTCATGCTCCTGTAAAACATAATAAAAATAGAGAAAAATATATCAAAATGAAGACGTTGAAAATGGAGGACCTTATTGGCAACGTCCGTTACATAGGACATGTGAAGAATACCCTAGGGTATACTCCAAGTTGTCAACGTCCGTTTTATAGGACATCATAAATAAACTAAGATTTTTATTCCAAATATTGTAAAATATGTAAAAATTATGTCAAAATACTATACTTACAATCGTATTCTAACTAATAATATAACATTATAAGCAAAATAGCCAAAATACTTACAGTTATTACCAATTTTATCAGGAGAGTCAAAAGATCCGTTTTTTGCAAATTTCAAATGGTCACCATTCGCGACTGTACTTCGCTTCGCTAATGAAACCTGCATGTATGCGAAGGACATAGCTAGTACCTTTCCAATATACCAATAGGAAATGCCTAGGTCTACTGTAACAGCGCCAGCATGTGTGTAAATACTATGTCCTTTAAAACGGACGAAATCAATTTAAGGGTTAAAGCTAAATGGTAATTTGCGTAATTCGTCGTTAATAATACAGTAACAATTCACAAAACACTAATCAACAATGAACAATTTATTAACATGCGAATATTTTAATCGCTTGTCAATTCAGTCAGTTAATTAAACACAAACAAGTTTACAATAAAACAATTTTCATTGTAACAATACTATTTCATAGTTAGGTATATTATTATAATAAATGAATTGGGCTTGTTTCGTCGTTAAACATTTTTTATGAGCCAGATTTTTGCGAAGTTAAACCTGTGGTTAAACACAGCACATCTAGTGGAAATTTTCTTATTATACGGAGGTTCTTTGGCAAATGATTGTATTATTACAATGAGGCATTTTTTTATAAATGTCTGTATGTTTGTAGAAAATATAGACAAAAGCCATCTGGGTATTATTACCTACTTGATCTCTACTCAGGTAATCTATTTCAAATCCAATATTAAACAGTTAGGGCCAATCTGTTGAAAACTAGGTAGATTACAATCCCCTAATGAAGGCCTTTTCTTGCAGTTGTGGTTTTTTAAATTTTGGAACAAAGTTCCTTATCGCGCGTTGTGAAAGGGCGTCTAGCTAGACGGAAAAAATCTTACGAAAAGTTGTCACGACACTTTTTGCTAGAGTTGTAAGCCGTGCGGCGTGCGCGTGGTTCTCTGTCTGTCTCTCTCTAACTTCACGTCACTTCGTTCCATCCGGATGTCCCTTGACATCGCTCAAGTTTTTTAAATTATTATTCTAAGTGGTATTTCCTATATAAAAAATAGATAACCAAACCTTCAAAATACTCAAATATAACACTCATTTCAAGGATTTTAATAATGCATAAATGAAAATACAATACAGCAATATTCTAGTATATTTATTCAAATTGGTGTGTATTAATACATCAAATGATTGGCTCGGTCCCATGATGATTCGAACTATTTTATTGTTTGTATTAACATTACTCTGAATTTGCAGTATTAGCTTTAGTGACGTCAACATGCGTGAATATGAATGATTTTTAACTGACTGCAAAATAAAGGAGGTTCTCAAACGAGCCGGTTTATTTCTTTTTGCTAATAATATTTGTTGTGTTTGATATATAGTGTAGATATTATTATGTACATAAGTATGAATGGGAGGTTCTTATAAAAGACAAAATAATAATAAAAAATTCAGTATTTAAGATAATGTGCTAGGAAATTACCATCAGTTTTGCAATGTGGAATTAAAAAGTTATATTTCGATTTAAAAAATTCAGTTTATTGATGGTTTTAATGACGCGATATAACAAAAAGCAGATTTTTTATTGTATTCATTTATACATTCCAAATACGTACGAAAAATAAAGTGAAAAGTGAACTGAAGTAGCGTGCTTTTGATAAATGCATTTCCATAAATCCAAAGAATTTAAATCCACGATTACATTATATAATACTCAAATCGGGCAATAAATTTATCCCAAATACCTTTTTTATGTGTGACTGAGTTGTAGGAAATGTAAGTATTACGGTAACACATCTGTCAAACACTCCATTGACATTCACCTAAATCTGAAAAAGTTGACAAAGCATTCGTGAGACTGGGATTCTCAACATTTAGGATTGCAATTTTAACTTTTGTTAAATAACTGTGTTTTGTTGTAAGTTGAAGTGTAGCGTATGTGTTAACACACACACACAATATGTTAACACACGTACACATCTATAACAAATTCTGTGTTATAAAGTGTGTTACTCTAATACAAACTTTAAACGTATAAAAACTTAAAACTTTGACTTTAACTTTGACTTTGACTTTAACTTTAACTGTATCTTTAACATTAACTTTATTCGCCGTCAAGATTCACAAAATCAAGATCCCTAAAGGTACACTATATACCGGAGTTGAAACTTTGAGAACACACAAACCCATTGATCCGCCCTAGCCCTTCGCCCTACCGATAGAACCGATCCGTCACTGTCACAGACGGAAAACAGACTGCGTTTCGTATGATCTATTGTCATATTGGGCGCCATTTTTCAACCTTTATCCGATAATCAGGTGTGCTTAGCCGATTTGAGACATTGAGGTTTTTGTTTTTAGTGAATTTTACTGGTTTTGAATGGCGTATTCCATTGAATTACTAATGTTATCATGCCAAAGTAACTCTGTCTGCCTCTTCTTCACGCCTAAACCACTGAACTGATTACGATGAAATTGTATACAGAGCAAGCAAGCAAAACCCACGGGAGCGAGAATTATGTGGCTATTTTGTCTAATTTTTTAATATAGAATATAAATATGTACTTGTCTTTTAGTTGGTAATAAATAAATAAAACATTACTTTTATGAAAATAAAAGACAAGTTATGTTGGCACGCAGTTTACTTTTGTTTCATAATAACCATAAAGACGTGAAGTCACATGTCCCCTAGTGGGGTAAGGGGCAGATGCATTATACATCTGTTTCACTGATCGATTTTCTTTAGAGACAAGTAGGTGATCAGCCTTCTGTGTCCTACCAAACCAAGACATTTTTTTTTCTTCGTCTCCACCGGGAATCGAACCCGGACCCCTCGGTGTTACGTTCATGCGTCAACCACTGTACCGAGGAGGCGGTCATAATAACCATGAGTCGAGTTAATTATGATGTATTTTATATACGTAATTAAAACCGATCCATCAAGCAACAATATACTTAATTATAAAGGATATTGTTTCAGTGATGGCGAAATATTATAATATTATTTTACCCAAAAAATTATTTTCCCTTAATTATTTTTCATGTGTCTTTTGCATTAACTAAAGATTTATTTTTATCGCAGACTGTTTGCTTTTTTGGAACATAAAAGACAGTTCTATCTCAAAGTTAGAAATCTCATAATTCATTGTTCGACTATTTAGGCATTAAAAGAAACAAACTTACAAATTACAGGCAACCTACTTTATTTTGCACTTACAATGTTATAACAGTTAAAACACTAGAATTTTGTACCAAAACATTGAGCTACTATATTTATAGAAATTCTATGAACATAATTATATACGGAACATTTATTTCCACGCGTCGGTTCAACAATCAGAGCTATTATGGGGGTTTGACAGGGGGAGGGGGTGACCCAATTATTTATGGCAACACCAAGTAGTTATAGTGTAGGAGCGCAATGGATATTACTCTAACTTCTCTTATGCAGTATATTGTTATTATTCAAATTATGACTTAATGAGACATGTAATTAGCTTAAAATGTAGTTCATCATGTTGCCTTATACGATGTCTTTTTAAATTTTAGTGACTGATATTTGGTTTATTAAGTATGACATGATTAATAAGCATTTAGTTTTTTATTACTAAATATAGTTTTATTTTAGTTACTATTTAGCGAAATGTGATATAATCAAATTGTAATATTTACATATAGAGTATATAAATAGTACCTAGCTCAATCAAAACAGTTAAATGGAATTTTGTGACAGATATAAATCTGTCTGGAATAGCATATAGGCTACTTTTCATCCCGGAAAATTGCTGTATTCCCGTGGGATTAAACACAATTTGTTATCACACGAGGCTGTGATATAAAATGATATGGTTGTTTCATATAAATCATATATCTTGCCTTTTTGTGTTTCTTTTACTGATTTAAAATAGGGGTGATTTTATATTGTGACGTGACATAGTCTATGGTAAAATAATTATGATGATTATTTTTTATTTACACGCGATTGATGGTACGTAAGTTATTTTTAATAATGTGTATTTAATAAACTTCGCTTGTAATATTCAAGTAGTCTTTAATCAATTTTAAATATTCTTTAAATTGTGTTTAAAAATATTTGTGTGATTGCAAGTCACGCTTGACGTATTTTATACTACAGGAAATAAATGTACCGCTTTTATTTACACACTACCCACAGGATTGATCCCCTGACAGTCATTTGATGTGGTTTATAATAAATAGGAAATATAAACGACATTGCAATTAAGAGTCCCTTGTAAATACCACTTTTCCCTGTTTATATGGTTTAAATAAACATTTAAATCATACGTTTGAGAAATGTAAGACTCTTATATTACCATCGACCTATTTTGTTCTCTCTTCAGAATAATTGTGCTGAAGCCTGCGCGGCTTATTTATGATAATACTATACTAGCTTTAAACGGCGGCTTCACTCGCGTTGTACACAATAAAAACATTTATACATATTTAGACTATATAATATGTGCTTAATTTAAAATAGGTCCTATATTCTATACGCTATTAAATATAGCGTATTATTAATCTATACTAATATTATAAAGCTGAAGAGTTTGTTTGCTTGTTTGTTTGAACGCGCTAATCTCGGGAACTACTGGTCCGATTTAAAAAAATCTTTCGGTGTTAGATAGCTCATTTATCGAGGAAGGTTATAGGCTATACATATATCATCACGGTACGACCAACAGGAGTGGAGCCACGGGGGTGAAACCGCGCGGAGCAGCTAGTCTTATATATGTATTTATCTATACATTTTAAGAAACTATGATTATAATGTGAACAAAAACTAACAGCTACCTCCTGGTCTATACATGCTGTGAAGCCTTCATGAATACATTTCACTACACAAACACAAGACAAAGAGGTTCGAACAGTATTATATTAATTATCTTATAATAAGGGAATAGTAATCAAAGGGAATCTCATGAGTGAACTAACTTTTGTACAAGGTGTTATGTATTAATATGTGGTTAATGGCTTTGTCACGTTTCACACAAGAGGAAAACCACGGTAAACACTTTCAGTCCCTGTTTCATTACTTTAGGGGTTGATGTTTTGAAAAAAGTAACCTGTTTAACCTTATCTTAATTTATTTTAAATGCTATCTATAGTTCAGCCTTATGGTGGGTTCAGACGCATGCGTTCAAAGTTACATTCAACGAGCACAAGCACGGGCACAAGCATGTAAAGATGTTGTTTGTACATGCGCCTGCGTTTATTTGTTTGTACCGTAAGGGCGCGGGCTGCTTGCCGGGCTACTTGCCGGGCTGCTTGCGAGGCTGCTTGCCACGCGTCTGAACGTACCATTCAAAGCGTAACAGGCAAAATGACTTTCAGATTTACTAGGTAGGTATATTTAACTTTATACATGTAAACACAAGTAAAATTTAATAACCAAAATCCCGTCAACCTTTGCCTCACAAGGTATTATCGCAAACATAAAAGATATCATTAAAGGCCCTCAACGGATGGGCCCTAATCGTGTCCCCGTCCGGACCCTACCGCTATTTTACCTAATGGCCCGTATTCTTTTTGTTTCACTGTATTTTGTGGCCCTTTGGGACATTTTTTGTTTTTGCGATTATAGATTAGATAGATTTATACAATATTAAGATTTTAGAAACAGTCAATGTGATATCATTAGCTACTATTTAGTACGCTGTCGTGATATTTGAATAAGAATGTAGAGAGTGGAGAAAATAAGAGAAGAGAAGTTGCAATAAGCGAAGTTGCATAGCATAATTTCATAAATATAATCTTCATTTACAGGTATAACCATATTTTATATTTTTATAGTAGCATTAGTAAAACAAACCATTAAAATTAAACATTATATTTTGCGTCTTCTAACTTTGTATAGTTCAAATATACCGATTATACATGTGACACTTCTACTGATCCAAAATTATATTATCTTCACTTATCCTCATTCCAACACTAGCAAAATCATCTAGAACAATACATATAATAAAGATTTCATGTGATTCACAAACAACGGCCACTCACTTCTTGAAATAACCACTTTTATAACCAAAGAAAACGAGCGAAGAAGATGACCGATAATAAGACAAGTTCTACAGATAACAGCTCTATTACACAAACTACATTTTATATTTATGTTCGAACGTTAGACTTCTATCAACACATAAAATACTGCAAATAACTGAAGCTCTTTAGAGAACACGACTTAACACGCCTACACGATAATCGTAATCATAATCAGACTACATATTTAAAATTTAAGATGTATTAAATATATTATTTATTCCGTCGTGCGTAGTTCTAATATATAATTTGAATGAACGCGTTAAAAAATAATTAAAAATTTGCTTTCGTAAAATGTAAGACAGGGAAATAATATCATTATCCCATTTTCATTCCTACTAAAAGTTATATGCCTGCTGGTTAAGTGTGTGTTGGAACATGTCACACGTTGAATTGATTGGTTCTTGGATTGATATATTTCGTACTGTTTTCCTCAACTGATTTAAGCAGTCGTGCCGCGGTAAATATACAGTTATTTATTTATAGAAGCCCGTAGTTATTCTGTTTTTAATTCTGCTCGTAGTTAGTCATGCGAGCTATAAACGGATAGATTTAATTCAAACTTTGTACACTTATCAAGGATCGGTGACAATACAATAATATTTTCAAGTATTTAAAGCTTTTTTAAGTTATTTTCAACCATATTTATATATATAAAAAAGAGCTCATTCTCAATTACAGTTATTTAGACATCACAAATATTTTAAAAGTGGTTCGTTATGTAAAGTTGAATTACGGTCTGTCTAATAAAACGAATAGTATTTCTAGAAATTTTCTAGTATACTTTGTCAAGATATCGTTAACGATAAAAGTCGTGACATATAAATGGATCTCTCTATTAGAATTACGATTGTGGCCATAAAGCTGAAAGACAATGGCACGTTTTATTATAAATGTGTAAAATACAGTGTTTGTGAAGTTATACGGCTGGCTGAGTACGTAGGATATGAATTTAGAGTGTATGAACTAGTTTTAGCCTGCGGTTTCGCTTAAAGAAACCGAAGAAAACGTAAGTGTAATCTACGCTGTAAAAATAATTCTATGCTATATTTTACCCAGTTCCGATAAAACATTTTTGCCAAAAAACATCGAATCAAGTTCTTAATCGTAGGATGTTTTTGACATTCATTGAAAATTTCAGAATCTATAAAAAATTGGGTCATCAAATTTACGAGAAAAATTATCTTGAAAATTCTGAATTGATTCTTATTATTATAAAATATTTACTTACTATTGATAATAATTTCTCGGCAAAGTGGACGAAAATTTTGTGTCAAGCTCAAAATCAAAACTACCAATCGATGTGATCACTATAGTAGAGCCATTTTAATAGGCAACATTAATTGACAGTTCAACAAAATTCAACAACATAACCTAGTAACGACGACATAGAATAACATGCTATTTTATTTTGTTAGAACTGCACATTTGCTTAACTTTTTTCAATTACGATTAGGTATTTATAATAATAATGACCAATACAAGTAATTTTAAGATTTGATTTTACTGATAAACCATTCTCAACATAATAAACAATTTCTGATTTAAAGAACTGACGTCGCTACAATTTTGTGTCAATAAACCTTTTTTCTTTTTAAATATCAGAGACGTTACTCTAAAAATCGAAATCTGATATCTAGAATCGAATGCATTGATTACTTGTGAATAAACATCATCATCATCATAATTAATCCGCTACGCTCCGAAGGCTTCGTAACTTTTTGCCCATTCCCACTAAAATTATGCTAGCACAATCCCTTCTACTTCCTATTCTTGATTACGCTGATGCATGTTTTCCTGATTTATCAGTAGAGCTAACTGAAAAACTTGAGCGACTCCAAAATTTTTGTATTAGGTTTATTTTCGGCCTTCGAAAATACGATCACGTTTCTATCTACAGAAAACAACTCAAGTGGCTCCCCATCCGTTTTCGCCGGAATCTTCATTTGTTGCAATTACTGTTCCGTATTCTTTTTGATCCTTCTGCTCCTATTTATCTCAAAAACAATTTTTCCGTCCTGTACAATGAAAACTATTCTCTTCGCTCGGCTGATAGACTCACCTTGAGTGTTCCTGTTCGACGTACTCACTTCCTCGCTAAATCGTATGTTGCCACTGCTGTCAATCTTTGGAATTCTTTGCCACTACCTATTAGACAAGCTAAAAATATATCTTCATTTAAAAACCTCTTGCGACGACATTTTCTCACTACTGCTTTCAACTCGGCACATTAACTATGTATTTACATATTATTAACTATACACAGATATGTATGTATGTATTTGTAGTATTTTATATTTGTTTTATGCAGTATGTATGTATTTAATAATATGTATCATGTATTTAATTTATAGTCATATAAGTATATGTATAAATTGTATATATTATTATTGAAAATAATTGTATATATTCGAGTGTAGTATATTTATCTATATGTATCTTTATTTATATATCTATCTTTATGTCTATTTTAATTATTATTATTTATTTATTTATCTTGTTTTGTTTTTTTGTTACTTGCCTTTTGTTTCTACCTACCATCGTAATTTCAGTAAGCTTGTTACCTTTTGCCCAGGTTGCCTGGAAGAGATCACTTCTAAGTGATAAGGCCGCCTAATAAACTATACTTTTCTTGTTTTGTTTTGTATAAATTAGCAATAAGTTTCCCATGTATAGTTTTATTAAAGAGTAATAAATAAATAAATAAATAAATAAAAATTAATAAATGCGTAGTGTTTTTTTAATTACCTATGTATTATAATTGTCTTATTATGCTCCTTAAATTTACGAAAGAAAGTATATTACTGGGACAGGGATTCGCCGGATGAATTTTAAAATTGACATGTGTTTCAAGTTCGATTGACAAATGTTTCAAGTCCGTATCGATTAATTTACTTTAATCGATGTTTTTAAGCAGGTTATCTCTCTTCGAAGATAAAATTGATAGAGGTCAAATGTTGCCTCTTAAATTGGCTCGACTATAAGTGATCGAACATGTTTTTTTACAACTGCAGATTCGAAACGTCACTTCTACGTATATATTTTAAGCTATTGCATAGCTTTTATCTCAGACTTTGAGCGCGGCGACCGAATGTAAAAATTCCGTAACGAAAAAACCTAACACCCCCACTCCAACCGGCACAGCGATGCGATGCTATGCAATAGCTTTACCGCGGCAGTCCTCGAGTGCCACACGTATTTTGTTTTATATTGCATAAAAACATATTTGCAACCTTGCAATACAGTGGATGATTATTATATATTCTTGTAAAAACTCTACGAGTGTTCCGGTTAAAGTCCTGTACACAGTTGAATATGAACCATAAAGTAACTTATATGGTGAATAAGAACTTGCATCAAACATGAGTTAAAGTCATTTAAATTGACTGGCTCTGGTTATACATCTATACTAATATAATATTATAAAGCTGAAGAATTTGTTTGTTTGTTTGTTTGAACGCGCTAATCTCGGGAACTACTGGTCCGATTTGAAAAATTCTTTCGGTGTTAGATAGCCCATTTATCAAGGAAGGCTATAGGCTATATATCATCACGCTAAGACCAAGAGGAGCGGAGCCACGCAGGTGAAACCGCGCGGCACAGCTAGTCTCGTATAAGCTCAGTAATGCAAATTGTATAATAACTACCCTTCACCTCATATTCCTCAATATTGGCACGATTATCCAACCCGCCATAATCCCAATGTTAAATTAATGATTTTAATAAACAGGTCACGGAACGAATGTTTGGTTTATGTGGATATTAATTTGGTACCTATACTGGTCAGACCGAATGAGATATTTATTCGTGTAAAGGTTGAATTCTTTTCACTTTTCCGGTTTATTTACTGAACGATTTTCTATTCTCATGTTATTATATGTTATCATCATCATTAGACCATCTGTGTTAACACAATTTTGATAGCTGCAATTGTATTTATTTATTTATTACTCTTCAATAAAACTATACATATAAAACTTATTGCTAATATAAGTATACAAAACAAAAAACAGTATAGTTTATTAGGCGGCCTTATCACTTAGAAGTGATCTCTTCCAGGCAACCTGGGCAAAAGGTAACAAGCTTACTAAAATGACAATGGTAGGTGGTAGAAAAAAAGGCAAGGATAAAAAAAGCAAAAAAAAAATTAAATTAAATTAATAATTGCAATTTGTATGTATGTAAACGACTCCTTTAGACTTGATTTTGACCCATTCTAAATGTAAAGATCGAATTTAAACTTTGTACACTTATCAAAAATCGGGGAGAATGCAATAATTTGAAGAGTAAACACACAAATAAACACTTCAAACTATGTTATTAAAATTTTCAAACTATATTTATTTTAGGGCCAGAAAGTAATTACCTCCCTTGTTTTGGTTTGAATCACAATTACACTAAGAAGACAGAACCATACGGCATTACATTTATTACATCAAAGAGAGAAGAGACAATCAAGTTAAGATAAACATTTATTTATTTTATTTAAATTCTTTATTTAACACACACATACATAGGGGAAAAAGAAAAAGAATAAACACAAAGAAAAAAGAAAATCATAACATGTTAAATAGGCGGCCTTATAGCTATAAGCGATCTCTGCCAGGCAACCTTTGGATAGGATTTGTCATACGAGTGCCCCATTTAGTGAGAAATCCCTTCATGAGTAAATCTTTTAAGGCCCCTTTTCAAAATTCAACTCTTGGACTTAAAATTGCATACAATACCTAACATTTTTGCAAGCAGACCGCCGAATGGTATTTAATATGGAGATTTGTGAGCGATGATGCAAACATCATTCCATAGAGAGATTCCATACGGATGAAAACGTGGAATTTCAAATAAAAATGTTGCTTTTTGAAAATCAATACATTCCTGTAGCATTTATTGTTTTCTATTCTGTCGTTTTCACTAATGGAATTGTGCAGGTTTTATCGATATTTGTTATGGATTTGAAAATATAAAAATGTACCTAGTGAAATATGATTTTATATAAATATTAAATAATATGTTTATACAACAGTATGGTGTGCTGCATGCAAACGTATTAAAACGTTTATCTTTTACATTATAAAATATAATAAACATTATTTGGAAAATAAACATTTCCTCTTCAAATCTGATGATTAGGATAATTATGCCTTTCATACATAAGCACCTTATTTTTCAATTAACTTCACAGTGTTTTTAACCATTTTCAACCGACTTTCTTAAAAGGAGGAATTTCTCAATTGGATTGTATTTTTTGGGTTTGTTACCTCATTGTTATTAGATTGAGTTAGTACAGATTTTGATGATTATTTTCCCGCTTAAATTCCATCCAGTTCTGACAATTTGAAGGCAATTAAGTTTTTTTTAACACTATTCAATTTATTACCCAATGTTTTTGACTAAGTATTACTTACAAGTTTTTCCATACAATAGCCATTTTGTAATGTAATATCTGTCGTAAATAATAGGTAAGGATGTCATGCAATAATTGCATCGTGTGCAGAATGCAGTGGATGTCTCGGGGGATCTCAATGGAGCTTAATGAGATCTCTATTGGATCAGGGAATGCGGCAAAAGTGTCCGTCATTGAGTTATTGGTTGGTGACCGACTTGGGAGAAGGAGGTGTAATGTTAAATCTATAGTAATAAAAGCTGAAGAGTTTGTTTGTTTGTTTGAACGCGCTAATCTGAAGAACTACTGGTCCGATTTGATATATTCTTTCGGTGTTGGATAGCCATTTATCGAGGAAGGCTATAGGCTATATATCGACCAACGGAAGTGGAGCCGCGAGTGAAACCGCGGAGTGCAGCTAGTAGTGTATAAATTGGTAAGGAAATACATATTTATTAGAGGTTCAATATTTATAAAAGTGTTCTGTTGTATTATTTCTATAAATCTTGTAAAGTAAACTATGTAAACTGTTATTATTAAATTGTAATTAAATTAAATCTTTAATTTTACGTTAGTTTATAGTTAGTTCTTAAACGAAAAACATAATAAAAAAATGTAAATTGAATTTTATATCTAAAATCCGCAAGCAATAAGTAATTCGTAAAGTGGAATAAATAAAACCACTGGTTAATTTTTCACATATTACCGAACTTGTGCATTCATTTATTCAAATGCTCATAAAAAGATTCAAAGAAAAAAAAATGGTTGCCTGTAAAGTCGGTTTTACGGGCGAAGATTTTACGTGACAACGTCTTTTTCTCGGTAGAATATTTATGTGCTGCGCGCGCGGCAGACCGCGGGCCTCTCTCTCGTTCGGTGACTCATCGTAACGTTACCGAGCGTTACACTTTTTCATAAGTGACTCCCAGTCGCAACCTAATTTAAGACGTTGTCACGTCAAAAACGCCTGAAATTTTTATAATGCCATATTAATTACCTATACATAATTTTTATACACAATACAAATATTTGCAACGCTATATTTATTAATTATATTTTAAAAGGAAAAAGGTTACGTTAAAACAATAATAACAATTCTAAATAGAGCCTACGAGATGGACCTTTAGTCCCACATAAGCCTTCCAAATGACCGGCTATGCCGGCTATCTATTTGGTGATCCCAAATATTATGAGGAGATTCACATTTATACTGTTTAATGTTTAACCAACTTCAAAAAAGGAGGTTCTATGTATAACATCACAATGTAGGTAACACTTTTCAGAAGCTTGTGTGTTTCCTTTCAGTATAAAAACGGCATATGCACGAATTTACCTAGTAAAGATTTTCATTACAACATTTATAATATCTAAACGATAATAAATACAATTATCTTATCTAATCCTTAATATTATAAATGCAAAAGTAACTCTGTCCGTCTGTATCTTCTTTACACTTCAACTGCTTAACCGATTTCGATGAAACTAGGTTCGATTATACTTTGAAACCCAATAAAGGAAAAAGGATATTTTTGAAGTGAAACTTCTTTAGACGTGTTGAGAGTAAAATTTCAAGGTAGCGTCATGGTAATACCATCACGTCATGGCACTACCGTCACGTCATGGAGTAAGGATTTTGCTATCTTTGAATCTTGCCAAAGAAGTTTCACTTCTGATACGAGTGCTTGGCGCATACACTCTTTTTTATCCTGAAAATCCCGCAGAAACGGGAACAAGTCCTTTCACAGTCGAGAGCTATTCGATTAATACATATAGAAAACGATAAATTTTATTATACTATTCATCTCTCTTTAATACGTGAATGAATATAATCTGACAAAGCAGTTAACATAATTCTCAGCTCAATCTAATAAGGGTCAAAGAGATTTTGTTTAGATTAACTGTTCCTTTCAAGGGTTAAATATTATAAATTAAACTTTATTATTAAATACTCTTATGGGAATATCGGACTTATTAATCTGTAATATTATTCGAGGATTTGAATCTGGTTAAAGAGATTTATAATCAAGAACTTATTGTGGTTCTGTCTTTGACTGATCGTTACTTTGAAGCTGATATTTTTTAATAAATTGTATTTTGAAATCTCGTCTATCTTGAAATAATAAATATTTTTGCCTATGCGACTTTGATCACACTATTCTAATATATCAATAAAAAATAGACACTCATGGCTATGTAGAATGTAATTTTATACTGTTTCAAATTACATAAATAATTTAACATGATGATGATCACAAAACTTAGATAAATTAACATTTTATTATGTCAGTAATCCTAACTAATAACACCTTATAATCTTAAAAAAAAAAACAAGCTGCAAAACTAAAAAAATGTTGTGTGGTTTTATGAAACCACGGTAAAAGTGAAACTGTTCGAACGGTTCCGAACACTGCTTTGTGTAGCGCATGTCGCGTGCCGAGTAGGTATACCTACTCGGCAGCCGCGATACACGCGATATGCGCTACACAGACCAAAAAGTTTGAGACGATGTAATAAAAGTTTCACTTTAAAAAAGGTTACAGTTGTTACAGTTAGTTAGTTTTTAGTTACAGTAAGTGTACATTGTACAATAGCCAATCACTAAATATTTCTTACAAATAAATCTAAATTTACATCAACTTTCGTATATTAAACAACTATTATTATAGAAGTACTTTAAATTATAGCAATTAACAGCACCACCGCAGGTTCAGAAACCACTAGGTACTTGGAATCGTTGAAGTACCATTGAATACCACAAAGCAATAGCTTGTTTGTCTTCTTTTAAATAAACCTGGATTTTTACAAATACAGATACTCATCTTTGTATTGAATGCCGTTCAAAAGAAACTTCAGACATCTTTAAATAATATAAAACCTTTTTAAAGTGTTCTGCTTGAAATGTGTCTTTATTTATATCTTGGTACTGTGCCCTGCGGTTTTACCCGCATTGCTTCGCTCCTGTTGGTCTTAGCGTGATAATATATTATAGCCTATAGCCTTCATCGATAAATGGGCTATCTAACACAGAAATCATTTTTCAAATCGGACCAGTTCCTGAGATTAGCGCGTTCAAACAAACAAACAAACAAACTCTTCAGCTTTATAACATTAAAAAGTACCTATAGGTTCGAATTAAAAATGATGGTTTAATGCAAGGAAAATCATTTGAAACGGGATCCTACGAAATTTATACCTGTATGTATTATATTTTTTGTAGTAAGAGATGAACGAATTGTTTTAAATACATTGCGCGCTGCTAAAACCTACCTGAAATCTAGACACAAACATTGCGCAATGTACAGCTACTTTGTTGTTTTTCACAACTGTACCGTCATATTTTTGCGGAAATTTCCTTCAGTGTTACGGGAATGTTATTTGAATTAAAATTCGGTTAGAAAAATATATCTTCCGGAATAAAAATGACATTATCATCAATCAGCCTCCAATTATGATAAGTGAGTCTGCAATGTATTTTAATTTTGGATTTCTGGTGAAATATTTTCATCGTTCCTGACACTGGTTATCGTTTTCTGTATTTTTCTGTCCGTGATAAAATGATATAATTGCTAAAGAAATGTTTTCTAGTGAATTGTGTTACATGAATTGGAAAGTCGATTTAAAAGTTTTCAGATCACTTTACTCAATCTCAAACTCATATTTTGGCAATGATATACGACTTTTTGTTGTTGAAGGTACGTAAATAATATTAGTTCATGAAATTGTTAACTTGCCTACTTATTTTATCATTACCTACTACTTTTCATAACATAGAGCTAACAAAATAAACATTTATTTTCCTTTCAAAAGTATCTAATACTAAGAAGTACGGACTTGAGAAAGGAAAACAAGGCCGAGTCCGCCACGTGGAAGTGTTTTCTTAGATTTATAAATAAGTTTCTATTTACATTCCTTCAAAGGTTATTGAGAATCAGCTGAGAGGCAATTTAATGACATTCTTTTTCAGGCATGTTCATTGTTCAACCGACTTCAAAAAAGGAGGTTCTCAATTCGACTGATAGTTACCTCAGAACTTTCGACTGGTTGAACCGATTTTTTTTGTTTATTTGAAAGTTTATGCCGATCTAGTCGGTCTCATTTAAATTTTATCTAGAACTACGACAGTTTGAAAGCAGTTTAAGGTCTTTGTAGAAAATAATTACAATAAGCCTTGCCTGGAATAGATTACCTATAGAACGCTCAGGATATAAGGCCTTTGCATTTAATTCTATTTCTTTTAGATTATTTCTTTTTATCAAAAGGATCGAAACCTTCTCAAGATAATACCTAGTGCTAAACTCAATAGATCTTAACCAAAACACTGTGACTGAGTTATCTAGACAGCTAGATCGAATTGTCTTGCAAATAGACAAGATGGTGATATTAAATTGTTTCCTTTGACTAAATTCTTGGCTTAATCGACAAAGGTCCATGTTATAGGTTTTGTTGAACTGCTGTTATATGGAGTATAATAATTTGATTTTAAGATAGAAAGATAGTTATCTATCTAAAAATCCGATTGATAATTATTTATGTGTGTGTGTGCAACATAGAATTAACATAAACACAGAAGATAAACAGAGACAAATATGTAGAAATGGCGGTCTTCGCTAGGTAGCGATCTCATCCAGACTACCATTAATATTATCATTTTCAGATTTCAAAGAGTATGGGTATGCAGAAATTAAGACTGAGTAAAAAACAATTTATATGAAGTTTATTACGATTTAATTAAAAATATCTTTGGTTAAAAAATGCCCTTACATCTATTCGAGCGGACATTACCTATTTTCTCGTTAACATGGCAACCAAGCATGTTATTATTAGAAAAGAAAATGTTATAAAAACTAATTCAATAAGGAAGTACCCAAAGGAAGTACCTTAGAAGTAAAAGGTTCTTACAATTTACCTTTTTCTTTTATGTTTGTGAAACATGACGTCCCTTGGCGATTTATTTTTAAAATAATTCGCTGTTTACTAATATTTGTCTTAGATGTTTACCCGGTAGTATAATTTTGAAAATATAAAAAAGAAATCAGTTACAGGAATAAATTAGAACTCTTATAAAGTGGTCATATAACTTTTTATGTTAATATTTTGTTCATGAAGCGTGAAGCGAAGGGAAATTTTGCGGGTGGAAAGTTTTAGACTACAACTACAGTTTAATATTATTTTTGGCTGTTTGTATGGCCGTTGTTAGTTGCTATTTAATGCTTCTATCAAATATCTTGTACAAAGCTTGTACCATATTACTTCTTCCCATTTTATTAGTTCTTATTTATAGAGAGAGAGCCTCATAACAAAGGGGATCCTAAGGGGGATCCTATAATTGTGGGGTTCAATGCAACATAATATGTAACTATATTATGTAACATTTTTTGAAACAAATAAAGAAAATTTTTATTTTTATTTTTTTTATAGGTCTACCTTATTTATGTAACCGATAGCTCCGACTTTGACCTTTGGTCTCTAAAATGACCAGAAACGCATCATGGAAACATAATTCCAATGAAATGCTAAATAAACCCCATACAAATGGACCGGCCATTTATTCTGTACGTTAAATAAGCCGGAAAAATAAATACGTCTGCCATTTTCGATTACTTTATGAATACGTGATGTTCAGTGGTTTTGCAATTTAGCGGTACGGAGTGGAATTTATTTTGTTAAGTCATTTTGGCGGGAATAAATACTGGTGATGTAAGAGTTATTGTAGTGTGCTTATTACAAGAATTACTCGTAGTTCGTCGTATATCACTACTAAGTAAGTCGTAAGTCGCTGTCGCTATTCGTCCCTATTCGATAGTGATTCACTCTTCATTCTCTCTTCTAAACTAGCTGACCCGACAGACGTTGTCCTGTCTTCGTGCAAATTGTCAAAACTGCGGAGTTTACATGGCCGTTATATTTTCCCATTTTCTTAATTTTTGACGCAAATTTCTTAAGTTTTTCTTTCATAAGGCCCTTTTCCTCACAATAACGAACACTTCAAAATCAGAAGTATCAAAATTGGTCCAGCAGTTCACGTTACGTGAACGTTAAATATGGATTCATTTTTATATGTAGAAAAGAAGGTAATATTCTATACGCAACAATTGTTTTGATTATCATTTATAATTGTTACATGACACAATTTCCCCTGTGTCAATCAGTGAATTATAAATAGTTGAAACCTTTCATGCACGGATCGCGTTTAACGTAAACAAGTCAAACAAAATTCTAATCCCGTCGGAAGATAAATAAATAATATCAAACGAGTAGTTACGTCATCACAAAAAGTTTTAAATTGCTATTTTCAATTAGTGTTTTAGTGTGCTTCATAATTTTTAAGAGTATCAGTATGTTTGGTTATTTTTAGATATTACAACCTGACTGTGATGAAAATAGTGAAGTCCCTTAGTGGGGTAAGGGGCAGATGCATTATGCATACAGTTTCACTGATCGATTTTCTTTAGGGACAAGTAGGAGATCAGCCTTCTGTGTCCTGCTAGACCGACCTTTTTTGTTTCTTCATTTCCACCGGGAATGGAACCCAGGACCCCTCGGTTCTACGCTCTGTTAACCACTATACTAAGGAGGCGGTCAATATAATGAAAAGATGGTAATGTTTTTGAGTATGTATGTATCTCATATTATTATATACAGTACATAATATGGGTGTGCGCTGAACTGTAAACGATTTGATATAGATTTTGGCTTGGAGATGTTGGATATAATGTACAATACAGAAAGCTTTGTAATTTAAATCTGAAATTATAAAAAATATCTTATCTTTTGAAATTATTTTTCCGAGCGGAAAACTCCAAATTGAAAAAGATAAATTTAAATTGAGTCAAGATATAAGTTATAACTAGTATCTACTGATTTAAATATTTACAGTCTCAGATCAATATATTAATAAATTCCTTTGGAAATAATCTTAAGATTATTATAAGTAGGCACCTATTTCAATAGGTATTGAAAAATTTAAAAAAGAGAGAAAAATTACGAGGCCGTATTCGAACGTCTTTCGCTAGCAAAATATTATTTTTATAAAAAAAGCATTTAAATGCTAGGTAAATAACTAAATATCTTCTTTACTATTGTTTTTCCTTACACCTTTGTTTTCAAAATTTCAACGTAGCGAGCAGAATTCTCGGAAATGTATTCCCTCTGACACTTCCGCCTCCTGAAAGCTGTCACAGCTGTCTTTATCGTGAGGAAGTTGAACTGTGAAGTTGAACCAATTTATTTTTGACACAATATCTTTGGACATTTCTTCATAAACTATTACGGAATTATTAATAGTGGGTTCACTCAGTAAATAGTTTCGTTAAAAAAAAAACTTTCTTCTAAAGACTGTAACCTACTTTTTAGATGTTTGTTTTAGCATTGGAAAACGCCCTATTAGTGGAAAATGATATTATAAATTTGGCTTAAAAAGTAACAAAATAATAAAAACTATGTGGAGTAACTACTTATTTATGAGAAAATGACCCACGAAGTGTTTAAATATTATGTAGACAATAAAATATTACTGTAGACTGTATTTTTGGTTTAGGCTTCAAAGTTCAAAAAAATGTGTCGATGCGACTCGCAGCAAAGAAAATTTGAATTTGAATTTGATAATTCACTAAAAGTTATTACGTCAAAATAAATTTAAAAGAAATTTATGCTAACGTTATTTTCAAGTGGCATAGTTAATTCGAAGCACGCGTGACCTGCGCACCGTGTTTACTTAATAGTAAATATGTGGGAATATTCTAAAGGAAACTACCGAGATGAGGGCTTGACAGATCAGTGAAGCTGCCCTGAATGAGCAAAAAACTATGATCATTTCATTTCTGTTTCGTTCCTGTGAACCTTTTTTCTGCTGACTCTCATTTGTGTTGCAGTGCACGAGTCATAACTTCGATAAAACTGCGTTTAAAAAAAGATCGTAAAACGTACAGGGATATACAACGTAAGAAAGAAAGAAGAAACAAATAACTTTTAGAATGAGTCCAACTACGTATTATTATTGAGATAATAAAATTGTATTTGAAATCATTAGGATAAACGGTTACATGTTAAACAAACATAGATTTCATTGTAAAATGATACTAAAAAAATACTGCTGTGCGCGTGTGCATTAGTGCCTAGTATTGCAACCTGTTTATAGCATTGAATAGAATGTGTTAAGTATTTTACTTTGGTTGTAAAAGTTTTATTCAAGCTAGTTGTTTTAAATGAAGGTGAAGATGAAACAAAAAAAGAGTCCACTCGACATCAGCTGGTTTGTTTTATTTAATTTATCTCTATAAAGAACAGATAATATTGTATAAAAATATTTGTCAAAGCATCATTTTTCTTTAAATTAAGTAGGTATCTTCCAATTAGCATCTTCATCATATTTTTAGAGAATATGATGAAGATGCTAATTGATGTTGAAACTTGAAACGTCACTAATATATTAGCTGATTATTATTAATATACAATATCAATTCCATATTTAAGTCTAGTTTTGTCGCCAGTCACATTTTCATTCACTTTCTTCAACTTTAGTACAAAAAAAATACAAAAATACTTTTATTACAATAATTTAGTATCTGACTCCTAAACTATATTCTGTTCATTCTACGTAATAGACGTTTAGGCGACCCGCATGATTTTCTCGCGTGTTTATCTTAATAGAATGTAGTCACACGATTTCAAGGGAAAATCTCTTCAACATAATAATAATATTACATTAAACAGCTTTTCGATTTAATAATATAAGAGATATAGAGACGGATTAATACATATTTGAAAAAATCATATTTCAAATACTGACAGTGCTATTTAAATTGATTTGAGGATGAATCGCATAGAAATATAAATAATTACTAGTGGTCCGCCCCGGCTTCGCCCGTGGTACCTACATGTTTAAACTATCCTATCTCTCAAGTTGGATCGAACTGCACATGGTGTGCGAATTTTATTATAATCGGTTAAGTGGTTTAGGAGTCCATTGAGGACAAACATTGGGACACGAGATTTATATATATTAAGATTAGTTCAATGTAATTTCTATTTTATAGTCTAAATACCTTCTGTTAACAAGATTTGTTTATCAAACGTTTAAAGTTTTGTTTCATTAAACATAATAATATTTTCTATAATGATAAAAAAGATTAATGCACATAGCCTCATACAGAGTTAAGCCAGATTTACAAAAAAAAAAAAAAAAAAAAACAGCAGGTTCTTTGCAAATAATAATAATGAATTAAGCTCTATACAATACGCAAAAAACAGAAACACTTGCGTACATGAACTGATAATTATTCTCAATCTGATTACCACTGTTTTCTAAAATAAACAATTCCAAACTGCCAATGTACTAAACATATCTATCGACAGCTTCGGTGCTTCAAAGAAATGGATTTCCATAGCACCTGAACCGTTTGTTGAAACTTGAAGCTAATTTTAAATGTTCGATAGAAATATGCGCTATTTCTTAGATACGTGGTAAGTGAACGTCGCCCACAAGCATCCGTGTTACTCATTGAATTTAATTATGTATTGTTTTTAAAGTATATACAATTATACATATTAATTACTAGCTGTGCCCTGCGGTTTTACCCGCGTGATGATATTATATAGCCTAGCCTTGCTCGATAAATCGGCTATCTAACACCGAAATAATTTTTCAAATCGGACCAGTAGTTCCCGAGATTATTACAATATATCGCTAAGACCAACAATGCGGGTAAAACCGCGTGGCACAGCTAGTGTAACATATACATGAAAATATATATTATATGCATTTTATAAAAGTTCCTTATACTGACGATACTGCAATATTGCTTGTTTTTGTATGTATTTCTATGAATATCATAGAAACTGTTTGTAAAATAACGGAAAAGCATTGCAATAACATTTACAAGTGATTTTAATAAAAAATAGTGGTGCCATTTAGTCGATTGTTTCGGTATCGATAAAATGATCCATCACAACTATTTTTTTAAATGAATTCTAGAGGAGACAGTTCTACAAACTTGTTCGTGCTATTTGCAAAGTGGTGAACAGTATAATCTTTTTATTAGGTACCACTAAATAAAATATTTCTATCCTTAAATAAATTTAATCATTCACCGACTTTTAGCTTAAAACAACTGCGAAATAGAACTTACATGCAATTTATATCTATCTTATTCTGTATCTATTTTTATCGACATTTGTAACAACACTAGTTGAAACAATCCCGCCATTAAACGTTTCACTGGAACACATTAGACACTGTTAAATACTGAACGCATCATTAGACCCATGTAACAATACTGTCTGCTGTTTATAGAACTGCATTTGATGGGTCTGCGTCTGTTAGGGTGCGTGTACATGTGATACACATGAAATATTTGAACATTACGTATATTACGGTATAGGGCCATAAACAATAGAGCCTACATTGTGCTTTCAAATCTAGTTGTGCAAGTGGTGGCTTAAAAACAATATTTTCAGAAATCAGACATTTGAGGTGATTTTAGTTGACATTACCACATTGGAATAAAGAAAAAAAAACTTAAAAAAAGGAAAAAACTAGTACTGAAACTATCGACTATTTACATCACTATTTTTCAACAAAAATTTTATTGAATCACCAACAAAATCATTAATCTTGACTACATTTTTTGTAAAGAAAAACTATTTTCTTTACGTTTAAACGTTGTTACGTTGTATTAACAAATTGCAGCGCACTGCGTATACCAATATGTTTGTTTCGAGGTTCTGTTATACCTTCACTACACGTCTGCAGATGTATCCGCGGACGTACGCAAATGCATCCGCAGACGAATCTTCACCAATCGATCACACATCTTTTGATCGTTCAGTCTGAGTCTAATCTTCTGTACTGTCAACATAAGTCGACACTACTCGCGAGCATGGATATTGAAACCAAACCATAGTCGTCACAGCTATTTATTTGTACATATTATATCCAAATTACCTCTACACGTACGCGGATACATCCGCAGATGATCCGCCGACGCATCCGCGGACGTGTAGAGCAGGCTTTACTGCATAACGTCCACTACCTTGCTCCCGCGGTTTCTGATGTGTCGGACATTGTGATCTATTTCACGCAGTTACAGTTGTAGGTCACAATAGCCTTTGTTGTGTACAAAGTTTCTGTGTGTTACAGACATACAAACAACAAACAAACAAACAAAAACTTCATCTACTTTCGTTTTACGATTTGCGTGAAAATCTATAGCCACAGAATATGTCTGTCGTGGCCATATCGTAGATTTGCTCATTTCATGAAATGGCCAATTTAGTTTGGCCAGATCGTTAAATCGTCAACGTTTCACGATTTGGTCATCCACATTTGGCCAGATCGTCGATCTGGCCAAACGTGGATGGCCATTTCACGAAATGCGGCCATTTTTGTTTCTTTTTTAAAAAGCGATTCGCTTCTGGCACTCGCCGGCCGCTGCCGCGGCACGCTCGCTTTGCTCGCTCGGCTCGTGCGTTGTTCATTAAAGTCTAACCTAACCTAACTGTTTTCTATTGAAAAAACCATTCGCTTCTGGTATTCGCCGGCGCTACCGCGGCACTAACTGAAATGACAATAAACAAGTTCTTAAAATATTCAGAATTTTTTAATGTTTTATGGACTCTCTAAGATATTTTATACGATCTGGCCAAATGTCGATGACCAAATCGTGAAACGTTGACGATTTAACGATCTGATCAAACTATGTTGGCCATTTCATGAAATGAGCAAATCTACGATATGGCCACGACATGTCCAGAATTTATGTTGTACTAGATTTCCGCCCGCGGCTTCGCCCGCGTTTTCAAAGGAAAACCCGCATAGTTCCTGTTCTCGTGGGATTTCCGGGATAAAACCTATCCTATGTGTTAATCCAAGTTACCCTCTATATGTGTGCTAAATTTCATTGTAATCGGTTCAGTAGTTTTTGCGTGAAAGAGTAACAAACATCCATACATCCATACATCCATACATCCATACATCCATACTTACAAACTTTCGCCTTTATTAACGTTTTAAGATTTGTATAGAGTTTAACAAGAGAGTCTTCAGAAACTAAGATATTTAAATATTTTATTCGTTTTGTTTACACATGTCTAGACACTAGTCTAGATGTGTCTAGTCACACTATCACACTAATATTATAAATGCGAAAGTTATTAGAATGGATAGATGGATGAATGGATGGATAGATGGATAGATGTTTGTCCCTTTTTAACGCCAATACTACTGAACCGATTGAACTGAAATATTGCATAGATGTAGCTAGCTATGTACTAGACCTGGAATCAAACATAGGCTATCCTTTTTATCCTGGATAAGGGAGTGCGAAGCCGCGGGCAGCAGCTAGTTATGGATAGAAACATTAAAACCAATATTTTTATGGCTCATTTATTTTAATAAGTAACTTTGGTCTTTAAATCACATTTTTAAAAATAGTACTAATTAATTACGAGATCTTGCTTTTAAATCACTATACCTTTAACTAAAATAGAACTAAGGTCAACCTCACTTAAATATACTTAATTAAAGTAGGCTCTTAAAAAATCCTTCGTAGAACTTGGGAACTATGTTAGTTTCCACCAAATGCAGCAAATCTTTCTTCTTTCGCTCAGCTACACTGATCTTCGAAGTGTATGCTGGTTTCAAAGTGATTTGATTCATCAAAATTGAACTCCTCTTATTAGAAAATCGCCCTTTTACGATTTTGCAATCGACTTGAGTCCAATCTTCGTCGTAACGCATCTTATACGTATAAAAGTCAGCTTTGGTAAACTGAATAAGTTTGACCTCTGATAATTTTATCGATGCTGTGTTTAACCCTATTTCTTCGGACAGTGCTTTCAGATCAAAGAAATCGCTATAATTAAGTTCGTGCACAATAAAAGGTTTTCCGGTCTTTTTTGCGTTTCTTATTAACTGTACGTAGTGATCTGGCGTATATATCGGACCAGATTTCTTAGTCCTTTTGATTGACTTTTCAATTATAGAATGGGCACTGTCGCCCTCATTTTGGGTGTGGCCACGTATTAAAAATTTGTGCGTTATCGACTTTATTGGCAGTGTGTTGACTACAAAGTAATACATGGCCATCAAGAACCTAAAAATTTTACACAATCAATAATGAAACAAAAATTATTGCTTCTTTTAGTCATGATAGTATGGTGTATGTAAGAAGACACAGATGAGAAAAAGCAGTGAAGGAGATTGCCTAAGCCCGAGCCTGTATAGTTCTACAAAAAGGCTTTACTGCAGAGTATTTATAAAGTACTTTCTAATCTCTAAATGCTTAGTGCTTACCGGTTCTTTTGTTGCCCACAACAGTTGTCCGAATAAAATATAACATCACAATTTGGGTTATTTTGGGCTAAGTTTTGGAGGAATTTATATACGCAAGTCCCAATTTCGATGGCGCCTCTATTACCTAGTCCTTCATGCCAAAAATAGCATTGATGGATAATATTTGAGATATATTTCCTAAACTTAAACCTAAAACATAAATAAAGAATGCTTAGAAGTTGTAAATATCACTCTCCTAAAACTTATTGCGATGGCTAACCTAATCAAAGGATTAGGTACCCACTAAAGTAATAATAATAAAAATAAATAAAGTTTAAGTGATGGATGAATGGCTGTGGGATGAGCGAGTGTTTATGAAAAATAAAAGAAATGCTATATTGTTCAGTGTTAGGTATATACCATCATAATTTCCAGAACAGTCTTGTAAAGGATTTTTCTGCCTTGCAAGTGGTGCTATTGGCTCCATATTAACAAGCTCAAGAAACGATTCGCTGTTTTGTAAAACTACTGCCGGGTTTAGTCCGTTTTCAACACTAAAGTGTACAGATGTATTTGACACAGTTGGTTCCAAAGAGCCGTCTGTGGATGGGAAGTTCTGTGGTTTCGGCTTCGCTGTCTGTAAGTCTAAAATAATATAAAAGTAGGTTAGGCCGAAATCATATAATCAAGTGGGTAGTACTATTATTATATATTTTGTGTAAGTACATGGTGGTATTGCAATTACTTCGTTATTTTAGTAAAATAACATGCCAAAGTTGTTTGCGAAATTTGGGAGGATTTAGATTTGCTAACTTCTAGATAACCCGACCCGCACTAAGACTTTACTAAGTTATGAATACTATGTTTATTTGTATGCGTAATAACGTTAACGTTAGTATGAAAACTTAACTCGACTTACCATTTTTATGAGTTTCATCATCTATCGGCGGGATGTTTTCGGCATCACATTGTGAAAATAGTGGAGCTACATAACCTTGCTTGCCTAATAGAGCTAATCGCTGTGCACGGCTCGTCATTCTAAGCTGAAAGGCAATAACATTTCATTTCAAGAAATAAGCAACGTCATTTTATGTAAAATAAGATGTAGGTAAGTACGTAAACATTGGCAATAAGTATAAGAAAACAACGACACGAAGGTCATTTGCGTCGTAGAATGCATAGGCATAGGTACAAAATAAACGCAATGGTCACTTATGTCATTGTTGCACTGTATTAAATAACAGTAACATGATGCAAAAACGACAGAAATAACAGTTGCGTCGTTGTTGCGCCATAAAAATACATAATATTTTGTCATAATTACCTTTACGTCGATAAGGCTCCAGACACAAGCGTTCTCGGCGGCTCCCCGCGCGCGACTGACCAATAGGGCGTTATTGTCACCACCACTCGCGAAATTGGCGGGATTCCCGAATGGCACAATTACCCTCTGCTGGTAAGCAGTTGAACTAGAGTTCTGTTGTTTTTGCACCGGATATAAAATACATTTTCAAGACTTTTGGCATACTTAATTCAAATTTTCAAAAAACTGCAATTGTGTCATTCTTGCACCGGATGTGCGACATATAATAAAATTCTAGAAAAGTGGTGTCTGTACAATGAAAATATGTAAAAAAAAATTAGCAGGGGTTATTATTAAATCGATCCCAAACCCAAAACTGTAGTTAAAATTTTTTTTGTCTGTTTGTCTGTTTGTCTGTATGTTTGAACACGCTAATCTCAGAAACGGCTTATCCGATTTCGATGCGGTTTTCACTAATATATTGTGGTAATCTTCATTTAACATTTAGTGTTTATTTCATGTCAATCGGTTCATAAATAAAAAAGTTATGACCATTTAAGTACTCACGGCGAACATTTGCTAAGGCATTCTATGGTACACATACAGTGTACGATAAAACGTAAGTTATCTGTTATACGCTACAGTTATGTCCAAGTGATCATATCGAAAGTCCCCAAGGGTGGGGGGGTAAGCTGAGGTAGTAGGGGGGAGGGGTCAAATTAAAATTATACTTATTCCTAGGTAAATTTTATACATAAAATGTCCTTTAAATTATGTCGTATTTATAATATTACTAGCGGTCCGCCCCGGCTTCGCCCGTGGTACATATGAAAAATAGATGTTGGCCGATTCTCAGACTTACCCGATATGCACAGAAAATTTCATGAGAATCGGTCCACCCGTTTCGGAGGAGTATGCAGACTAACATTGTGACACGAGAATTTTATATAATATAAGAGAAGATATTTTTAACCCCCGATGCAAAAATATGGGTGATAAGTGTTTGACCGCTGTGTGTGTGTGTGTTTGTGCCACCGTAGCTCGCTAGCAGGTAATCCGAATTAGATGATGTTTTTTTGTTAGGCAGCATATTTTCCGACGCTGGTTCTTAAATAAACTGTATCAAAATCGGTTCATCCATTTATTGTGTAAAAGTGGGAATGAAAATAACTAAAGTTGTCGAATATACTTTAGTGATATATTAAATGAAAGTGAACGACCTATCAGTAAAAATAAGTCAAATTTTATCAAAATCGGTTCATCCATTTATTTGATATAGGTATAAAAGTGGTAAATAATAAAAAAAGTGAATTTTGACTCAAGTGACATATGAAATGAAAGGGCATGACGTGTAAAGTATAATTAGACATATTTAATCAAAATCGGTTCATCCATTTACTATACCTATATACAGGGTGTAATCGTTAAGTGTGCACAGGCGATTTTTCCGTAAGTATTACAACAGATAACAAAAAACTTTAAACTGATATCGAAAGTACTTAAGTAGTAGTAGAAAGTACCTAATGAGTAAAATGGCGGTAATAAATTTTTAAAAATAAATCGAGAAATATCAAAAAAATTATCTTTAAACCCTCCCATACATTAAGTATGAAATATGAATATCCCATATACATTTAATATGAAAGATTTTAGCTTTCTTTTTCTTTTTTGGTTTTCTGCTTTAATTACTTCGCAAATTTGAAGTGGCATTTTCCACGCTTTTTCCGGACATTTTCACGCATTTTCCGGATATTTTCCGGGGATTTTCCGAGCATTTTCCGGGCATTTTCCAGGCATTTTCCACGCTTTTTCCGGACATATCCACGCATTTTCCGGATATTTTCCAGACATTTTCACGCATTTTCCGGATATTTTCCAGGCATTTTCCAGGGATTTTCCACGGTTTTTCCGGAAATTTCCACGCATTTTTCGAGCATTTTCCGGGCATTTTCAGGCATTTTCCACGCTTTTTCCGGAAATTTCCACGCATTTTCCGGATATTTTCCAGACATTTCCCTGGCATTTTCAGGCATTTTCCACGCTTTTTCCGGAAATTTCCACACATTTTCCGGATATTTTCCAGACATTTCCCTGGCATTTTCCGGTTATTTTCCGGGATTTTCCAGACATTTTCCGGGAATTTCCCAGGCATTTTCCGAGGATTTTCCACGCATTTACCGGATATTTTCCGGACATTTTCACGCATTTTCCGGATATCTTCCAGGCATTTTCCAGGGATTTTCCACGGTTTTGCCGGAAATTTCCACGCATTTTCCGAGCATTTCCCAGGCATTTTCCGGTTATTTTCCGAGCATATCCCGGGGATTTTCCCGATGTTTTCCAGACATTTTCCGGACATTTCCCTAGCATTTTCCGGGGATTTTCCAGACATTTTCCGGGGATTTTCCGAGCATTTCCCGGGGATTTTCCAGACATTTACAGGCTATGTCAGGGAAATGTCCGGAAAATGCCTGGAAAATTCCCGGAAAATATCCGGAAAATGCGTGAAAATGTCCGGAAAAATGTGTAAAATGTCACTTCAAATTTGCGAAGTAATTAAAGCAGAAAACCAAAAAAAGAAAAAAAAAGCTAAAATCTTTCATATTAAATGTAGGTATATGGGATATTCATATTTCATACTTAATGAATGGGAGGGTTTAAAGATATTTTTTTTGATATTTCTCGATTTATTTTTAAAAATTTATTACCGCCATTTTACTCATTAGGTTAAGTACTTTCGATATCAGTTTAAAGTTTTTTGTTATCTGTAATACTTACGGAAAAATCGCCTGTGCACACTTAACGATTACACCCTGTATAGGTATAAGTGGGAATGAAAGAAACGAATGTTGTCAAATATTGTGATAGTACCTACCTAAGTGATATATCAAATGAATGTGCATAACGGGTGAATTACAATTAGTAATGTTTTATCGAAATCGGTTCATCCGTTTTTTACATATAGGGCACTTTAGGGGTGACAGTGGTTAGATAAATAAACCAAATGGAGCATCAAACGATAGGATATGACGTGTACATATAGGTACAATTAGATAATATTATTTACATCAAAATCGGTTCTGCCATTTACTAGGGATGGAAAGGGAAGGGTTGAAAGTCTGTGAAAGAAGAGGGGGACATGGGAGCGAGAGGATAGCCACACCCTGGAAATTTTGAACTCTTCTCAAAGCCACATAGGCCTGGCCCTTGGCAATTTTTTTTCTTAAATATACCACTTCTTTTGCCACTGTGGTCCATTACAATTTATGCACGGTTACGGCCCAACTTAAAAGATGTCAGATGTAGGAATGTATTATGGAGGTAGAGGTAGGTCTCGCTCACTTGAAAATATTAAATGAAAATAAGAAACCGAAGTTTAAAAATTAAAAAAAAAAACCCAACGCAACGAAGGAAAAGGAATATATATAATTTTACAAACTTCCCGACGATCTTTAAAATTAAGTACCATTATAAAAAAAATATATATAAGATATATTATTATGATAATGATGGTATGGTATGGTATCCTTAACTTTTACCAAAATTGTAGATTATAAAATTATCTTTAAAAAACTTCACATACATTTTTTTCTAGGAGCCACTGTTTCTACGAAAAATCTATTTTTTCATTCATCGTTGATCTCAAAAATAAAAATTCCAATCACCAGAACGACAGGAAATTTTAATAATTGATTTTTAATTGTGTTTTGCACAATTTTATTAAATTGCGACTGGATGAAAATTTTGTTCGTAGTCGTCGTCGTCGTTGGTAGGGTGAACAAATCCCTAGCAAAACATCATACGCTTATGTCAATTAGTATCGATAGCGGATTCTATTCCTTTACGTTTTGACGTTTGCCTCGGCACTCAGTTGCTGCACAATATATTGTCAAAAACATCCATACAAGGAAGGAAGGTAAATAAATTTGCTCCTCTCCCTCCTGGTGCCTAAAAAATAATATGCCATAATTTAAAATAAATTTTACGTAGAAAATTAATTAGGCACTTATTTTTTTATTTTTTAGCTCAGTTTAGTAATAAATTTTACTAACTGTTCTTTTAATTATTTATGGTAGTACGTGTTTATTCAATAAAAGTTAAGTAGTAACTACTATGCTGTCACTATTCCACGCGGACGAAGTCGCGGGCACAGCTAGTATAATAATATAATAGCCTTCCTCGATAAATGGGCTATCTAACACCGAAAGAATTTTTCAAATCGGACCAGTAGTTCCCGAGATTAGCGCGTTCAAACAAACAAACAAACTCTTCAGCTTTATAATATTAGTATAGATTGGACGGTCAAGTTTATCACAAGTATTAGGTTCAAGGTTTTGGTTTTAAAAATATGTACTCTTTATTTTGTGGCAATGATGTGAAATGAAGAAAAATTAAAGAAAGCTCAGCATCTTAGAAAATAACGTAACCCCTCCAAAATTCAAAGAATCCCTGTTAAAATTATCTAAAGATCGTTCTGATGATGTTTCAAAGGCTTGCTGATGCTTGATTTAAGTATAATTAACTATTTCTTAAACCTAATACTGGTGGTAAGGGAACGTACCCATACTTCGTAACCCGTTGAGGTGGGGAGGGGGTCTTTAAAGTAATACGATCAGTCAGGAGAGGAAGGGGGGCTGATAAATTTCTGTTACGTAGTCGATTTCGTCACTACAAATTTCGGACTATAGTCGAATATGGCTCGCAATTTTCCGTGCTTCTCAAACTCACAGCTAGTGGCGCTGACATATTACTATAAGCATGAAGCAGTCTTATGTGATAGACGGTGTATTAATAAACGCAAATTTGACTCAAATTATTTTTTTTGTTACACTTTCTGCCTGTGAAATGATTGAAAATCATACTTGTCACTACTCCGTTAAAAACTTGAGGGGGGGGGGGGGTCCTTGCATATACAACAAGTGGTTACCGAGGGGAGGTAGGGGTCGAAAAATCTTACAAACTAGGTCACGTAGTATGGGTACGTTCCCTACCGTCGTCGTCGTCACCAAAATGTATAATGTATCTCTTCAAATCGCGATATCTCAGAAATAGTAACTCTTGGGAAAGAAATCATAGAGACCTTTTTTGTGGAGAATTGTAAGATCTATAACTTTGGTCTGAGGTCTTTTTTTATAAAATTTACAGTTTTCGAGAAAAACACGACGAAAAATGTGTCCTGATTTTTTTACTTTATCGATCAATATCTCGATAACGATGCATGATACGGAAAAAATGGTCGAGACTTAATTGTAGAGCATAAAAAAGGAACAAAAAGTGTCTTATAAGTGATTTCCGAATTTCATCGGATAGCCGAGTTATTGCCGAAAAACAAATTTTACCCCTTTTTTCAAGATGGCGACGAAAGCTCATAGGAAATCTTGGTCGAAAAACTCAAGTTAAGCTTTTCTAGGTATCCCCTACAACATATCAAAAAATTAGATGCGCAAATTCACTTTCTTTTATTTGCCTTTTTTTCCTACGAAATGAGTGGACTATCTATTAAATCTCGAATGTACATTCACCTTATTCAATCTATTTCTGTTCGTATACAAATGAAGTAATGTGTTGATATAATTTATATCGTCTTTGTTTGGATGGTTAATGTCGCTACAAATCGTACCTACTCAATTATAGTATTCCTACCTTATCTAACAAACATTGTTTTATCTTCACAAGAATTGTCAAACGGGAAGTTAATTAGCCGTTATATTTTCTTCATTTATAAGTATTTTCGGCGCTAATTTCTAAGTTATTAAAGAACACAACAAAAAAATAACTATTGAAATTGGTCAAGCTGTTCACGCTTGATGTCGTGAACAAGGGAAATACCGAAATAGAGATACATTGCTAAAGCGCGTTTTTTAGCGTATAATTTTTTAAGCAAATTTATTATTCAGAAAAAAATATGCCTAAACCTTGACTCGCCTGCTCGAAACGCGAAAGTTTGTGTGGATTGATGGATAGAGGCATGGATGGATGGATGTTTGTTATTCTTTGACGTTAAAACTACTGAACCAATTACAGTCAAATTTGTAATGTAATTAGCTGAATACCCACAATAAGACATAAGCTTTTAGCCCGGAAATCTCAAAGGAACGGGAACTATGCGGTTTTTTTTCTTTGAAAATGCGGGCGAAGCCGTGGGTGGAAATCTAGTTTTCCTATAATTACCTATGTTAAGTACTGATACATTATCTTTTCTCTTCATTGTTATCAAGTCATCCCTTTCTTCGAGAGATCGTGTCCTTCTTTTATATAGATAAAAGATAAAAGAATGAAGAAAGGTATCCTTAATGTTGTCAAGGGCTTAATGACGTATTTGCGATATCCCCAAAAGATATTAATACCTTTGTCACAGTAGTTATTGACGGTGACACATGATACCTTTCATATTCTCGGAGATAGTTTAAGGGCGGTTATATACGAAGCTTTAATGAATACACTTTTTTTCATTATTTAGTAAGGATGCTGATAAAAGTACTCTTGTTCTTTACATAGTTATTGATGAGCAATATTATTTTAAGTAGATGTAAATTGGTGGATAGAAATTTCAAAATTATGTGTTACTTGTATCATGTATGTGTGTGTTTTAGTGGAATAGTGAAAATTAGTAACGTATAGGGCATTTTGTATTATAGATTTAAAAGTACTTACATTTATTCTCATTAACATAATTAAATGTCGATTATAGGTCATATTACCACTACTCTCTCAATAGTCAATTGCAATATTCATTCACTGAGCAATACAGAATGTGAATGACAAACAAACGCCGCGTTTTAAACGCTCGTTTGTTCTACAGCTTAGTACGGAGAATATTTGCCCCCGAACTATGCATTAGAAGAAATATTTCCTACAACCCAACCTAGTATATTACATTTCCTTGTATTAGAAATCTTCAGCAAGTATATGACACTGAATTTCGAGGAATTTATGAAATTCAACTGGGAGCTTTTTTTTTATTCATTTATTTTTTGAAATGTCTTTGAATATTCGTGCAATATAACACCTACACGCTCGTAGGTAATATTGAAAATAAAATTTCTAATATGTATAATGTTTTCTTGTGTTTGATTTTACGCATTAAAAGCTTAAAGTCATTAATAATATTAATTTAAATTCATTTCTTCCCTGGTCTGGTATCGTGGTATTTGTTGAAAGAAACTTAATTTCAATTTTAACACAATTATTTTATATGTTTTACTATATTTAATACATAGTAAAATAACAAAGTCTTTTCTTATTCGATTACCTTTCGACCTGACATAGAGCTCTTCCCAAACTGTCTACTTTACTTTTCAATTTATCTTATTTGAAAAATTCGTACTTCATTTTCTTCTGTACTGTCAACATAAATTTCAGTAATCTTCTGATAAAAGACTGCAGAGTAGGGGTGGCTCAGGTGTTACTACCTCTGGCTTTAGAGAGAGATGTAAGTAGACGAAAATGCAATTTAAATTGCATGGACTTTTCAATATATTCGTACTTTATTAATGATGAATGAAAACATTGTGAGAAGACTGCTTAAAATGATATACTTAAAAGAAACAAGTTCGTTATAACCATGGTTATAACAATCTTTAAAGAACGAATTCTTTGTCAAAGAGACTTACAAGTCAAAATGTATTTAGATCTATTGATTGTTATTGTGTACTAGCTGTGCTCCGCGGCTTCACCCGCATTACTCCGCTCCTGTTGGTTTTAGCGTGATGATATTATATTATAGCCTTCCTCGATAAATGGGCTATCTAACAGCGAAAAAATTATTCAAATCGGACCATAATTTTAGACATTTATACGTTTATCAACGTTATAATTTGATATTTCAAAATGAATAAAATAGGGTTGAGTATTATAATTCTTTTAGAAACATTCAGTGCACAAAATATGTAACTTAAAATATTAACTGTTTCCTCCCTGGATTGTGCCACTAGAGCAATAGATATATTTTTACTATTAATCTATGGTAATTTTAGCCATGTTCCTACGTTTTCATTTTTGTCATATCTTAATTATTAAAAAATACTTAAATGAATCTTTCAAAACGTAAGAAATAGGACAGATTTTCCGTTCTGTTCCGTCTTCCATAAAACTAATTTTTGAACATTATATAAAAAAGCAAAAGTAGGAACCTAGCCTTCTATTTTTCTCTACTAAATTATGAAAAAAGTAATTAAATCGGTCCAGTATTGGAGGAGGAAACAGGGGACTACGGATCGTCGAATTTGCGTAATTTTCCTAGGTATTTTCGGCCCGAGCTGCAGTTGTCCCTGTTGCGCTCTACGGGGGAGGCTTGAGGCATAGCGCGACAGCAATGGATAATAGGAAAACCTAATTTTGATTATGTTTCATAAAAATTATTACCTAGGTATTTTAATAATTTTAATTAATTTATTTATCTATTATAAACAATGAAGTAGGTAATGCAGTAAGTTCTTCTCTAGATTCAGATTGATTTTAAATAATAATTTAAACTATGGGACTAAAGAAAAACCACTATTATTTTGTCGGATAAAATACTAAAATTCAACGTCGTATGTGAGTGTAAAGAATGAATGTATGTATTAGTTGATCAATTTTATGGCTGACAGTTTGATTACGTATTAACACTAATAACGTTAATAATAAACAATAACAATATTATCCAAATTATTCTATCTATCCCTTGATAATCTAATATTTATATTAATTTAAACTATAGGACGTGCCTAAAATAGATCTGTGTCTTCAATTAGGTTAAAAGGGATTATGAAAATTATCGGCTATAGGTTTCTGAATTTAGAATTAATTTGATTAAGGTTTGAGAAAGCTTGTGTCACATGCAAGTAAATATTTAAGCAGGATTTAAGTATGACTTGAGACATAGAAATCTTATAACAAGACACTAGAAGTCGTAAGTGCGCGTGACCTTGTCGCCACTCAGGTGACTTAAAAGCCACCAGTCAAATACTAATTTCTGGCCGTGAGTAAATATTTCCGTAATTTATGTAATTTATTCCTGAATATAATAATACAATATTTTATTTTTCAGCAATAATCTAAAGATCGAAATGAAACGTTTTTACAAGGTTCTATCGTCTGTTTGAAGGTTAAGTTTTGCAGTACAAATACATTTCGTTTTTGTTTCATATTTTCTACCATGTATTAAAATATAAATAAGTGACCTGAAATATCTTTTTATTCCAAATACTCACTTATAATACCACAAGAGCTTCAAAATTATCGGGTATTTTCCGATAGGTTCGTTGCAAACAAATGAAGGAGTCAAGTTTTTAGTCAAGGTTAAAAAATCACGAGCGCGAAGCGCGAGTGATTTTTCCTGAAAAACTTGTCGACTTTATTTGTTTGCAGGGAACCTTGAGGGAAATGCCAGATAATTTTGAAGCTCGTGTGGTATTCGGGGGATTATTTTTCCGTCCCAAATGTCGGCCAATAATTTCACAATTGAATTCAACCTGTCAGTTTGACGTCAACGACCAGAGAAAATTTTCAAAAAATTATCAGTATAATACCATGTAGGTTGTACCACGTGACGTCGAATGGTGCAATTCTATTGGTCGATATTTGGGTCGGAAAAATAATCAAGAAGATTTTCACTTTAAACAGCACACGAATCAAGTCTACCTACTTGATTCGTGTGCTATCAAGTCTACTTGATTTTTGTGCTGTATACTTCTAAGTAGGTATCATGAATTATAATTGGATTCCTTTTTAAAAAGCTTTCTAGTTTATTTTTGAATTCAAGTTATTAATTCAACGTGTAAAAGATTTATGAGCGTTAAATGCAATATTGAAGAACATCATTGGATAGAATCGTAAATCTCCCCTCGAAACTGTAAAAAAGAGAAAAATCGGTGTTCCGGATATTCGTTAAGGTTCGTGTTCAACTGCGGCTTTAATAAACAATTTTGACTTGATAAATATATAAATAAATATTCTTTGTTGTACGCAGACAAACAAGTATAGACTTCTTTAAATCAGACTGGTAAGGTAACCTATGAATGTTATTTCAACAAGGAAATATATTATTATAATCTCACCAAAAGTTTAATTCATCTACTGCAAAGTTGAAACATTATTATAGTTTATATTTTTAACTAGCGACCCGCCCCGGCTTCGCACGGGTGCAATGGCGGCCGGCCGGTACCGCCGCAAATGCTACGTCCCGCAATTTTTAAATCTGTAATATCTTCGAAAATATTCACTTAAATCATACGGTGTAAAGGGCTATATAGATCTATATTAAATGAACAATGTATTCAAGGTATTTAATTGGTTAAGGATTAATGCTGTATTGGTTAAAATCGCTTCGAAAATTAACCATTATTTGTCGTAAAAAGTAAATGACAAAAAAAGTTATTGTGGGTTATCCATAAGAGATAGACATATATACCATCACGGACTTTTCTGTAGACCTTTTCAATGTGTACAATACTTAGTACATTATTTTGATAAAACTCGTAGGGTTCAGCCTGCGTTTGCAATGTAAGCGGAAAAAATGTAATTATTTACGACATCACATTAGAAACCTCAAAAATAACAGTACTTCTGCACTATTTAATGGATGTTATTATACATATAAACCTTCCTCTTGAATCACTCTATCTATTAAAAAAAACCGCATCAAAATCCGTTGCGTAGTTTCAAAGATTTAAGCGTACATGCGGACATAGGGAAATAGGGACAGAGAAAGCGACTTTGTTTTATACTATGTAGTGAATAGTGATAGTGATTGTGTGTTTCTTTAAAAAATCTCAACTATAAAATGCAGCACTATCAAACAAAAAAGGTAACAACTAACAATGCAAAGTATGAAATATTATTAGCATGGTAAATCTTTTTAAATATCAGCAAATTTTAAAACTTTTACAAACCAATATCAGCACTTTAATTATGTGCTGTCTTAAATCAACCTGGATGTGCAGATAAACAAATTTTATGATAAATTGACATTTTTCATTTGATTTTCAGCGCAGATGTGGCCGCACCTTCAAACTAACGACCAAAGAGACCGTCACGTAGGAAATGAATCGCCCGTGCCGCTATCTCGACATCAAGCCTGATACTTGGCTTTTATTTGATAAGATTTCAGATCTCTATCTCTGTATGTATGTACCTATGTACCTATGTACGTGCTTTTGACATTTCTATAGATACTTTGAAGGTTCACGTGCCTTCATAATGTATGTAGATAATCTACTTATGTGTTCGTAACGTGACACGGTAATAAGAAGGTATGGTACTATGTAAATATTCTGTTTGATTGGCAAAACGGCTGTATCGAATTTGATAGATTTGAAAATGGATATGGATACTTTGGATATGTAATAATTTTTCTCTCTTTGTAGGGCACTGCATTTTAATGCTATTAAAATGCAGTGCAGAATAACTGGATTATTGTAATTTTATATGCCTTCTTTTGCACTTTAGAATATTAATATCTCCTGCAAAATTGACCAGTCTGAGTTAAATTTGCCACTGTCGAATGCGATGCGAGGAATATTTTTACCATATTATTTTGTGACATAAATAAAACAACATTTTAAACATTTAATTTATTTGGTTTCTCCAAAGCGATTATGTCTAACAATAATTTATAACAACTACGTATTTATACAATAGCATTTTATGCTAACTTAATTATAATTAATCTAATTATAAATATAACCTAGATTCTAGAACATTCGATGTAAGCTAATACTTTATACAATAAAAATCAACTGGAATCCATATTGGGCTCATTATATGGATTGAAGTTAATTTTAAACATTAAAATATGTACACTTATTACAGCTTAATTTTATTTAAATATGATAATTTTTTATCTATCTATATAAAAATTATTTACAAGCACAAATCGTTTAAACATGGTATCTACATTAAAAACATCAATTACTACATATTTACATAAATTTTAACTTTAGTTCAATAAATATTCATAAATTAACTTAATATTAATGTCAAGTTATATTTTAAAACTTAATAACATTTTAAAGTCTATTAATAATCGATTGGTCACTTGAAGATATTCTAAATACTGTAACTTCATCATTTATATAATCACATGTATGTTTGTCTGTTTATTTTACATCACTCAAATATGGTTGAACAGATAGAGATGAATTTGGTATACAATATAAAATGATATTGAAGTAAAAACTCTCATACATGACATGGATGTCTGGATATTTATTATGTTATTTTTACAAAAAAAATCCTATTAATTCAATAGTCAATCGACTTTTTTGCTGATCTTAACAGACAGCAATCCAATAAATACATAAAAAATACAAACAACAAAAAAACATACGTGTGACAACGTACATATAACACGCATTAATTATAAGAAGATGCATAAGGCCACCCAGTAAGGGCTCGTACCCAGTAACGATTTAAATGTAATTTTTTTATTACAATAAATAATTATTAAGTAAATTTCGTTTTTTTTGCGCCTTCGCGGGTCGGTCAATTTAATTCAGCTCTAAGCAGAAAAAGGAAACATTTACAACAACTGTTTGTCTGAATTTATATTTTTGGTTTTATGGCATTCAAATGCTTTATAAATATAAATTTATAAAGAATAGAAAAAATTCGATCACGAGGCGGGACTCGAACCCGCATCCTTCGCGCCATTCCGGGGCGGATGCCTCACCAACTCAGCCACTCGTGACCCGCCCGAGTGATCGAATTTATTCTATTCTTTCAGTTTTATGTGTCTGAAGGGACACACCGCGCGCCATCTATTGAGATGATTAACAACCATTTCAACCAATATGAAGCACTTTTCAGTGAATACAATATTGTAACGATGGAACACGACCTTTTTTGTTGAATTTATATTTTTGGTTTTATGGCATTCAAATGCTTTATAAATATAAATTTATAAAGAATAGAAAAAATTCGATCACGAGGCGGGACTCGAACCCGCATCCTTCGCGCCATTCCGGGGCGGATGCCTCACCAACTCAGCCACTCGTGACCCGCCCGAGTGATCGAATTTATTCTATTCTTTCAGTTTTATGTGTCTGAAGGGACACACCGCGCGCCATCTATTGAGATGATTAACAACCATTTCATCTTGGTTGGTTTAATCATTCATATTGGTTGAAATGGTTGTTAATCATCTCAATAGATGGCGCGCGGTGTGTCCCTTCAGACACATAAAACTGAAAGAATAGAATAAATTCGATCACTCGGGCGGGTCACGAGTGGCTGAGTTGGTGAGGCATCCGCCCCGGAATGGCGCGAAGGATGCGGGTTCGAGTCCCGCCTCGTGATCGAATTTTTTCTATTCTTTATAAATTTATAACTGTTTGTCTGTTTACAACAGATGTTTTAAAATTTTCTTATTATTCATTCTATCCTTTAGTTTGACGAACATCAATAATTGCAAGTATTATCCTACTGAAGTTCCTTGTTAGTTTAAAGTTTATATGGTCACTTGGATTATCCTTCTAACTTTGTGTTATTACGGCATTAGTTGTGACCCGTGACTTTACTCGTCATTTACATATGCATAGATGATAGACATAAATTTTGAATTATTATTATTAGAGATCGAAAAATAAGCAGACAAACATGCCACTTAAACTAAACATTTTCTTTTTAAAACTAAAAACGTCAATTTAAATTCAGAACATCATCAAGCAACCAATCAAACGATTCCATTTTTTTTTTCTTTTATAACGCAACACAGCCGTACGTTCACACGACCGTCGCCTGCTCCGCGACGTGCGTACGACTGCGTAACGACTCTCACACGATATCGTGGCACGAGTTCCCGTTGCCGGTGCGTGTCGTCTTCGTCGGCTGTGCACGGGCCATCGCGTCGGAATATGGCGGCGGGCAGTACATCACCTGAAAGTTAAAAATATTTGAATAAATCTGTGGAATAAATGAGGAATTTATGTTCGAAGTATAGGTTACATAAATGTAGGTATATAATAAATACCATTTTAAAGACCTTTTACGTTCTTGAGATTTTGAACACTAGTTTTTAGAAATAGTATGTGCATGTAATTTATGAACTTTTGACCTATGAATCGAACTGTAGTATCAAATAAAGTTTTTATTGCATATTGGATTAACTTAATTCAAAGATTATTAAACAACACACAACAACATTCATAGCCATTCCAAGACTATTATATTGCATAGCTTTTATCTCAGACTTTGAGCGCAGCGACCCAATGTAAAAATTCCGTAACGAAAAAACCTAACACCCCCCACTCCAACCGGCACAGCGATGCCATGCTATGCATCTAAGTATACATAATATATAGTCTATGCTATGCAATAGCTTTACCGCGGCAGTCCTCGAATTTATTTAATTATGAAATAAAAAATCATCCCTATCAAAATTTAATACACATTTATGATTTTATCACAGATAATATAATACTATAAGTACTACATAGTTATTTTATTATCTATTCTTTCGTTCTGTGGTTATCTACAAAACTCGAGCTTAAGAAAACAAGAGTCAAGACAAAACAAATCAATTTTAACAATCCATTGTGTATAATAATACGTTGTTCAAAAACTATTACCAGCATTTATTCATTCATTCTTCGAGTGCCAAAGTGCCAAAAGCAAATTAAAAGGATATGGCACCTAATTGTAAGGGCCCCATTAATAGACCCTTTCTTCCCACCCGGGGGCACGGTATTGCTAAAGGGACTTGGACTAATTTAAGATGAAAATAATGATTAGTTCTTGAATGGCGGTAAGGATAATTAATATGAAATGCATGGATGAAATGGTTATAAGAGATTTGCGATTTATAACTAACATCGTAAGGTATTTTTAACGTTTAACGGACAGATTTCCTTCAAATTTTTACACTTGTCAAAGATCGTTGATAATAAAATAATTCCATGAATTATTTGTCTTATAAGAGTGTGTTTTTCTAGTTTTTAAACACTACCTATATATTTTATAATATATTACAGGCTCGTTAGCAGAATTTAAAAAATGAATAATTTACCATTTATAGATAGAAATGGAATGTGTTTATCTTAAAATAACTTTGTATATTTGTCAAAATAACAGTAAAAGTCGCTATATCGGCGATTAACAGAAGCTCAAAACTGACAGACGGAAAGACAAAACAATAAATAATTGATGTTCTCATATTTCATAAAAAATGGACATAACATTTATCAAATGTATTTCGTTCTTCAATACCCATTCACTTTGAAGTATTCATATATCTAGTAATACCTATTGTTCTGCTGTTCCATTGTTTATACTTTATTAAAAACAAAAAGAACCAAATTAATCAACATCAAAGGGAAGCCAGTTATTTCAGATAAATCTCATACATTTGTTTATGAAACCTCGATAACTTTTGCGTCATGTTGGGATTTTACTTGTAATAAATTTAAGAGAGCGTTGTTATTCTGTCTTTAGCTGTGTAAGGGATTAGTTTTGAAATGAATAGTGTTTATGTTATATTATTTCTGCATTTTTGCTGTTAATTGCGTTTGCATTTAATATTTCTTACGTTATCTATACTAATATTATAAAGATGAAAGGTTTGTAATTATGTATGTATGTATGTATGGTTTTCACGCATAAACTACTAGACCGATTTTGATGAAATAGACAATCTCTACACCCTGAGAAAGAACATAGGCTACCTTTTATTGCGAAATATGAACCACGGGCGAAGCCGGGGCGGACCGCTAGTGTTTCTTATAAAGTTGATTTGATATAATTATAGGATCTAAATTTTGCAGTTTTAATAGATAATTAAGTAGGTACACTATTATTTATTTTCTATATAAGATATCTGCTTACAAGTTTTACTTAAAATAATTTTATATTTCTTGTTGTAACATATTATATTCTGTAAACACTGTAAAACGCTCAGCTTTTAAGCTTTTAGGGCGTAAGGAGGTTTTATACTCTTATGTATAATGATATTTTCTCGCCTAAATATACTTTAATTATATTTTGTAGTCTTAGGATTGATGTACATAAGGTCCCTTATAACCTAGTGCTAATAAGTCAAATTGGATGACTGAGACCGCCCTGCGCCACTTAATTAAATAAATATTTAATTAAAGTAGAGCCATTTTAATAGGCAACATTTGACAGTTCAACAAAATTCAACAATGTAACCTAGTAACGACGACATAGAATAGCATGATATTTCGTTTTGTTAGAACTACACATTTGCTTAACTTTTTTCAATTACGATTACATATTTATAATAATAATGACCGATACAAGTAATTTTAAGATTTCATTTTACTGATAAACCATTCTAAACATAATAAACAATTTCTGAAATAAAGAACTGACGTCGCTACAATTTTGTGTCAATTAACTTTTTTTCTTTTTAAATACCAGAGACGTTACTCTAAAAATCGAAATATGACATCTAGAATCGAATGCATTGATTACTTGTGAATAAAAATCATCATAAATTAATAAATGTGTTTCAAGTTAGATTGACAAATGTTTCAAGTCCGTATCGATTCATTCACTTTAATCGATGTTTTTAAGCAGGTTACCTCTCTTCGAAGATAAAATTGATAGACGTCAAATGTTGCCTATTAAAATGGCTCTACTATAAAATATACCTACCTAAAAGGAAGCTCAATTATACCTACATGAATCTTAGTGATTTAAACAAAAATGTTAAACCACTTTCATTTCACTAGTACCACGTGAATTTTTATACTGACTGTAGAATATTATTTTGGTCGAAAGCGCTTTTTCTAAAAACTACTAAATTGTTGGTAGTTGAATTAAAATAGTATATAAGTATTAGATAGAAGGCACCTATTTTTTTCTGGATAGGATTTATAGCTTACTTTAAGATATACGTGTACGACTAAAAACATATTTCAGTATTTGCAACGTGCGCGGAATAAACCGCCACTTATGCCCTTTACTCACATTCGCACGAATACGCAAACATTTGCAGATGTCGTCCTGCACTTTGGAAGTGTGGTCGACATATTTGCAAATGTGTGTTGCATAATATACACTGCATGTGCTCAAACATTGGTACATTGTACGAATTTTTAAATGCAAGTAAGTGAACCAAACTATTTAAAGCTGTATGCACAGATAGTATTATAATTCATTTATTTAGAGAACAATAAAGGTCTACTTGAACTTGATCCCTGAATCTGTGTTCCCCGACGGGTTCAAAATGGGGTCTTCAAACGTCGAGTGGACGGGTCGAGTGCAGCAGAGTGAACATAACAGGCGAGATTGCGGTCAAGAGCTTTCTTATTGTCAATCAAAAAAAAAACGTTACAATTTCTTATAACTACTTTAAATATGGTATTATGGTGATGTGGAACTTATCATCGGATACCATCAAATAGAAATCCAACCAGTGGGTTGCTAGCTGGTACAGTAGAAACAAACCTTGTTTTATATCAAGTTTTATTGAGGATTAAGGATTTAAATAAAGCTAGTTTTACTTAAATATTACCACACATTATTAGATTTAGTACCTTTCTAAAAGCAACCCTGAAGTTCTCCGACAAGAACGCGTAGAGCACAGGGTTGACGCAGCTGTTCATATACGCGAGCACGTGAGAGACGATCTGCGCGGTCACAGTGAAGTAAGTGATGTTGTACTGGTCCAGGGCTTTCACCAGCAGGATTATCTGGAACAAAATAAGTATTGTGAAACAAATAAACAAAAGTAGCAAGTAACATAAGCATTTTAAGGTGGGTCAACCCTAATGAAATCGAGGGAAGTGGCCAGTCAATGTAAATATATGTCGTAGCAGGAAATAAATAAACTGCAGTGTATCAATGAGTTGATGATGATGAAATACAAAATCAACAGATTCTTAAAGCTTAAGGAACGACAAAAAAAAGGTTTATAATGTTACTCTTGTTACATAATATGAATGAATGAATGGAAATTCTTTATTGCTTAGAAATAAATAAATACAAATGCAAAAGCACAAAACACAATATAATATAAAACAAGCAAAAGGCGGCCAATGCTGCTATAATATGGCTAGCTATCTACTAATAATGTACTACAAAGTTTGTTTGATTCAAAAATTCTTTCATCGTTGGCTTTGTACAGTGTAGGTATACGATCCCAGTGATGTATGCTTTACATGTACCATGGGGTAGCCGGATCGAAGCACTTATAAATAATTTCAAAAGTGATAAATCGAAGTCTGATTCTGATAGTGAAACCAAAAGAAATTGCATTTCAAAATCCTACCATTTCCCGCGTCACGCCGTGTCACACGTGCCATATCATTCATACGTGATTCGGCTTGGAACGACCCAAGGAAATATTAGTTTGATAGAACTGTATTTAATATTATTCTTATTTATAGTGAGTGTTAAAAATTCGCTTGTGTTCTGCATCTAGGCTTTGTATTTTGTTTTGAAAACTTGGACGATAAACTGCCGTAGCTAGATTTAGATTATTACAGGATCTAGATACATATGTAAATGAGTATGAAATAGCCAAAGGTTTATTATTATATCACTGAATTTTCATGAGATACTGTTTTCTTTCTAATAAAAATAGCAAATCGACTTACAAATTACGGAATTGTAAGTGAACATAAATAGCATCAAATTAAGATCATGCTTTTTGGAAGTCGGTTAAAAACTCAAAATAAGCGTGTAATACGTGGGGTCCTATAAATGATGATGGATGATGCGGACCAAATATATGGAAGGGAAAGGTCAAGACATTCGATTTATCAGGAAGGATTTTGAGACCCAGTTACTCAACGGATGAAAGAGGTTAATGTAGTAAAATAGGTCAAGATGTTCGGTAAAACTTATTTTTATATTATCTAGTTTCCGTTAAAGGCTTGTTTGTATGTCTGAGTATAGCATCATAATTTGAGATTGAAGAAAAACTGAAACATTTTCTTTTAAGAGTACTTCAGTTGATCTAAGCTGAACTTGAAACACAATGCTGAACAATTTAGAGTCAGCATAGTTATTACTTTAATTTCTAAATCAATTCTCGTATAAAAAGAAACACTATATAATGTTGTTTCTTTGTTCGTCGCTATTACTGCATATTATGAAAAAATCGCTTTCCACCGTCTTTGTATCTTTATGCTTAGATCTTTACAATTATAACGCAACAGATTTTGATAGGTTTTTTATTAATAGATAGAGTGATTCAAGAGGAAGGTATATGATTTGTTAATGTATATGTCGTGGCCATATCGTAGATTTGCTCATTTTATGAAATGGCCAATTTAGTTTGGCCAGATCGTTAAATCGTCAACGTTTCACGATTTGGTCATCCACATTTGGCCAGATCGTCGATCTGGCCAAACGTGGATGGCCATTTCACGAAATGCGGCCATTTTTGTTTCTTTTTTAAAAAGCGATTCGCTTCTGGCACTCGCCGGCCGCTGCCGCGGCACGCTCGCTTTGCTCGCTCGGCTCGTGCGTTGTTTATTAAAGTCTAACCTAACCTAACCTATCTGTTTTCTATTGAAAAAACCATTCGCTTCTGGTATTCGCCGGCGCTACCGCGGCACTAACTTAAATGACAATAAACAAGTTCTTAAAATATTCTGAATTTTTTAATGTTTTATGGACTCTCTAAGATATTTTATACGATCTGGCCAAATGTCGATGACCAAATCGTGAAACGTTGACGATTTAACGATCTGATCAAACTATGTTGGCCATTTCATGAAATGAGCAAATCTACGATATGGCCACGACATATACACCACGCGGACGAAGCCGCGGGCGGAAGCTGCTTTTAGAAATGTTAAATTAAAAATAAAGATACAAAGCTGTGTTTATACTGCAATTGCGTTTGAAGCCTCGAAAAGGCACAAATTAAAAGTTCACAGCTCTAGTGTTTTTACAAACATCTCATTCAATTATTTTCTGCGTTTGTCAAAAGAATAGTCGCTGTAGCCTTTTGAAGGCCTTTCATTTAAATACCAAACAAAATCTTTATTGTTCGGAATAATGGTCCATGAATTAAAATTCTGATGTTTTTATAAAAGGTGTAAATTGGAATCTGAAATTTGAGTGTTTATCTGAAATATTGTTAAGCTTTTGTTTGTTGATTCAATACTTTTAACAAGATTTATTCGTTAATGGCTTCAAGAAAATATCAAATTGTTTCTTTGTTGTATAAATTATTTTGCTATGCTTTTGTTTTATTTAATAAACGATTTTAAACGGTACTATTTTTAGATTTAGTGTAGCGTAGTATTAAAAAGTTGTTATTTTTATTTTTTGAACAATGTTAATGTTCGTCAATGTGTAGGTATCTATAATAATGTTTGCGTAACAACCTAATTTCAGCAAGATTCGTTCAGAATTTTTTAGTGCACAAGCATTTTAACATTTTCGTAATCATTGGTATTTTAATTTGACTCTGACTTAGGACAGGCAGGACCGCGGGCAGCAACTAGAGTATATAATAATCCTATGCACGCGTTATAACCTAAATAATTAAATTAAACATGGATGCCAGGTTCGGATTTTAATGTAGCTTTCATGTGCATTTAGTAAAGCAATTGAAAATTTTACTAATAGCACATAAATTGCAAAACGATTTCATTGGCTGTAACGGGAAAATAAATGTTAATGTTATTTTTTATGTTAATAAGAATAACGTATCCGAATCGAGAAATTCCGTAACGAAAAACCTCACGCTCCCCACTCCGACGGACACGGAGGTGTGGCTTGAAGGCATGCTATGCAATAGCTTTACCGCAGCAGTCCCCGAGGGCCACACGTCTTTTTTTTAATTATTTTCTTACTTCTACTGTGCCAGCACTACCAAAGTAGGCATAAAGTTATCTCCTTAGAAGCTTTTCTCTGATCCTTATTTATTCATATGCTTTGGCACACACTCATTCACACTTTCATATGAACTTTTGAGCTAAACTCAAATATATTAAATTGATTAAGCAAGACATATTCTAGATCTAAATTTTTGTCTTTGAATCAAATAGTGCATTCATTTTAATAAGTACTCTAACAACCTCACAAACAACAATTTTTTTATCTCTATAACTGCATTATTTATTTATAAATTTAAATTAGATCAAATCAACAGCTATATTGAAACTCAATCGTTTTTAATTTATTTCAAATACAGCGAATACGAAATTACCAATCGAGGCCACGGTTTCCAATTAGTGTCCTACAATTGAGATATCTATTACGTCTTTAATAAGCTCGATGAATTAATGAAAAATATTTCCCCGATTTTTAACGTTATTGAATGTGATGAGAACAAAAATAATGAATGTTAATTATTGATTATTACGCAGAAGATAAACGATAGCAATAAAGGAAGATATTAATGAACTAGGGAGCGTCTTTCAATTTAGATGGATTTATATTGTTTGATAAACTCGACTTTAAGGGTTATAAGTTCGTAATGGACGAGGTGAGAAACCTTGAGAATTGGGAACTTTGGGAGCTGTTAACTGGCTGATTTGTTTGCTGTATTTTTCAATACCAAGAAAAAGCAAATTATTAGTACAGAAAATGAACTAAATATAGTAAAGTCTCTATATTATATAAGCCAACATTGAAAGAAAACTGTAATTAATAATCGCAGGGTTAAAGAGGGAAGAGCCAAGGCATAGAACAACATAATATAAGATATTTACCTGTATGGGACACCAGCATACCGCAAAAACAACAACAACGACCACAACCATTCGTGTTACTTTCTTCCTCCCCCTCCTACTCTCAGCGGACACCCTCCCCCCTGGTGCACTCTTCCACAATCTTGACAGCATACATATATACAGAAAACTAATAAGCGCCAGGGGTATCACATATGATGACAGGAAGAAAGACATTTGGAACCCCAGCTTGCTGTATCCCTGTTCCTCCAGGAACACGCAAGAGGAATGGTTTCTATGGAAATAGGAGTACTCTCTCTCTCCGTGGCAAATGCCTACAGGGATGGCTGTGGTCAGTATCACCACCCATATGCAAGCGATTGCCAGCAGAGCATTCTTCTCAGTTCGTATCGACATTGACGCTATCGGATGTACTACTGCCATAAATCTGTCCAAAGACATCAGAACTAGCGTGTATACTGAAGCGTGTGCAGTCACAACAATGAAGTATTGTACGACTTTGCACCACCAGTCTCCGAACGGCCATCTGGGCATAACATAGTCTGTAGCGGTGAAAGGTACGCAGAAAATAACGAAGAGCAGATCAGCTACAGCCAAGTTGATTATGAGCAGATTTGTGGTAGACCTCATTCCAGGATTTGCAGCGACGACGAGCACAACCAGCGCGTTGCCAACCAAGCCAACAATTCCAATGAATCCGAAGAAGATTGGCACAACTCTGGACACGACCTTCTCAAGCAGTTCGCCATTTTCGTATTCTGCACTGTAATTACACCCGCCGACGCTCGCTATCTCTTCGCTGGTGAGGTTCAGGCATATGCTATAGAATTCGTCCTCTGTTGACTCCATTTTGAATCAGCACATGCTTGCCCTTGATGTGATTACCTGTAACAAAGAAAGGCTGTTTAATATCAAAAATATTCTGGGTCAATTTGATACTTTTTATACAAGAGGGTCAGTAATAACCATAATTCATGCGTACAAGAGATTAAACGGTTATGGGATTATAACTTCTGGCTTGTGTTCAACGTTTAAAATGAAATATGTTGAGCATGCGGAACCTCCCACTTAGATTAATGTAATAGAGATTTGCAATTCGTGGCATATTTTAGACAATATGCTATATTATGATATGTACGTTTTTATATTTGTTGAAATTAATAACTTCTTATCAAATTAACTTGTAAATTAAGGATATTTTATTATATTTCACGTTATTAAATGAGTTGAAATACTCAAGCTACACTACTACTACTAGTTAAAATAGGCTTTCGTACGTATTTTGTGTTGATTTTTTTGGTAGCATCTAACCATACCAACAAAAGGGTTAATGAAGAATGCAATCTAATCACGTAATACTTAGGTGAGGACTTTGCGAAAACCTTTTAAACGCTGCCTTTGTTAAATACACGCTTTTAAACCCATCCGTCTCTTGTCTGTTCATGAGTCTGGTAGTATATTCTTTTATACCTTTGTTAACAGTACAAAAATCCAATTATTTCTCTTACAAAGGCTTACGTCTACAATAAAAATCTGTTAATTAAAAATAAGTAGGCCACACACAACTAAAGATAAATTCATGAGCCGTAGGTAATAATAATATCATGTCTGTCTATCAAGTCTTTATTAAATACTAGCGACCCGCTCGGCTTCGCACGGGTGCAATGCTGATACTAAATACACTACAGAAAAACTGTGAACGTTGTATATAAAAACATAGCGGCCCGCTCCGGCTTCGCACGGGTATAAAATATATAGCCGGGCGGCCGGCCGGTACCGCCGCAAACGCTACGTCCCGCAATTTTTAAATCTGTAATATCTTCGAAAATATTCACTTAAATCATACGGTGTAAAGGGCCATATAGATCTATATTAAATGAACAATGTATTCAAGGTATATAATTGGTTAAGGATTAATGCTGTATTGGTTAAAATCGCTTCGAAAATTAACCATTATTTGTCGTAAAAAGTAAATGACAAAAAAAAGTTATTGTGGGTTATCCATAAGAGATAGACATATACCATCACAGACTTTTCTGTAGACCTTTTCAATGTGTACAATACTTAGTACATTATTTTGATAAAACTCGTAGGGTTCAGCCTGCGTTTGCAATGTAAGCGGAAAAAATGTAATTATTTACGACATCACATTAGAAACCTCAAAAATAACAGTACTTCTGCACTATTTAATGGATGTTATTATACATATAAACCTTCCTCTTGAATCACTCTATCTATTAAAAAAAACCGCATCAAAATCCGTTGCGTAGTTTCAAAGATTAAAGCGTACAAAGGGACATAGGGACATAGGGAAATAGGGACATAGGGACAGAGAAAGCGACTTTGTTTTATACTATGTAGTGATTATCTCGAAGTTTGTTTGTGTTTGCTTTTGGAATTATTTTATACTAGCTGCGCTCCGCGGTTTCACCCGCGTGGCTCCGCTTCTGTTGGTCTTAGCGTGATGATATAATATAACCTATAGCCTTCCTCGATAAATGGGCTATCCAACACCGAAATAATTTTTCAAATCAGACCAGTAGTTCTTGAGATTAGCGCGTTCAAACAAACAAACTCTTCAGATTTATAATATTAGTATAGATTTATACAGGGTGTAATCGTTAAGTGTGCACAGGCGATTTTTCCGTAAGTATTACAGATAACAAAAAACTTTAAACTGATATCGAAAGTACTTAACCTAATGAGTAAAATGGCGGTAATAAATTTTTAAAAATAAATCGAGAAATATCAAAAAAAATATCTTTAAACCCTCCCATTCATTAAGTATGAAATATGAATATCCCATATACCTACATTCAATATGAAAGATTTTAGCTTTTTTTTTCTTTTTTTGGTTTTCTGCTTTATTTACTTCGCAAATTTGAAGTGACATTTTCCACATTTTTCCGGACATTTTCACGCATTTTCCGGATATTTTCCGGGAATTTTCCAGGCATTTTCCGGACATTTCCCTGACATAGCCTGTAAATGTCTTGAAAATCCCCGGGAAATGCTCGGAAAATCCCCGGAAAATGTCTGGAAAATCCCCGGAAAATGCCAGGGAAATGTCCGGAAAATGTCTGGAAAACATCGGGAAAATCCCCGGGATATGCTCGGAAAATCCCCGGAAAAAGCCTGGGAAATTCCCGGAAAATAACCGGAAAATGCCTGCGAAATGCTCGGAAAATGCGTGGAAATTTTCGGAAAAACCGTGGAAAGTCCCTGGAAAATGCCTGGAAGATATCCGGAAAATGCGTGAAAATGTCCGGAAAATATCCAGTAAATGCGTGGAAAATCCCCGGAAAATGCCAGGGAAATGTCCGGAAAATGTCTGGGAAACATCCGGAAAATCCCCGGGAAATGCTCGGAAAATTCCTGGGAAATTCCCGGAAAATGTCTGGAAAATCCCGGAAAATAACCGGAAAATGCCAGGGAAATGTCTGGAAAATATCCGGAAAATGCGTGGAAATTTCCGGAAAAAGCGTGAAAAATGCCTGAAAATGCCAGGGAAATGTCTGGAAAATGTCTGGAAAACATCCGGAAAATCCCCGGGAAATGCTCGGAAAATCCCCGGAAAAAGCCTGGAAAAATTCCCGGAAAATAACCGGAAAATGCCTGGGAAATGCTCGGAAAATGCGTGGAAATTTCCGGAAAAACCGTGGAAAATGCCTGGAAAATATCCGGAAAATGCGTGAAAATGTCCGGAAAATATCCGGAAAATGCCTGGAAAATCGCCGGAAAATGCCTGAGAAATGTCCGGAAAATGTCTGGGAAATGCGTGGAAAATCCCCGGAAAATGCCAGGGAAATGTCCGGAAAATGTCTGGAAAACATCCGGAAAATCCCCGGGAAATGCTCGGAAAATCCCCGGAAAAAGCCTGGGAAATTCCCGGAAAATAACCGGAAAATGCCTGGGAAATGCTTGGAAAATGCGTGGAAATTTCCGGAAAAACCGTGGAAAATGCCTGGAAAATATCCGGAAAATGCGTGAAAATGTCCGGAAAATATCCGGTAAATGCGTGAAAATGTCCGGAAAATATCCGGAAAATGCCTGGAAAATCCCCGGAAAATGCCTGAAAAATGTCCGGAAAATGTCTGGGAAATGCGTGGAAAATCCCCGGAAAATGCCAGGGAAATGTCCGGAAAATGTCTGGGAAACATCCGGAAAATCCCCGGGAAATGCTCGGAAAATGCCTGGGAAATTCCCGGAAAATGTCTGGAATATCCCGGAAAATAACCGGAAAATGCCAGGGAAATGTCTGGAAAATATCCGGAAAATGCGTGGATATGTCCGGAAAAAGCGTGGAAAATGCCTGGAAAATGCCCGGAAAATGCTCGGAAAATCCCCGGAAAATATCCGGAAAATGCGTGAAAATGTCCGGAAAAAGCGTGGAAAATGCCACTTCAAATTTGCGAAGTAATTAAAGCAGAAAACCAAAAAAGAAAAAGAAAGCTAAAATCTTTCATATTAAATGTATATGGGATATTCATATTTCATACTTAATGTATGGGAGGGTTTAAAGATAATTTTTTTGATATTTCTCGATTTATTTTTAAAAATTTATTACCGCCATTTTACTCATTAGGTTAAGTACTTTCGATATCAGTTTAAAGTTTTTTGTTATCTGTAATACTTACGGAAAAATCGCCTGTGCACACTTAACGATTACACCCTGTAGATATTCTCTAAATACATTTTGATAAATAAGAGAAGCCGCGTATTGTTATGATTGTTTTATTTGATTTCCCAAATTTATTGTTACAATAAGGTATTTAATTAAGTGATTGTGTGGGAAGTGCTTATAAAGTACTAGCGACCCGCCCCGGCTTCGCACGGGTGCAATGCTGATACTAAATACACTACAGAAAAACTGTGAACGTTGTATATAAAAACATAGCGGCCCGCTCCGACTTCGTACGGGTATAAAATAGATAGCCGGGCGGCCGGCCGGTACCGCCGCAAACGCTGCGTCCCGCAATTATTAAATCTGTAATATCTTCGAAAATATTCACTTAAATCATACGGTGTAAAGGGCCATATAGATCTATATTAAATGAACAATGTATTCAAGGTATTTAATTGGTTAAGGATTAATGCTGTATTGGTTAAAATCGCATCGAAAATTAGCCATTATTTGTCGTAAAAAGTAAATGACAAAAAAAAAGTTATTGTGGGTTATCCATAAGAGATAGACATATACCATCGCGGACTTTTCTGTAGACCTTTTCAATGTGTATAATACTTAGTACATTATTTTGATAAAACTCGTAGGGTTCAGCCTGCGTTTGCAATGTAAGCGGAAAAAATGTAATTTTTTACGACATCACATAAGAAACCTCAAAAATAACAGTACTTCTCCACTATTTAATGGATGTTATTATACATATAAACCTTCCTCTTGAATCACTCTATCTATTAAAAAAAACCGCATCAAAATCCGTTGCGTAGTTTCAAAGATTTAAGCGTACAAAGGGACATAGGGACATAGGGACATAGGGACAGGGAAAGCGACTTTGTTTTATACTATGTAGTGATTTGCCTTTTTTGTTTTAGAAGTGAGAGGTGTTGAATGTTGATTCTTGTAACCAGTAACTCCAATATATGTAGATTTTAATAATATGCCTGTTAATACAGTCTTTCCTTGGGTTTCATTCTTTATGTTTAAATGTTTGTTAATATAATATCACCTGAATGTCAATGTGAAAATTTGGTTGATTTATACCTATATCTTTACTACATAGTATAAAACAAAGTCGCTTTCTCTGTCCCTATGTCCCTATGTATGCTTAAATCTTTAAAACTACGCAACGGATTTTGATGCGGTTTTTTGTAATAGATAGAGTGATTCAAGAGGAAGGTTTTAGTATATAAATTATTAGGTTTTAGACAAAGCGGGCGAAGCCGCGGGCGGAAAGCTAGTTAGTACTAATTTCTGTCTTATAATAATTAGACAACAGTGATTTGGTAAGATCTTACCATAAATAAATTAGAAGACGGGATCTATATTCTTGAAGATTATGATATAAATGATTACTTTTATAGCAGAACAGTTATTATTAAACAAAGCATACCGAAAGCTTAAATTACTTCCTTTGGCCTATACATAAAAGCCTTCCCGCAACTAAAAGTAAACTCTCAGATAAGAGGCGACCCCCGCCGATATGTCCAGTCATATATACAAATACTAAGCTTGCAAAAAGACATTACGACTACCTAAGTGCACATCTATATAATAAATTACATAAGACACTTAATATACACAACATGAACACATTACAATGTAAGTCCAACCTAACTAATTACCTTCTAGAGCTTAATTATGATGAATGTGAACACTTGTTAGATCACTATATTATTTAATCCAAACTACAAACTAGAAAACATACACACACACACACTCTTACACACACACGCACACTCACACACACACACACACACACACACACACACTCAATACGTTATCCTTTCTATTAAATTCCTTTAGATTTTTAGTTAAATTTCTTTTATTTTTTTTTAAAGTGAAACTTTTATTACATCGTCTCAAACTTTTTGGTCTGTGTAGCGCATGTCGCGTGACGGTCGGCTGCCGAGTAGGTATAAACCAGTGTTCGGAAAGTTTCACTTTTACCGTGGTTTCATAAAACCACACAACATTTTTTGTAAAGAGTTTATTTTTTAAAATCATCAAATATTTGGCTAAAGTGATACTTGCATAGTATAGAATTGTTATAATATTCAGGTATATAACTTGTATCAACGGACGGATAAATGTCTCCTGTAACACAGGACATTTCCTAGCATAGGAGACATTGTTCAAATATTGCAATTTAATTGTACCTACAGCTACGGTTTATGTTTTACTTATATGTAAGTTATCCTATAATTGCATGTACATGTATATTTTTTGTTGTCAAATAAAGAATTTATTATTTATTTATTATTATTTGGCAGCCAACTCCGTACAACAAAATTTTACACATGAATTGGGAAAATTAGTGTTGTATAAGTTAGCAAGTAGTTAATTGCGCTGCCCCAATTATACTCGAAATTACTATAAACTCTATTATTCATATTTCTATTCTTTATAAATTTATAAAAATTATATTATTTATTAGTTATGAAAATTAAAATGGACATGGAAAATTGAATGGAAAAGGAAACAGAAACAGAAAAGAAATCGAAAAATCTTTATTTCAGAAAAAACAATATCTTTACTTAGTGAAACATATCGCTAAAGGCTCTACTCACTTAGTACTTATAAATTGCTTAATAGCGTCTGTGGTTTTCGCTGTAACTTAGTCTCTCGAGGAAGAGTTATGTTCAACTTATATGCGTAAGTATAGATCTAACTTGAGTAAATGTATTCATGATAAATGATATTTAAAATACTACTACTACTACTAATACAGACATTTATTTAGCTGTATCTACTGGATAAGGTACATTCGTATTGACATCATAATTTTGTACATAAATCTCTAAATAAATAAATAAACAATAAAAAAATATTCTTGCTCAAACCGGAATCAATTTAAGTCCCTAAAAACTAAAATATACAAACCTACTTATACATCTATCTAGAATCTAGATGATTTTAAACTTACATAATTATTTCTTAGAAAGTGTTTACGTATCAATTCTAAAAAACCGGCCAAGTGCGAGTCGGACTCGCGCACCGAGGGTTCCGTACAAACCTGCAATTGATTTTGTTACAGCTTAAAGGTATTATAGACCTGAGTATTTGGTATGAATTTCAATTTAATACCTCTACGCGTTTATGAGGAAATGGGTAGTAAGTTTAAAAATATTAAAAAAATATATATTATGTGATGTAACTAAAAATTTATGGTTTTCGTAATTTTTCCTTTATCTATGCTATAAGACGTTGCTTCGTACCAAATTTCAAGATTCTGAGTTCACGGGAAGCACCCTGTAGGTTTTGATTCCCTTGCAAGTGTCGAAAATTTGCGGCATAAACGGCTGTATCTTTTGATTGCGTTGGCTTAGAAGTTTGATTTTTTCACAGCTTCAAGGGACAGTAGACCTGAGTAATTGATATAAATTTCAGCTTCATACCTCCACGCGTTCCTGAGAAAAAGGGTCTTGACAGACGGACGGACGGACGGACGGACAGACGGACAACAAAGTGATCCTATAAGGGTTCCGTTTTTTTCCTTTTGAGGTACGGAACCCTAAAAACACAATTCTATCATAAAAATCTATTCATCAGTATTCTGTAACAATTTGTATCATCAATTACAATCTGTATTCAATTTCCACTTAATTGAGAGAACACGGCGTACATTTTTCCGCTCCATATTTAATAGAAATTTTATTCCCTCTCCTGGGGTCATTATTCACGTCAAATGGTAATGAATTGTTATGAAAACCTGCAAAGCGACGATATGAGAGTATTTTTCAAGGAAAATTTCATTTTTATTTACCCTTTGAGCTCAATTTTGATATGAGTTTTCGTGATTCGAATTCACATTCTGTAGAGTATGTGTTAAATAAACGACTTTTGATGTAAGAAATAGTTCTTATATCATTGGAAATCTTATATTATAAGAAATTACACGCGAGGCCGGGTTAAATATTAGTTTGAATGTAATAAGAATGTACTGCGATTCTACACAGCTGCCTAATTGATGTAGGTAGTTACAACAAATCGCAGCAAGTCAACGACTATTAGCAAAGTGAGGGTAGTTGGGTCGAACGTCGTATAAACAACGTCCGAGCACCTAGGCACGATTCGTACGAATGCGCCACGAGTCAAAGGAACGCGGCAATTTATAGTAATCGACAGCTAAACATATTCGGACAGGAAACAGTGACAACTATTCATCCACAAAAATATTAAATCAAAAGTTATGTACGTCTAACAATATAGATATACAATAATATATAATTCAAGGTTTTCAGGGATCGGATATTATTGTGAAATGGTGATGTGTGATGTACTGACTGTTACATAGCGAAGATATTATATTTTAGTGCACGTCGTAAGAAGTGGGGTTATGTTCTTATGTGTTATATTTACTATACTATATAGGTACCTATGTATTTGTACTTTTGGAATTTATGTTACCATAAGAAGTTTATGAATTAGTATTCTTAAATCTAAATATTTTAAATATGATATTCAAGTTCTAAAAGTATTATAATTTTAAAATGGATATTGTTAAAAAAAATAACCTTTTCAAGCCGCTAAAACATTCAAGTTCAATTTAGCGAAAAACTAAAACAAAAAGGGTAAAGTAAAATTGTTTAATAAATCATGCATTGAAAATTCTGAAAGCCAGAGTTATCTTACTTGGACTCAGTTATAAATATTCACAATAATCTTGCTTTCAGCACTTTGTTTAATGGAGGGTATTAAGTATTTTTACTGAAATCCGATCTGAGGCATTATTCATATAACGTGATGATATTATAGCCTAGAACCTTCCTCGATAAATGGGCTATCTAACACCGAAAGAATTTTTCAAATCGGACCAGTAGTTTCTGAGATTAGCGCGTTCAAACAAACAAATAAACTCTTCAGCTTTATAATATTAGTATATCCAGTTCGAGCGTTTATCTCTTTCTGAGTGCACGTGTGAATTGTACTATTGTATTATACGTATTTCTGTGATAACTAATTACCGCGTTCGCGCGAGATTCGCGTTGTGCGCGAGTGGCATTATGCGCCTTATGAATCATGGCGGAGAGCACAGAATGCAATGTTGACCTACCTAGTAATGAGAATTATGAGTTGAATAATATGTTTGCTATTGAGGACTTACACCAATCGAACGACGAGAGGAATGTGGTTTTATTACAACCGACCAAGCGTGGAAGAGAATCAGACAATGAACAAGAGGAAGAATGGACCCAAGTTTAGAGAAAAATTAAAAAAAAAAGCATTAGAGGACATACAAATTAGCGTTACGTGCAAGGAGAAATTTCCCAAGCAGTATGCATTAGCGAATATATTTAAAGATAACTGCATTAATGGTATTTTACGAATAAAATACACGAATCCGTACAAAATTATAATTACCTTCTCTACGGAGATTTGTGCAGAAAAATTTTTGAGCTGTGAAGCATTTGTTGAGATGGGATGGAGCTCGTCGAAAGTGTGGGAGGTTGGGTTTTCGTATGGAGTTGTAAAGGACATTGACGCTGATCTACCAGATGAAGACCTACTTAAATCAATAAATAGCCCGGTTAAAATAGCTAACATCAGGCGATTAAACCGGAGGTCTGGTGATGAGTGGATCCCCAGTGAATGTGTTAGAATTGGGTTTGAGGGCCCTACGCTTCCGCCTTTTATTTACATATACGAGTTGAGAGTAAAAGTGGATACGTATATATTTCCTGTGACTCAGTGTACGCATTGTTGGAGGTTCGGACATACAAAAAAATTTTGTCCTTCAAATAGAATAATATGCCCAAAGTGTGCAGATCATCATGAAAATTGTGATAGTACTATCTTCAAGTGTTCTAATTGCAGGGGAAGTCATACGGCGTTCTCTAGAATATGTCCTACCTATGCGAGAGAAAAGCGGGTGAGAGAATTAATGTCTGAATTTAACGTCACTTATAGAAAGGCTTTAACTATGTATGTCCCTCCTACGCCTATCCATAGAGTGGATTATAAAAAAATTGACGACACGCATAAAGACAAACTGGATAATTCGGTTACAATTAATCTGAAAAATGACGAGTATGTGGCGTCGTCCGCTAATAAGTCAAATATAAGTTATGCGGAAGCTCTTCAAACACCGAAACATAATATTAATAAGAAAAAAGAAAAATCATCTTATAAGAATATTGATATTATGGATGTACAGGAAGTAGAAGAAGAAAAGGAGGTTTTTGACTGGAATCAATTTGAGTCTGACAGTATAAACGAGTGTAGCATTAATAATTCAAAAAATCATTAGGACGGTGAAGGTACATCAAAGGATAAAAGCCTTTTTAGAGAGCTTATTACTAAAATTAAAACGATAATTTTTAATCAAAGAAATAGTTTATCTGATAAAATTAAGTGTGTAATTAAGACTGTGATTGAGTGGCTGACTTTAGTAGTAGTAGACTTTTTTTCGGATTTATCAATATTTAAGAATATTTGCAATATGTTTGTTAAAAATGGATAGCTTACCAAACAATGTAACATTGAATCTATTTCAGTGGAATTCTAGAAGTTTAAGACCTAAGCTTAAGTCCCTGGAGTTATTGTTAATTCAAGAAAATGTACATATTGTAGCGTTATGTGAATCATGGCTACAGCCTGGAAGCCTATGCAAAGTGACTAACTATAATATGTTTCGGCAGGACAGGGACTCATCTTATGGGGGCGTAGCTATTTTAACGCATAAGTCAATAGATGCATACCAGGTACCTATTAGTGATGTTCCGTTGGGTTTAGAAATAATACATGTTAAAATTAAGAACTGTTATAACGTTGAAAATATTTATTCCTTATACTGCCCGAGTAATGTTACTATTTCACAAAATGATTGGGAGTTGTTATTCGCTAGGATGAATTATAAGTCTATCGTAATGGGCGATTTCAACGCGCATCATTCCGCTTGGTCGAATAAGACCGATATGAGGGGCGTAAGACTGTTTGATTCTTTGATTGATAATAATTTAGGTATTCTGAATGATGGAAGAGCTACTAGATTTCAATTGGTTGAGAATGTTTTACGAGAATCTTCACCTGATGTTACACTTGTTTCGAATGATATTTATTTGAATTTTTCTTGGAATGTAACGAATGAATGTATGGGAAGTGATCATTTAATAATTAAAATAAAAACCGTCATATCATATGTACCTAAAAATATTAAGCGTAGAAATTTTAAATAGGCTAATTGGCCGGGTTACACAAATTTTTTGAGGAATGAATTTTTGAATTTTGATTTTAATATTGATTATGATGTACAACAATTATATAATCTATTTATAAAAACAGTCAATGTAGCTGCAGATAAATTTATACCATTTACTAAAATTTGCTTTAAACCACAATCTAAATTCGTTCCCAAACCATACTGGAGCCCGGAGCTATCGAAGGCAGTTGCTTCTAGGCGTCTAGCCCTTTCTAAATTTAGGCGTAATCCGACACCAAGCAACTTGGATGTTTTAAACAATGAAATAAGAATATCACAACAACTCATTAGGAATGCACAAAACGAGCATTGGAAAAAATTTTGTTCTTCTTTTGATGACGTTTGTTCAGCACGTGATATGTGGAATAGAATGAAATGGTATAAAGGTATTCCAGCCAAGATAACCCATGTTGACTCACAGAAAGCTGAAAATCTTTTAAATGTATTGTGCCCCTATTTTGTTAGCCCAGATAAACCAGATTTCTCTTCCTTTAATGAAAAAATTGAAGCAGAAATATCTTTACATGAGTTTGATAAATCTATTAAGGTTAAGGATACTGCTCCAGGTCACGATGAAGTGTCTTATTCTATGATAAAATATTTGCCAAAAAGGGGAAAAGAAATTTTAGTTAATATTTACAATAAAATTTTATCTTCCAGTATTACTCCTCAACAATGGAAAGATATTCTATTAATACCCATACTTAAGCCTGGAAGAGACCTGAATGATATGAATGCTTTACGCCCTATATCACTTATATCTTGCTTGTGTAAAATATTTCATACCATTTTAAATAATAGAATAGAGTGGTTTCTTGAAAAAAAGAGATGTTTTTCAGATGATACAATTGGTTTCAGGAAGTCCAGATCAACCTTAGACTGTCTTTCTAAGCTTGCATCCCAAATTCAGTTAGGTTTTACGAAAAATCAAGTAACGATTGGTTGTTTTTTGGATATTGACAGTGCCTATAATAATGTAAATTTAGCAATTTTGACAAAAAAATTAGATCAAATAGGGGTGGGATCAAAAATATGTAATTACTTATGGTGTTTTCTTAATTCCAGGAATTTAGTTGTGAAAGTGGATGATTCTTTTATAAAACGTAAAACCAGCCAAGGTTTAGCTCAAGGGGATTCATTATCCCCATTATTATTTAACGTTTACACATTAGGTATTTGTCAGGTGCTCAATAGTGTTCATATGTCCCAATTTGCCGATGACTTTGTACTTTATATTACGGAGAAAAATATAGATATTGCTAAGTCCAAATTACAGAGTGTTCTAAATAGTGTTATTTCAATGTTTCATGATATAGGCCTGGAAATATCACCAAATAAAAGTAAGATTTGTGTGTTTAGTAAGGGGTGTAATAAGAAATCTATTTCTATTAATATTGATCAATTTAACGTGCCGCTGGTTAAAGAAGTTAAATATTTGGGCTTATGGCTTGATCAGTCATTAAGATGGAATAAACACATTAATGAAACTATCAGTAAAGTGTCCAGATTTGTTCAATTATTTAAAGTTCTGGCAGGCAGTAGCTGGGGTGTACATCCAAAATATCTACGTACATTATACATTTCACTGATAAGGAGTCGCTTAGATTATGCTAGCTTCTTGTATGGGGATGGTTGTAGATCCAACTTGTATAAGTTGGAAAAAATTCAAAATTTAGTTATGCGCATTATTGGAGGATTTATTAGAAGCACACCTATCCATGTAATGGAAAGTGAACTTGGTTTACAACCATTGCATATACGGCGTCAATATTTATCTGGTAAAACTTTATTAAAAATTAAATCTAGAAATGATAATCTATTGGATATTTTAAACGAATTATCGATTGCATGTTCAGACAATAATAATCTTTGGCGTAGGAAGTATAAACCACTATTGATAGAATCTTATACATTGTTTAAGGATAAGGTGATGTTTTCTAGCGATGTCTTAGGGCGATATAGTCTGGATACTTGGATAAATCATATTAATCTAGTTGATGCTATTAAAACTAACATTCCATCTGTAAGCAGACCGAAAAATAAAATAGATAGAAATATTTTGGCTACCATTTGTAATGATTTTATTAGTGGGGGGTATACGAATTATTATAAGGTGTATACGGATGCATCCAAACACAATTATGGTCTTGGTGCCGCCTTTTATGATGAGCAGACTCTAGAGTTTATGAAGTTTAGAATAGCTGTGATAGATAATGTTAATATTTCAACCATGCATCTAGAGTTACTCGCCATTTTTGAAGCCCTGTCCTATGTCTACTCTCTTAATACTAAAAAAACGGTTATATACACTGATTCAAAGAGCGCCTTATACCACTTGGCTCAATGCACCTCTTCAGCAAGAGGTCTCCCTGCAGCCTATGAGGCTTTGAAAATAATCTATAATTTTCAATTAAGTAAAAGAGAAGTCATTTTGCAGTGGATTCCATCTCATACGAACATTATAGGCAACGATAAGGCGGATGAATTAGCGAGATTAGGTGCTTCTGACGGCATGGTTTTGAATATTATACCTTTCTTTACAGAATATCTACCATACCTACAAGGAACGATTCAGAATTTGTGGAAAGATTACTTTGATCGTAGATCTAGAGAGAAGGGTATCTGGTATAGAACCATGCAGTCGGAACCTCTAAGATGTCCTTGGATCTGTAAATGTGATTTTAAAAGACCCGAAATTGTGATTGCTTTACGTCTTCGCTCCGGGCACATTCCATTGAATCATTTTAAATATCTTATGCGTAAATCGAATACAATGAATTGTGCACAGTGTGGAGTGGTTGAGGATGTTTATCATGTCTTGATGGAGTGTGTCCGGAACCAAACTGAACGGAAAACAGCCCTACCAGATGACTATTTAACTAAGGTTGGATTTTGTAATAGCTGTCTAGCATTTCCGATGTCGGACAATGCAAGACAGCTATATAAGCTAGGTAATGTGTATTTAAATCAGAGCTAATTACATGTTTTTGAGGACATACGGAGCGACATAATCGACTTCCGACTAAGCTCCTTAAATAAAGATAAAAAAAAAATATTAGTATAGATTTAAAATTGTAAAGCATTAATTTGTAAGTGATTTTTCTATTATTTGAGTACATTCATAGAATGAAAAGTTTTCTGCTTGTTTATCTAAAGAACTGATAGAGCTGACAAGGAAAGAAATAAATTCTTCTTACACCCTTTTAGCTATTAACGGAAGAAAAATTGAAAAATATTTTTATCGACCACCTTTGCATTAAAAGGAAGCATAGCCGCATAGGACAACATTTCAACATGCTAATTTAGGTAGTTTGACTTGTGCATTACCTAATATATTGACTTAGTTAAACAATAATTCAGTCTAATTTTGTATTATTTATAAGATTATTTGAGGGCATTATAAGAAAACATTTTCTTATCTAAAATTGTGGCGCAAATTACGTGACATTATTTAGACAATTAAAATCATGACGAAGTCCAACAATTTAACGATGAAAGATGTTATTGTATTTTTTCTGTCAGCGCAGATAAAGCCTGCAAGGCACAATGAATTATTAACTTTCATTAAGGTTGAGTCCAATTAAAATTTGTTTTTAATTACCCTGTTAAAGGGTAAAAGATTAAGCTTGTGAAATTCAAACACTTCCGAACTCGGTTGTTTTATAAGTTAATGTTATCTTGAAGTTAGACTAGCTTGAGCATGCGGGTCTGATCGCATGACCCACGTAATAAGTTTTCTTTGAGATACCATTAATTATAATCCATCTCTGTACCAAATTTCATATGATGATAATATTTTGTAATAATACTAGCTTTCCGCCCGCGGCTTCGCCCGCTTTGTCTAAAACATAATAAATTATATACTAAAACCTTCCTCTTGAATCACTCCTTCTATTAAAAAAACCGCATCAAAATCCGTTGCGTAGTTTTAAAGATTTAAGCATACATAGGGACATAGGGACAGAGAAAGCGACTTTGTTTTATACTATGTAGTGATGATGATAACCATCATAAGAGGCCCGTGTCCCAGCATTGGGAACAAATATGAGCTGATCATGATGATGATTTTAATGAATTTATTTCATTCATTCATTCTTGTAAATATGAGTAAATGCATATCAATCAAATAATATATAAGTATACCACATTCACGATTTATTAAAATTAAGTTTGAAGTGAGTCGCAAATTTCCAAACTGATCAGAATAAATTGAACGTTAAAGTAACATTAAAATTACGCATACAACGTTAAGCTACCGTCAAATATATTCAAAAGTTTCGAATCTTCCAGAACTTTTAATAAACACGTTAGAAGTTTTAACAATTTATGGATATTATCGCCTACGCACAATTTACTTTTGCGTGTATTTGAGGAACTTATTAGATATTAATATACCTAATATCTTGTCTCAGTTTTTCTCGGTTGAATACGAATAAAATAAAGAAAACATAATATCCTAACTAGAAAAAGATGAGGCCCTAAAAATATTTTGGTGGAGTTGCTTTTAAGTTAAATCGAACGAACGAACGAACAGACACATAAACCATAGAAGAAAAAGAAAATGATGTCACTTTATAATATTACATAGTATAAATATACATTTAGACTAGTAGGAACAGATTACTTGCATAACATGCTCAATACGAATTAGGTACCTATGTATCAGTTACTAACTTTTGCTAGTAAAACCAATGTTAATAGGATATTTATAAAATTTTCTAAGTTCCTGTTTAATTTAACTTCATTTAATATTTTTAATATAAATGAATCGTTAATAAAACATAGCTTTTACAGCGAATCTTCCTTCTTGAAGCAACATTATAAATTATGGTAATTTATTCACGATCCAAGACTTGGAAATATAAAAAATTGCTTTGAATTTGCTATTTAAAATATTCGTTCGAGCCAAATGAGAACATGGCGGAATTGCAATAAATCGACTGAAAAAGAAGGAAAAATCTTAAAATGTGTAAAACGCGCCAACTTGCAGTTAATATTTTTAAATAGATATTGGCAAATATCAACCGTCTTCATGAATCAGATGTATCATGCAAGATAACATAAAATATATTTTGATGCTATCGTGTATTTAGTTCTATAGGTATTAATAATATTGATACTACACTACATAGTATAATACAAAGTCGCTTTTTCTGTCCCTTTATATGCTTAAATCTTTAAAACTACGCAACGAATTTTGATGAGGTTTTTTTTAATAGATAGAGTGATTCAAGAGGAAGGTTTTAGTATATAAACTATTAGGTTTTAGACAAAGCGGGCGAAGCCGCGGGCGGTAAGCTAGTAAAAGATAAGTTGAAAATGTTGTTAAATGTTGATTAAAATATGGAATAGTTCCTTTACCTAATTCAAAATGTCTCTGTAGCAAGCAACAAATAGGTCGTGTAAATATTCTATCTAGGTGTACTTTATTCGTCAATAAAAATTTAATACGATTCTTCAATTGAATTTACAAAGAAACGTAAACCATGATCACACTATTTGATTGGTAACTAGAGAAGTTGCTAAGGGTATTAATTTGGACAGAAAGTCGTAATGAATAGCACTAGTTCACGGTCTAGGCGTCCCCTTTAAATTGCTTTCACGTAAGATCTCTCACAGAGAAGGTTTTTGAATATAATACAAATACATAGTGGTATAGAAAAAATTGTTTAAATAAGAAAGAAAGAAAGAAAGAAAATAAATTTATTGCAAAAAACACAGCCAACAGCATAACAAAATTTAACTTAAGATTAGCAAACGGATACAGCCTCAGCAAAATGCTGCACAAAAACAGCGCTGATTTTCAGGCTGCACCGGCGGTTGAGGTCCGTCTTAATATTAAAAAAAAAAAAAATTAAGCGTATCTACTTAAAATAAATACATAATGAAGTATATTAATATTAATAATAAATAAATATAATAAATAGATGCATATATAATTTATGTTAGGGCAGAATATATATGTCATAAATATATATATATATATATATATATATATATATATATATATATATATATATACATATACAATAATACATATACATCGCAGGAAAGTCAAAACAGTACATTGAATACCGTTCTCATAGGCCATAGGTATATCATCACCCCAAGATCAATAGAAAGGAAGCTATTGGGTTACGGCGCGCCAGTCTTCGATTTGCTTTTGTAACAGAATGTCTTTTAATTTTCTTTTGAATGTCAAGAAGGATATATCCTGTTTCAATTTTAGAGGTGGCGGTAAGTCATTCCAGATTTTGGACGCGGCGTACTTAAAGCTACCTTTAAAGCCTGAGGTGTTATGCTTCGGTATCACCAACTGACTGGAATTCTTACTACGCGTATTGAGAGCGTGATAGTCGTCTATCCACGTAAGTTTATCGTAGAGGTATGCTGGTCGTCTTGCTTTAATCAGTCGAAACGCGAGTGCCGCTAGATGCAGTGTCCTTCTTTCTTTCATCTTAACAATTTTTTTGTCGTTTAGATACGGTGTGATGTGTGCTCGCCGGGGTATTTTGAAACAGAAACGAGCGCATGCATTTTGTACTCGTTGAATGGCTCGTTCTGTTTTCCCGTAAAGGCGTGGACCGTACACAACGTCACAGTTATTGAAGAGTGAAAGAATTAAGGACTCGGTAAGTAAAATTCGCACTTCTTCTGACAGATGCTCCCTGAAGCCATACAGAACCTTAAGCCTATAAAAAGCATTTCTAATCAATCCATCAACATGTTCCCGATACCTTAGTTGGGAATCTAATAAAATACCTAAATTCCTCGATACATCTGCCCTACCCACTGCATTATTGTCAAGGACGATATGGATATTATTCATTAGTATTTGTTGGCATTGTTGCTTAGTTCCAAGTACCATGTATTTTGATTTAGCGGGATTTAAGACTAAGGAATTCTTCTTCGCCCAGGAGGAAATAAGTTGCAGATCTTGATTTACCTGATCTATAGTTGGTTGAACATTTTTAGGATCCACATCGTAATATATTTGTGTATCGTCAGCGTAGAGGTGCACCCTGCCATATTTAACTTCTTCAACAAGATCTATTGTGTAAATAATAAATAAGAGAGGACTTAGTATCGAACCCTGCGGACATCTGCGGTTTACCTCCTTTATTTCCGACTGTTTTATTTGGCCCTGCGAATCAATACTGACGTATTGTTTTCGGTTAGATAGATAAGAAGTAAACCAGTTGCACGCTTCTTCGTTTACACCATAGTGCATAAGTTTCGCAATCAACAGGTCGACATCTATACAGTCAAAGGCACGAGTGAAGTCGAGTAATATTAAGAAGCTGCCCCTACCCTTATCACTATTTGACAGTATGTCGTCGGTAACATGAGCCAAGGCCGTTGCAGTCCCATGCCCTCGCCGAAAGCCAGATTGAACCTCGGGAAGAATACATTCATCCTCCATAAACTTGGTAAGTTGCCTACAAACTACCCTTTCTAATACCTTCGACAGAACGGGGAGTATACTGATAGCTCGAAGATCGCTGTAGTCACTTACCGTAGACTTTTTAGGCAGTGGTTTAATTTTTGCTAGTTTCCAGGTGTCTGGAAACTTCTGTTCTACGAGTGAGGCGTTTACAATTGAAGCGATTATAGGTAATGTTACCGGTAGTGTCATTTTAATCATAGCAGATGTTATTGCGTCATGTCCTGCAGCATTTGTATCAATATCTAAAATAATTTTATTCACTTGTTCCGCTGTGCAAGGCTGAATTCTAAAGGTGGCATCACTATGCCGAGAGTGTTTAAAATGATTGATATAGTTAAAGTCTTTTCCGTTTTGACTTGGGATCCGCGTAAAGAAGTCTACAATTTTATCTGGGTCGCTCACATGATTCGGCAGCAAGTAAGAATTTGAATCGCCTTTCACCGCAATCTGTTTTAGATATTTCCACAAAAATTTCGGTTTTTTATAATTTCCGTTGATGCATTGAGAAAAAAATGCTGACTTTTCTCGATCTATCGCAGTATTTACCGTATTTCTCAAATCTTTGTAGTATCTGTAGTGTATTCCTAATTTAGTGCGACGCGCTTTTGCCAGAGCCTCATTACGGAGATTTATCATGTACAGGTAAATTAGCTTGGAGAAATTTTTGCATATGTAGTGGTGTGTATATTACTCAGATCTTAGAGCGCGTTTCCACTATATCGTTCTGGCCTATACAAAAATGTTTCGATATCCTAACATTACTATTTAATTTTATACTTATTCCTAGCAACACTTTTGTTTTCAATAAAAACAAGTTTTTATTTGAAAGAAAATGGTTTTGACTTTATAAAAAAAAATATATCATTCAATTTTACGTCCTTGAGCAAACGACAAGGCGACTACCGTGAAACAATAAAATATCGTGTCCATAATAATTTGTTTCATAATTAATATTTGACCATAATAATTACGAAACAAAACAAATAAATAAATCGTCACTTGATAGTGGAAAGTGGAAACACGCACAAAACCAGAATAAACCAGTTTACGCTGTCCGCAGGTGCCACGTGCAGTCGTTTGGTACTGTTAGAACATAAAGCACATTTCATTCAAAAATTATAATTATTATGTACGTAGTTTAATTGATAAATTTTGTATTTGTTGATTGTTGTTATTATTTGTTATTATTGTTATAATATTTGTTGAAGTGAATTACAAATGAAAACTCAGATGTACTTAAAAACTACATTTAATAGCTAAAATGAGACTTTTACACCCATGTCTGCACGATGCAGACCGGAGTTAAAGAATGAATTTATACAGTTTAATAATTATAAAGACGTAAGCTTGGATGCTAACTAAGGGAAATCGCATCCACATTCTATTCCCGTGCGAACGGCGTATTCAGCAGTTTTGTATGAAGGCAGGGCCATAACTAGTGTTTAATTTGTGTGTAAGTGTTGTAACTTTATATTGTTAATTCAATATGGCTCCAGTGTTAAAACATGGTCGAGGCAAGCCTTTGACTTCTCAAACTAAAGAATTAAACTTTAAATGTCGTTTCTTTTTCAGGTTAGTAAATTTTTCATTTTAGTAACATTGTTAATGTAAAAGTTATATGTATGTTAAATGTGCAAATATTAAAATAAAGTCTCATCTTTTTCAGAGGAGAAACACATATAGTTTAATTTAAAATCCCTTATATATACAGGGTTACTTGTAAAACACCGGCAACCTCGCAGGACAAGATAGCTAAAATCATAAGTAACAACATTTCGACTTTTGATAATTTGTTAGATTTTATTTTCATACAAAAATAAATATTCATTTAATTTTCCGTCTGAATATTATAAACTCTACGCCTCCCAAAAATTACGTAAACAAAAAACGAACGAGAGGGGGAAGGGGGCGTCGCGTCGTCCATCCGATAATTAATAGAACATAGACTTACAAATGTAAGGAGAGTACAATAAAAGTTTAAAAAATCATTTAAAAATAATTTATTGCGTTATGCCAAAAGTCGTAGAACAAATGTTGTTACTTATGATGTTAGCTATCTTGTCCTGGTTGCTGGTGTTTTACAAGTAACCCTGTATAAAATAAAAACTAAAAATAAAATGTTGTTTTATTTTATTTGCTGACCATACACTACTACAAACGCAAAAATTTCTCCAAGCTAATTTACCTGTATATTCTAATGAAACTTGTTTTAGAAGCAATTTTTATGCCAATTTGAAACGCCATTGAAAAATACGAATAAGTTCAGACATATAAAATCTGTATAGTTTTGGAATTACTAAAAAAAAACAAACGTTAATTTGGCTTTACAAGAAATACCATAGATACATATTATACAAGAACTAGCGACCCGCCCCGGCTTCGCACGGGTGCAATGCTGAAACTAAATACACTACAGAAAAACTGTGAACGTTGTATATAAAAACATAGCGGCCCACTCCGGCTTCGCACGGGTATAAAATATATAGCCGGGCGGCCGGCCGGTACCGCCGCAAACGCTACGTCCCGCAATTTTTAAATCTGTAATATCTTCGAAAATATTCACTTAAATCATACGGTGTAAAGGGCCATATAGATCTATATTAAATGAACAATGTATTCAAGGTATTTAATTGGTTAAGGATTAATGCTGTATTGGTTAAAATCGCTTCGAAAATTAGCCATTATTTGTCGTAAAAAGTAAATGACGAAAAAAAGTTATTGTGGGTTATCCATAAGAGATAGACATATACCATCACGGACTTTTCTGTAGACCTTTTCAATGTGTACAATACTTAGTACATTATTTTGATAAAACTCGTAGGGTTCAGCCTGCCTTTGCAATGTAAGTGGAAAAAATGTAATTTTTTACGACATCACATTAGAAACCTCAAAAATAACAGTACTTCTCCACTATCTAATGGATGTTATTATACATATAAACCTTCCTCTTGAATCACTCTATCTATTAAAAAAAACCGCATCAAAATCCGTTGCGTAGTTTCAAAGATTTAAGCATACAAAGGGACATAGGGACATAGGGACAGAGAAAGCGACTTTGTTTTATACTATGTAGTGATAACAATAATAATATAATAGTTGCAACGCTAATTTTCATAGGCTTCTTCCAAACCTTTTCTAGTAATTTTAAAAACATTCCTAATAATAACGCCAATTAAAAATAATCACGATACTCTGCGTGTGCGATACCACTAAAATTGCCTCAAAGAGCATTTCTCGTGTCCATGTCGAGGCGATATGACTGCAGTGATCCCTATTCATTTATATTGTTATCTACATTGACTTTAAGGGCTAATAATGTAGCTGAAACGATATATTACTGAATCTACTGAATTAAGGGCTGATTTTTCGTATAAAATCGTCGAATAACGTATTAAACTACCATTTAAAAAATGTATTCTTATTGCCCGTATTTGTCAGTTTACAGGTGGCATTTTAATATTATCGTGTAATACTTTATTGGACGGGTAAGTTTTATCCAAGGATTGAAAAATCGGCCCTAAATTTATGGATAAAAGGCCCTAAATTTAAAGAAAAAGTTATTTTATATATTAACTAGCTGTCCCGCGGACGTTGTTCTGCCTTTCTCTTATCACTTAGAGGCATGAAAAATAGATGTTAGGCGATTCTCATATCTAAACAATAGGCATACAAAATTTAAGAAGACTCGGTCCAGCCGTTTTGGAATAGTAACTATGGTAGCTAACATTGCGCTACGAGAACTTTATATGATATAAAGATAACGTTATGTTATAGACTTAATCGTGAATGTAACAGAATAGTAAGAAATATTATGATACAGCACAATGGGCAGCCTTATCACAAAGTCGTGATCTCTACCAGGCAACCACGGCAAACAATTTTGATTGATTATGTAATAGTATACGTATTGTGTAAGTTCACATTTTCCTATACAATACACATTTCCTTTTCAAAAATTATTTTGACGTAGTAACAAAACTGTAATATGGAATAGATAAAATTAAAATTTCTACAATTTTTGTACAACATATCGTAAAATAGATGGAATAAACTTATATCACGAATGCCTAGTTTTTTAGTCTGTTCTATTTCACAGAAATTTCACAAATATTTCTCTTTTAGCACGGAATGTTTATCTAAATAGTGACATACATCGTCGGGGTTTTTATTCGAAAAATATTTTCACTGGAACAAATACTTCGTGTTGGTGTGTGTAAATGTTTGACCGGGTTGTAACCGATCTTTATTCAATAATTCTAAATCAATATATTCCTTTGTTTATCGAAATTGAGTTGTTTTGTTTGGTTAAGGATTGTTTTTATTCTTACAACGGTTTAGGGAATCTGGCGGAATAATCCAAAAGATATTATGTTCTTACCCTTTACGAGGTACCGCCTCCTTGGTACAGTGGTTGACGCGTGAGCGTAGCACCGAGGGGTCCTGGGTTCGATTCCGGGTGGAGACGAAGAAAAAAAATGTCTCGGTCTGGCAGGACACAGAAGGCTGATCACCTACTTGTCCCTAAAGAAAATCGATCAGTGAAACAGGTGTATAATGCATCTGCAACTTACCCCACTAGGGGACATGGGACTTCACTTTTATTTACGAGGTAAGTTTAAGTCAAAACTTATAAGAATTTTATTTAATACATTTTTTTTTTATTTCAGCGACTTTAACATACACTAATATTAGTTAGTATGATATAATAAAAAATCATATATTCCGTAAGACTACATCAATTTCAAAGGTAATTTTATAAGTGTGTTGACATTATATTAGGGCTCGTCTGCTATCAAATGAAAGACCTCGTAAAGTGGCCATTAATGGCATAATTAATTGAGTTTAAGTACCTACAGTTTATGCTTTACTAAATTTACTATTGATTTATGTATAGCTACGCCCCGTGGTTTCATCTGAACAAAAAATTTCATCAACATTAGACGTGCGAGGCAAGAAAGCCATTTTTCTAGTTGAAGTCTAGATATTTTTGGAATTCAGGTATAACATGAATTTTTCAATATTTAAGTCAACGCAGTAGTTCAAATTGACGTTTTTAACACTTTACAGCAAGGTCACGGTTTCACCCGCGTGCCTCTGCTCTTAGCATGATGATATACAGGGTGTCCCACTATAGGTATACTAAGCGTGAAGGGACTTGTAGTTTTGCATACACTGATCACGTAAAAAATACTCACACAAAAAAATTACGTTAAATTTTTTTTGCTAAATTTTTCCTTAAAATCCATGTCTTCTCTATTTTCGCGCAGCCGGCATATACCGCTTCGCTAATGTGAGCATTTTATCAATGAAAAAATAATCTTAAAAGAAAGCTCACGTGCGGGTGGCAAAGTTACTTGTTAGGGGTCTACACATAGTTTTAAGAATTCATCTATTTGAAAAAAAAGATGCGTCTGGAATTTAATAAGTATGTTTTACGTACTCAGCGTATGCAAAACTATAACTTCCTTTAAGCTTAGTATACCAACGGTGAGACACCCTGTATAGCCTTTAGGTATAGCCTTCCTCGATGAATGGGCTATCTAACACCGAAAAAATTTTTCAAACAAACAAACAAACTCTTCAGCAGCTTTATAATATTAGTCTTATATTAGTATAGATAATTGTATGTACTATTCATTCTCTATAAATAATTCTTTGTTATTAGGTAGGTACTTAACTTCTTCTAATTGTGTCTGTATTAAAATAAATGGCTTTTTGTTGATTTATATGCAAAGGAAATATCTAAACGTTCTAGAATTTTCCATTTCCAAGCCGCAAACGTTGACATATTGGTACTATTAATATTTCTGAATAATTTAGCAAATTTAATGCATAATTTATGCAAAGCAAGCTATTGTGGGCACTTGATGTTGAACACGTGTTCTGCTGCTTCTTGACGTAGTAAAATATTCATAGGGTTGCTGTGGGTGCGTTTCCACCAATCATATTCATTGAGGTCAATGAATGGTATATGGAAGAATGTGTGCTGTGGATATGTGCTGAGGCTGGTTACGAGTGGTGTATGATGTAACGATTGTCCGTCCCGTTTGTCTTAGCGACATTCTAACACTGCTGCTTCTTGATTATTTTAATTACGTCAAGAAGCCCCATGAATATATTGCTCTGACAATTGGCACAGGGGCGTCCACACTGATAAAGCTGGTTCGTGCAATTGCTTCGCGAGGCTGCTCGCTCTGTGTAGACCCGCCTTATTTCTAGCTCAAAATTAGAGAAGTTTTTGTAGGCAACCCTATTTCGATTGAAATAATGAAATGGGTGGAGCAACCCTAATTCTTTATAAGTAGCTTATTGGAAGTTTGAGAGCAATTCTTACTTTTTAAAGTAGATTTCGATTTTCAATTTAATATTATATAATATGTCCTATGCAATTTATTATGTTAATAAAAGTTATTTGAATTTTTTGTGAATCACAAGCAATATTATTAAAAAGTCGCTAGCATTTATCAATGTATCTCATTATTATGGTAAATATATTACGTGAAATTAAAATACAAAATTTAAAATATTTTAAAAGACTAACTACTGAGTTTCTTGTCGGCTCTACTCCGTAGAAATTGTTGAAACCGAACCGGTGCCGTTTGTCTTAGCGACATTCTAACACTGCTGCTTCTTGATTATTTTAATTACGTCAAGAAGCCCCATGAATATATTGCTCTGACAATTGGCACAGGGGCGTCCACACTGATAAAGCTGGTTCGTGCAATTGCTTCGCGAGGCTGCTCGCTCTGTGTAGACCCGCCTTATTTCTAGCTCAAAATTAGAGAAGTTTTTGTAGGCAACCCTATTTCGATTGAAATAATGAAATGGGTGGAGCAACCCTAATTCTTTATAAGTAGCTTATTGGAAGTTTGAGAGCAATTCTTACTTTTTAAAGTAGATTTCGATTTTCAATTTAATATTATCAGACATTCGCCAGTGAGAGGCCGGCATCGGCGTGTTTCGCAACAGATAGAAGACGAAAAAGCAACAATTATAATATTTTTTCAACGGTCAACACCTATAATTATAATAAGGTGTCATAAACACAATTTGACCTAATTTGCATGATAGAATTAGATTGCGAAAAACAAAGCATTTCAATTATAACTGTTTAGTAATCTATAACTATAACTATTTCTGATCTATTTTTCTTACCTCTGATCGATATGATGGGCGAATGATCAAAACACAAACCGTTTAATATAATTTATTAATCACTATTCACTATCAGTTAAAAGTTTAGTTCTAAATGAACAGTATCGTTAAACGCAAATAATACCCACGAAAGTAGTATTTTCAATTAGTATGTGAAACCAGATAATGCCTGTGTTGTTTATGTTTCACCTGAGGTTTAATTTCAGTAACTCAAACACAACTCAATATTAGATTAAACTCAACATCTGTGTAAATTCAGTTTACATGCTAAAAGTGGTTTAGTTCGCGAAGGTGTTATTTTATATTTGATATTTAGTTTTATAGTATCCAAATGCTTTATAATTAATGAGACTTTAAAAAATATAAAAGAATCAAATCGCATTGAATGAATTAAGCATACACGATAACCAATTAAAACTTTTATTTTTTTATCATTTAAATCTGTTGTTAAAAAAGCTTATTAGGCTTTTATAATAAACTAGCGATCCGCCCCGGCTTCGCCCGTGGTACATATTTACGTTTTCTCTACATAAGAACCATCTTCGTACTTCAAGGAATGTAATAAAAAAAGAATTATCGAAATCGGTCCACCCGTTCACATAAACGCAAACACTCTAATTTTATGAGCGTATAACTATATCAATATTTTTTCCACTCGCAAATACATATAAATTTAAATTTAAACATATAAATTACAAATTACTATTCCGTAGGTATGATTGAACGGACATAACTTACAAATGTTTATTATAATACGATTTTTATGAACATACAATTATGTTGGGTCAGCTGAATTCGAATAACATTAATATATATTGTATTGGAAATAGTATCGAATTCAAAGCTTTGATGAACGTGAAATAATAAATTAAGAGATATTATCTTTTCATACGAATAATACGAATATTGTTTTTTCGTGATAGGTTATCTTTTTATTGAGCTTTGACATAGAATATTTTTACATTTGCATCAAATGTTCAATCAATACATTTTTTTTTTTTTATATTTAAATTAAATAATATAAATGCCAAAATATTGTATCAATTAGATACGGTCTATACAAATATACAGATCCTTTGAAGTTAAGTAAAGTTGCCATTATTAAAATATAGTGTATACTAGCGGTCCGCCCCGGCTTCGCCCGTGGTACCTACATGTTTAAACTATCCTATCTCTCAAGTTGGATCGAACTGCACATGGTGTGCGAATTTTATTATAATCGGTTAAGTGGTTTAGGAGTCCATTGAGGACAAACATTGTGACACGAGATTTATATATCTATATATATTAAGATAAGAATTCGATACATGAAGACCACGCAATCAAAGCAGCGGTCAAAGCTAGTAACATCATAAAACCAAAATACATTCTTATAAAACCAAATCATTAATGATGAATATCGTCTTTAAATCCATTGATTGATTTATGTGGTAATACGAGTTAAAAATAGTAAGACATAGTAAGTATTATGGGTTGGACGAAAATAAGTATTGTTTGTGAGTCATCTTTTAAACATGAATATAGTAAGCACGGATTCGACTGTATAGTTTTGAGTAGATGAACTGTCAAGATTTTAATTACACATCACATTATATTGAAGAAAAGAAAGGAAATGATGATAGTTTTGTTGCATGGTCCAAGAAAAAACGTAAAATTTTTAAGGGTAAGAAATTTAACTTTATTTTTTATAGCCTTAGGTACATTCTTTGTAAGCTAAGGTTATGATGAAGAAGATGAATATGTATAGAAATTGATTTAAAAAAAAGCGTGTGTGCTGAGTACACAATATGTCAGAAGTGAAGTTCTTTGGCAAGATTCAAAGATATCAAAATCGTCGTCTACTCCATGAGATGACGGTATTGCCATGACGCGACCTTCTGAAATTCTGGCGTTGTTTTTTTTTAATTTCGCTAATTTTTCATCGCCAGCTTTACAGACCTCTAAAGAAGTTTCACTTCAATAAAAGGTGGAACATTTCATTGTTTATTTCTTAGGTTTATTTCATATAAATAAATATAAACAAAGTTTAACTATTCAGGTTATTTCCAAGTGGTGCAAAAAACAAACAAACACAGAGATTACTGAAATGAAATATTTGATAAAACGAAATATTGCAAGCGAGATTACGGACACAGATAATATATCTGTTTAATCAATCATACGTTTTAATTTTATGTGACATTTAGGTCCTATGCAATTTATTATGTTGATAAAAGTTATTTGAATTTTTTGTGAATCACAAGCAATATTATTAAAAAGTCGCTAGCATTTATCAATGTATCTCATTATTATGGTAAATATATTACGTGAAATTAAAATACAAAATTTAAAATATTTTAAAAGACTAACTACTGAGTTTCTTGTCGGCTCTACTCCGTAGAAATTGTTGAAACCGAACCGGTGGTAAATGGTTAATGATATGTAATATTTAAGACTAACATAATACTTACCTATGTATATTTATCCTCTATAATATAATTCATCCTGTCCCTCCTTCAATATTGTCTTCATGTATTTAATTCTGCTCTGAGATTATCAAATACAACATCATCGTAATTAATTGTTATATCCTAAGCCTAAAACCTACCTTTATTATCTATGTTATACATAATTAATTATTTAATATCTCATAGCGAACTAGTTTTCCGCCCACGGCTTCGCCCTTTAGTTAAAGCAAAACCCGTGTAGTTCCCGTTCCAGTAGGATTATCGGGATAAAACCTATCCTACGTCCTTTGTCATGTCTCAAACTATCTCTGTACAAAATTTCAACTAAATCGGTACAGTAGTTAGGACGTGAAAAACAGGCAGACACACAAACAGTTAGAGCTACTTTCGCATTTATAATATGTATTAGTAGGTAGTTCAAAATAATTTCAAGGTGATTAGAAACATGTCAAAATTAATCACATGAGATTAATTGAAAGTGTAGTTAATCGATATTTGTTACTAGTTAGGGTCCTTCATTAAAATGGATAGAGCGGATCAAACTTTTAGAAGCTCCAAGTATTAATAGTGTAGAACGTATATTGCTAGTTTGAAATTTTTATATCGAATAATATCATGAAAATTGCAATTTTGTTTATTTTATAATATTCTAGAGCGATTTGAAAAAACGAAACGAAAAGGTGCGCATTTTTGACTAAATTTAGAGAAATATCAGAAATAAACAGCATAATAAATATGGGAGTTAATCTTTTAATCAACTGCATTAATTTAAATTATTATTATTGTGTTACAAGCGAAGCCGGGGCAGAAGCCCCGGCTTCGCCCGTGGTATATGTTTACGTTTTTTTTTTAATTATATGGATTACATTATTAAGATTAATCAGTTTAATTTCGCGACATTTTCTCGAACATAACATTTTATTACCATCCAGGCAAATAAATACAATACAATTTAACAAAAATAATAACACGAAATACATTGGGTAAGTGTATACCCGTGACAGGGAACTGGCATGACTAGAGAGAGAAATCAGACAGAGGACTGACACCTATACATGAGCATGGAGTCAACTACCGAGATTAATCCAGAGATGTAATCTTAATATTGTCTTGTAGTATATTCTTAGTTCATATTCTTACACTGTACCTTAGTTAATTTGTATTTTAGAAGATTAGGCATGTGAATTGAATTGAGTTTGAAAGCTGTATAATGTAGCTTGATCAAGGTTAGATATTTTTATTAAAAAATGTGACTACAATAACGTCAATGTCATATGAAATCATCTTTACTGTGTTTCAAATAATAATAAAAAATTGTTTCATTTTTGTATTTGTTTTCCTTTGTTAATAATGTCCTTGTAATAAATGTGTTTCCTTGTTCTTCTTCCTGATTGATTTAAGTTTCGCCTGCAGATGACACGCACCGCTAGAGGATTTGTTTATGTAAGCGTAAATAACAAATAAACCGGCTTTTAAACCAAGTGCTATAATATTATTTATATTATTTACTGACGTAAGAATAGTTTCAATAAATAAAGTTGAAATAATTTTTAAATCTTATGATATTTGTTCTTTACTTTCAATTGCTTGGATGCTGGATGCAGAATGTCTCTGATTACAAATGGTTGCATTGTTGTTATTAAATCTAAAATATTAAGTATGTACTTATACTTGAAAAAAAAAAAAAAAATTCATCCAATGATTCATTTGAGTAACTCGAAATTCTCTGTCAACTTACACTATCTAATAACTTCAAGCGTAATGAAGTTAGCGCCTTTGATCTGGACCTAGTCCCTCATGACTGGATGGAACCTGGTTCAAGCGTTCTTAGCACGGTCGATTTAAATCGTATGCAAATCAAATGGGACTTGAGGATGTCGCCTTGTCAGGGGACTGATGCATTTCACACCTGTTCTACTGAATAATTTGCTTTAAGTGATAGCAAATAACGTGGCAAAGGGCACATTGAAAAAGAAGAACTACATCATTGTAAAGAAATTATCTTACTGTGGCGGAAATTGTGAAAATTGAAACTTACGTAGGACAATTTTAAATTAGTTGACTAGTACCTTACCGCTAGTAGTTGAGTCGTTTTCAAAATAATTGTACATTACTACAAAATGTTTGTCCCCCTAAAAAATCTTCGAAAAAAATATGGTTACGACTGAAATAAATCATTGTTAAAGTTTTACAGACTAAACTTAAGCATACTGCATGTCATTTCTGATAAAAAGCAATGAATTGCGATTCAAATCCTTACATAAGTTTAATGTGAAAATAAAGTAACAAAAAAAACACCATACATTTTTTATTGTCCCCCATGTGGACAATGAAAACCAATATTTTTATCAGAATTTTTGTATGAAACTACCTAGTTTTTTGTATCATAATTAAAAAGCAATGTTTTAAGTGTTATATCTGATAGATTAAACTATTTAAATTACCTTAAATAAACGAAGAATGACATATTATAAAAATGTCCCTATCAATCGTTACAATTTCGTGACACTGATTTATTGACATAATTAACCAACTTCTTGTATCACAAAGAGGAGGAATCTAACTCTAATCATTGGCAACACTAGTCATGTCACGAAAAGTAAGGTCACATTAACGCGCCGCCATTTTGTTCGTCGTCCAGACACTGAAGAAGTCCTGTAGTGTGCTGTGCAAAAAATTTAGTTACATTTTCCTAACGACGTATTCTCAACAAAAGTAAGTACATTTTGAAGAATTCACCTACCGCAATTGTAATATACTTATATTATGACTAGAGTAATAGATTACACTTTCAATCTAATGGTAAATGTGATTATGTTTTGTGTAAAAGTATTTCTTAGGTTATTTTTTATATGTTACTGACGAACAATTTCTTGACATTTACTGACGTCAGTAAATTGTAGACGGTAAAGCTGTGGTCTCATGTGTAAAGTATGAAAATAAGATATTAAAATGTGTGTTAAATTAATGTAACGAATAAAAATAAAGGAGAAAATCAATAAATCTCTCAAGATTATTTTTTTGTAACTACAGGCCATACTTTTTTAAACCATGATGTAGGGTTAGTAAAGTCGGGCTTAGGGACTTGACTTTTCCTGGGATCTGATAACTTTTTTATAGTGAAAGCGGATCAGTGAGTCTTGGCCTCCAATTTTACAAGTGGTTTCTGATGGGATAACGCTTGCCTTATTGCATTTAGTGTTGATCGCTTTTCCACCCACACGAGTGATGCTTACTTTTGTTTTTATTTTTATTCAAAATATATCCAACAGCTTTTTTTAGTTTCAGAATGCCGCTAACCGGTGCCGAACGGCAAAAAAATACATTGAAAAACTAAAAAAAGCAAAACCCTGAAAAATATGAAAAGAAAAGGAAAAAACACCTCGAGAAAGTGAAACAAAGACAAAGAAAAATATCAGATCTTAATGACAGTGAAAAAGAAGCTCGAAGACAAAAATGGAAAGAAGCTAATGATAGAAGAAAAGAAAAGGAAAAGCAAACAGAAAATTATAAAAATTGATTGTTTGTTGATTATTTTGTAACTAAAAAAAAAATGTTGTGTGGTTTTATGAAACCACGGTAAAAGTGAAACTGTTCGAACGGTTCCGAACACTGCTTTGTGTAGCGCATGTCGCGTGTCGGTCGGCTGCCGAGTAGGTATACCTACTCGGCAGCCGCGATACACGCGACATGCGCTACACAGACCAAAAAGTTTGAGACGATGTAATAAAAGTTTCACTTTAATATATATTTTTTTAACTACTGACATCTTACTTTTTTATATGTAATATTACCTTATTCTGAATACAGCCTTACTTTTACAACTTCCTGACATTTCCTAACGAAACAGTTTACTGACAATTTCGTGACGTACAAATATTTTGAAAATGACTCGGTTACTTACCGATTTTTATTCATATTGATTCAATAGATTGCACAATAATATAACTTATGTATTAAAACATTTATTATTAAATTTACTAGGTACGAGTAAATAAAAAAAAACACTGTGATAATGGTGAATGCTTTTTAATGCGAAAATGTGAATAAATATAATTTCATTCACTAGTTATGTTATAAATTTCATAATATTTAAGATTATTTTTCCGACCCAAATATCGACCAATAGAATTGCACCATTCGACGTCACGTGGTACAACCTACATGGTATTATACTGATAATTTTTTGAAAATTTTCTCTGGTCGTTGACGTCAAACTGACAGGTTGAATTCAATTGTGAAATTATTGGCCGACATTTGGGACGGAAAAATAATCCCCCGAATACCACACGAGCTTCAAAATTATCTGGCATTTCCCTCAAGGTTCCCTGCAAACAAATAAAGTCGACAAGTTTTTCAGGAAAAATCACTCGCGCTTCGCGCTCGTGATTTTTTAACCTTGACTAAAAACTTGACTCCTTCATTTGTTTGCAACGAACCTATCGGAAAATACCCGATAATTTTGAAGCTCTTGTGGTATTATAAGTGATTATTCTTGTTATGTTTTCCGTGTTAAGAAAATTGATAAAACCTGAAAATGCCTTCGGCTATCGGTCAGAACGGGTATTTCTCAGAAGTAGGTTTTATTTAAAGATTACGTTAGAAATATTCTTTACTAAGAAATATAATCGCTCTTTCATAATATTTACTGTATCATAAAAATGTGAAAAATAATTTCACATAACTTATAAAGGTTATAATTCAGAAAATCTTTTCATGGAGCATAAATACATATATACGTATGAGCATAAATAACTTCAAGTGTACTACAAATACAAATAATATCATACTTTATAATAAATAATTCTCATGTGTATTTATAACTTCGTTTATATTTTACTACGAATAATTTTTTGTGAAGTGAACCTTCCTTAGACGTGTTGAGAGTAAAATTTTAAGGTCGCAACATGACAATACGTCACGTCATGGAGCAAGGCGACGATTTTGGTATCTTTGAATCTTACCAAAAAAGTTTCACCTCTGACTGTGTGCTTGGCACACACGCTCTTTTTTCTTTAAATTGTGAAAAGTTATATATATTATTACGATATTATAACCTAGTTTATAAACTACGCTATTTTAGTAATAGTAGCAGAATATTAGAACTCAAGGCATTCAGAGTAAGCCTTGTTTACTCAAGTTTCCTAACTTACCAATATACGCCCTAGTTTCCTTTACAAGTCATTTAAATGCATTGACAAGATTAATGTATGTTTTACTACACAAATCATTCTATATGGAAATTAATATTCATTTTGGCATCAATGTATTGATAACAGTAGCTGCTATTAAACCATAAACACTTTCTATTGTTTATTAAATGTAACTAAAGAGGCAAAAAGTATAAATAATCATTTTTACCTTTTTACTGTGTATTTATACCGGTACGTACATATCAAGATTCAACAACAAATTGGCTGTTGTAAGGCAATTGAAAGCCTTTTAAAAAGCCTTCCAGTTGGTTCCATTTACTTTGTCAAGTTCTGACCATTTGAAAGCGGTTTAGTTCTTTGAAAATATTTTTTTGAAGCCAGTCAATAAAAATGGCATTTTACAATTAAAAATGGCAATTTACTTGCAAAACAAAACGTCTATACGTGGAAAGAATAGACAAACATACCTTGCGTATTATATTATATGTTGATTAATATGTGTTGTCTATCCTAAACAAATGAAACTTTGAAATTCAAAACATCCGTCATAGAGCAGGCTCCAAGGAGATGTTCGTTTGCAAAAATAGCGGACCTAAATCTGACTTCTGATATATATAGTATAGATCCCAGACATCCTATAGACAGATGTTGCCAACCAGTTTTGTGGTCCCCCTCCCCCCATCCCGGTAATTAAATATGGCATACAAAGAAAAAAATAAAAATTTCCAAAACATGCCGTGTGGGGTATCAAATGAAAGAGCTTATTGAGTAGATCACGAATATATAGCATACTATAACATTTCTTACACTTTCTCTAAGATTTTTTAGAAAATTTACGAAAATGCTCCATTTTTGAGTTAACTTTAAACCACTATAGATTGAAAACTCATGAATATATTTTTTAAATTATTATTTTAAATAATTAACAATAGTCCATTGTTTACGATTCAATAGTTCGTAAAATAATATAAGTGAGCTATATGTATGTGGTGGATTTGATGACCCCACAAAATGTTTTAAATTGCAAGGCGCAACTTTCACTGAAGTTACCGATTTGAAATCTAATCACACAGAGGCTGATTCAAGAATGTTCTGCCATATTTTTCATTCTGTCAAACACAACGACAGTGCAGAGATAATTATTCTAAGCCCTGACACCGATATTTTTGTATTAGGCCTTTATTTCTGGCATAAACTTGAAAATATACTCGCCATCTTTGAATGTACCCCCCACTCCCCCATACAACTATTTCACTGTACGAACTATTGAATCGTAAACAATGGACTATTGTTAATTATTTAAAATAATAATTTAAAAAATATATTCATGAGTTTTCAATCTATAGTGGTTTAAAGTTAACTCAAAAATGGAGCATTTTCGTAAATTTTCTAAAAAATCTTAGATAAAGTGTAAGAAATGTTATAGTATGCTATATATTCGTGATCTACTCAATAAGCTATTTCATTTGATACCCCACACGGCATGTTTTGGAAATTTTTATTTTTTTCTTTGTATGCCATATTTAATTACCGGGGTAGGGGGAGGGGGACCACAAAACTGGTTGGCAACATCTGTCTATAGGATGTCTGGGATCTATACAATATATATCAGAAGTCAGATTTAGGTCCGCTATTTTTGCAAACGAAACTCCACTGAGAGTCCGGTCTATCAGGCGCAGGAATTTCTGTAAAATTCTCACAAATTTCATAAACATTATGCTAATGGGCGGCGCTTGTGGAATTTTAATAATAATAAATTAAAATAATTTCCGACAACGCATTCAATAAATTTGCCTCCGATCGTTTTGCATGGAAAATAATATTATGTTCTCCGTGAAAAAAAATGTCCAGTGTTTAATGTTGGTAACTATACCTGATGATAAATGCTTTCTCAATATAGCAAGAATCTAGAAAAATACACTTTCTAGCGATATGATCTTCAATAATTGTTCTAATTTATACCTCGGGTAAGTTTTATTATTAAGCTATTGCATAGCTTCTATCGCGGGCCTTGAGCGCGGGGACCGAATCCAGAAATTTAGTAACGAAAAACCTCACGCTCCCCACTCCGACGGGCGCGGAGGTGTGGCTTGAAGGCATAGCATGCAATAGCTTTACCGCGGCAGTCCCCGAGTGCCACACGTCTTTTTTTTAATATTACATTAAAATACGGTTTATATAAGACTAGCTTTCCGTCCGCGGCTTCGCCCGCTTTGTCTAAAACATAATAAATTATATACTAAAACCTTCCTCTTGAATCACTCTATCTATTAAAAAAAAAACCGCATCAAAATCCGTTGCGTAGTTTTAAAGATTTAAGCATACATAGGGACATAGGGACATAGGGACAGAAAAAGCGACTTTGTTTTATACTATGTAGCGAAGTATTTCAAGAACACGATAAACTTTTATAATAGGTACTAAAAAAAAGCCTCTACGTTATCATAAAAATTTAGTCTGTCGCGTCAAGGGATACCAATAAATACATTTAAACTGACTGACAAGACGAAAATAAGTTCAGCGAAACTATTAAAGAATTGAACAATTTAGCAAAATATACGACAAAAGAGTGACAGGTCCTACGCCTTTTTCTTGTTTTACTGTTCGAAGGGTGATAGTTTGCAGGGAAAAGTTATTTTGGCCGAGCTTCGGAGAAGTGTCATTTACAGATAATCGCTTATAAGGTTTAGGATTTATCTTTACTAAAAATGAAAATATATATTTTTCTTGCTATATCTTTTCGACGTCTTTTCTTACTATTTTTAGAGAGCAATTTATATATATTTTTTTTTACGCTAGATAGGGAAGCGCTTGACCTTAATCCCGCCTGATGGAAAGCTAAGATGCGGTCTAAGATGGTACGCGCTTCACTAGGGAAGCGCGTACCATCTTAGACCAGGTACCGGTTCACTCTTCGCTTGAAGACCCCCATATTGTACTCGTCGGGGAACACAGATTCAGGAAGCGCGTTCCAGTCCCTTGCGGTTCGAATGAAGAGTGGAATCGAACCGCTTAGTCCGGGTACATGGAACGTCCACCATATGGCGATGCCTAGAATCTGTGCGCCTCGACGATCGATGGAAGAACGGGGATGGCGGAACAAGTTCGTGTAGTTCCGCAGCGCACTCACACAATATTTTTCCTTATCAAGAAATTATTGACAATTAAATAAATACCTATATTTAAAAAAAAAACTTTAAATTTTGTAGTCAATTACAACTAGGTTTTAGAGAAGATACATTTTGAAGATTTAATTTGCCGCCAAATTAAAGAATATGCCATCGTAAACATCTTGCACAGTTGAGTTAAATTGATGCGTAATGAAATTTCTGTTTTATTACGAAAATGCAATTAACGAAGTTTGGTAAGTTTGTTACTACTAACTTACACCTAAACCACTTAGGTAATACAAAAGGGTTGTTTCGGGAATCTTACATTATCAAACACACAATATAAGAAAACAAAGCAAAAAGTATCTATAGGTAAATACCATTATATATAGGTATTATTACTACGTATAGAGAGGACACCACGAACAAAATCTGTGCGACAAGCGCGGCGGCGCGGGGCGGTTAGTGAGGGATATTCTGCCTCTTATTACTTATAAATCAAAACCAATCAATGTAACAAATAAATATTGTTTATCTTATTAAAAAAAATATGAATAAACTTATCAATTAAAACCAATCAATGTAACAAAAAAATTGGTTTGAGACGATTGACTCTAACTCGTGTTACAAATAGTGTTGTAGCGATGTCCTCTCTAGTACGTAGTACATAGTAACTCAATGGAAAATACAATATTACCACAATATACAGATACAGTACTCCAAAAGTAATAATGCGCATAGAAATCTTCGTCACTGTTCGGCAACTGTCATATTCCCGGAGCGTCCGAAGATGATAATATATATATATAGAGTGGTTAAATGCATTTTCTTCATGCATAATTTAGTCAAATTATGTGTTTTGTGCTAAAAGAGATTAATATTTATTTCTAAGTAACGATTTTGTTTCGATAATTCCTTGTAAGTAAATAGCGAGGATAACCTCACGATTAGTCTTTGTTGGATTGATTTACTTGGAAAATTTTATAGTACTTTAAAAGTGTCTTACTGAAGCTGGTGTAATGATGGAAGAAAAGAAGGTTAAAATAACACAAAATTTATATTGTATAAAATATGGTTTTCAAACACAGGTTTACATTTAAACCATATAAATCTAATCATTAAAATCTAAGTTCAAAAGTATTTACAGTACTGATCATTCTTCAATATTATGACAATTACATAAAAATAAAAATAAAAACAATCAAAATCAGGGATTATCTTTATTTCCGACATTTTAGATACATCGGAACTTTCATTTTCACTTTCCCTACTGCCATCACCTGTGTAAATCATTTCATCGATTAATTCAATTCACCTTTAAAAACAAAACCAAGAAGGGTTTGTAATAGCAGCTCTATATAATTCCACATAGAGAGAACACGTGCAGTCACCACCAATATTTAAAGACGACTGACGGAATTTTGAGTTTTTTGACTGACAGGCTACCGTCACCTACCGCCCGTATTGTTTTTGATTGTGTATGACCGTGAATTGACTTCTATTTCTTTTGATCAAGGTGTAAAATGCAAGTGCATTATTTAGGGCTCTTACGATTCAATGATTCGAGTGTTTTCGGAAACACGACAATTAGCGAAGATTTGCATGCGCATTATTAATTTTGGAGTACTGTACAGTAAGGAAACTTCATACAAAACGTTCGAAATGGCTCACGCACACAAGCAAGCGTGTTTACGAGAATCATAAGGGTATTCAGGGGATCAATAGTAGCGAGTGACACATCCACAGATTTTGAATGACAAAGATACATTAATACATAGTATAGAAAAGTGATGTCCATGACTTCACGTTAAATAAATATCGATTGTTTCAGTTTGTAGCCTAACTATATTTTTGGCTTCGGTATCTATTGTCCCAAGTATTCTTTTAAAAAAATATTCAATCTACAGTTTTGACTTTCCTACGATTTTATTTTATGTATAGATATTAAAATAACCATTACATAAATATGCCTTTATTCGAAAAAAAAATTACAAATTATTAACTGAAAAATACTTTCGTCTACTGCGACTAATTCGGAATTTATTGTTAAATTTTATAGTGTAAAATATTCTCAATCTTATGAACAGTTTTTTTAAGTAACTGATTATGTTTAATTCGTTGTAAATTAATTCAGCCACTTTACAGTTTATGTATTCTCTCTTAAAGCAGCAACGAAAATGTTATCCATTTTCTCGATATATTGAACAAAATCATCTGGTGGTATAATTGGTATAGTTGAATTCAAGCAGCCGAATACTGCGCAATTAGTACGTGGCATTTTTAAAATGTTCGCCGAAATCAACTTATCTACAAGCACGTGTTCAAATTAAACTGAAATAATAATATATTTCACCAAAATGTTAAAACATAAATACCTACATAAAAGATAGATATTATAATTATTGTATTTTTATCGATACGTGACGTCACCACTTTGTCAAGCACTAAGCTACTAGCTGTCAAACTATTTTCTTTTTCATCCTAAAACAAAAAGGTGGAGGTTCTATGCTCGTATAATAATAATTTTAATTTATTTCTGCATATTTTGTGTTTTTTAATTTAATTTAATTTATCGTTTTAAAAATAATTTAATAGGTATACCTACATACAAGTATTGTAAATTCTGGTTTAAAATAATTATTGAATATATTATGTATAGTACAAATATCAAGCATTATAAATAATTTAGGTACATTAAATAACCTTCGGCGTCCATAAAAAAACAAGATTTCGAAATATAGCACTGATAAAAACGTATTTACTTTTACAAGGTGTATTACTTAATTGATTGTTTCTTCTTGTAAATTCATATTTAGGCTACACCATTTTTGTATTTTAACGAGTTTTAATCTCAAAATTACCACAAAATCGACTGTGAAAAAAAGCAAACAGAAATATACAGGCCGAATTGATAACCTCCTCCTTTATTTTTTAAGTCGGTTAAATATCAAAAAGGTAACAGCCCTATAGCTATAACAGTGCTAACGTCATAATTTCATCGCAGGGGCTTAGTTTCCTAACTGTATGTACGTATATATCTGTCAACTGTGATATTACACGCAATAAATATCATTTTGAAAAAAGAAAACCGATTTATAAAAAAAAAGAAACAAACTTATCGACTTTCCCGCCATTAGTATTCCCGCCAAAACAAAAGTGACGTGAACACTCACAGATAAGTAATTTTATTTATCAAATAAAACAATGATTTTATCTATGAATATATTCATGACGTAAATTACCCGTGATGGTAAGAGTACCTGTAATTTGAGATATTAATGGTGTATAAAATGGGTATTTTTTACTGCTAAATGGGCTGATGTGTCAGATAGTAAGCGATTTGCCTGTGGATTTGCCCACCCTTATGCGTAATTTATAGCGGCTAATGATTTATGATTTTGTTCGTGAAACTTTGCGGTGGTTCAGGAAGCGCTCTATTCAATTAGATTAAGTATAAATAAACAAAAGCATAGCTTAATTAATGTTTATTTCTATATAATTATTTGTTACTTATTTTTAATTGTTGATTAGGTACATTAATTGTAGTGATGGCAGAACTGATATCAGTTATAAGTTTTTTTGTTTATATTCGTGTGAATATGTTAGAATGTATACTTAATATTATGTTCGATTTTTAGGTTCACTAAAGTTAATCAATAGATTTTGATAAGGTTTCATAGGGTTAAAATTTGTTGGTGATTAAATTATGAAAATAAATTAATACGTAGTCATATAGAGTACACAAGCTGCAGTGGGCGGAAAGCAAGAATAATATAAAATACAAAATCACAGACAAACACTTAAAACTTACAATAACGGTATCTAGAGAGTAAAATTAAATTTCAAAACTAATAACCCATATTCCTTTAAAGGACCGATACAAGTATAATCGACTAAGTTTCAGATATGGCGACATATTGGAAAAGTATGTAACATCCTAACTTTGAGGATAACTTAGTCAAGTATAAGCATTATTTGCTTCAAGCGGTCGGTCCCTTTTAAGTTAACTTGAAAAGAGTTTTGTAACTTTGACAGGTCTATAATTAAGTAAATACTGAGGTAGAATAAATTTTGGCAAGAGAAGTTTATACTTGTTCGTATATTTTTCTAAGAACATGCTAATATTATAAATACGAAAGTTTGGCTGTCAGTTACAATTTCACAGCTAAATTAGTGCTGTGATGTGAATAAATTTGGAATGAACAGAGTTAGACCCAGGGCAAATAATTATATATACCTACTATCTTTAAAAAAAAACCCTAATAATTTGAAAAAGTGGATTAAATGTTAGCTCATAGTTTTGTCCGCGGGAGAAACTGTTAATGTAGAATACATAATATTATGATTTGAAGCCAATTTAAAACAGATAAGCTTGTAATATCTTTATTCTCATATTTATTTTAGTGCTTCCTCTACTTACCGTGATATCGCATAATATTATAGCATCGTTGTTTTTACATAATAATGTATATTAGCCGAATATGATATTATGTTTTATCGCGTTACGTGCAGTGGAACGTAGTCATTAGAATTTGGTCGAATTTTGAGCAATGTAATAAAATTAATTGATCATGCAATAATAATAGTTAGTGCAATAACAATTATAGTTTCAGATAAAAATCGTGTGAATCAAGTCGTAGTGAAAATACATTTTTTTATACTTTGTGTTGGTGTTATAAATGCGAAAGTTGTGTGTGTGTATGTTTGTAAGTTTGTTACTCCTTCACGCAAATACTACTGAACCGATTACAATGAAATTTAGCACACATATAGAGGGTAACTTAGATTAACACATTGCATAGGTTTTATCCCGGAAATCCCACGGGAACGTGAACTATGCGGGTTTTTCTTTAAAAACGCGGGCGAAGCTGCGGGTGGAAAGCTAATATGTTATAAAATTGGCCAACATTGAAGCGAACCACTTACTCCGTAGATTCGGCCTAAGTCCTTAAATATATATTAGGAACAAGGTGAATTAAGTAAAATAAGCCTCTTTAAAAAAATGATTATCGCCATACTAAATAATGGACAACCCTGCTGAAGGCTCTATTAAAATGTCTAACGTGAATTATAGGATGAAAAGTAATAAAAAGTGTAAACTTCAAAAGTAATTTATGTTGTTATAAGACATTTATACGATTTATCGTTTAAGTTAAGCTAAGTTCAAGCGATAATAGCTTACTCATACGACACTAATTAAGTACAAGTTACCAACTTGAACTATAAACAACATTTTAACTAAGAACTTGGCTCGAGTTTATTACTACGCTACTGAAAGGCGAAAAATAAAGGAGAATGGCAAACTCCCATAGGACTCTGGGCCTGATCGTTACACTGATGATTTATGGGGGATTAAATAGATAAAAATATACAGATTCTATGAATATAATAATTATAGATCTGTTCTATGGGATAGCAGAAATATTGGGGTGTAAAGTAACAAAAATAAAAGTTACTTTGTTTGAATTAAATGAATAGCATAGCCTTTTCTAGGTCCAGGTAAGTATATTTTCTATCTACATTGTCTAGCTAATAATAGTGTAACAGTAGAACAGTCAGGTAATAGAAATATTGGATCCAAACACATTATTCAACACACATTTTCACTTACCAAAACATCAACAATCACTAGGTAGGTACATTTCTTATATCTTTATAAATGGATGAATCAGGATTCGCTCTCATAATAAGACTAATCAATTCAAATAATAATATCTTAGTAAAAATAGACGATTTAGGCAATTTTGAATATAACGTTACTAAAACTTCACTCAAAAGTCAAACAACAAACATAACAATTCACTCATCACTGACACAATTATGATTAATAATTTGACATTTATTAATGGCCAGCTACCTAAATAAAAATGTTATAATTATTATTGATTAAGTAAAATATGTTTTTATTTTATAGAATGACCTAAATAAATTAAGATGTGTGTTAAAAAAAGTTAAGTTTTGCTTCTGATTTTTATAGCATTTGAATTCAATAAAACTAAAAATGAAAAATAAACATTCATTCGTATTAATCTATATATTTGACTATTTTACTCCTGACAACACTGACATCTCTGCTTGATAAGACCGGTAGTGAACGAATTATCTTTTTTTTCAAAGATTTGTTTTCCCATAGAATCAGAAGTCAACATTTTACAAATAATCATTAAAATTAACATAATGAATTTTAAATATATTATGATTTCTGTAACAGTTAGGCCCAGTTTCGCCATTCTCCTTTACAGTTCAGTATATATTTTATAGTTCAGTATGAGTACTTAAAAATATATCAATTTAAAAACTGAATGTGACGGATTTTATTTTATTTTAGAAACCTTTTACGAGCGTTACCTATGTGTGCTTATGTATATTTACATGCTTGCGTAAGACTATATTTCTTCTTCTTCTTTGTTTATGGCCCCACCCAATAAAGGGACTACGCATTAATATTTTAAATAAGAGAGTTTGTTTGTTTGTACGCTCTAATCTCAGAAAAAATATTTTTGTGACCAATAAATAATTCATATTATATCTAGGAAGGTTATAGGCTATATGACATTACGCTAAAACCAATAGATCTATTATAAATGTTGTAAAAGCAGTAAAAACAATTTCTAACACGAGTGAAACCACAGAGCAGAGCTAGTAAATAATAAAATTAAATGCATCACATTCGCAGAGTCATCTCAATGGACCTACCACAGGACCTACTATACAGCTGACAGCGCAACGTAGGGAATTTCATTATTAAACCGTTTGTACGAGATGACATCTTGACATCGTAATAAATGTACTAAAAATGCATGTAATAACGTTAACCTGAAAACTATTTGAACGTCTTGAATTTGATATTTTAGTTATAGCATTCAAATGCTTTGTAAATTGGAAGATCGAATTTTTATATACCTTACAATTTACGCTATATTCTTCACTGTAAATGTTATATTATAAATAAGATTAAATTATAAATATAATAGAGACACGTGTAATTCGACTTTATAAGTAAAAAAATATGGTTTCTTATGTAGGATGTTCTGAACGATAATAAGTGGGTAATAAACCATAGAAATGTTGAATTTATATTTTTGGTTTTATGGCATTCAAATGCTTTATAAATATAAATTTATAAAGAATAGAAAAAATAGAAAAAATTCGATCACGAGGCGGGACTCGAACCCGCATCCTTCGCGCCATTCCGGGGCGGATGCCTCACCAACTCAGCCACTCGTGACCCGCCCGAGTGATCGAATTTATTCTATTCTTTCAGTTTTATGTGTCTGAAGGGACACACCGCGCGCCATCTATTGAGATGATTAACAACCATTTCAACCAATATGAAGCACTTTTCAGTGAATACAATATTGTAACGATGGAACACGACCTTTTTTGTTGAATTTATATTTTTGGTTTTATGGCATTCAAATGCTTTATAAATATAAATTTATAAAGAATAGAAAAAATTCGATCACGAGGCGGGACTCGAACCCGCATCCTTCGCGCCATTCCGGGGCGGATGCCTCACCAACTCAACCACTTTTTTCTATTCTTTATAAATTTATATTTATAAAGCATTTGAATGCCATAAAACCAAAAATATAAATTCAACAAAAAAGGTCGTGTTCCATCGTTACAATATTGTATTCACTGAAAAGTGCTTCATATTGGTTGAAATGGTTGTTAATCATCTCAATAGATGGCGCGCGGTGTGTCCCTTCAGACACATAAAACTGAAAGAATAGAATAAATTCGATCACTCGGGCGGGTCACGAGTGGCTGAGTTGGTGAGGCATCCGCCCCGGAATGGCGCGAAGGATGCGGGTTCGAGTCCCGCCTCGTGATCGAATTTTTTCTATTCTTTATAAATTTATAACCATAGAAATGTGATTGGCAGCCATAGAAATCTTTAAATCTTGAAGAACATTCATACTGAATGGTACGATAGGTATAATTAAATAAAAAAAACGACTTGTAGCACTCGGGGACTGCCGCGGTAAAGCTATTGCATGCTATGCCTTTAAGCCACACCTCCGTGCCCGTCGGAGTGGGGAGCGTGAGGTTTTTTCGTTACGGAATTTCTGGATTCGGTCCCCGCGCTCAAGGCCCGCGATAGAAGCTATGCAATAGCTTAATAATAAAACTTACCCGAGGTATAAATTAGAACAATTATTGAAGATCATATCGCTAGAAAGTGTATTTTTCTAGATTCTTGCTATATTGAGAAAGCATTTATCATCAGGTATAGTTACCAACATTAAACACTGGACATTTTTTTTCACGGAGAACATAATATTATTTTCCATGCAAAACGATCGGAGGCAAATTTATTGAATGCGTTGTCGGAAATTATTTTAATTTATTATTATTAAAATTCCACAAGCGCCGCCCATTAGCATAATGTTTATGAAATTTGTGAGAATTTTACAGAAATTCCTGCGCCTGATAGACCGGACTCTCAGTGGAGTTTCGTTTGCAAAAATAGCGGACCTAAATCTGACTTCTGATATATATTGTATAGATCCCAGACATCCTATAGACAGATGTTGCCAACCAGTTTTGTGGTCCCCCTCCCCCTACCCCGGTAATTAAATATGGCATACAAAGAAAAAAATAAAAATTTCCAAAACATTTTTAAAAGTACAATGAAGGTTTATTTATTTTCAGATAATATCAGAGATATGATTTTATTTTATATGTTACATTAACTTAGATATTTACATTAAATTTTTAAGGTATTGCATAGCTTCTATCGCGGGCCTTGAGCGCGGGGACCGAATCGAGAAATTCCGTAACGAAAAAACCTCACGCTCCCCACTCCGACGGGCTCGGAGGTGTGGCTTGAAGGCATGCTATGCAATAGCTTTACCGCGGCAGTCCCCGAGTGCCACACGTCTTTTTAATTATTTTTTTCAACATAACATCTAGCCATTTCTATTTGTTGTAGAAGTTTAGAAAAACAAAAATTTAAACACTTTCAAGAGACAGCAAGTTATTGTATTTATATCAAAATTATGAAAAATACTAATTTCGTATGCCAATAAAATTCAAAATGTACGCAGAAGCGACTGGAAGGAATTACTGCCATTTGCAATTCGTCAAACACCAGGCACCATACTAAATGTACCTATCGATTATTCGTATTTTCTGCATTTTTAGCAGTTGCAGACGTTTTGATATTTAAATTAATACTTTTTTAAGGACATTTCATGTTAAAATTTGCAAAAAAGTATGCTTGGAAAATCTATTTATTACTATCAGTAGTAAAAATTAGATACGATCGTTTTCAATAATTAGAAATAAAAAGAAGAGAAGCCTTTCTATTGGCTTATCAATTTTTTTTTCATTTCTTTTTTTTATGGCTCTATACAAAGTACCTACGATATGAAATCTATAAAACCTTTATAATATTCCTTTTGCGTTTTAATTAAATCCTGCTTATAGTATTATTCTTAAAATGGAATTTATAACGAAGCTCAAGTTTAAAAGCAATGCTATTTTCAATTTAATATAAATTAATGGCGGTTTCAAAGGATTCTAAGTTCAACAAAATATTTGCTTGATTGTATTTTTATAATCTTAAGATTTTTTTTCTGAGATGTATAAATCTATACTTAATATTATAAGGCTGAAGAGTTTGTTTGAACGCGCTAATCTCAGGAACTACTGGTCCGATTTGAAGAATTCTTTCGGTGTTAGAAAGCCCATTTATCGAGGATGGCTTTATATCGAGGAAGGCTTTATATCATCACGCTAAGACCAAAAGGAGAGGAGCAATGCGGGTACAAAACCGCGGGGCACAGATAGTAAAATAATTATAAAACTAACATTCAAAGACTAAGTATTAACACAATGTTTAGGATCGAACCGACGATCCTTAACGCAAGAATCCTGAGTAATCAATGAGCAATGAGGAATGGCTTATTTAATTACATATCGACTTGTGCAACATTTCGAGATTGGACGAAATCTTGTTGTGGTTTAGGCTGTTTACACACGACGCGGTTTAAACGTCGTAATTTTTTTATCGAATCTTACATCATGCAGCTAAGAAAGGACTATTAAACACGTTTGAAAGCTAATACTGTATTTACAAAATATAATATGTAGTTATATAAAAAATATGACTATGATATAAATACGAATATGATAAGTGAATAATAATAATTGAATGACTGACTGACTGCAATATCAACGCTTGTGCCTACTACTACCTACTACCTCAAAGTTTATACTGACTTACGTCCTGCATCAAATGCGTCCTAGTGAAGGGGAAAGATACAATTTTTGTAAATCGAAAACAGAGGTTTGTATAAAACTTATTTTTTCTTTAAGTCATTTATATTATCAACTAAACTTGCACGTTATATATATATTACAGAATATACTTAAAGCGCCTAGTGTGTACTCAGCCTACTAACTTCAGAATTACATTGCTAGCTCGATACTGTAAGCCAAAATGTTAATTCTCTACAATTGTATGCAAGCTTAGACAATGCAATGTGGCAGCTGCATTGCTAATAGTTATTATACGACTACAAGATGTGGGTAAATGCTTCTTCCATACAAATAAATGTGTGCTTGTTTCTTTTTATTAAACTTGTGTTGGTTTGCGTTTTTTTTATTATTTTGGAAAGGATGAAAAACTGAGAAAAATATGTAACCGGAGAAATTTTTTTTGACCTTTTTTTTGTTTATAATGGAGAGTATTAATTATATACTATACATTACTTATAAAACTTCTAAAAAACTACTGGACCAATCAATATAATATCTATTTCAACCAAAAAAGCTGCTGAATTTTTTAACGATTAATTTTTATCTTCTTCTTCTTTGTCGATTCACTCTTGGCAGAGTGGTCGTGGTCACGTGGAGACGTCCACATCGGTGGTAGAGGCGGACACAGCTTTCCGCACGATCTCCCGCCATCTCTTCCTGTTACTAGACTGTCTGGCGCAGTCTGATACGCGAATTCCTACAGCAGATTTCACTTGGTCGGTCCAGCGCATTGGTGACCTGCCGCGCGATCTGATTCCTTCCACCTTTCCTTGAACTACTAGCCTACTAATCTACTACTAATCTTTATAGGTACACCAAAATATAGCGCACTACCTGCACTAATATATAGTCTTCATAGTTAAGTAAAGATTGAAACAAATTTTAATTTAATACACTTACAAGTACAATAATGTATCTCCTTTATACGTGAAAATATCTACTACACTATGTCCATAAAAGCTAACGAACGAGCGTCATGTTACAACACAAGCTCTCCATTTTATTCTGTTTTATTTCTTCGAATGCGAAAGGCTTCTAGTTCTTTGTCCTGCATCCTATATCATTATGGTTAATACGATGCCCTTATGTATTATTTTGTTACCTTAATTATGTACGACTTACATAGTACATGGTATATATTACATAGTACCTACATCTACACTAATATTATAAAGAGGAAAACTTTGTTTGTTTGTTTGATTGTAATGAATAGGCTCATAAACTACTGGACCGATTTTAAAAATTCTTTCACCATTCGAAAGCTACATTATCCACGTGTAATATAGGCTATATATCATCACAACAGCAGTGGAGCCACGGGGGTGAAACCGCGCAGTGGAGCCACGGGGGTGAAACCGCGCGGAGCAGCTAGTGGTATATATTATGTGTGATTGTAGGCTCTTATAATAATAATAATTAATGATGTAGTAATGGTTATCGTTTAAATACACAGTTATAAACTTAATAATAACCTGTCTTTTGATATAAGTTGTTTTTTGAAATGTAATTTTTTGTAACATATTACTATTTTAAGAAACATTAAAAAAGGTCCGTCGTATTTCATTAAATAAACATTTGTGTACTACAGCACTAATACCAAAAGTTTTCCATTGAAAAGTTTGAAAACACTCGTAACTAAACTATGATAAAACGTCAGAAAAAATCTGAAATAGCGATGCAGATGTTACACTGCAAAATTTTAACGAAATGTTTACAGTCGCAAAAAACAAAACAAAACGCAGAAACAACGAATCTTTTAAAAAACAATGGGCAAAAACTTGAAACATTTGATTTTGTTGAAAACACACGTGAATTTTTGTTACGTTTCTCGTTAGGAGATGGAAATTTTTACCTATTCTTTTTATTCTATGGCGTGAAATTTTCAAATATGTTTAAAAGCTTTTCATGATCATCCAATGAGGTAAAATGTTTTGAAAAAAAGTACATATCAATTTGAATTATAAGTGCAATTAATATACAATTGATGTATAGGTACTAACTAATTGATGAATTCAAGATAAAAAAAAAAGTGTGGCACTCGGAGACTGCCGCGGTAAAGCTATTGCATAGCATGCCTTCAAGTCACACCTCCGCCGGTCGGAGTGGGGAGCGTGAGGTTTTTTCGTTACGGAATTTCTAGATTCGGTCCCCGCGCTCAAGGCCTGCGATAGAAGCTATGCAATAGCTTAAAAAAACTGAAGAAAATCCGATTCGAAATATTTACATGAACTTAAATTTTTGAAAGTTTTACGCTTTGTATTTAATCTAAAACGATTGATCTTACTAAAGCATGCAATCTTACTTTAATATCTAAAATGGTTGACCTATTACTTACTATGCAGTAAGCAATCTTACTAGAAATCGATAATCTACAAGCATTATTGTCATAATGATAGAAGATATTCAAGAACAATAAATCTGAATTTATAAATAACAGGAAAATACGAATAACATACTTACAACAAAGGGCTAAAGGTGTTTTTTCACCAATAATGTGCGAGGATGTGTAGCGAGGAATGTCTTATTTAAAGGTAGCATTCGGATCTGGGCGGTCGCGACCTGGCAGCCGCGGCCCTGCAGCCGGGAACATTGTCGCTGCTGTGCGGCGCTGCCAGAAGCTTACGGATAACAGCGTCCGCGACCCGGGCAGCGACTGCCACGCGCAGTAGTCAAACAGCACTCAGTCAAAATAATAGTCAAATATACGAAAGCGAGAACTCGTGAAAAGACTGATAGAGGACGAAGAAGAGGATGATCAAATAATGTTGGTCTTACTATCATCAAAGAGGAATAAAATCGATTCATTATATCATAACATTATCCTTATAGGTTTTGAGTCGAGGATCGTAAAGTGGTAGATTTTTAGCAATTCATTCAACTAAAAACTCGTCGTTTTCATCGGTAAACGTCGCCAGCAGCGCGACCATACTGCTTCCGGAGCGGCCCGGCGGCGCTGCCAAAGTCGCGAGCAGGCCACGCCCCTCGGCCGCGCGGCTCGGTCGCTTGCGTCGGTAACTATCGCATACAATTCCCTACGAAGCGGTACGGCGCGACCACGGTCGCGGCTGCGGGGCAGCGGCTGCCGGGTCGCGACCGCCCAGATCCGAATGCTACCTTAAGAACCAACTACCAACAATAGTATCGCTTCATTTACCTAGCCTCGCTCAGCACAGCTCTGGTGGAAACGGCTCAGCGGTGCTAGGTTTTTACGAATACATACAAAACAAGCGAGAGATGTGTGCGAGGAAAGTGTGCGAGGTCTGTTTATTAATTGTATAATTTTGAGCAATAGAACACATTTCACAGCTTCGCAACGCATCCTCGCACGACATATTTTCCTTGTATAGCTTTGGTGGAAACCTCCACACATTTTCCCAGCACAGCTAGACATCCTCGCACGACACATTTCTCTCGCACATTATTGGTGGAAAAGCACCCTTACAGTCGTGAATTACTATATCAAGAGGTATGACGTCATTATAATTTATAGCGTCGTGTCATGTGTGAAGAATCGCGTTATAATCTGATTAATTGTATGGAGTAGAGGCTGTTTACATAATATAATATATAAGTACATAATATTATGTATTATTATAAACTACTTATACATAATATAACATTTTCGCGTTATAATAGATGTAACCAAATTCCTACGAAACTGCTTGACCGATTTTATGATTTTTTTTTGATCAGCAATTTATAAATTCATAATATCTTTTGGGAAGTTCTAAATTCAAAATATATGATTATTTTGTAGTTTTTTTCTGTAAATTATTTAAAAAAATAATATAGAAGATAATTAAATTTACTTACAGCTGTTTCTAACTGCGTATTCCTTTTGAAAGGTCCATCACGAATATCTGGAACAAGATTTAATTAAAATTTCAATGTTATATATTTAAATGGTTGATGTATCAAAGTGTCATGCAATTAAAATTCTCATACGTTTATTTTATGAGTAAGTTTTTAATATGATAACTACATAGTGTAGGTAATATTTATAACAAAATTTTTTTTAGTTTATCCATTTACTAGCGACCCGCCCCGGCTTCGCACGGGTGCAATGCTGATACTAAATACACTACAGAAAAACTGTGAACGTTGTATATAAAAACATAGCGGCCCGCTCCGGCTTCGCACGGGTATAAAATATATAGCCGGGCGGCCGGCCGGTACCACCGCAAATGCTACGTCCCGCAATTTTTAAATCTGTAATATCTTCACTTAAATCATACGGTGTAAAGGGCCATATAGATCTATATTAAATGAAAAATATATTCAAGGTATTTAATTGGTTAAGGATTTTAATGCTGTATTGGTTAAAATAGCTTCGAAAATTGGCCATTATTTGTCGTAAAAAGTAAATGACAAAAAAAAGTTATTGTGGGTTATCCATAAGAGATAGACATATACCACCGCGGACTTTTCTGTAGACCTTTTCAATGTGTATAATACTTAGTACATTATTTTGATAAAACTCGTATGGTTCAGCCTGCGTTTGCAATGTAAGCGGAAAAAATGTAATTTTTTACGACATCACATTAGAAACCTCAAAAATAACAGTACTTCTCCACTATTTAATGGATGTTATTATACACATAAACCTTCCTCTTGAATCACTCTATCTATTAAAAAAAACCGCATCAAAATCCGTTGCGTAGTTTCAAATATTTAAGCGTACAAAGGGACATAGGGACATAGGGACATAGGGACAGGGAAAGCGACTTTGTTTTATACTATGTAGTGATAATCTTCATTATTGCCCATAATATTATGTTTCTCGGTTCCATAATACTCGGGTACCACCAGAAGGACGGTACCCGGACCTTTGGAAGGCTTACGTGGGGACACGCATCCAACACGCAGAGGCCCTTTCGAGAATTTTACTGTGTTGTGGGACACCAGCCGCAGCCTGCCCATGACTGCACTATAGAGATACAGTCCTGTTGCCCATAATATTATTACAAAACTGAAGAATTCTTGATTGAACGAGCTTATCTACAAACAACATGAACGATCTAATTATTTTCGTAAATAATAAAAAATTTGAATATTATTTTTTCGTAAATAATGATTTTTCATTATGACCCAAGAAGCTTATATCTAATACACTGGAGATTGCACTATGAACGTTTACTTGTCACGGGAAGGTATGACCTTGAATGACGCCTGGTTGTTCCTTCATCCCTTTCACACCAACTTGCCAAGTTAGGTGTGAAAGGGACAAAAAACAACCAGGCGTCATTCAAGGTCATACCTTCCCGTGACAAGTAAACGTTCATAGTGCAATCTCCAGTGTATTAGATATAAGCTTCTTGTTATGACCAATTGGAGTGAAGAATAATGAAATGAAAAATATTACCAAAATGACATTCAAATACCTTTTGATAGCAGACAAGCTTAAGATGCGTCAAATAGTTACTATAAAGTGTTGTAGTTTACGTAAAAATATTAAACCAAATACACAGAGCAAAAAAAATTCTTTGAAGTGTTTTCATGACATACCTACCGATTGTTACACAGGTAAAGCTATTGGTACTAATTTTCCACTACTATACCTTTCTAATAACTACACACGAAACACAAAAGGGCGGAATTCCTGTCCCTTCCCAATTCTCAAAGATTTCATTGGGCAAATTGAATTGCCGCGATATGACGTCATTTCCTGGATTCACCCATCTCAACGCGATTTTGTCGTGTCTTTGACGTTGGGATTTATCTGCATCATTTTTGTTTTGTCACTATATTATGAGTACCGTTGGCAGTTTATACTCATCTCGAGTAATAAGATTTTGATTTGGAAGAGGAAAGATAAAAATAAAATAAAGTGAAGAGCACCACAGTGCGTCAAGATAGAATATAAGAGCAATACTGAAAACGATTGGTAGGTATATGGTAAATGGTAGATCATCTTCGGTATAATATTATAGTTCCCACTGCAGAGATACACACCTAGGACACAGACCTATTAAGGCGGTCAAGTCTATTAACCACACTAGCCATGTGCAGATTGGTAGCTGTGAAAATGAAGAACCTATAACAAACAGATGTCATTCAACCTGTAAGAAAACATACAACCTGTAAATGTTGAAAATAGTCAATAATATTGCGGTAGAATAACAGGAATTTAATCAAGAAATACTATCTGTACTTAGTATATAATGTAATAATATAAAATGCAATATTTCGTTTGCGAATGTGTAAATTTCTCATAATAAGTCTATACTTAATATTATAAAGCTGAAGAGTTTGTTTGTTTGTTTGAACGCGTTAATCTCAAGAACTACTGGTCCGATCTTAAAAATTCTTTCGGTGTTGGATAGCCCATTTATCGAGGAAGGCAGGCTATATATCATCACGCTAAGACCAACATAAGCAGAGCCACGGGGGTGAAACCGCGGAGCGCAGCTAGTCAGCATATATGTTTCCAAGTACTAATAGTTACATAACAAAAAAGTTTCATCAAAATGTCTCCGGTAGATTTTGCGTGAAACCCAGATATTATGTAGTACTAGCTGCGCTCCACGGTTTCACCCGCGTGGCTCCGCTCCTGTTTGTCTTAGCGTGATGATATATAGCCTATAGCCTTCCTCGATGAATGGGCTATCTAACACCGAAAAAATTTTTCAAATCGAACCTGTAGTTCCTGAGATTAGCGCGTTCAAACAAACAAACAAACAAACTCTTCAGCTTTATAATATTAGTATTTAGGACAATATTCAAAGCACGTTACACCAAAGTGACAGGTAAAGAATCTATATTCAGATAAAAGTTTCACCATTGTGAGCATATTCCATGCAGTCTGCAATGTCCAACTTTGATTACAATGTGGTTATTGAATAAGTTCGTCGGAACTTTTATCAAAAGAATATCAAGGTCTCGCGTGGACGTTGTTTTATTAACTTCTCAAGTATTTTCCCTTATTGTTTTTGAAACAATTACTGTTGTATCCTCGGTTAATGGTCAAATGGTTTTATTGTTTGAAGTTTGAGGGAATTTTCTTTTTGTGCGGAGTGCGGGAAAATAGAACAATAATTACAATTGTATGGAGTTTTAATTTTGATTTGGGGAAAAAATTTTATGGCTATTCATGTTTTCTTTTATAATAAATTCTCATAATTTCTTATAAATTTTATAATAATCTTTTACTTATAACAAGCTGTTGCCGTCAATACGTACGCCCGCATAGTTCATATTCCCGTGGAATTTGGAAGCAGTCTCAGGTATCAAACTATCTTTGTACCAAGTTTCATCAAAATCGGTTCAGTGATTTAGAAGTGAAGATAGACAGACCGACAGAGTAACTCTCGATTTTATAACATTAAGTAGAGATTATAATTGATACTGAATGTTATTTTGCCTCATAGAAGCTTAATTATATTTACCCAGTGTATAAAATATGTACTTAGAAATAAGTACACAGTGTTCTACACTAAAACATCTAGTTACTGTACTAACATGATTAGCAAAGAGTAATTTCATGAATAGGGTCGGTCCATAAAACAGTTGATGGTTTACTACCGACTTGACCCGGCTTTGTTCGAGTTCTATTAGTCTATTTAAGGCAAGGATGTGTTTTGGGTGAAAACTCGTTAGTTTTTTACACGAAAAAATAATAATTTTGAAGGTATTATAGGTAATATTTGTAGAGTATTTTTTGAGAAGCTTTTTCCGGGAACTGGGAGGTACTAAATAATATGTATATTAAAAGTGTTTCAAAATAATATGATGATTGGTTTTTACGTTAGCAGTGATACACATACAGACACAAAACATGAGATTGTTATATGTCTAAATATAGAAGATGATTTTGAAAATACGAAATTCCAACCGCAAGTTTATATAATAAAATAATATCCATACAATGTAAAACGTAACGTTAAATTTTAGCCTTATCTTGATCATTAACGTCTAAACACGCACAATGACAATATAATATAATTAATAGAACATTGATAATGGTACGAGCGACACGTCGTTATGGCAAAATGCCAGACATTAGGCTCTGGTTACACGTGCGACTGACTTTGAAAGTCGCTGCGACCTGGCTTCACTCGGCTAAACGTTTTCTGTAATGTATTTTTCAAACATTATTGTCTTGTACCAATGCCAGACATAAGGCTCCAGTTACACTTGCGAAGTTACACTTGCGATCTATGTATACCATGTTTTTTTGGCAAATAAATTAATTTGAATTTGAAGCTATGTGACTTCTTAAATTTAACTAGCAGCTTGGCTCGGATTCGCCGGTTTTTTTGTACATAATGGATTTAAATTATATGTTATAATCATTATGTATATTATAAAGGGTTATTTATATATTGTACAAAATGATCACACAAAGGTTTAATATAAATATATATCAAACAACTTATTTTCAAAGAAAACTCATCACATTAGATCCAAGGAGAGTAGAATCAACTGAAAAATGTTGCAAATTACAGAGAAACAATCTCATCTTATTGAATCCCACGCGGAATGTGGATTCAGGTACTAGTAAGTTATGAAATTAAATAAGAAAACAGATAAATTGCTAGAAATCGAAATATTATAAATGAAAGAATATGTTTGTATGTACTGATCTTGTCACTAGCTGTGCCGCGCGGTTTCACCCGCAGACGAACCTGCGTGCAAAATAAAGTACCTAAGTATTAATATGATGCATAACATTAATGTAAAGTTTCATCCAACTTAGTCCAGTAGTTTTTAAGCTATTGCATAGCTTCTATCGCGGGCCTTGAGCGCGGGGACCGAATCCAGAAATTCCGTAACGAAAAAACCTCACGCTCCCCACTCCGACGGGCACGGAGGTGTGGCTTGAAGGCATAGCATGCAATAGCTTTACCGCGGCAGTCCCCGAGTGCCACACGTCTTTTTTTTGTTAAAGTTCGAGTCAGTCAGAAGCTAGTTGAATTGTAAACACAATAGAAAAGTCATATAATATTTTGTCTATATCTCAATTTACAAGCACTTTAAATAAATAAATAAAAATATTTTGATAACATAAACTTTTCTAAGTAATTTACAATCTATTTAGAAAACTGTAAAGTTTACTTTTCTGTGATTTTAATAGAATTTATTTAATTTGAAACGTCCGCAAGACGGGACCTAATTAAACCTTTAAATAAACAAATTAAGAGCCTTTTCAAATATAAAGAGAGACAAATGAAAAATTATGACGTCTCTGGGGCAAGAGAATAGAATTAGAAGTGTTCATACTTTTGAAGTACGGTGGTTTTTCTGAGAATGAGATTGTAAATGTATGTGTATTTCATTTGATTTTAAATTTCATTTATCTATACTAATATTATAAAGCTAAAGAGTTCGTTTGTTTGTTTGAACGCACTAATCTCAGGAACTACTGGTCCGATTTGAAAAATTATTTCGGTGTTGATAGCCCATTTATCGAGGAAGGTTATAGGCTATACATCATCACCTTAAGACCAACAGGAGCGGAGCAATGCGGGTGAAACCGCGGGGCACAGCTTGTTTCAAATATTATTCTTTCCCTATTGCAGCGATCAGCATAAATGTATTTTATAAGGAATACTTACAAGTTATTGCATAAAAAAATCTCCTCTTAGATTTAAAACCTTTCGTGTTTTAAACATGTACTCCATGGATTGTTTAAAAATGCTTTTCCGCCCTCGGCTTCACCCACGTAGTTAAAGGAAAACTGGCATAGTTCCGGAATAGAACCCATACTTATATTTTTAAAATTATCTTTATCAAATTTCATCCAAATTGGTTCAGTGGTTTGTTACTTTTGCATTTATAATATTAGTAGGATTGAATGTTTGTAGTATCGAAACGCATTAAAATTGTCATGAAGTCTTTTCTAAAGCTTCAATGGAAGTTCTAAAAGAAAACTTAAGTCTTAAAGCTTTGAAAGGCAGTTTTATTTTCATACTTCTTTCTATGCCCTATTTACTAGCTCTGTTTAGCAAGCTATTTTTAGAAGCACCAACCTACCATAAACATATTCTTTGTTTATAATAGTTTAGTTTAATTTATAATAAAAAAAATGTGTGCGTGTACCTACTAGTGTACACACGTAAGAAGTGAAACTTCTTTACGACCTTATTTTTCAAAAAATAATTTACTATATGCAACTTTACAGAAATACGTCGAATAACGCGTGGTAGGGATAAGAAAAAGATGGCGCGTAACGGAAAAATGCCACGCGTAACGAAAAAATGTTACACTAAATTTTTTTCCAACCCCGATAAAGAAGTTTCACTTCAAAAATACGTGTGGCACACGAGGACTGCCGCGGTAAAGCTATTGCATAGCATCGCTATGCCGGTTGGAGTGGGGGGTTGTTAGGTTTTTTCGTTACGGAATTTTTACATTCGGTCGCCGCGCTCAAGGCCCGCGATAAGCGCTATGAACAAAAAAACTTTTCTCATCAATTTTCATTATCACTTGCCAAATAATTTGATTTAAAATTGAGATCAATAATTAAATTTAAAAACGATTACAAAAGCAATCTTTTACAATTACATCATCGATACTTAACTAAGTGAGAATAAATTAAATTTCCAAAGTTGAACCAAGTTATAATAACTTTGTGAATGAAATTGATACTTAAAAGTTGAATTACTCTCGTATGACTTTGTTTTTCGCGGCGCATCTTTATATTAGTTAGTTTATAAAAAGATGGATATTGAGATATTTATAAATAATAATAATAATAAATACACTTTATTCAGCACCAAGTAAATACACGTAAAAAAAGAAACAGACAATATGTTATAAAGCTAAAAAGGCGGCCTTATCGCTACAAAGCGATTTCTACCAGGCAACCTATGGGTAGGATTTTTAATTATAAGAAAGAGGTGAAAAACAATAGGTGGTGCAGCAATGAAAATGAATTACAGTATATTTAAACCATATAACTACTTATATTATAAATACATAATAATATGTAATAAATATAATTTAAGAATACCTACTTATACATTATAATATACATATTAATATACACATAATATACAATACATACAATACATAATATATATACCTATACAATACAATGATTAAATAAAATATAAGGATACTAACAATTTATTTGGGAGAAGAAATGGTTGAAAACTAAATTTTTAAATATGTTCAGCGATTTCGCACGTCTGATTTCAATTGGCAGAGCGTTCCAAAGAAGTATCGACTGTATATGGAAGGATTTGTGGTAAAATTTTGATTTATGGGGAGGAATTTTCAATAGCAAATTGCCAGTGCAGCGCAGATTTAAATCAACATTCGAACGAAATTCAAATTTTTCTTTAAGGTAGACAGGGGCTTGAGGATAGAAAAGGATTTTGTACAAAGATGTAAGTATATGCATGTTGCGACGTAGACGTATGGGTAACCACTTAAGCCTCATACGGTATTCTGTGACGTGATCATACTTGCGGAGGCCAAATACGAATCTTATACAAACATTTTGCAGCCGTTCGAGTTTGTCCAATTGCAATTCAGTAAGGTCAGTATAGCAAATGTCGGAATAATCGAGGATGGGAAGGAGGAGGGACTGTGCAAGAGAAATTTTTGTTGGAATGGGTAAGAAATTCCGAATACGTCTTAACGAATGTGATGCAGCAAATACCTTCTTACTCAGTTCGTTAATTTGTTTGTGCCAAGATAAAGTGCGATCAAACATAACACCAAGATTTTTAACCGAATCACTTACCGGTATAATTGTGTTATCTACAGTAATAGGAGGAAGAATTGACCAGTCAATCCTCGAAATGAAACTGGGACTCCCGATGATAATAGATTGAGTCTTTGATGGATTGACTCCCAAACCGTATGATCTACTCCAAGCTACTATCGAGGCAAGATCCTTATTCATCAATCGAATAGCAGATGGTAAATCTAGCAGATGGTAAATCTAATATATTAATCTAAGATATTATTTTATTGAAGTGAAACTTCTTTAGGCTATTTTTAATTTCAAGGTCGTGTCATAGCAATAACGTCACGTCATGGAGTAAGGCGACGATTTTGTTATCTTCGCCAAAGAAGTTTCACTTCTCAATGAAAATTTAATTAAATAATAATAAATTTATATAGGTACTTGGTTAAAGTTAGTACGTATAATTCTTAGTAACTGACTTGTATTTTATATAAAACGGTCGGTGCGCGTTGAAAATTCGTCGTGATTTGAACGATCTGAAAAAAAGTAAAGTAACTAACTCACGCTCACTCACGCTCACTCACGCTCACTCACGCTCACTCATGCTTACTCAAGCTCACTCAAGCTAACTCACGTTCACTCAGCCTAACTCACGCTCACTCAGGGTAACTCAAACCCACCCACGCTAACTCAGGTTAACTAATGCTCACTCACGCTAACGCAGGCTAACTCACGCTCACTCAGGGTAACTCAAACCCACCCACGCTAACTCAGGTTAACTAATGCTCACTCACGCTAACGCAGGATAACTCACGCTCACTCACGTTAACTCACGCTCACTCACGCTCACTCACGCTAACTCACCCTCCATCACGCTAACTCACGAACACTTACGCTCAATCAGACCAAATCACGCTCACTCACGCTAACGCAGGCTAACTCACGCTCACTCACGCTAACTCACGCTCAACCACGCTAACTCATGCTGACGCAGGCTATCTCACGCTCACCCACGCTAACTCAAGCTCAACCAGGCTAACTTACGCTCACTCACACTAACGCAGGCTAACTCACGCTCACTCACGCTAACTCACACTCACCCACGCTAACTCACGCTAACTCAGGCTCAATCACGCTCACTCAGACTAACTCACGCTCACTCACGCTAACGCAGACTCACCCACGCTAACTCAAGCTAACTCAGGCTAACTCACGCTCACTCAGACTAACTCACGCTCACTCACGCTAACGCAGACTCTCTCACGCCAGTTACTCTTTAACGCAAATACTACTGAACCGATTACAATGAAATTAAGCACACATATTATAGAGGGTAACTTGGATTAACACATAGGATAGGTTTTATCCCGGAAATCCCACTTGAACGGGAACGATACGGGTTTTTCTTTGAAAAAGCGAGCGTAGCCGCGGACGTAAAGCTAGTAATATAATATAATACGAAAAACAAAGGGGTGTCGTCAGCTCTTGAAAAGCGCCCCACGCTTTTTTCACAAATATACTATGTATTGGTTATTGTTTGATTCCTAGATTAAAAATATTTTTTTTAGATACGTGTTTCTCGGATTTCGTGTTTCCAATTTTGCTACGGAACCCTAAATATAAACATGGTGGTAGAGATTACGTAATATTGGCGCCAAATCAAGCAATCTGTGATGCGATGATTAGGGTGTTATTACGATGTGCCCTATTTTTTATTATAGGGAAAATGGGCTATAATACAAGGTTGGATTAAATGTAGGTATAATTTAGATTGGATATTTACCTGAATCTCCATATCTTTCGAAAAATTATAGATTAAATATTCTTGAAGGAGTAGGTGAAATGGTTAAATTTACATTTTCACTTTTATTCGTGGGTAAATGTGTTTGAGTTGAGCAGTAGGATATGACCTGTTTCGTTTAAATACATATAATAGGTATATACAATGTCTCGTTGGTTAGTGGTTTTAGCTTGCGATATTTTATGTGATTAGAATCTCGTTTCTTCTTTACTTTCTACAATATAATAAATTGATAGTAATGATGAATACGGTCTATATTAATGAAAATATTAATAAGAATTTAAAATGTGATTTGATTCATAGATGATGATTAAATAGCATCCACGATAAATCTATACTAATATTATAAAGAGGAAAGGTTTGTAATTATGTGTGTATGGTTTTCACGCATAAACTACTGGACCGAATTTGATGAAATTTGGCACAGATAATCTTTAGACCCTGAGAAAGAACATAGGCTACCTTTTATTGCGAAATATGTACCACGGGCGAAGCCGGGGCGGACCGCTAGTCAGTTATATAAATTACTTAATTTCCAGTTATTTCAATCTATTTATTATTCAAACAATGACTTAAAATTCCCTTCATGAATTGTTAAAATACCTTAAGTTATCTCTACCACCTGAGACATTACTTTATACCGACTTAATATATCTTTTCAAGCACATTTCGCAATTTCCGAGGGGCCTTGTGAAATATAGCCCAGTGGTGTTTATAAAAGAACTAGCTTACCGCCCGCGGCTTCACCCGCTTTGTTTAAAACCCAATAAATTATATACTAAAACCTTCCTCTTGAATCACTCCATCTATTAAAAAAAACCGCATCAAAATCCGTTGCGTAGTTTTAAAGATTTAAGCATAGGTACATAGGGACATAGGGACAGAGAAAGCGACTTTGTTTTATACTATGTAGTCATGATATAGTGATTGTAAATTATTGAAGTGAAACTTCTAGGCGCGTTGAGAGTAAAATTTCAACGTCGCGTCATGCCAATACAAGTTTAAAAGCAAGTATTTTTTAAGATAGCTATTTAAGTACATAAAGTTGTTGAAAGATTAACAAACATACATCCATATGCATATTAATTATGCAAACTTTCGTGTTTTTAATTTCATTATTAACTCGATATGATATAAAAATAAAATTATTTAAAAAGAGTCGGATTCTATCGCTAAAAAACTTATTGTTATAAATCAGAGACCGTCATTTAAACGGGAGCGCAATCAAAACAAAAATTGAAACTGAGATTCAAAAAATCCCTCAATAACGTATTCAAAATTAAATTAAAATCTCACTCGCACAATGCAATAATCTCTGAAATGTTCAATATGTAACTTCCAATTTTAGGCCATGCAGTGGGATTGTTCTGAGGAACAAATAAAAATAAATGGCTCAATATACTCGTATGTGACCCCGGCGGATGTATGAAACGATTTTATTATACAAAAAATCTGATTCTTTTCTTTTATTTTGACACGGTTTTATAAAAGTCAATAATTATAGGATTCTTAGGATTCTAAAACTTCGTTTTTATTATTGATTTCTTTAAATATTCAACTACCTATGAACCGATTACAATGACACCTTTTGAGTTTTCACGTCTTTGTGATGAAATTGAACTATCTTAGCTGATTTAGTAGTTCAAAATATATTTTATATTCATCATAATTATTAATTTTGTTAAGCATTTTGAGTTACAGGCATCACTACATAGTATAAAACAAAGTCGCTTTCTCTGTCCCTATGTCACTTAGTATGCTTAAATCTTTAAAACTACGCAACGGATTTTGATGCGGTTTTTTTAATAGATAGAGTGATTCAAGAGGAAGGTTTTAGTATATAATTTATTAGGTTTTAGACAAAGCGGGCGAAGCCGCGGGCGGTAAGCTAGTAATTAATATAATGTAAATTTGCAAAAAGCCGTACAAATACTCGCACGATAAAATACCTAATTTCTATATTGTTTGATAATAGTTTTTGTAGAACGTGTTTATTTTGTTCAAATAAAGCTTCAAAGAAAAGGTATTTAATTTACGACTAAGTTTTTTTAGGATACATTGAAAAGATAGATAATGTATAAAACGGTTTCGTATGTTTTCTTTTGATTAACATTGTTTTTTTCAATCGTTAAATTGGTTTTTATGACTAGCTGCTCTCCCTGGCTCTACGTGGGTTTTTGGAAAGATTTTTTATATAATAATTGTGTATTTCAATAATCCTACTCGAAGGATTCAATCTAAAATTCCAATAAAGACACTTGATATTCAGATTTATGTCTATTGGAATAGAGCTTAAAGTAGTCTGAGTATACTTATTGAGTTATAAATAAGTCGTAATAAGATTTGAGTATTAAAGATTGAAGAACGTAAGAACGCGTTTTATGATGCCTATATTTAACCGATTTGGAAAAATATGAGTATAAAATTTCGCGCACTCAGCTCCGAAACCTATTTTTGATTATATTGTAAATTAAATTTACGCTTTAAGCAATTTTTCCTTTATCTGTGCTATAAGACGTTGCTTTTTACCAAATTTCAAGACTACGTACATGGGAAGTACCCTGTCGTTTTTGATTCCCTTGCTAATGTCGAAATTTGACAAAAATTTGCAGCATGAACGGCTGTATCTTTTGATTGCGTTGGCTTAAATAAGTTTGAATTTTTGACAGCTTCAACGGACCGTAGACTTGAGTATTCAATAATATAAACTTCAGCCTGATACCGCCACGCGTTCCTGAGAAAAAGGATCCAGACGGACGGACAACAAAGTGATGCTATAAGGGCTTTTTCATTTTGAGGTTCGGAACCCTAAAAATGACACACTACTACACAAATTATAAACATACTTCAATATAAATGTCAAGAAAGTAATGTTTCTAACTGTATATTTAAGAATAAAAAAAAAACATCTGAACTAATGAACCTCTATTAATAAATAAGGCCATTAACCACTGCACTAAACAAGTCATATGGAAACTTATTTTAAAATGTCTGAGTTTCTTTAACTACTCCGACCTTCCTGGGCACAATTTCTTAAGTAAACTACACGTCCTCAACTTAACTATGTTATACTTAAGTTCATTACCATTTAACTGAATAAGAGCAAAGCAAGTCACATGCATCATTAGTTTGATAATATTATTATGGAACACGTGGAGGTACAAGTATGTTTAATATGTTACCGCAAATTTGATACTAAAATACTCGTAGATGTATAATATAGATAATATTTTAAAGTATTAAATAGGTTATTATGTTAGTTTTTATTCTCAACTAAAATAAATTGTGTTTTATTGTAAACCTTTTTGCAATATTTTTATATTTATTTTAGTTTGTCTCATGGTGGCGGAGTTTGTGTGTGTGCCTGTGTTTGTGTGCGTGTGTGTTTGCGTGTGTGCTTGTGTACGAATTATTTCTGTTTGTATGCGAAAGCAACTGTAAATTGTATTCCTTCTGTATTCGCTGCTGAAGACTGAAATAAGAATTAAGTACTACTATAATACAATCATTCATAAAGAAAAAAAAAATACGTTAGGTGCGGATACGTTGTGATTTTTCACAGTAAAACCACATATTACTATAGACCTACTTCGTATAACGTTAAAAGGAGTTCTCTGAGTTCTCAACAATTTCACAGAGTAAACTCAAACTTAAAGCCAAACATTTATTTATTCAGATGGACTTCATTTGGAAGCGCTTTTTTACAACATAAATTACCGTTTCTGGAAACAGTTTCTACAGAGTAGAGTCAGCCAAAAAAAATTGTGTGAACCCTGTTATAACTAACGAGCAAAAAGTTTTCATTTCTAGTTTGTTATAGGGAAGCCTCCTTTAAATATTTAGTTTATTCTAATTTTTAGGATTTGAAATAAATATTTAGGTTATACTTAACTAGCTGTGCTCCGCGGTTTTACCCGCAGTACTCCGCTCCTGTTGGTCTTAGCGAGATGTTATTATAATATAGAATTCCTCGATAAATGGGCTATCTAACACCGAAAGAATTCAAATCGGACCAGTAGTTCCCGAGATTAGCGCGTTCAAACAAACAAACTCTTCAGCTTTATAATATTAGTATAGATTATAGCGGCAAATGTGTTACTATCACGGTTCATGAGATACAGCCTGGTGACAGACATTCGGACAGATAGACGTACAGACAGACAGCCAAGTCTCAATAGAGTCCTGTTAATCCTTACATTACGGAACCCTAAAAATAATTAAAACTGTTAAAATTGTGTAAAATTCCTACAAATTTTAATTTATAAAGTAATTACTGGTTAAGTATATTCTCAGAGTGTGATACGTCCTACTAATTCATATAAATTTAAAACGAAAACGTATGAAACTGAAAACGAAGAAACTCCATAGAAGTAATTAAATATTTTATAACGTTCCGTTTTAATATTATCCTTTGATGTCTGTTCTGAGTTTTAAATTAATTATATATGATATATCATGTTTTTGCGACTCAACTTGATGGTCATAACTTTCCTCTTTTGCGTGAAATGAAGTTAAGCTACGTTATATGGGTTTTTGTATATTTTTCAATAGAGTAATATTTTTTATCTGTAACCTTATCAAGGATCGGTGATAATACAATAATTTCATGAGTTTAAGCGTGTTTAGTTTTTATGAACTATATTTATTATTCCCGTTAATCTCTTTGTTGCAACTTGAAAGAAGGACAAGCAAGCATATAATATAAGTATTTACTATTAGATATAGTAAAGATCGCAAGAAGCTTTGGTGTTCACCAAATAACAAGAAAATAAAAAATAAATACAGATACACTTACATTATAAATAACTAAGACTTCATAATGTAAAAGGGAAGAGAGAACTTTCACAAAAACATTTTCTTTTGAAGTAGAGATGATTAACGCCAGACATAAGTTTAAAAGCTCTACTGTTAAATGGAGAATTTGGTTAAGTTTCGCTTCAATTATCGAGTTCAAACTTAATTGCATATTTTTCATAGCATAGCCATAATATAATCTATATCGAAAGGGCCTATTCGGTACATATACCTACCATTTAAGTTTGTAGAGTCCACAAAACTAATAAAAAGGATTCAGATTCTAATAATCTAGCCACTTAATTAACAATCAAACTCAATAATTTATTCTTTTAACCAGCTTTCAAATGATTTAAATTAATTTTCTTCAGCGCGAAAGAAAAAAATAACCAATCTCTAATAGTTACTCTTAAAAACTTCCAATTAATAACATCAATATTTATTTATTTATTTATTTATTTATTTACAAAGGATAGCCAACAATTGTTTACACTATTTATAGCATAAAAGGAAAAATACAATTTAACGTATCAAGTGTAACAATTACTTATAGGCTAACACCACATGCCTTTGAAAACGGTTATGACTTATGAACATAAAAAAAAAACTGATAACTACACAAGATAACGTTTAACAATAATTATCAATAAAATATCTATTTAATTTAAATATTATTATTAAATTAAATATCATTATTAATATTCATTGGCTTTTAATATTCATTAACAACACATTTAAACATTAGAAATGCGTGTAATTTTTATGGTAATAAGCCAGAATTCAAATTGCTCGTGCAATTTATTCAAAAGAAAAATCTCATTGTCTTTTAACTTGAAGTTGGCCCATACATATTCATTTCGATGCAGATCCTTGAATTCATTATTTATATCTTGGAGAACTTGGACAGTGTGTATTTTATAAATGGCATTGGATAATTAGTTTAAGTATAGATACTCAAGTATAAGAGCTATACATAAATCAATAGTAGTAAAACCATATAAAAATACTAATTTCTAAAGAAGCCGTTCAAACCCGGAAAAGGACCCTGAGCATTGTCCCTAAAGTACACAAATATTACAAAACCATCAAACAATGAGCTAAACGCTCGTTAAAATACCGCTCAGTCATCGTGAGTCTCTTTTTCAAGGCATCGTGGCAATGCCGTAGTAATTGATAAAGTTGGGGCAAACTACTCCGCATATTTATAAACTTCCAAAGTAATTACCGCTTTTAGTTCACCCTGAACAAGTTGGCGATTTGATCTTTATATTATTTGTCAACTTGGAAGTTAAAATCAGTAAGGCAATCATTGCAATTTCTTAATCGGTACTTGGACTATATTTTGGTCTTGTAAATCTATTTGGAGGGTATTTAAATTTGTAAATTGTTTGATAATACTTTTTTAATATTTTTAGTTTTTAAAGCATTCAAATTCTTTACTAAATATCAGTTTTTATCGCCCCGGAATGGCGAAAGACGCGGATTCGAATCCCGCTTCGTGACCATTATTTTTTCTATTCCTTAAAAATGCCTCTTTTTTATTTTGATACACATTATATTTCTTTCGTTGGAATCTCTAACAAATATTATAAAGAGCAAAGATTTATCAATGTTAATTAAAATTTAACTGCAAAACTACCTATCCAATTGTTTCATTGATTTATCCCGGGTCAAACGACTAGTTTTTCCACAGGAAAAACCGCATGGCTCTACTAGTTAGTTAACTCTCTAAATTGCCAGTCAAAGTAAAATATCAAACCGGTGTGTACTGAAGCTAAACCACTAAACCAAACACAATAAACTAGCAACACTATGTTGGCAAAATTAACCTCAAATAATTTTATGGACAATTTACGTCATACACGAATGAAAGTGGCTAATGAAAATAATTTAAAAGTATAATTAAACACATATTAGTACAAAATAGGCAATCTAGAAATTAAAGACTAACAGTTTTTAATTATTCAGTTTATTATTAACCCTAATCATGTAATGAAAATGCGATCTATTCCATTTAAAAAGAAAAAATAGTTCTTTCTTTCTTTCGTTTTCATATTAATTTATTCAACACTAGCCACGCCCCGCGGTTTCACCCGCATGGCTCCGCTCTTGTTGGTCTTAGCGTGATGATATATAGCCCAATAGCCTTCCTCGATAAATGGGCTATCTAACACCGAAATAAATTTTCAAATCGGACCAGTAGTTCCTGAGATTAGCGCGTTCAAGCAAACAAACAAACAAACTCTTCAGCTTTATAATATTAGTATAGATATTAAGTATAGAATGAAAGAACAAAAAGTTGTAGGTATACAAACACACACTTATTAAGACATAACAATACTCCATAACTTACCTTAAGCGAATGCATTAATCATCCGATTGCGAGATAAATATAACAAGAAAAACAAATTCGTCAATGGGAAAAGAAATGTATTTGTTTTACGTATACTTTGACGGATTTCCATAAATTTCATATATAAACCCAGTATTTTACCACAAGGAGCTTTTCTCCAAAGTCCCTTCATTCTAAGAAGTAGTACAGAACCAGAGAGATTCCTATGAAGCATCCTATATGTACTACATTATCTAGAAACCCAGGCATCTAAGCTCTAAACTAGTTTCCTCAAACGACAGATAAACAGAGAAACAGATCGACAAAGCAGAATAATATTTACATTCAATCCAATTACCACAAGTTACCACATTCCCTAGATTTACCAAATCGTCCAACAAACCGACAAATTTACTGTTACTCTACACTGTTTATCAAAACAAATATCCCCCTGTAAACTGAGCACAGCTAATTTTGGCGTTCGCACAAACAAACACATCGAAACCCTCGATAGCTATTGACGGAACAATTGATGGATTATTTGATATAATTATCCAGAACATTCTGAGTTCTTCTGTTTCTCTGATTTATTAATGACTGGCTGTGCCCTGTGGTTTCACCCACGTCGTACATGATAATATAGCCTGCTCAATAAATGCTCATAAAAAAAATCAATACAAAAATATTTTTTTAATTCGATAGTTTCAGAGATTAACATTTTCAAACAAACATACTCTACAGCTTTATATTATTTTTAGTGGTGCTTTCTGGCTTCGCTCATGTTAGAAAAACTCAGAAATCACACATATCTAACGGTAAAACAATTTTTGAAATCGGTTCTGACATAACTACGTTCGAACAATTAACTATTATTAACTATTCAGCATTTATCATAACTTGCTGCTCAATATCAAATGCACCACAAAACTGATATATTTTTCTAAAGGAGAATATTTCTGACACGTAATAAGTGTACGCTGATTTTACAATAGAAAAATAGCTGTATTTTTGTAGTGTTCGGGTATTTCACAATAGGGGATTCAAAACTCGTTTTCTCTAGCCCGTGCCATCCGATTCGCGTCTACAATTACGTTAAAGGAAACACATTAGCAAATGTATCCGAATAGTGATGTATGTAATAGATATTTTTACCAAACTTGATCGTTTTATATTGTGATTTATTGATATGTATGAATGATTTTAAGCGAGTATAATAAATTAAGAAATTAAAGTCCCGTGATCACGCTCGCTGCTTCACCCGTGTTTTCAAAGAAAAACCCGCATAGCTCCCTTTCCTGTGGGATTTCCGGGATAAAAAGTAGCCTATGTCTTATTCTGAGTCTTCAGAAACCTACATAACAAATTTCATGGTAATTGGTTCAGTAATATACACACCGGCACAATTAGCGGAACAGAAAAAAAAGTGATACTATGAGATAATAACGCATATATTTGACGAAAATGTAATTAGAAACAAAATAACAAATTGATTAACATCTTTTAACAACGACTTTGAAAAGTCTTCGTTATTTTTTATTGAAAAATAAAGAAATTTGAAATAAGTGAAATTTTTAGATGATTATGAACCATCGCAAAAAATAAAAAAAGTAAGCATTAAAATGATTTAACAATAAAATTAAAGCAAAATTAATAACGAGTGTTTCCCCCTCTTGCTCTGATTACGGTTTCCATTCGTCTGGGCATGCTACAGATTATGTTATCGATGATTTCTTGAGGTAACCGCTCCCACTCCTCAAGTAATGCGTTTCCAAGATCATTCAGATTGTTGGGGGGTGGCATTCTGGATTTAACCCTTCTTTTTATCAAGTCCCAGACATGCTCTATCGGATTCATATTGGGGGAATTTGCTGGCCACTGCATCACCGGTATACCTACGTGGCTCAGATATGCCTGTACCGATTGTGCACTGTGAGCACGAGCATTATCTTGCATTAGAATAAAGTCGTCGCCAATAAATGGGGCAAATGGTACAACATGTTCTTCTAAAATGTCTCTGATGTATCGATCTGCTGTCATGGTGCCTCCTGTGACTATCACTAACTCCGTGCGAGCTCCCAAACATATCCCTCCCCAAACCATAATCGAGCCGCCACCATAAACCACTGTGTGTTCAAAATTAGACTGTATGTGGAGTTCTCCTTTGCGTCTCCATATTCGCTGTCTCCCATCGATCTATTTTAAAAGACCTCTGCACTCATCAGTAAAGAGAACCTGCTGCCATTCGTTCAAATCCCAGACGATGTTCTCGCGCATCGGTTTCTGTTCCGCTAATTGTGCCGGTGTGTGTATTTATGTGAAAGAATTGCAAACATCCATCCATCCATCCTTACAAACTTTTAATTTATAATATACTTAAGTAGGATTTAAAAGTTTTAAACAATGTAAAGCATTTTTTTTAATAAAGATTTTTCCTTTTACCTTGACAGAATATTAAATGTCGCCAGAATATGTCTTTATCTAACAACAGGTTGCCATTTTGCGAAGGTCTATTTGTCCCGGGCGTCGTATTATCCGCTCGTCACACTTGATCCCAAGAAACTAAAAAAAGGTTCTGTGTCTATGGTTATCGGATATTTCAAGGGCAATGCTTTTGACATTTGACAGTACCTTTACCAAACCTTTACTATAGAAGAGCTCAGTGAGGTGTGTTTTTGTCACAGATTATAACATTCTTTTCAAACTCTAACATTTATTTATTCTACTAGATTAATTCTTCTAGAAGCACTTTTAAAAGCCAATTTTAAAGAGAAGAGCGGACATGAAACTTGGTTGGTACTTTATTAAAATAATTTATATTTAAAAAGAAAGAAAAGACATTTAATTCAACACACTATATTATCTATGAATGACTGTCTTTCTTCTTTCGGTATCTTCATTAAACTATTCATTTAAAATAGCCAAATATAATATTAAATATTTAACATAAAAAGCAATGATTTTTAATTCCTTTAAAATCCCATCAAGAACCTCATCAGTCACCGATACCGATACTCAGATTAATTAGCCACTCAATTTAAATCCAACTTTTATTGCTTCAATTAAAATGGCTTATTTATAATATTACTAAGGAATATTTAAACTGAAATATAGGAAACAACGTTGCTATATTGGCAGAGTTTCTAAGTACTGTTAATTACGTCCCAATCAATACTTGCCTGATTTTCTCCGTAAAAACCTTCAGAATCGTACCTAATTGCTATGTTATACGACGACTTAAAGGCATCTAAAGGAATTCTGGTATTATGTATAGATTATACATATAAATAATTTGAAAGAAAGATAATACATTTATTTGTACCGATCGCGATACACATTAATACATATTACATAAAAATTAAAATTAACTTATAACTACACGGTCCGAAATGGATAATATCCACTGAGTGATTTGAGAATCTATGGACATTTATTTGAGGAAGAATGTAGACATAATTGGCTCTAGGTAAATATAGAGAAAACGCACCATACTAATCAAACGATTATCACTTGTTCAACTTCACGAATTACGATGAAACATACATTTGACAAATTTGCATTGTAGGTACATAAAACAACGATTTGCTACTATTAGAATATTTAGTTGAGAAGACGACAAACTGCATTATATTATGATTATTAACACAACACATATTAATGTACCTACTATGGTACCTTATTGCAGCGTTGTGTTTATTAACTTCTAATACTATGTCTATTGAAGAAATTTCATTTTCAGAAAAAAAATGTAGGATATATCAATTTAAAGGCGGTTTAGTTTTTTGTAAAAAAAAAAATTGGTTGTCTGTAAAGTCGGTTTACTGACGATAGTTGAACGTGACAACGTCCGATTGTGCTTCTTTGTCACTTTTTCCGCGCTCTCGCTTGCACTTCAAGCCTTACATGGAACGCCTCAGATCGAGGTAACGCCGCATGAGTCATGTTTTTTCGTGCGTGCAGCCGGCTCTTTCGAATTATAAGACGTTGTCACGTCAAAAAAATGTTTGTTTAACTCCTAAATTCCAGTATTAAATTTTTATTTGAATGGAAAAGTCCTCATTTACTACGAATCCTCACAATGTAATTGCATATCATATTATCTTTCACAGAAGCCGCAATATAAAGCTAGGTCAATCACAATTGCGTTTAATTTGTTCAAAGGGAAATTAAACCGCATTCAATTCGCAGCTAGCTCTAATGTGTAGTGTCCTTTACAATAAACGGGTTACTAATTAAAAATATTTGCATGGATCAAAATTGTATTTTGTATGTGTTCTCTTAGTATCAATAACACAAAATTAAATGTATATTCTTCAATTTAATATTAAGGTATCTAATAGTAATTTTTTAATTAATCAGTAATGCTTTTAATAGCGAATTATTATTTAAAATTATTTTTAAGTTGATGAATATTCCCAAAGTTATTTTTGAAGTGAAACTTCTTTAGGCGAGTTGAGAGTAAAATTTCAAAGTCGCTTCATGGCAATACCGTCACGTCACGAGTAAGGCGATGATTTTGGTATCTTTGAATCTTGCAAAATAAATTTCACTTCTGACACGTGTGCTCGGCACACACTCTCTTTTTTGTAAATGACAGTTAATACAACGATAGAAATACCATCTCCTGCTTTGGTAAAGTCGGTTAAAGGTACAGCTTTAAGCATGACGAACGATGTTCTAAGTTTTTCTAGTTCTTTATATTAGTTTTAAATTCTGTTTTATCTTGATTTTCAACTCAATGAACATTGAGTTATTCAAGTATCTTTCTCTCTTGTAACATTATTACGAAAACCTTTTTGCTGATAAGCTAAAGTTAAAGTATGTTAAACATTATTGAATATACGAATTTAGGTTTCTTCGTAACTTAGTGAATAAATTACGTGATATTACTTAAGCTTAGAATACACGGACAGACGTTGAGTATAATTTTATGTATTTATTTAACATAGAGTGTATTAGTTTTATATCTATTCTAGTAAGATGTATTTTTTTAATTCTTTTTTTGGTTATAAAGTATAAAAAATATACGTGTGGCACTCGAGAACTGCCGCGGTAAAGCTATTGCATAGCATCGCATCGCTGTGCCTGTTGGAGTGGGGGTGTTAGGTTTTTTCGTTACGGAATTTTTACATTCGGTCGCCCGGCTCAAAGTCAGAGATAAAAGCTATGCAATAGCTTAAATTTCAATCTGAACATTTTGTTTGTTTGAAAGCTTGTATAATTGAATATTATATTGTTGAAAATCCGTCCACGGACGAATCGTTCTTAAAAAATATAGCACGAAGCTTTGATTTGTCTCCTTTTTTAACGTTGCTTAAAAATAGAATATTTGTAGAGACCTGTTGCTGATCTTCAAACAATTCACGCGGTAGTGTATTTTCCTACAATAGTTATTGTTTGACTCTCTGCAGCTGTAGTTTTTTTAGTATTTTTATCTGTCTTAAACAGACAGATAAAAATTTTAATTTGTTAAGTGGCTATAAAACCATTGCTTTTATTATTCAATTATTTATTTTAAAGCTTATTTCATACAAAGAAGAAACAGAAATACGGAAAGAATAAAAAACATGTATTTTTAATTATATCAATAAGATTTTTTGCTGTTAAATCAAGCTTTTGTAGTTATAAGTATCCTACACAGTGCATGATTTGTATCTGTTGTAGGTAAATTATTTATTAAAGATTAAATTATTATTTATTATATAGGTACCTACTAGCTTTCCGCCCGCGGCTTCGCCCGCGATTTCAAAGAAAAACCCGCATAGTTCCCGATCCCGTGGGATTTCCGGGATAAAACCTATCCTATGTCACAGAATAGTTAATAGTTGCCTATGTGTCAAAGTTACCATCTGTATGTGTGCTAAATTTCATTGTAATCAGTTCAGTAGTATTTGCGTGAAAGAGTAACAAACATACACACTTACACATACACATACATCCATCCTCACAAACTTTCGCATTTATAATATTAGTAGGATAGGACTAGGAGGACATGTTTCCGAAAAAGATTCATCTTATTAATACTGTCATAATTCTACACGTGCGAAAAACATAGGACGAACATAAATAGCATTTGATTTATTTGCCCCTAAATGAATGAGGAAAGTCCACTGGGAAAACGACATGAGGAACAAGATAATATCACAAGTATTTATTTTACGAAGTGTTTGATTTGTATGAGTGTGTGTACTTTGTAGGTGTGTGGTTTACACTAATAGAAATTAAGATTTTTTTATAGAAAAAACAATTTATGACTTTCCAGACCGGTACAAGATAATAAAATATATATTAAAGAATTTAGGAGCTTGAATTTAGTTTAAGTATTGTGTAGCATGTTTAATTTAAGAAGCATTTTCAGTAGGTATTAATAGATGCATATATGCATAGATGCATGAGGTATGCATATTCATACATATAAATAATCTGAGATTCTATATAATTGGTTTATATTATTGAATATTGCAATTAAATACAGCAAATAATGTCTTTTCCTGTGTCTAATATTTGATTGTTTGATATGTGTTTGATATGCTCCGCCCGTTTTGTCTAAAACCTTAATAAAAATCTTAATATATATAAATCTCGTGTCACAATGTTTGTCCTCAATGGACTCCTAAACCACTTAACCGATTATAATAAAATTCGCACACCATGCGCAGTTCGATCCAACTTGAGAGATAGGATAGTTTAAACATGTAGGAACCACGGGCGAAGCCGGGGCGGACCACTAGTTATATACCTTCCTCTTGAATCACTCTTTCTTCTCATGACGCAACGCCTGCGTGGTGGAATCTGGTATTTTTATCAATGATAGACCTAATTATGAGCAATCTATCTGTACCGGTCACAAGTTGCACTTTTGAGTTTTTTGGAAGAAAAAAATAAAAAGATCAAGTTCAGTAACTCAAACTACCCTAATATAATATTTTGACAATCGATTCCTCCTAAAGGCTTCCATGGAGGAATGTGTTTATTTTACCAATTATAGACCTAATTAAGAGCAATCTATCAGTACCGGTAACAAGTTGCACATTTGAGTTTTTTGGAAGAAAGAAATATTTTTTGATCGATTGATGTGATAAACATGGGTATGTAGTATGGGGAAATTGTTTGAGCCAAAATCATTTTTTACTGCGTGTAACTCAGAAACGGTAGGATATAGGAAAAAATGATCTTGGTACAACTTGTAGATAATTTTATGGCCTTTCAACTTTTCCTTGAAAGTTTTTCTCTAACATGTACCGTTTTTGAGATTTAAGCGAAAAATGAAAAAATGGACCCATTCCCCCCCTCCACCCACTCCGGGGCTCCTCCTAGTGTCCCGGGGTTTTAGTATGTTTATTACCTAGGGACTCTTGACATGTTTCCGAAGAAACATCTTACGTTACTAACTCACGCACTCTAGAACTTTTTATTCAATGGACTATATGAGGCTTTTTTTATTTGAAAGCTAGTGTATTTTGTATTGTCCCATTTAAATGCTTAAATTTGATGAATTGATCTAGTTCTGACAATTTCAAGGCTATTCAGGTTTTGTCAAAAATAATGATTTATTATGTATTCACTTTGTACGAAGTCGAGGCAAGCAACGAATAAAGTACTTGAATCTTGAAAAAATTACAAGGTATGGAAAAGGTATTTACATTTATTGATATTCTAGGTCCAAATGGTTGTTTCGCGTTTTGCCTAGGCTACCTGATGACTGGATGTCGTTATGCAAAGTAATTTCCAACATGCGCATGTGTTTTGATTGATTGCACGTTAGTTGTATGTTAAAAAGTATTATTAGAGACCATTAACTTTTATTATTAATGATAATGTAGTATTTTCTTGTATAATGTAGTTTAAAGTACAGTCAGCAACGAAAGACAATGAATAAATAATTTTACACCTCCAAAATAAACAGTAGCAGTAGTAGTATTATTAAAATGGAAAATATTATTAAAAAAAAAAAACAATTTATGAACGTGTATTTATTTTTATTAAAGAATAGAAAAAGTCAATCTTGAGCCGGTATTCGTCACGTCCATCGTAATTTCGTAGCGAGTAAACTGCTCGACCACCCATTTGTTTACATGTATACAGAAATTAATCTAAATCAAATAAAATTAAATTTTATTATTTTTCATATTCAAATCTCTCCCTAAACAAACTAAAACAAGAATTTACATTCACAAAATAGGTCTTCAAAATAATTCACTTAAAGCTCTCCAGGACGAATACATGCTCTATGTATAGACCTAATCACATTACTACAACTTGTGTGAAGCCCCATACATCTCTGAATTAAAACTGCTTTTTAACTTCGTCTTGGCCCGATTTCAGTCTAATTAACAAGTCTCCAAATCTTACAATTGAGACGTTGACGTCATGACGACTTCGGAAATTGGTTGGTTTCGTGATTTTTTTCTGTGTTTTGTATTTATGAATGCCTAATATTTTTTTTTTGTGTGGCTATAAAATGCAGTTATCGTTTCGATGAAATGGTGACCTTATTTCATGCACTATTTAGCTGTAAAGTGTTGAAAATATGTTTATTTGTGTTAATTATATGTACATTTTAATTGTTATATCGTCACTTAAACAATTAATTTCTAAAAAAAGAGCGTATGTGCCGAGCACACGTGTCAGAAGTGAAACTTCTTTGGCAGGATTTAAAGATACCGAAATCGTCGCCTCACTCCATGACGTGACGATATTGGCATGACGCTACTTTATAATTTTACTCTAAACGCGCCTAAAGAAGTTTCACTTCAAAGCTTTGTTAAACTATACCAACGAGACAGCCAATCAAATAAATAAAATTACCAATATAGAAAACAAATCTAAAAATTGAAATCCGAGTCGAACAAGGGGATAAAGTTGTACAATCCATTTGAAGTTCAACGAACAATTTCCGTTACCCCATTTTTTGGTTGAAAGCCTTTTGTATGCCAAAGAGATTACGCTATCATAAAAATTCCAGATATTTTCTCACTATTACCACCTTTCGATAAGTTCATATTGAAATGTATATTTACTCAAATGTATTATAGATAAATAGTTAAACCTTTAATAGCAAATAGGTATATTATTATCTCTTAAAATAGAGCGTAGTTACATTGAATTTTTATTTGCGATTCGGTAATGTATAAATGTATTTAAATACTAACAACTTATAAACATTGTAACGTAATATACATATATAATATGTAATGACTTAAATATATACACAATCTTTTAATAAATATACACAAAGTTTTAAATTCAAACTTCAGCCCAATGATATTATATAATAACATTGCTTCAGCCGCAATCAGCTAAAACCCAGCCACTTCATTATTTAAAATCTAAAAGTTCCAAGATATTTGCCAGCTTCAGATCTAAACCTAACTTTACACTAAAAGTTCCTAAGGGACTCGTAAACAGTTTTATTCTGGGAATATCGTGAAATTTAGCACTTTTCAGCGTCACCACTAATATTAGCTTAAAAGCTTTGGTACGAAGTTTTGTGTTTAAAGGTAGTTTGCGTAAATGGAAAAAGTTATGTACTATTTTTGATGCAAATTACAGGCAGTGTGCATTGTAATTTGCGTCAAAAATTATTAGATTAGAGCTTTTAAAGTGAGGGACGTAAGTAGAGCCAGGTCCTTCACATAGTGTTTGTAAAATGAGGAAGAGGTAATTTAGTGAGAAATAGTGTTTAAAATGAATCTTTTTCCTATACAATAAAGTGAGAATCACGAGACATATTTCACTATGTCATTAATGTATTAATGTTCAGATTTTTTCATGGACGACACATTAAGACGAGGCTCCCTAACATCATTTCTGGCACTGTTAGCGTCTAGTACCGTAACCGGTCTGGTTACGGTACTAGACGCTAACACAGCCGTAATAAAGTTGAATATCGCGTGCGCTCTTTGATCGCGTTCGAGCTCGAAAAGTAGGTAAGTCTCAATTCTTATTTCGTTTATAACTAACTAGCTTTCCGCCCGCGGCTTCGCCCGCTTTGTCTAAAACATAATAAATTATATACTAAAACCTTTCTCTTGAATCACTCTATCTATTAAAAAAACCGCATCAAAATCCGTTGCGTAGTTTTAAAGATTTAAGCATACATAGGGACATAGGGACAGAGAAAGCGACTTTGTTTTATACTATGTAGTGAAGTAATTATTGATCTAGAGAAAAAACATCTTGGCATTCGATAGTAAACTCTATTTTCTTACTGTTAACATTTATTTTAGACATAAAGTCCAAGTAAATCTTTAAAAAATGTAATAATCCTTAAAAAAGGCATAATCCATACTAATATTATAATTAATGCGAAAGTAACTCTGTCTGTCTATCTGTTACTCAATCACGCCTTAACTACTGAACCAATTTGCATGAAATTTGGTATAGAGATATGTTGATACCCGAGAAAGAACATAGGCTACTTTTTACCCCGGGACATAGGATAGGTTTTATCACGGAAATCCCACGGGAACGGGAACTATGCGGGTTTTCCTTTGACTGCGCGGGAGAAGCCGCGGGCGGAAAGCTAGTTTTTGAATAAAAAATGAATCGAGTGAAAATGTTACAATTACGTAACTGTCTTGTACATTGAAAGAAAAAGACCCAATAAATCATATACTAAAGTTCCATTTTGATTGTATGTGTGCCTGTTTCAGAATATTAATGCAAATTCACATAAAATTTAGGGAGCCTCCCCTTAATAAAGTTTTTTTTTTGTCTAAGAAGTACTAACGAATATAATATTAACTTTTCTAATGTGAACTGCGTCGGTCATCAAAATATTATATACTTACCTTACGATCACTACATAGTATAAAACATAGTCTGTTTCTTTGTCCCTATGTACCTATGTATGCTAAAATCTTTAAAACTATGCAACGGATTTTGATGCGGTTTATTTTAATACATAGAGTGATTCAAGAGGAAGGTTTTAGTATGTAATTTATTAGGTTTTAGACAAAGCGGGCGAAGCCGCGGGCGGAAAGCTAGTAACGTGTATTTACATTTTTATCACAAGCGCGTCATTTACCGATATCGTGTTCGTTCTAGTACTTATTTGTCTTAACGCTATGTCTCAAGAGCTTCTAAAATATCTTCGCTATATATATTACATTATATAATTGAACGGTTATGGCAATATAATATCATTAAATTCAATCTCTTAAGCCATTTATCGATATATATTAATGTGTAGGCAGATACACGTCTGTACACAATATACATTACTATCAGAGTTTAGCAAAGCCAGCTAACACATCCACTAGACTCAAAGACAAGTTAAACACCTATTTACTAAATGGTAGGAATCAATATTATATCTACATATACACTAACCGATACTCATTAGGTATTAACCGACTTCAAAAAAGGCGGAGATTTTCAATTGTAGGTACGTACCTAAAGATCTATTTAGTAAACCAGGCATAATTTTTTAAACTGCTGAAAATTGTAAGACTGGCAGAGTACCTCTAATAGGTACCACCAGCGATACTAGTGTTTATGGTTCGTGGTGACCACTTAACATCGGGCCAACCTACCCTTTGCTTACTCTGACAAAAAAACAATCATTTGAATACAAAAAATAGTCACAAATGAACACATACAATAACCATACAATACTGTAACAAAATTAACAACACAACGCAAAAACGTAAAAGACCTTTTCCAACTGGATACAAGCCCTCAACCGAATGATTTAGGGTAATGACCCTTGAACATGTCTACAAGTTAACTATAGTCTATAATGCCCTAACGACCAACGATTAACTCAAGAAAATAAAGGAATTGTATACTTGATCAATCATTCCTTATTTAGAAAGAAATAAAAGTTTATTCCATTGTAAACACATGACAGTTTGATAGGAAACAAAAAAATAATCATCATAAATTTACGCATTGCAATTCGGGTAAAAATAAATGTAATAACTGCGCATACAGAAAATTGAGAAAAATGATAATAAAATATTTTATACAATATGTATCGCACAATCAACCATAAGTGGTTTATAGAGAAATATAAATTGAGTGAGGAAATTTACTATGATAGCGTATAAAAATATTATGCAGTGGCATAAATATCTATATTTAAACCATGTTTATCTCAATTTGAAGAAGCATACTCTTTTATAAATAATTATTATAATGTACAAAATAGAGGTAACTAGCTTTTCGCCCTCAACTTCACTCGCATTGTATAAACTCTAAGGAAACCACGCATAGTTCCCGTTCTCGTGGGATTTTCCGATTATCCTTTGTGTTGAACCAATTTACCCTCTATGTGTGAGCTAAATTTCAAGAAAATCAGTTCAGCAGGTTTTGCTTGAAGGAGTAACAAACAAACAATAATTATACTTTCGCATTTATAATAGAGTTATAATATTATGGGTTTAATTCAACACATTCTGGATATCTTTTAACTTTTTCTTATCGATAAATAATATTAAAATTGTGTGTATAGAGTTAATATTGTTCATTGTATTTCCTCGTAGGGAAATAAATTAAATGTCTTCTTTTCATGTGAACTTTTTCTATTACACTCAACTGCACACAGATTAAAACATATGGTTGCTAACTTTCAAGCGATTCTTTACGTAATTTACATATGAATAAGTCTCAGAATGTGTTAAAGCGAATACTTTAATCGCAGAGAAGCTGAGGGTATGAATCAAAAAGACGGCACAATCGGTTAAACTTGAACAATTATTTTTCATCTCAAAAGATTCTGTGGAATTTGCTAGAATTTGTAGGTGACCTGATTTAAAGGCTTGAAACTTAACCGTTATTACTTGTAATCATCGTCAAATATTTTAATGAAACAAAGAATCAAATTTTACTGAAAATTCCTCCAAATGCAGTTCAACATCAAATTAGATATAACATTTAATTAAAAAAGTGTGTTACATTCGTACGCGGGACACGAAAACTAATCGAAAATCGGTTCATCCATTTAGGAGTTACAATATCACACAGAAATACACAGACACGTCAAACTTATAACACTCTTTTTCCATCGGGAGTTAAAACCAATTAAATACAAACGCAAGAAACGAAAACATATCTCAGCGTCACGCCACAGTATTACCTAGGATATTGTAATACTGTGGTCACGCCGTGTCACGTCGCAATGCAATGTGGTGGCGTGACGAATAACGTGACACTACTACGTGACGTGCTGTATATTCTTTATATTATTCATATAAATCTTAGTGTAATTACTGGCCATCTACAAAGCATTTTAGTGACCATACAAGTTTATGATGGACTAAGTTAGATGTACATGAACAATTTTCTCTCACCCTTAGCAGTATACATTATAAAACTTTCTTCTGGTGAAAGAACAAAAGTGACATAGGATATTAATTTTTGTTTTTGTCCCGGATCACTCAAACAAGTAGTATAGGTCATTCATTCCGTGGTGTGAATGATTGCAAGCAATGCGGCCACACATTCCAAAAATATGCTTATTATAAAAATCTACATACCTAATCTATGTTTAGAAAGCCTAATTGTCTAGACTTTAGACTATAAAGTTATCTAGAACAAGCCAAATTACCCAGGGCCAGATATTAAAGTTCTCTTGAATATAGGCCAAATGTCTAAACACGGTCTGCACTTAGTTTTCAAGGGCACAAAATTAGAGGGACAAATGTGTTGTCACTCCGTTGTCACGTACAATGTACATGCTCATAAATGTTGTCTCGTTTTAAACGGAGTGACGTCAACTCCTTGGTATAGTGGTTAAAGAATTGGTTCTATGACCATGAAAGTATTGGTTTTGATAGGCAGAATAGAATTGGTCAGGCATCCGCCCCGGAATGGCGCGAAAGGATGCGGGTTCGAGTCTCGCCTCGTGATCGAATTTTTTCTATTCTTTATAAATTTATATTTATAAAGCATTTGAATGCCATAAAACAATAAATATCAATTTCAACAAAAAAGGTCGTGCTCCATCGTTACAATATTGTATTCACTGAAAAGTGTTTCATATTGGTTGAGATGGTTGTTAATCATCCCAATAGATGGCGCGCGGTGTGTCCCTTAGACACATAAAACTGAAAGAATAGAATAAATTCGATTGCTCTGGCGGGTCACGAGTGGCTGAATTGGTCAGGCATCCGCCCCGGAATGGCGCGAAAGGATGCGGGTTCGAGTCCCGCCTCGTGATCGAATTTTTTCTATTCTTTATAAATTTATATAGGCAGAATAGGTTAAAAATAAGTGAAATAGTAAGGTACCAAAGTTATAAAAACTTATTTCAAACGTATTTTTAGTGTTCACTCAATTATTTTTATATATTACTAGCTTCCGCCCACGACTTTGTACGTGCATCCCCGTTTTTCCCCGTTCCCGCAAGAATTTCGGGAAATCCTTTCTTAGCGGATGCCTACGTCCTAACATCTACCCGCATGCCAAATTTCAGCCCGATACGTCCAGTGGTTTGGGCTGTGCGTTGATAGATCACTATATCAGTCACCTTTGAGTTTTATATATAACTAGCGACCCGCCCCGGCTTCGCACGGGTGCAATGCTGATACTAAATACACTACAGAAAAACTGTGAACGTTGTATATATAAAAACATAGCGGCCCGCTCCGGCTTCGTACGGATATAAAATATATAGCCGGGCGGCCGGCCGCTGCCGCCGCAAACGCTACGTCCCGCAATTTTTAAATCTGTAATATCTTCGAAAATATTCACTTAAATCATACGGTGTAAAGGGCCATATAGATCTATATTAAATGAACAATGTATTCAAGGCATTTAATTGGTTAAGGATTAATGCTGTATTGGTTAAAATCGCTTCGAAAATTAGCCATTATTTGTCGTAAAAAGTAAATGACAAAAAAAAGTTATTGTGGGTTATCCATAAGAGATAGACATATACCACCGCGGACTTTTCTGTAGACCTTTTCAATGTGTATAATACTTAGTACATTATTTTGATAAAACTCGTAGGGTTCAGCCTGCGTTTGCAATGTAAGCGGAAAAAATGTAATTTTTTACGACATCACATTAGAAACCTCAAAAATAACAGTACTTCTCCACTATTTGATGGACGTTATTATACATATAACTTCCTCTTGAATCACTCTATCTATTAAGAAAAACCGCATCAAAATCCGTTGCGTAGTTTCAAAGATTTAAGCGTACAAAGGGACATAGGGACATAGGGACAGAGAAAGCGACTTTGTTTTATACTATGTAGTGATATATACATCTAAAAGGGCTGATAGACGTACGAGTAAGTACACGAACTTGTGGCTCGACGACCTTTTTCGCTCGTGTATCACCCCAAGTACGCGTACCTACTTAAAAGCCGTCGAGTAAGTTCGTTGATGATCCAACATGTTTGAAATTTTGCTCGTAGCCCGCCTTCACTCGCACGTCTGTCACCGCCGGGAGCCGCGAGCCTAGCCTGTCTAGATATAATAGGTGTTACTAAGTGCAAAAGTTCATCATATAACGGCTCAGGCATCCTCAAACAATTATGCAAGTCTTCCTTCTCTTCACGTACTAGCTACTTCACCAAATTTACGTGAGATAAACGCTCTTTTTTGAAAGCCAGTTTTTCACCCACTTTTGCCGCTTTCGTCTTCTGCTTTTAGTTTTATGGATATAATATAATATAATTCCTGAATAACACAAAATTCCCTCCGTTGATGACAAAGTAACGTCCGATATCGGTGACAAGTGAGAAGCTACTGACCAAGCTCTACGTGTGTCACCGACGTCGAGCCGAGTAAGTACGCGAACTTTAAAACCGCGATTTTAAAGTTCCTACGTCTATCACTCGTTTAAGAATTACTTTATTATTAAATATAATTTATTCGATTTTAGCTTCCAAACATTATATGAGACTAGTTGTTAGTTTGACCTCTTTCGCAGCTATAGAATAGGTACTATAACAGTTTAATCGAATACTCTGATGCTGGGAGGTCAGTTAAAAACGGAAGATTATCGGCCAAACAGAGCATGCTATGCACAATGGAGCCAGTTTCATAAGCTATAGAAATTATTATAATGTGAAATTTCTACGCTTTAAAGCAAATTAATTTCATCTTAATAAATCTTTTGGATTTTTTGCGGTTTAATTTCAAGTATCAATAGCCATTTCCATAATATAAACTACATGCAAGTGAAATTAACTTTTTAACAGTTTTTACATGCGATTTATTTTGTTAGAGCCGAGCGTAGTCACTTAGTCTCTGCGTTTGTCGGTTTTGATAGATTACAGCTGTTATCTATTAAAATTTAAAATATGGCCTTAACATTTTAAGCAATATTAAATAAAATGAAACAAATTCATACATAAACGCTGGCTTATATTCAGTTATATTATATAGTTATTCTTTATAATATCTATTCAAGTACTTGACTATAATTGAAGAATTCCAGAAATAATGAGTTTATGTTTATGTTCACATGTGACTGAAAGAAAACACTAGAGATATGAAATAAACATTCCTGCTAAGTCATTAAGTCTGCACGAGCAGTGACGATTTATTTCCAACCTTAACCCAAGAGTATATGGTTTATATTCCAATGCATGTGTTGAATTATTATTTCCCAGTGACATACTATTAAGGGTGCTTATCCACTAGAGACGCTATGCTACATTGCTGATGCATTTGATGTCCACCAATCATATTCATTGATGCATATAGTGTAGCACTGGTGGAAACTGATTGCACAAAGATATGTTTTTATATGGCAGAATGCGAGCTATGCGAGGATTTGTGCTACGGATGCATGCTATGGATGCATGCCTAGACGTCGTGAGTGGTGTAGCTATGTGCAGAGCGGAGCCTACTATCGATACATCGCATATAGCTCGAGCTGCGAATATTCTTCGCGTAATTACTTCATCGCTACATAGCTTAACAGTGGTATCGGATGGGAATCGGTCACATAGTTTCACAGCTATTACATCTTCGCAGCATAGCTGCATAGCACGACTGGTGGAAAAGCACCCTTACGGGTATATTTAACCGCGAGGCTCAGGTAAGTGATACGAGATAGTTGAAACCTTTCTAACTATTTCTGTTAAGAATCTCTTCATTCTGACATCGTTTGATGAGTGAAAATGAGGAGTCCTTTTGATGTGTAAATTAATTAATGTATAAGGTCCTTAACAGCTATAGAAAGTCGTGCGTCTCAAACCTACGTGAGAGGACTATGTAGTATATTGTATATTGTTTCTTTCTTTCTTTATATTGAGTTTATTTCAAACTTCTTCGCTTCTTTCTGCTTTACCTGCGATAGGATAAAAATAAATATAGTGCTAGTTACTCAAATCGAAAGATTAGTGAAAACTTAACAAGAAGTTTTTGTTACATTAAATCGCAACAAACAAACATATCAAAATCTCTCATTGTATTATATAATATTTATCTCAGTTCTTATAATATAAAATTAGGTTAAGTGGAACGCGAAGCAGGGTACGAATGTTGACAATAAAGTGTAATTTAAATGAGTTTTTCTTTGTTCAGACATTTTTTCTCTTTGAATGAATATGTCTCTTCATTCTCTTTCATATCATATATTTAATATAATACTAAGTAATATTTTGAGCTATTGTACATTTAGATTAGATTTTTTTTTATTAGTTCGGGTTTCTTATTTTTTGAAAATTATATTGAATTTAATGGATCATAAATTGATTGTCTACATTGTTAGCTTTCAAATGACACCTATTTTGTCTTCCTAAGACGTCTACATCGATAGCAATGATTAAAACAGTGCAGGCGCCTGAGCTGCGAAGTAAAAAAAACAAAATGGCTGCCATTTTAGTATGGAGGGGCCAAGAGAAAATTGGGATAGTGATTTGTCGATAAAAATCCCCATATTTCACCCCCCTAAAGTCTCCGACACCGATACACAGACACATTGTATATACAGGGTGTTTTGCACATGGACCGACATGATTTTTTGGGGGGTAGGGGGGGTCATGTGCTATTTTCCCCCGTGAGACCTAATATCCTAAGTCTCACGGTAGTCTAGATATGTTTTTTTTTATTTTTTTTGAAATCTACGCGAAATCTTGCCTTTAAATCGTCCTAACTTTTTTGTTTGTGGTTGTAATACCACAAAACAGAGTATGCTTGTATTCTACAATGTTTTCTTATTCTAAATAAATTATTACATGTTACAATTGATATCCACAAAAAAACTTCTGAGCTTTCAAAGTGGTAAATCGGTGTAAATGTTATGAAAAGTGACAACCTATCAATTCATTTAAAAAAAAACTAAAGTTCATTTTGAATTTAGCTTTTTTTAAAAAAGTTCTTTACTTATTACCCTTTCTAATGATATGCTACATGACAGAAATAATACATCAGGGGTCGACCTAAGAGATACTTTGTTGCTAGGGTCAAGATAATGAAAATAAGTTTTTTATGTTAAGTTGTTGTTATTAAATTACAAAGTTTGCTCGAATTGGCCGCCTCCACACCTTATGCATGCACGACACCTTTTTCTTATTTCCGAGGTTGTAGTTAAAAGCCGCATTTCCTCTTGCATTTTTACGAATGCTGTGTTTATTCGTTCCACTAAAATTCCTTTTGTGGGCACCTCTGCAGTTGCATACACTACATCTTTTGCACGTCCCCATACGTAGAAATCCAGGGGTGTCAAATCTGGGGACCGTGCTGGCCATGGTATGGGGCCAGCTCTACCAATCCACGAGTTTGGAAATGCATTATCTAAATGCTCTCGTACCGTTCGTTGGTAATGTGCCGGACAGCCATCATTTTGAAAAACAATTGGCACATCTTCTTCTAAAACTGGTAGTACCAGTTCAGGTAAATCATTTTGAAGAAACTCTAAATAATTGTATCCATTGAGTCGTTCTGGCAAAAATATGAGCTGACAATATTTCGCTCAATAACACCAGCCCAAACATTTACGCTGAATTTTCGCTGAAAGGAAGTCGGCCTTTTTTTGTGCGGATTTTGGCCCCTTTTCTCCCAGTGATGCAAATTGTGCAGATTGGCTATGCCTTCATGGCTAAAATTTGATCGCTTCTCGGCCTTTTGGCTAAGATCAAAGTGTAGTATCTGTTCTTTTCAGCTTAATATTATCTTGACCCTAGCAACAAAGTATCTCTTAGGTCGACCCCTGATGTATTATTTCTGTCATGTAGCATATCGTTAGAAAGGGTAATAAGTAAATAACTTTTTTATAAAAAGCTAAATTCAAAATGAACTTTAGTTTTTTTTTTAATGAATTGATAAGTTGTCACTTTTCATAACATTTACACCGATTTACCACTTTGAAAGCTCAGAAGTTTTTTTGTGGATATCAATTGTAACATGTAATGATTTATTTAGAATAAGAAAACATTGTAGAATACAAGCATACTCTGTTTTGTGGTATTATAACCGCAAACAAAAAAGTTAGGACGATTTAAAGGCAAGATTTCGCGTAGATTTAAAAAAAAAAAAAAAACATATCTAGACTACCGTGAGACTTAGGATATTGGGTCTCACGGGGGAAAATAGCACATGACCTCCCCCACCCCCCAAAAAATCATGTCGGTCCATGTGCAAAACACCCTGTATATATATATATATATATATATATATATATATATATATATATATCCTATACTAATATTATAAAGCTGAAGATTTGTTTGAACGCGCTAAACTCAGGAAGAATTGGTCTGATTTGAAAAATACTTTCGTTGTTATCGAGGAACGCTATATTATATCATCACGCTAAGATCAACAGGAGCTGAGCTGATATATATATATATATACATAGGATAGGTTTTATCCCGGAAATCCCACGGGAACGGGAACTATGCGGGTTTTTCTTTAAAAACGCGGGCGAAGCCGCGGGCGGAAAGCTAGTAATGCATAATATTAAGTAGATATATAGGTATATAGAGAGCAAATCGTTTCACAAATACAATTATAACAGAGCAAATGTAACATATAATAATAGGAAGAAAGGGAATTTTCCCATAAAACACCTTAATTGGATATATTGTTTTGATTGATTGACATTCCATAGCAATCATAACATAGCCATATGAAGACATATTATTTCTTTATTCGTATAATAATATTTCGAATTAAACAAACAATTGACGTGAGGGTCGGAAACGTGAGGGATATTGTTCTCAAAATTTATTAATGTTTATTCGTCTGATTGCTTAGGGTGCTTTTCCACCAATACTGTGCGAGGATGTGTAGCGAGGAATGTGTTTGTAAATAACCAATCATATCGCTTCATTTAGTTTGCAGTTTGAAGCGTTTAGCGTGGTTTTGCGTTTGAAGCGATACTATTGGTTATTTACAAACACATTCCTCGCTACACATCCTCACACGTTATTGGTGGAAAAGCACGCTTATGTCTGTGATTATTGATTATAGCAGTTGTATTGTTAGAAATATACTATGAAATAGACCAGACAGTTTTATTTTCGTGAGAATAGATGATAATTATAATGTACCTATGATGAGTGAATATTTATCACATATTATTATTTGCATCAACATTTTGAGAAACATCACAATAAAGTCACAATATAAAGTTGTTATTTTCCTAAATTCGTATGAAGAAAGAAACTGTAAGATTTTATTGGGCCTTCAAATTGACTTAATTTGAAAATAAATTAATAAATGTACAATAGTCAATATCGATACTTTATTTGGTTTATTTAGATAATTTATTTTAGCCCTAAACTAGGTACTTATTGATGTAAAGCAGTGCAGTAGTAGTTTGAGTTACATATTTGAAACACGTTATTAGTTATATTAGTACCATAGTAGCAATTTATTTGAACGATCTGATCAATTCACTTCTCTAGACGTTAATAATATAGAAAAGGTCGACTTATTAACTTAAAGCGATCTCTTCCGGGCGACCTTTTGATCGCTGAATAAAATTATATATGAAATGTCTTTTAAACTCTTGCTGATTGGTTATTTCCTTTGGATTGTTGTCTCTGATACAAAGTGTATTTTGTTATTAATACTATTAAATAATAATTGTAAATATTAGAGTAATAAATCAGTTTATATTACAACGTTTAAAAATAGGATCAAAAAGCTTTGTCTAAACTTATAAAAATTAACTCTACATACTCTACAAATTCCTATTAAAACATACATTGATTTTTTTTTTTTATTATCACTTGTATAGATTTATAAAGAATAGAAAAAAATCGATCACGAGGTGGGACTCGAACCCGCATCCTATCGCGCCATTCCGGGGCGGATGCCTGACCAACTCAGCCACTCGTGACCCGCCAGAGTGATCGAATTTATTCTATTCTTTCAGTTTTATGTGTCTAATGGACACACCGCTTACTTGTATTTTATAGGAAAATAATAAAACGAGCGACTGAAAATAAAGTGAGCGACTGATTATGAGATACTGATTTAATAACTTGAGCGGTATGAATTTGAGTAATCGACTAATAAACTAAACAAGCAACGAATATTAGTTGATAATAAAATACAGATTGAGCGTACTAAAGGAGGATTGTGATTAATCCATTTGATATATTAGAATTCTAACTGTGTGATTACATTACTATATGAGCGACTAAATTACTAGTTGAGCGAATAGATTACTAAGTGAGCGACTAAATTACGCTCATCTAGAGCGACTAAAAACACTAGAATATATTGTTCAAATAGTTATTTGATAAAACTTTCAAAAACAAATTGAACTGATAGTACCTACTCTGTCCATTGTAGTATTTTTCAAAGTGATTTTTCTATTCGAAATACCTTGATTAAGATAAAATGCCACTCAGTATAAATAAATCATATGCCAAATAATGAAAATAATACAAGACGTAATTTTGTCACTCAAACGATTAATATTAGGTCGCTCAAATATTTTGAAGGTGCTCATTTTGTATTTTATGTAACGCAAATTAATGTTTGTTAGTTGCTGATCTATTAATTTTTCATCACTCGTAGTCAGTCGCTCACTTAGTAATTCTGTTACCCCAATTAATTATTTTTGATAACTAAAACTTTAATTTACAGTCACTCGTTTAAATACTACCCTATTTTATACCTATAAAACTGTGCTTATCAGAACCTACCATAATATAATCTTCTAAAATTTTGTATTGGTTATTTATCCTAATATAACTTTGGTATGAATAACGAGTCAATTCACTACATTAACTGTATAAAAGTACAGAATCAGAGTTTGAATAAGATAACAAAATTGTAAGGATATTGGGCGAATGATATTTGTGCTCAATAAGACGGATATGAACCAATCAGTTGCTTTGATGGTAATATTGGACCTGATTGCTTTGTCGGCTACAATTCATGTATAATATTCAGAATGTCTCGTAATAGCTTTGGAGTTTAAAGTGTGGATTTGTTTAAAGCTTTAACTGACTAAAAGTTATACATTCTATTTAGGGCCGATTTTTCAATGCCTGGTCCGTTCCGTCCAATATTAGAATACGTTTTTAAAATGGTAGTTTTATACATTATTCGACGAATAAGTTTTAACCAAGGATTGAAAAATCAGCCCTTAGTTGGTTAGTTGATTAGGCGGCGAATTATTGCATACCTATAAATTTAAATTCTTTTCCTACACATGTTTTTTGAGTTTTATGCAGTGTTGCAACTTGCAGCCGTTTGATGTTGTATATTTTCAGAAGGGAAATTTCTTTAAGTACCTTTATTATTATTTTATTATCCTATTCAATTTCCAAAGTCTAAAGAGAATGGTATGTAAACGTTTTTCTTTCAATTTGCAGAGCTGTGTACAAATTTAGGTATTCCATTGTAAGTATGTATGTGTATGTGTATATTCCAAGTATCAAGACGTAATGAAGTTAATTTTGCATGTGAAATGTTAGCAAGTGTGAATCTTTAAACCCGAAGCGATCTCTAAATAATCGTAGGTATATTACACGGTTAACAATTACTACCACCAAAGTTTTGTTAATTATCTTAATTGTCATAATAAAAACGGAGAAAAATCCAATCACAAAATTATAAAACAAAAATCATATAAAACAGTCATTCTTGAGTACCTAATACGATTTTATTTTCAAAAGAAGCAACTTTCATATCAAAAGTTAATTATACTAACGTTAATATAATATAAACTACTTGAGTCGCTCGAGCAATTTCTTTGCAATCTCTTTCAACCCTACTTTGTAGCATAAGTAAATTTCAAAATGCTTATAATAAGAATCTTACTCTAATGAAATTTAAGAAAAAGGAGTCTTTGAGTCTATGATTCAATTATAAAGAGTAATAATATATCCCACCAAAAACATTTTCATGTAAAATGTTGCCAAGACGAGCCCATATGACTCGCACTGTCAAAAAGTTATCAGATCTCATGTAGAGCCAAGCTTCTAACACTACACGCCCTAACTCTACAAGGCCTAACTTCACAAACTCTACACCTTAGTCAAAATATGTGGCTTGGCCGTTCGTTACTACAAGAACTATTGTATAACACAAAAGTAATGAACAGTGAATTAATTTTTCACCTTACGCCGATGTGAATGTAACGAACGGCCAAGCCACATATTTTGACTAAGGTGTAGAGTTTGTGAAGTTAGGCCTTGTAGAGTTAGGGCGTGTAGTGTTAGAAGCTTGGCTCTACATAAGATCTGATAACTTTTTGACAGTGCGAGTCATATGGGCTCGTCTTGGCAACATTTTACATGAAAATGTTTTTGGTGGGATTTCATTTCTTTTTGTAAGTTGTTTGTAACAAAATTTTTTTTTATTTTTTTCTTCTTTTTTTGGGGTGTATTTCTTGCACATCAGAGACGCCTTTTTTATAGCCCACTCTCTATCTTTGCCTTTTTTCTTTGTTGATTTACTGTTTATAATAAGTGATAGATCAGGGCGATACTTGGTTCTTAGGCGATTATATTCGACTATAGCTGACTGTTGTGCTTTAATACTACTTAAGTCAATATTTATAAGGTGAATACCTTGCAAATTAGTCACTCTAGAGAGTGCTACATAAGCCTGCCCACAAGAGAACGTTGATGACCCAATATCAATGAGAGCATTATTTAAACTAAGTCCTTGGCTTTTGTGTATGGTGATAGCATACGCGACACAGATTGGAAACTGTTCACGATGAACGAATGCTCTATTGATAATTTCAAATTTTGATTTTACAGGTGCGAGTTCATGTCTAAGACCGTTATTAAAAATTATAACAACTCTTCTTGCTTTATTCTTGTCGTTCGGATCCCATTCTACTTTGTCAACAATGCCTATAGCACCATTGACAAGACCCAAAGAAACGTCTATATTTCGTTTAAGCATTATAAGACAATCGACAATCAACAAAACAAGACAATCGACAATCGACGCGCTCGCTGTCAAGGACAATTTTTTTTTATTTTTAGCTACTGTGTGGACGTAAGAGGCAGGAGACGTTCGCAACACTTCTATTCATTCATATTTATATGATCTGATCTGAAGTATATGTCTCAATATATGTCGATTAAATTTTTAATTTTTTTTTTAACAAGGAGTACCTATACATATATATATCTAGGGGAACCAAGTTTTAGATTATTAGATTAGACCTCTAGCGTCATCAAAATTTAATTTAAAATTACAGGTCTCATACAAACTCCCATCCCCTAGTTTAAGGGGTTGGGGGATGAAAGTTACAAGTTTTATAATTTTTTTGTTGTTTGTGTGCTAATACTAGCTTACATACAAAATTTCAGCTTTCTAGGACATTAGGAAATACCTGAAGAATTTTGATGATCATCAGTGAGTCAGTGACGAAATTAGCGTTTGGCGCGAAGGATGCGGGTTCGAGTCCCGCCTCGTGATCGAATTTTTTCTATTCTTTATAAATTTATATTTATAAAGCATTTGAATGCCATAAAACCAAAAATATAAATTCAACAAAAAAGGTCGTGTTCCATCGTTACAATATTGTATTCACTGAAAAGTGCTTCATATTGGTTGAAATGGTTGTTAATCATCTCAATAGATGGCGCGCGGTGTGTCCCTTCAGACACATAAAACTGAAAGAATATTATCGGGCGGGTCACGAGTGGCTGAGTTGGTGAGGCATCCGCCCCGGAATGGCGCGAAGGATGCGGGTTCGAGTCCCGCCTCGTGATCGAATTTTTTCTATTCTTTATAAATTTATATTTATAAAGCATTTGAATGCCATAAAACCAAAAATATAAATTAGCGTTTTTTAGATATAAATAAAATCTGAAGTATAAAAGCTAATGTAATTAAAACTTAATATGTTCAATAAGTCCGCTATTGACAATATATCCCGAAAATTTTGTTGATCTAGCATAATCCAAACCCAAGTTATGAGGGTTCAAAAAAACGTCGAAGCGCTTCGAGAAAAGGTAGGTAGTGCCCGTGCGCTTCGCTTGGCTCGTCTTGGCGGGGGCACTACCGTGCCCCCAGATTAAATGTATAAGCCGTAGGATATATTATAATTGTCTTTTATTAATTTTCGAATGTGATGTGATAAAGTACCTATTTTGAATTGCTTTTTAACTTAACTATAGCGATATCTAATTACTAGCTGTTCCCCGCGGTTTCACCCGCATTGCTCCGCTCCTGTTGGACAGCGTGATGCCTTCCTTGATAAATGAGCTATCTAACACCGAAAGAATTTTTCAAATCGGACCAGTAGTTTCTGAGATAAGCGCGTTCAAACAAACAAACAAACTCTTCAGCTTTATAATATTAGTATAGATATTGGTAAAAGTAATTTCTTAGATAATAATTAAAGCTAATTATTTTATAAAAATTATGATCTGTATATCCACATGGTGAGATGATAAAAAGTTTTTGATATCCTTTAAAATCTTTTTATTTATTAGTAGATAATAGATATTTTTTTTTGTATTAATGATTAAATGATTTATAAATTATTTGTGTTTTATTCCCTTACTGAATTAAATAATAGGCTTTAAATTATTTTTAGAAGTATCTCTTATTACTAAATCCTAAGTCATATTCTGTGATTCGTTGAATGGGTTAGTAGGTTATCGTTTTTATTAAAGTAATAAAATAAAAATAAAAAAACGACAAAAAAAACAAATATAATATTTCATACAAAAGTTATCAATCAATCTTGTTTAGGCTGAATTCCCAAATAAATTGTTGGTAGTTGTTAGGAAGTCGTATTTGTTCTTAATGGAAAAACTTGGATTGCGTTATAGAGGTTTCATATTTTTGGATAATATCGTATATACAGCAGTAATACGCTATACAACACATTATTGTAGAAATTAAGAATATAAAAAATAATATTATGACAAAAAAGGCATCATTTGTACAAGAGGCGGCCTTATTACTTAACAGCAATCTCTGCCAGGCATAGGCATACTAACATAATATAACATCATCTCTGACTTACGTATAAAAATGTTAGTAGGTTTATGTTACCTACCTACCATTATTGTATGTTGTCCCAGAATTATTTTGTGTTTTAGCTAGTTTTAAACAACTGGAGCGGTCGATGCTTAATATAATGTATATGAAAACAAGAAAATGAAACAACAAAACCACTGAGTCTTTGAGTTTAATGAATTTATTGATTTTTAATTATTTATAGCTTAGAACGTAAGCGTAGATCTTTTATTTCTGCAGCGAAAGTCTATTTATAGTGTGACCTTAAAAATATGCGATCTAATTTCTTAAATAAAACTTATGGGCTTGGGATGGTGACCTTTTGTTTATAAAAAAAATACGTGTGGCACTCGAGGACTGCCGCGGTAAAGCTATTGCATAGCATCGCATCGCTGTGCCGGTTGGAGTGGGAGGTATTAGGTTTTTTCGTTACGGAATTTTTACATTCGGTCGCCGCGCTCAAAGTCTGAGATAAAAGCTATGCAATAGCTTAAAATTAATTTCTAAATAAGAGAGACAATAAATTCGGAGCTTTTTTACTTAATGAGACACAAAATAATATTACTTTTATTAAAACTGAAGCGGTCGATGCTTCATAATAATATTATTATCTTTCTTATTTTTGGAATTGACCTCGACTTGAGAAAGACGCCTAAATTATTCGTTTAATTAAGATGTCTTTGTAAAATTTAGTATTTCTTTTAAACCGTGAAATTATCTACTAGCCTCTTGATGTGGCTCCGTTTGTTGAGTCGGAATATTACCTAAAATATTATTTGTATTACTCAGTTATAATCGTAATTTTGTGTTAAAAAAAACTAAGATTTACGAAACTATATAAGTCTTAGCCATGCGTGTGTGATAGCTAAAATATAGATAAGAACATATTCTTAAATAAATAAATAATACCTGAACTATCTCTTTGCTAAGTTACATCCTAAACCGATTATCTATTTTCGCGTACAAAAGCAAAAACATTGTACGGTGTACTGTGTACTTTCACATGTTTTATTAGTAGGACCTTCTGTGTAATCGCAAACGATTTTTTATTATACTTTCCTAATTACAAAAGAATTAATGATAAATTTAGTTTTCCGCTCCGCTAATTGGCCCTGGGACAAGTTGAAATCAGCAGTACAATCTCAAGGGATCTATTCGTACATTATTCGACTTTATTTTCTCATCTTTTCTGTCTTTTATGGCTGAAAAATTAAGTGGCTGTAAATGTTTTATTTCATTGTCTTTCAAATTTGTAGTTTAATTCATTAATTTTAAGTTTAATACAGTTGTTTTTGAATTCACACATTACAAAGAAAAACATCATTTCTCTCTATAATTTTAGTGTATATAATATGAGGTGTGTTTACAAAACTATTAAAGCTTATCATTACCCTTGTTTTGGTACAGGTTTATTATGGAAAAATCCATAATGGAGCACTCGTAACTGTCATGTTAATCCCTGACATAATCTAAGCTTAAGTGCTTTTAATTATTGTTTATTGATTATGGTCTGTAGGCAAAATACTAATGGAATAAACTTTTATACATAAACATGGCCGTTAACCAAAAGTGGAAAGGTCTGGTGCGCTGATTGTTATAAAAAAATAACCCTTTTAGTTGTTTTTTTTAGTTTCTAGGGAAGCGCTTGACCACAATCTCGCCTGATATTAAGCTGAGATGTGGTCTAAGATGGAACGCGCTTCCCTAGAAACTCTACGCTTGAAGACCCCCATATTGTACTCGTCGGGGATCACAGATTCAGGACGCATGTTCCAGTCCCTCGCGGTTCGGATAAAGAATGAAAACTTTTTTGACGCGCTTCATTTATCAAAAAGTAAAAATTGGTTGTTGGTAAAGTAGGTTTACGATCGAGATGTTTACGTGATAACGTCTTATTGGTGGCAGCGCTCGAGATGAGACGGGAGATCGGTCCGTCTCTCTCTCGTTATACCTGCGATCGCGCTCGTGAGGTTTTGGTGTGACACAAGTTTCTGAACATGTCACCCGACTAAAACGATTTTAAAAACGTTATCACGTTAAAAAGTCAAATAAATATAGTAAAAATAAACTAAAAAGCACGCTTATGAGATAAACTCATGGAATTATTGTATTGTCACCGACCCTTGATAAGTGTACTAAGTTTGAATTAAATCTTAATTATTAGTTGATATTTCATATTTTAAACATTGTAAAAGTTATAGCATACATTTTCGAATTTGATATATATTAACAAAAGCTGGGGAATGTCATTTTAATAACAATATTAAGTGGTAAGAAAATTAACTTTTAATAATTTTGTATTCGAACTCAAACATTTATTTCGTTGAATAAATAAATACATTCAAATAGACTTTGATAATAAGCACTTTCGAGGAGAAATTACTAAAATATACTTTAAAACACGCACTTAGTTTTATTACAAATACTCATTAAAACTATTAACGGCTTGTACATTTGCTGAAAGAGTTTTGCTTCGTTAAATATGAAAAGAAATAATATCGAGTACTATTTTCTTGTTATTTAGAAATAATGGATTTTAAACATTAACAATATCTATCCCAATATTTTGAACACTTAAAGTATATTATTATAATAAAAACAGAGCGTGTGCCAAGCACACGCGTCAGAAATGAAACTTCTTTGACAAGATTCAAAGATACCAAAATCGTCGCCTTACGTGACGTGACGGTATTGCCATGACTCGACCTTGAAATTTCACTCTCAACGCGACTAAAGAAGTTTCACTTAAATAAAACACATTTAAGATGCAACCAAATTTTCAATTACAGTTATCAGAAAAGTATAAACAAAATAATGTGAAAAACATTAACTTAACACCCAAGTACGCGTTGACAACTCTTTCAAATTAAATACGTTTGTGCAGTGCACTTAAAAACTGCAAGTGAAATATAAAGGAAGCTGAAAACGATTTTCTTTATATCTTTTAACTGGCTCAATTCCAATAGTCCTCTAGTCAAGTACACTTATATAATGCAGACATTCCTTTCAAAAACATACGCTTGGTTAGATAGAGGACAAAGTTTAATAGAGCTTTAATAATATTTTATTACTAGTCAACTTAAGCATGGTATTTAGGATAGATTTCGCATGGTGGCTCAGTGGTGAGAACTTTGGACTTCTAATCGATAAGTCCGGGGTTCGAGACCAGGCGAGTGCGCAGGAAATAAATTGGTTTTTCATTTTATCTACGCATGTTAACATCACCACTGCATGAACGGTGAAGGAAAACATCGTGAGGAAACCGACATGTCGAAGAATCAAAGTTCGACGACATGTGTCATCCGCCAACCCGCACTTGGCCAGCGTAGTGGATTATGGCCTGTACCCTCAAAGAAGGCCCGTGTAGCAGCAGTGGGAACGTATATGGGCTGGTGATGATGATGATTCTTGAAAGCTTGGGATATATTCACATGAAGGTATATAGTTATGAGAGTGAAAAAGATTCAAATTTTGATTTTTGAATGAGAACGAAGCCGCAGGCAGAAGTTTATTTATTTGTATATTAACGTACTTATCCCGTTTACATGAAAGCATACAGAAAAATTATATAATGGTACCGTCGGTACTCTACTGATATACCAACTTATAATAGATAATATTACTTGAATTTGAATAAATACAATATTAATAAACAGTAAGAGATTTATATCTGAGCTTCATTCATGCCATTCCATTTTAAACTGTACGTAAGACGTTTATACTAAGCTTTAAAATTCAATGGTATCTTAACTGTAATCAATTTCTCATTATACTAAATCCAATGTTTAACTTTAATATCCAAAGACATTCAGATAATATGCCTGAATTAAGTCAGTCGTAAACGCTTAGTAAACAATTTTTCAGACCCTAAATAGATCCTTTGTTCTTCTGACCTCTAGAATATGTCTTATAAAAGGGTGCCTTTATAGTTTATATATAAAGGACAAAATCAAAATAAATTTTCATAACCTTTTATGAATATTCATGAGACCAAAAATGAGTGGAGCTTGACAACAAAAAGTGGAATGATATTAAGATTTGTTTCATTAAAATTATTAAATATTTTATATATGTTACCGGAAATGTATGTAATCCGTCATTGTATACAATTCCTAGGAAATGTATATAATTCCTAAAATCGCACGGAAATGTGTGAAATAAATTATTTTATACACATTTCCTAGGAAATCTATACATTTCCTAAATAGCTATCGGAAATGTAAAACATTTAAGATATTGATATGTCGCAGGCAAATTGTATATAATCTGGCCGTTTACAAACGGTCGGCATTTTGTAGTAACTATGCCGATAATTCGTAATCAGAAATTTTTGGTTTGGATAAGGGGGTGGGTTAGGTTAGGTTCGTGTTTTTTAAAACTAAACAGAAATAGGAGCCCCACGAAGTGGGGCTCCGTCGGCTCGCGACCGTCTTTTTGTAGAATTTTGGAAAAAGACGAATTTTCGGCATATTAAAACAGCTAGCCGTAATGCAATACGGCGGATTATACAATCCGACTGCGCCAAATATACGCGGGGACAGCGGGACGAGGGGACTGATTACTTGCCAAATGAAAATTTGATTTTATAAGAATAAATATAAGTTGATTTTGTGATATTTACGTTAAAAGTTAGATAGTTGATTTTTAAAATGTAATGTAATAATTTAACTAATTAATTTTTAAAATTAATTAGTAAGATAATAATATGAACATAATATTATTACAATTTTACGGTATGACTGTTACCCGATTGTATCAATAAGAGCTATAGGTAATAAAAAAAATAACAACGTGTTTTATTACAGAAAGCATTTACTTTACACATTTCCTAATACGATATTGGAATTGTATACAATTCCTAGGAAGATTATACATTTCCTAGGATATGCATGCATTAAATAGTTTTTTAAACAATATTTTATACATTTCCTAAATGGTATCGGAATTGTACACATTTCCTAGGAATTGTATACAATTCCTTGATTTCATACATTTCCGGTAACATATATACTAAATTTGATAATGCGCGATCTAATTAACCAGTCTAGGTTGATCTCTCTGTCCAAAAACAATATATTTTACAATCTTATGAAAATTCTTACTCTTATCACATAGGGATATGAAGAAAGATGTTTTGCGATTCTCAGACCTACCTGTGATATACACAAAATTTCATGAGAATCAATCAAGCCGTTTAGGAGCAGTTTAACTTCAAACACACGAGAATTTTATATATTAGATCTTATTATGTTACATTATTAACAAAATTGCATTTAAACTGCGTTTATAACGGTATTTATACCATTAGCTAACCCATAATTGGACAAACGATATAATATTTTATAATATACATTATAATATAAAGGTTCCGTCCGCCCGTTTAGTCCGGGTTAAACCGAGATTAAATTAATGTGTTAATCCCGGTTTTATACTAAACTCGGATGACATAAGCTCATCCTCGTCCGCACTTGATTTTCATTGCATCTATTATGATAAAACATATCTACCTATTTACTATAATAGTTAAACATAAAGGGAATAATACTAAAGTATTTTTCAAGTAAAAAATGTTGTGTGGTTTTATGAAACCACGGTAAAAGTGAAACTTAGGCACAAAATTATCGTATTTGTACGATAATTATCGTACGGTTCGACCGTCACGCGACATGCGCTACACAGACCAAAAAGTTTGAGACGATTTTTTTAGGCGAGTTGAGAGTAAAATTTCAACTTCGCCTCATCGCAATAACGTCACGTCATGATGTGGCGACGATTTTAGTATGTTTGAATCTTGCCCAAAAAGTATCACTTCTGACACGTGTGCTCGGTACACGCTCTTTTTTAAATTCATTTTTAGTCTAACAAAAAGTATCTATCTTGAAAAAGTGTTCTAAATTCTATTTTTAGAAGTCTAGAAATATTTTCAGATAGGATTACTTAATACGACCAATTGAGCAAAATGGTAGAAAATTTTAGCCAATCATTCGTCAATAAAAGATCTATTATTATTCGACATACATAGTTCATATAAAAATATCTTTTTACTAATATAATACTGGTTCGAATGAATTCCTTCTTAAGAAAAATCTTCGATTCAATCATCTCTTTCATACATAATCCTTCTTTTATAAATCGAATCCTTCTTGAAATGTATTTGCTCTATTATCTTAGATCTAAGTATATTAGTTTTAATCCGCTATTAGTTTGGGATTATCTTTTTTTCCTATTTTCCTATAGATACTACTTTTATAGCGTTATTAAACAACATTGTTAACACAGTTAATATTAACAATAATTGTACAATAGCTAGCTGTGTTCTGCGGTTTTACCCGCAGTGCTCCGCTCCTATTGGTCTTAGCGAGATGATAATATATAGCCTAGCCTACATATATACATATAGCCTTCCTCGATAAATGGGCTATCTAACACCGAAAGAATTTTTCAAATCGGACCAGTAGTTCCCGAGATTAGCGCGTTCAAACAAACTTTTTCTATTTAATTATGTAAATATCATGTATGCGTCGTGGCCATATCGTAGATTTGCTCATTTCATGAAATGATCGATCATTTCGTGAAATGGTCGCATTTCATGAAATGGCCAAATTAGTTTGATCAGATCGTTAAATCGTCAACGTTTCACGATTTGGTCATCCACATTTGGCCAGATCGTATAAAATATAGAGAGTCCATAAAATATTAAAAAAAAAAGACGGGTTGCACTCCGGGAGTGCCGGCAGAAGTGAAAACTTGATTATTAACGTTGAGCATGTTTGATATCCATCCGTCTTACGCTTTTTCGATCAGGTCACGTGTCCTGACGCGAGTTTAAGATTTTATACCCAACGCCGCTAAAGAAGTTTTCACTTCAAAAATTCAGAATATTCCAAGAACTTGTTTATTGTCATTTAAGTAAGTGCCGCGGCAGCGGCCGGCGAATGCCAGAAGCGAATAGTTTCACTCATACTTTCCACTCACACTTTTCCACTCACACTTTTCCACTCAAACTTTTCCCTTTCCACTTTTCCACTCACAATTTTCCACTCACAATTTTCCACTCACACTTTTCCACTCACAATTTTCCACTCATTATTTTCCACTCACAATTTTCCACCCACAATTTTCCATTCACAATTTTCCACTCACAATTTTCAACCCACAATTTTCAACCCACAATTCTTCACTCAAAATTTTCCACTCAGACTTTTCCACTCACAATTTTCCATTCACAATTTTCCACTCACAATTTTCCACTCATTATTTTCCACTCACAATTTTCCACTATATTTTCCACTCACAATTTTCCACTCACAATTTTCCACTCACACTTTTCCACTCACACTTTTCCACACGTTTCCACTCAAACGTTTCTACTTCCACGTTTCCACTCACAATTTTCCACTCACAATTTTCCACTCATTATTTTCCACTCACTCACAATTTTTCACTCACAATTTTCCACTCACAATTTTTCACTCACAATTTTCCACTCACAATTTTCCATTCACAATTTTCCACTCACAATTTTCAACCCACAATTTTCAACCCACAATTCTTCACTCAAAATTTTCCACTCAGACTTTTCCACTCACAATTTTCCATTCACAATTTTCCACTCACAATTTTCCACTCATTATTTTCCACTCACAATTTTCCACTATATTTTCCACTCACAATTTTCCACTCACAATTTTCCACTCACACTTTTCCACTCACACTTTTCCACACGTTTCCACTCAAACGTTTCTACTTCCACGTTTCCACTCACAATTTTCCACTCACAATTTTCCACTCATTATTTTCCACTCACTCATTATTTTCCACTCACAATTTTTCACTCACAATTTTCCACTCACAATTTTTCACTCACAATTTTCCACCCACAATTTTCCATTCACAATTTTCCACTCACAATTTTCAACCCACAATTTTCAACCCACAATTCTTCACTCAAAATTTTCCACTCAGACTTTTCCACTCACAATTTTCCATTCACAATTTTCCACTCACAATTTTCCACTCATTATTTTCCACTCACAATTTTCCACTCACACTTTTCCACTCACACTTTTCCACACGTTTCCACTCAAACGTTTCTACTTCCACGTTTCCACTCACAATTTTCCACTCACAATTTTCCACTCATTATTTTCCACTCACTCATTATTTTCCACTCACAATTTTTCACTCACAATTTTCCACTCACAATTTTTCACTCACAATTTTCCACTCATTATTTTCCACTCACTCATTATTTTCCACTCACAATTTTTCACTCATAATTTTCCACTCACAATTTTCAACCCACAATTTTTCACTCACAATTTTCCACTCACAATTTTCCACTCACACTTTTCCACTCACAATTTTCCACTCACAATTTTCCACTCATTATTTTCCACTCACAATTTTCCACTCATTATTTTACACTCACAATTTTCCACTCACAATTTTCCACTCACAATTTTCCACTCACTATTTTCCACTCACAATTTTCCACTCACAATTTTCCACTCACAATTTTCCACTCACTATTTTCCACTCACAATTTCCACTCACAATTTTCCACTCATTATTTTCCACTCACAATTTTCCACCCACAATTTTCCACTCAAACTTTTCCACTGTGTTTTAATTAGTTATTTTTATTCAATACTTTTTAGTGAATCAAAGTTACTTGCTACATTTCAATCAAGTCATCGCGATCAGACAAAAATGCTCATAGCATAAAAACTACTGGGCCTATCCGAATAAAATTTTTATGGCACCAATTGTGCCAAATGGTGGAAAACATACCGGCCGAATTGATAACCTCCTCCTTTTTTTGAAGTCGGTTAATAAACATAAATTGTTCTTCAATAAAGCTTATTTTATTCCCTCAATTTAAAGTTTTAGTTTTCTACATAAGATTTTTCCAAAGTTCAAAATTCTCACAAAGTTATGCGATTTTCACATGTATGAAAGTGTATTATTTTTTAATAAATACGTCCTGAAAAAAGCGTATTTACTATGTATTTACCCATCAATTTTATAGCGCTCAAGATATAACAATTCATTTTGTGTCGTAAAAATCTTCGACGCCTTCATTATGACGTCGTTAACATTTTCTTTTATGGCAAACACTTCTTTTGATGTCTCAGAATAAATAGTTAAGTTGAATGAGGATGTCTTAACTATTGACTGTTTAGGGTATGGCCACATTGTAGTGTTCGAAAGCGATCTTTAAGTTTGTAGGGGACTATGACGTTGTTTAAACTTTGGTGTGGATATACCCTAATAATGCATAGTAAAGACAATTTAATGTTTTATTTTTGTAATACTAATACTGATTCAGATTTTTCCTGGTAATATGTGCTTTGTAAAAATATTTTCGAGTTTTAATGCATTTTACTAATAATTTTCGTAATGAGTACATACATTTGTGACAAGCGTTATGTGCTGTTCATCCCTTAAAATTACATAATTTTTACAAGCGATCGAAAAGCTGGAAATATTTCTTTGGAAGGGGCATGCACCACTGGCATACGATAGCCAATGTGACGGTAAATATGTGTAGTTTTTATAATATCTGAGTTAGCAATTATATGGAACCCTCTTATGTTCATATTTATATGATTTGTAACTATGTATATAGGGAATTGCTTTTTATCCATTTTTCTGCAAATACGATCGAAGAATAAAAAATTAAATGTTCCCGAGTCGCGTTTATATTTGAATTGTATTACTTAAATAAGGTTATAGTCTTTAAAATTTGCAAAGAAAATCATGATCAGAGTACTTTAATAATATTTCCATGAGGAAACCCTGCCATGTAATTTAAGGAAAATTTTAAATTAAATATTATAGCCATTATTTACAACCTTTAATTCTTCTTTGGTATTCGATTTTCTATTTATATTGTGATAATATCAAAAGATTCCAGAATATTTGGGCGTTCAGAAAATTCCATTGAAGAAAATTTCCATAAATGTTGTTTATTCTTCTTTTAACATTTAATCGTTACCTACATTTTAACATCGAACAAAAGATCACTTAAAATTTTATGTTTATTAAAAATACAATGAAAAATAACACAAAGGGAAATAAATGATGATTAGAAGAAAGAAGAAACAAACGTCGAGTCAATTGAAACATTTACATATTAAATTCAACATTAAGAGAATTAATAAATACAGAAATGGCGTTTTAATTTCAACAACCAGATGGGACCAAGCCCTTATAAATAAGAGTTTTACAGCTTGCGTCGCTGTAGTTTATAGAAGCTATTGTATTTTTCGTAAGACAAGTAGGCGGATGGTTGCGAGGAATAAAAGATGAAGTCTTATTTTGTTGTCTTGGATAAGGAATAACAAAACTATCAATGTATTGAATGTTTTAGGCAATTATTCGGTTATACCAGTTTTTTGTGATTCAATAGATATTTAAATCAAAATGAGGAAGTATTTTTGCGGTTTTACCCGCATTATAGTAGGTAGGTCTTAGCATGATGATAAAATAGGCAATCTAACACTGAAATAATTTTACGAACCGGACGCGTAGTGCCTGAGATTAACACGTTCAACCAAACAAACACTTCAGCTTTATGTTGCAGATTTTAACTAAATTGTTATATTATTTATGTAATTTTTTCGTTAATAAGAACCCACACTTAATACCTATTCTACTAATATTATAGATGCGAAATTTTGTGTGGATGTGTGTGTGTGTATAGAGGGTAACTTGGATTAACACACAGGATTGGTTTTATCCTGAAATGACTGCATAATTTTTGATTGAGTTATAAACACAAACTCCGACAAAAACGTTCAAACTTAGTATTAATAATATTAAAAATCATATTATGAAGATACTTTCGTTCAGCGTTTTATGCGAAATTATTTTTATCTTCCAAATACATTCCTTGGACTTAGATATTCGAGTCACGTTCCAGCGATTTATATATTCTTTAAAACTTCAGACAAACAGCAAAACCATTGCATCCAAATTTATCCTTGGATCGTAGTTTGGTATTTGGTAGAAAGTTTATTTAATGTTAAACACTGGAAGTTTGACCTAATTCGTGACAGAAACGTGGACCTTCGCGAATCCTACTGATATTATAAATATGAAAATTGAGAAAAGATTTTTGAAAAATCTACTTGATGGATTTTGATAATATTTTGCAGTGATGTAGCTTATGTACCAGAATAATACATGAGGTACAGAATCCTACTAATATTATAAATGCAAAAGCTTGTGAGGATGTATGTTTGTTACTTTTTTACAGAAAAACTACTGAACTGATTTCGATAATATTTGGTGGTGATCTAGCTTATATACCAGAACAACATTTGAGCTATTATAGAATTCTACTACTATAGCGCGAAAGTTTGTGTGTATGGATCTTTGTTGCTCTTTCACGGGAAAATGAACGCATTTCGATAATATTTGTCAGTGATGTAGCTTGTATACCAGAATAATACATGAGCTATAGAATCCTAATCCTAATAATATTATAAATGCGAAAGTTTGTGAGGATATATGTTTGTTGCACTTTCGCGAAAAAAACGCCTGTTCGGATTTGAAAACTTTAGAGTAATATAAGTTACACATAAGAATAACATAATATGAGCTATAGAAATACCTATTTTGTCGGGTGAAACCGTGCGGCAAAGTATTCCATAAGTTGTTTGTGTCCTTCTGAAAATGTATTGGAGTTGAAATGACGGATTGTCCTCTAATTCAATATTGTCTAAAACTGATAAAAGTTGCTCAACTTCGGGAAGTTTTTGGGGATTATGGAATTAGCTTATGACCGTGACGTTGTTTGCTTTGTCATTGTAATTTTAGGGATAAATCCTCCAATTCTAATCCTCAATTAAGACAATACGGAATCTACAGGGTCTTCGGTTCGGCTTCAAACCAAGTTTTAAGAATTAACTTGTTATCAAAGAAACTTTAAGAATTTGGTCATTTTCTTTCAATTTCATCATCATGTTTGTCTTTAATGTTTATTCTATTGTTTAATTTATAATAATTGTAGGTATCTCTTTGAAGCGAGTCTTCTTTAGGTGCGTTGAGAGTAAAATTTCAAGGTCACGTCATGACAATACCGTCACGTCTTGAAGTAAGGCGATGATTTTGGTATCTTTGAATCTTGCCAAAGAATTTTCACTTCTAACACGTGTGCTCGGCACACACGCTCTTTTTTATTATCTTTTTATGTTCAATCCGAGTGGCACCAGAGAGTCCAGCTATCCTTACAAATCCAGAACGCTCAAGTATTAATTCAGTCGTTTGTCCTGTACATATTGATACAGCTAAGTGCGACCCTTTCCTCATCTCACTGTTTACCTTCCCTCTTACCAATTTGCTCATTTCAGATCCTTCCTGTGTGGATATAGGAATCATTGTTAAGATATAGATTTGATCGCTAGAGAGACCGCCATTTGTACATGCTTTTTTTTATTTTACTTGTTTATTTTATCCATTATTTTATGTTCTTAAATAAGTGATACTAAGGTATTTGCTATTTATTATCAGTATATTTTGAGATTCTTCTATCCTACTAATATAATAAATGCGTAAGTTTGTGTGGATGTATGGATGTATGTTTATTAGTCTTTCACGATAAAACTATTGAACAACATCCAAATGAAACTTTACGGTAATATAGGTTATAAATCAGAGTAACACATGAGCTATAGAAATACTTGATATTGCCCGTTGATTCATCTGTGGGTGAAACCGCGCGGTAGAGCTAGTAGAAATGACTGTTAAGGAATAGTTATTTGATTCATATAAGTGTTGCTGAAGTATTTGCTTGATTTGTTAGTTGTAGATAATAACTACTCATCATACATATGATTTCCTTGAAAGTTATTAAGTATACCTATCTTTATTAACATTTAGTATAAACAAGGATATGACGGAACCAAGTTACCAAATTACTTTCACGATTTACATAGGTTAATAGCGTCCGAGCAAGCCGCGTAGAGCGTTAACAATTAATATATTTTCTAATTTGAAAAGTTATATTTATGTTATCGGAAAAGTATGGAATCTACGAATTGTAGCAACTCCTAAGAAATGTACGTACTTATAGAATTTCGTAGCTATTTTGGAAATGTATAAAATAATGTTTTATTTTTTTTTTCTTTTTTTTTTATTGTAGATAGGGAAGCGCTTGACCCCAATCTCGCCTGATGGAAAGCTAAGATGTGGTCTAAGATGGTACGCCCTTCCTTAGTAGGTACCGGTTCACTCTTCGCGAGAAATTATACCATACATACATACATATCCGAACAAATCAATTTCCTAGGAATTTTATACAATGACGGTTTACATACATTACCGATGACATTTATATTTTGAATGAACTTACCGCTCTATAGGGGACCATTAAAAAAAGTGCTCAAACTACGCTATATGTTGCAGATATTCTTTTCAGCACTACGCTGTTACATTTAAGTTTTAACTTATTCTAGCGCGGTTTGAAATAAACGATTTTTCTTTTAACTTGCAGTTCGCTCAGTGAACATTTGTTGTTTGACTACATTTATTTAGTTTAGTTGTGTTTTAACTTTTTATAAATAACAACACAGATTACTAAATAGTTGCAAAGTTATAATACTTAAAAGTTAGTTTTATGTAGGTAGAAAATGCAATGTTTTTTTTTTTCATTTTCAATAGGTACCTACTACATAAGTTTAAGTATTTTTTTTTGTTTATCCGTCTTTTCTTTTAGTTTTTTTTATCGGTACTATAGTGTTCGTTGGAAACATTTAAGAATATACAGTTAGAGGTATTATTTGAAGTCGGTTAATAAAACAAAGGTATTGAATTCGTTTAAGTGAAATTGCTTTTCACGAATACTAATTTTGTGAGAAAGCTGGGGATGTCGTTAAAAAGCAATCTTAAAACAATACTCTTTTTCATTCATTCGATTGTGAATTATTTATTTTGCGTTATGTCTTGGTTAAAGTTAATTTAGTTTAAATAAAGAAAAAATCGATGTGTTTTGGTTTCGTTACTATTTTCCGCGAAAAGGAAACTAAGGAAACTTACTAATTATATACTATAAACCCATTTTATTATTATAATAGGTACTAGTATTTCAACGCGGCTTTGCTCGGGTGCATATCACTATATTGCGCAAAAGTTATTTTACTTGCAAATTTCATCCATCGCTTGCTCTTTTAAGTATTGTTTTCTATGCTGCTCTCCAGCCAACTCTGACTCAATCGGATGCATTGTTTTGAAAGAAGGACAAACAAAGAGACATTTATAGCCAGCACGACGCGACGTGTGTATATTCTGTTTAACTGATTTATCAGTTAAAATAACAGTTAAGTAATGTATGATTAAAAATATCTACAGATGACATTAAAACATGTTTTTTGGAAGTCGGTTAAAAACTTTTAAACGTATTTTGTTAGCATTTACTGTATCAGAAAGGCGTGAAACTTGCTATAGGGTTGATAATATTTTATTATAATTATTAATTATTAAGATTAATAATATTGGTGGATTAAGGGCCAATTAACTCCGCATACATGTGTATTTTGTCTATACTAATATTATAAAGAGGAAAGGTTTGTAGGTATGTATGTATGTATGTATGGTTTTCAGGCATAAGCTACTGGACCGATTTTGATGAAATTTGGCACAGATAATCTTTAGACCCTGAGAAAGAACATAAGCTACCTTTTATTGCGAAATATGTACCACGGGTGAAGCCGGGGCGGACCGCTAGTAGTAAATAAAATTAAACATTGTTTTATTTTAATCATACTAAATTCAAGATAATATAATTCCAAAACATTTCACATTATATTCCAATCCCTACATTATGTGAGCTGCGAATTTGTTCAACCCTTTATTAAATGCTGTCAACCCTGCATGTCATCTGTCAATCATTATTTTTTCGCGCCATGTGTTACAAATGCTATTCGTTTTCATTAAATAAACGAAAAACAATTTATTATACGTTAAACACTGACAACTGATGGTATAAATTATCTATAGTAATATTATAAAGCTGTAGAGTTTGTTTGTGTGTTTGCTTGAACGCATTAATCTCAGGAACCATGAGTCCGATTTGAAAAAAAACATTTCACTGTTAAATAGTCCTTTTATCGAGGAAGGAAGAGGGGAAGCTATATATCATCACGCTAAGACCAACAGTAGCGGAGAGATGCGGGTAAAGCCGCGGGACACAGCTAGTTGTAAATACAAAATAGTTGATTATGATTGTTTGGATGGATGAATATGTTTATTACGTTATCACGCTAGATCGGATGAATGGATCTGAGATAGATTATATTCTGACATAGCTATATAATATAGAGCCTATGCCATAATATAATCTATATAGGCCTATATTATGTACAGATACTACGACATCTAGCGAACGTACATTTATTTTTTTAAAGGACTTACTAGTACTATTTAAATAATATATTAAACAAGCTAAAACTTAACCCATACAATAAAATTTTCCACTTGAACCACTCTATCTATTAAAAAATCCTATCACAAAATTAGTTGAGTTGTTCCAGGCAGATATTGAATCAAAATCCGTTGCGTATTTCTAAATATTTAAGCATACATAGGGGCAGATGGACTCTGGGAAGCGACTTTGTTTTATACTATGTAGTTATTCGTATATTATTAATCGATTTTTTGTCGAATATATATTTCATTGCGATACATACGTGCAGTCAAACAAACCGTCAAATATAATAGGGCATTTTTAATTTGAATTAGTACGTTAAAGTTTTGCTTGCCCTGCAGAAATAAACACATGTATTGCATAAATGATTTTTTTTTATTTATTTATTTATATAAAACCATTCCTACCATTACCCAATGCGACAGGGAGGTTAAATTTACAATACAATTTATTCATTAATACAAAAAAAAATATTACATTAATTAAGATTATAATATACAACCACTACAATTATGTTTGATACTCTAGTCAAATATTATAATGATTAATATATATATATAAAGCTGAATAAAACATATTTTTAATAATCTCAAAATTAAAACATTTTAAATTAAAAGTTAAAAACTAAATTTAATTCAAAAACGCAATATTAGTATAATATAACAACATGTTATTGTTCTATCGTTTTAATAAACACCGATATGCAGAAATTTAAACTGAAACTATTGAATATAGTATCGTATTGGCCTTAAATATATATAATATATATTTAAGGCCAATACGTGGAAATAGCTATTTGAAGGCACAGAATGTGGTCTCGGTGAAGTAACGGCATGGCTTGAAGATAGCCTCTTAAGTCTTAACTGCGCTAAAACTAATTACCTCTGCTTCAGCAAAACTTCCGTTTTAGAACCAGTAAATAAGTCGCTCAAATTACATGTGTTTCCCTGCAATCGTAGTTCTCATAGTTTCCAATCGCAATGCATGTGTCCATCCATAAGCAGGGCTACGCAGATTAAGTACTTAGGAATAATTCTCGATGACAAGCTCAATTGGAAGCTCCAAATAGCGCACGTGTCAATGAGAATCCGGCGGTTGCTGTTTATTTTTAAGACATTGAGGACTTTTGCTTACTTCAACCTAATTTTGCAGATTTACGGCCCCCAGGTGAATCTCTATTATTCTACTGTTTAACTGCTTGGGGTGGAGCTGCAAAAAGCCATTTCATAGAAATTGAACGAGCTCAGAGGGCCTTGCTGAAAGTAGCCATCAAAGAATCGTTTCGCTACCCAACCGCCCTCTTGTATGAGAGGACTATGGTACTTAGTGCTAGGAAATTGTTTATTTATAAATGTATTAGACGTTTCCATCGACAATGCTCATTTAACAGCATCAAGAAATTCAACAGGAGAATAGTCGTCCCTGTACCGATGGCTAAGAGTAAATTTGCTAACAGACAGTATAAACATTTGGCTCCTAAAATGTACAATGCCCTTAATAAATACCAGAATGTAACTAGGTGTACAAATTACCAAATAAAATCTAAAATTAAAAACTGGCTCTCTACTTTTGATTATGTAAATACTGAACGTTTACTCTATTAACTAGGACAGTTCTTTTCTCTAATAAAGTCATTCACACACTACACTCCAACACTACACTCTCATACAAGTTACAACACTCTCACACCTACACACCATATCATGTTTTACGTCCACACACTAGGGTTAACCGAGTGGATTATAAACTATTTTTATTTTTTATTTTTACTTTTTTTATTTTAATGCATGTATAATTATTAAATAGGTAATCAATAATAATGTATAATGAACAAATGTTGAAATGTAACAAATAATATTATAATAAATTATGTCTAAAGCTGAATAAATTCGTGTACATACGCCATGTAACAGTGTAATATAAATTAGTGTGAACACAGGCTCCTGAAAAACAGTTTACAACTATATTAGGAGCCTGGGTCTTTAAATTTTTGTAAGATATATATCTAAAAAAAAAAAAAAAAAAAAAAAAAAAAAAAAAAAAAATTACTGCTAAACGTGCAAAACTGCCCATTGCAGTTTCAACCAATTTACATCTAAATTAACTTTTAGACAGTTAAATTTATTTGATTACCTGACTTACCCAAAAAGGAGGTATTATTTATCATGTACATAATTATGTTTATTTCTTAATACATTACTCTGTGCTCGACATTTTCGTAATCTTATAGAATGAAGTAAGTATCATCAAAAATATACACATATTACACAACTTTTAAACATAAATAAAATAATTTAAGAAGTATTTATATACGTGATTTAATAGATATACTATCGTTATTTTAAAACAGTATTTATTCGGGTTATTAAAACGTTAAAATATTTGATCGTCCATCTTGAAACAGGAAAAGTCAATTGTAAATAGTTCCAAATAATGTTATTTATACAAAGTCGTGGATTTATTTATCAACTGAGAAACTAAATGTGCGTAGGAGTTAATATGTTGCTGTAATAAGTAACAATTAGCAATGGGATTGTTTAGAATTATTTAAACAATACATGTTAAAATTAGAAAGTGGTTATACTGAAATTATTATGAACTTAAGCTTACACGTTCTGGGGCTAAGTTCTTAAGCCCTCATGTGGTCGGTACTGGTTAAGTCAAGTAGAATTAATAATAGCCCTTTGGAGCAAAAGTATCAGACCTTACAGTTACCGGATAAATACATATATAATATATCTACTAATATAAGCTTAAAAAAGTTCTAAAAGAATACGCTTTAATGAGGTGATGTTATAGAATTGTCACCGATACCTGATATTATATGTGAACAAAGTTTGAATTAAAAAAATCACAAAAAAAATCGAGTAAAAAAAGGCGGTTACATACAAACATAGGTGCGTGTTAAAAGAATCATCATCATTTGATCATGAGACGATTTTCAGCAGTGTTGAGCCTATGAAGGTTTGAGTTGGTATCTCCGTCAGTGTAGGTACCATAGGCGTAGCCGGAGTGCAGAATAGTAAAAAGTAGCCTCTTGTTCTAAATGACCCGGGTATTCTGTGTCAGTTTTTCAAACTATACTCAGTTATTATCTATACCCAATATTAGGTATATTGGAGATAGATAATAACAGAAATGCAGAAAAAAAATTTTGTTTCCATTAATTTTAGAAGACAACCCCTGAAAATATTTGGTACCCCCATTGTTACAAAAGGAAATGAGTTGCAACTTTTAGTGTCCCATCAAAAAACGTCAAACAAACTTGACACAAACCAACGGAAAGAATACAAAAGCACTTACATCATATCCTGTTGACACGAAAACGCCACTTTCAATGAGCAAAGACGGGTCAAAGTGTCACCCTTACACTTCACAACACTCGAACAAATTGACAAGTCACTTAAAGTGCGATGCCACTGCTTCGTTATAGAAAAAAAAAATTAAAACGTCAAATGTCAGAAAAAAAATTCGAAAGAAATTCGAAAATGAAATTCGGAATTCGCGCCCGTATCTGCGAAAGTTTGGTGTGCGGTCACGACACTCCTCCGCGACGATCCGAGCTTGACTGAGCTATCGCGTACACCGTGGGCGATGTCAGACACTTTATATTTTAATTAAAAGTGACCAGGCTTAAAGGCTCCTGTCATGTGGTTAAGATTTTAAGGGAACCACGACCCTTGGAAGCGCCGAAATTGTCGAGTTAAAATGTCTGTCAATATTGAAAAAGCTGTAAAGATGAAAGAAAGTATGCTAAATTCGGGAGCATTTTTCGTTCTACACACAAAGCTCATTACTAAATATAATATGTACTAGCCGCCCGCCCTGACTCCTATCTTTATATAAAAGTTAAAAATAATTTTATTTGATACCTATAAAGATATATATATATATTGTATCGTGTTTCTTCCCAACTTATTATTTGCGTGGGTAAGTAACATGAGATATTCAACGTAATATTGATTGTTTGCGATACATAGACAGATAAACAAACACACTTTTATAATATAAATAATAGCTATATAATAACATTTTTATTTGTTAGATTGTTTATTCTGCCTTTACTTCGAAACGACTTTACCTAACTGTATGTGTTTATGTATTATGCCTTTAGAAATGTATTATGTATTATGCCTATTTAACGGATTTAAAAAGCAATTGATGCATTACCTACTAACTTTCCGTCCGCGGCTTCGCCTGCTATCTATTAACTCTACTCACACTCTATCACTCTATTTATTAAAAAACCGCATCAAAATCTGTTGCGTAGTTTTAATGATTTCAGCATATATTGAGATAGAGAAAGCGACTTTGATGGATTATACTATTTAGTGATATTATTAAAGCCGACGCTGTCAACGAATAGATCGCGTCATTATGTTCAAGTGTTTATTTTTTTACTATTTTGTATTATTATGGTAAATAGTCCATAATAAAACTGAAAAAAAAGTTATTTCCATAAATATTGCAAATAAAAGCAGACAAAGTTACGTGCGTCAACTAGTATGTGTAATTGATTCGTGGATGTCTGGTATAATCTGATATTTGTTTGCGATGTAAATATCAAATCGAATCTCTACGTGATTGTTTATTAATTTCGTTGGAATGTTTTACATATTTTTTGCTGAGTTCAAAAGGATTTTTAATTCAATATGTATATTATAATAGTAAATATGATGAGTATTTTATATAAATATTTTTCTTTGATTGTACCAACTAAATGCCGAAAGTAAAACCTTACTTAAAAAAAAGACGTGTGGCACTCGAGGACTGCCGCGGTAAAGCTATTGCATAGCATGCCTTCAAGCCACACCTCCGACTTTATTTATTCCACATCCAAGCCGGGTGGGTTGGTTGGGTGAAGCCGGGTAAACTACTAGTTTTATATAAACAAGAAATCAATTTTAGTGCGTCCTACACTTGCTAACACCTACATCTCAAGTCACCCCTCATGTTTGCGCCTGACAGGTTCTGCATAAAATATAACTTAGGTATATAGTTTCTTTTAAGCTAAAAAGTGAGAAAATTATACATTTCTGAAACTTCGAGAATGTTTAGGAAAATGTTTTGCGAAGGTATTATTTTAGATAAGTTTCGTTAAACTATAATTCTCAAAGGATTTAAAAGCCTTTTCCGCTCTCAAGTATTACATTCGAATAAAAAAAAATTATAAATAATTAAATTTAATATTTATGTAAAACAACTTTACAAATACCTGTTCTTATTATGTTTAATATTATGGATAAATAAAATTAACCCTAGAAGCCCAATCATATTGAATTGAATTGGCTATAAAGCCCAATCATACGTAAAAATGACGTATAACAATAAAATCGCTGTGTTTTCTTATATTTCTATGGTAATTAACTATGTTTTGCAATAGTTATTAAAAATACAGTTTTAATTAACACATAAAGTTCAATTAATGATATTATACTCTTTATTAATATAAATACAGAACGATTATTGAATCATCTAAAAAAAGGCAACAAAAATGTTCAACTTACATTTACTTATCATAGTTTGGTAAGTTTTATAAAAAATAACTAGTTTTTAATCTTTTTTCAAAAATTTAATCTAACTACAATAATACTATAATAGTCGCATAGAAAAAAAATATATCTATAACCAGTCTTGACAAATATCAATATTGTGTTCTCCGCATAATGGGTTTTAGCCATTGTGCTTTGGTGATTTGCCTTTTTTATAGGAACAAAATTCGCAATATTGATACTTTTTTGGCCCTACATTATCGTAATCATATTATGGATACTCTGGTACCACATATTTTGAAACATTTGGGATATTTTTACGTATAGTCTTCTTCAAAGTGCGTGTCTCTAGTCCTTTTTGCATCCAAGGCACCTTCAAATCTGTGCTTAATTTTTTCATAAAATCTTTGCGACTCATAGTATTTTCTTTATTTATCTACCTATTGTCATATTATATGATATAGGAATCGTTAAAATTCCATACCATGCCGTAAAATACCGCCACTGACCACCTATAAGTTTTCCTGTCACTGAACATACAGGAATATGATTTTCGGGGTTCTCTTATCTCCTTGTAGTGCTTGTATTCTCAATGTATTTTCCTCCATTTCTTCTTCGTTATTACTCCGGACATCATCTTCAACCATCAAATTGATCCAAATCATTTTGCTTGGAGTCCAAAACGAGCGAAGGACAATTATCGTAGTTAACTGAAATTTATACTATTTCGACCTGGTCAAGAGGATAGCTGGATTCCATTTTATATTCAACCTATATTATAATATTATATTACGTAAAACTTGGCTTAGCAAAAAAAAAAATATTCAAATAAATCACAAAATAAGAAATTTGAAAAATCATAAAAGTAACGAAAAGCCCAATTATTCGTCAAAATGACGTACAACATCTTCATTACAACAAAATGGCGGAACTTACCGGGATGACCCAACTATGTACTGCTAGGTCCCCACGCGTAATGAGTTGGTTCCGAAGTTCAAAGCCATCCGATTTTAAATATAAAAGATACAGAGATACGTCAAATTTACGTAGATTGGGCTTCTAGGGTTAAAGTAGCCAAAGAAATAAAAATCTTTGAGTTTTTAAAGCTTAACTACAACTTTTTTGCGAACGTCCGCCCTTTCCTAAATAACGACCTCTTGCTGTTATTTTTCAGCTTGTCACAATCCATAAGAGTCGGTTCATCTTTTTCGTACTCACACAAACTAAATTGTTACTTGTTTTCAATTCTCAGTACATGTTTATTATTTCTATAGGAGTTTAACTAATAAAAACCTATAAAAATAGAATTTGATTTATTTGCTCTAAATCACATATTGTTTTCCACTGATTATGATGAACGTTATATGTGAGATGTTTTGAGATAGTACTCGAGAAGACTTAAGAGATTTTATTGCGTTTTGTGTAAACGAGCAGTTTTACGAGCGGACATATTATATCTAAAATTTTATTGTAAAAAATATATACACTTAAGTATTATAAATTATAATATATGCAGACATCAAGAGTATAAAAGGCGCCAATCGTTTACTAAACTAATAAGTAAACTTGGAAATTTCATTTCTTGTTATGTATTTCATAACTTGAGTGATTGTTATACATGAGAGAGCAATACGGTTGAAATGTATTTTATATCGACTACATAAGTCATGTGGCTAAGCTAATACAATAAAAAATGAACTTTAAATCAGGATATACAGTTTTAAATTACAAAAAAAAGAGATTAAACTGTGAAAGGATTAAAAAAAATTGACAAGGCGGGATTTGAATCTGTAGCTTTGACGGTTCTGTCTGCAGGTGAAACCGCGGGGCAATGTAAGTTTACAATATATTGCTATAAAATAAGATAAAAAATATTTATTTGACGTACCTAATAATTATGTTTATTAAATTTCTCGACGTTTTCACCGCTCGTCTGCCCAGCCATTATTTAAAGTTAGAGGACATAAATTTAAATAGGAATTTTCTAATAAAACATTATCCCTGACACTCTACGTGATGATATTTCGCTTTTGAAAGGATTTTTCCGTTGTTTAACGACGAAATCTGCTCTTTCACTTGAGTGCTAGTATTACGCTGGTTTTACGGGAGTTCTAGTAAAATTACAAATTTATATGAGTTCTTCGAGAGTGTTTTAAAGATTTCCAATAACATTTTCTGGTTTATGGAAAACATGTGATTTATATCCGATTTTGTTATGGACTTGTATTTCCGGATTTGGGACACAAGGTTATACTTGATATTGAAATTCAATCTCAATTTGTTTCTTGTTAACTATGGCATGTGTTTACGTACGATCCTTTTTGAAATAATGTTAACTTGACTCTACACTCTTTATGAAATAACATCATATTTAAACAAAATTATCCGTTTTATCCTATTATAGGGGTGGATTGTTGAACCGTTCTCTATTTTACCGTTTTACAAAATACAAATGCAGATATTTTTAATTTACAGTTTTATTTTGTTCATATTTAAATAGTCAATATAAAATCACCTACTTGTTTTTTTCTAAATTAAAGTATATTATCATGATTGATTTTTAGAAAGAAAATTTTGACACCATAGGTAACGCCACGGGAAACCATAGTGAAGGTGATAATCAATAAAAATAATAACAAAGTCTACGGGAGAAGAGATATTTGGCAATGTGCCCCAAGAGCCAGTCAGTTTTCCATTGAAGTTGTAAACACCATGTCCCCTTACGCAACCCTGTTCGCTTATTTTGGGGTACGTTTTTGTGATTTTTTCTTTATAAATATTATATACGTATTTTAAGAAATTAAAAAGTTTTTGAGTAGAGTATAATGCAGTTAATTTGTTGTATTTTTTGCCTGTATGTTTATGCAGTTATATAAACAATTAACTGTGTTTTAAACCCGTTAAAATGTGTTTCTAACGGACGCGAAGGACCAAAAATGCGTTTGTTTCATGGCGGTAGGGTCGAAGAAATGTTATGTTGCGCTCAATTTGTGAAATTATAAAAGGTACCTACGCTATGTTTTGATAATATTTCTTGTTACTGTGTGTTTTCATTTAAATCCGGTAAACTATACTCGATCCAAATTTATTTACCTATAAAATTATTTAAGAATACTTCTTACATTTCTGAATTCATTCATTTTAAATAATCCATATAAAAACTGGTTTTCAGTAAAAATATATGAGTGTATAGTGAAGAATATGAAGTGGTTTCTGTGAAGATTGACCAGAAGGAAGACACTTAGTTAGTACGAAAGATATCGAGTGTGTGTATTTTTAAATCAAGTTTCATCAAAAAATGTCTTGACATTATATTTATTGTTCGTATAAAATAAGACATAAAACTTTAGGACACTTTTTGTTTGTGAAAAATAAATTAAGATACATATTAAACAGTGTCCGAAAGAAAAAAAATGTGTGCGTGTACTAGTGTACACACGTAAGAAGTGAAACTTCTTTATGACCTTATTTTTCAAAAAATAATTTACTATATGCAACTTTACAGAAATACGTCGAATCACGATGATAATGGAAAAAAAAGATGGCGCGTAACGGAAAAATGTCACGCGTAACGAAAAAATGTTACACTAAATTTTTTTCCAACCCCGATAAAGAAGTTTCACTTCAAAAAATAAAAAACTAATAAGAAATAATCAGATTGTTTAAAACGTAGATAAAAATAAGCATCCTGTGTAAAATCTCGCATCTAAAAAAACTTTCTATAAATCGCTTCAACCAAGTGAATTTAATATAGCCACTGAGCTATTAATCTAAATTAAAGCAAATAGATAAACATAAACGTGGCCTCATAAACTTAAGAGTACAAACAAACATAAATGTATGACATCATTGAGAGAGACACGCATGCGCAAACCTGCATCCCTTAGAGTTAGAACACTTATTTGTCAATTTAACTACGATCAAAGGAAAATCATTTAAATTACCTCATCGAGAAACCGTCATTTCGCCTTTTGAAGTTTGCAAAAAATTGCGGTCATATTTTTGTATAAGAAAGAACATAATTGCGGAAGAATTATATGCATGAAAATTAGGGAAATGAGGAAAATGAAGTGAGATGTAAACGACGTTTTGGAAAGGAGGGTTGTATATTAGTGAATTTCCTTTATACATTAAGTTGTATATTGAATACTAAAAATATCTATACTTAATATTATAAAACTGAATAGTTTGTTTGTTTGAACGCGCTAATCAGAAACTACTGGTCCGATGTGAACAATTATTTCAGTTTTAGATAGCCCATTTATCGAGGAAGGCTATAGACTATAATATATCATCACGCTAAGACTAACAGGAGCGGAGCACTGCGAGGAAAACCGCGGGGCACAGCTAGTAACCTATAATCATGGCACTCAAAAATAATGTAGCTTGAACTGGTGACAAAAATAATCGAACAGTTCTAGAGATGAGCACATTCTAGTAAACATATAAAATGTACAGCTTTCTAATAATCTAGACTAGACTAGATTATTTTTTGTAACTTTACTAATAGTAGGTAGGTATATAAAAAGTATTTTTTTCAAAACAAGTCGCTCCCCTTCTTTATGTAAATTTAGATTAAAGATTTAACTTTCTGATGGTAAAATTATTTTAAATACTACCCAGAAGTTTCTACCTCAAATCGTAACAAACATACGAAAAATGTTTCCTCTCTATCATTCGAGTTTAAATTTAGTTTCAAGTTCCAACTCCCACATATAATGATGCATAATTTTCTTTTATAAAGTGAAAATCTTACTACCAATAGTTTCATAACACGCTCTGCTAGCTTCCGCTCAATGTTTTTAAGTAAGAGCCGATTTTGACCAGCTGTGAACGCACAAATTTAGTTCATACTTTGTACATTTGTCAAGGATTGGTAACAATGTAATAATTTCATGAGTTCTATTAAAGCGTATTTTTACATATTTTTTTAACAAAACTTTTTCTTTTTCAGCTCTACTTCCTCTTCATGCTGATATTCTTCATAATCCTATGCATCACGTTCGTCCTGGTTATTCTCTGGTACAATAAGAAGCATGGACTCAGTGCCTTCGATTGTCATGAAGATACACCAATAAGGAGACCAATTATTAACGATCCTGGACCTAGTCGAATGCAGTCATTGTAATGTGAATGTACGGACTTTATCCAGAATATTTTTGTACCAAGGGTCATTCATTTTGGAACGAAAGAAAAAACATTTAGTCGACACAGTTTAACATGAAAATAAACAATATAAAGGTTCCGTTTTTTGCCATTTCATTCCGGAACCCTAAAAAGCAACGTTAACGGTGTGTCCCGCAAAAAAAGGGATTTTACGAATACTAATAAATGCTAAAATATCTCTGTCTGTCTGATATTGATGAAATTTGAAAAAGAAATAGACTTGAAAAGAGGTATTTTGTGAAGAAAATAAAATGCGAGTAAAATACGGGATGGAAATAAGACGTCTTGACGTGAAGCTAGTTTAGTTATAAATTTTCTTGCAAGTGAATTTGTGTCTGTGAGAATAAAGTGTGTTTCTGATTTATAGACAATATGGAACTGAGAGTTATCTGGAAGTAAAGTAAACACTGTTTTGTGCGTATTATTTATTCAAAGGCACTTTTTTGTAAGTTATATTATGCTAAACTAGCATTCCGCGCGCGGTTTCGCCCTCTCTGTCTAAAATCTAGTAAATTATATAGGTACTAAAACCTTCCTATATCCGTTGCGTAGTTTTAAAGATTTAATACATAGGGATATAGGGACAGAGAAAGCGACTTTGTTTTATACTATGTAGTGATAAAAAATTGTTGATAAAAATCGGTCACTGAAACTTATAGGGAATACATCCAGATAGTTTTAAAACTGTATTTTCCTGTTCATAATACTTGTCTTGTTTATTAGTTTGTTTATAATGCAGAAAACTTTAAGAGAAACTATTTTCATACATTTTACAATCCAAACAAATAATTTTTAATGTAATTTCATACCATAAACATAATAGTTATCGATAAAATGATAATTTTATTGTCAAGAGTGAGAAGTAAACTTTTACTTTGTATGGAAAAAGATTTTTATTCTTCGTGAAATTGTTATTATGAGGTTTTTGAAATGCTCATAAAAGTTGCAATTCTCAAGTTTTGTGTTTTCATTTTATTACATTACAGACTGCAATATAAAGTATCAGCAAAACAAGATATTAAATTTAATTTCAAACATTAGGTACCCTTCTTTTAGCGAAATCGGGTAAAATAAATATACTGGAAAAGCAAATAATAGAAAAGGCAAATCTTCTGTGACTCGACATTTTGATACGGTAAGCAATATTAGGTATATATCTTTCAGACTTTATCATAAGCTAGGATTTGCCGACGTTATTTTGGCAGTAAATATATTTACTTCATGTTGTCTTTTACTGTGCATATTTTACGAGTTCAAAAACCTATTCACGATGTGATTTTGTAGCATAAAACCTAACAAATAATATGCTCGAAACTCGAGGAACACGCTATCCATTCGTGAAAACAGAATGAAAATCGGTGCCACTGTTTTTGAGGGTCTCGTGAACAGACAAATATACACACGCGGTAGAGGACTATGCTTTATTTCGCGGAGTTAAGGCGTTCATAAAATAAAGATTAAAACTTAAGAAGGTTTCCAAACTGTTTGAAAGTCGGTTCATTTTAGCAAATAGTCTGGAGAAACAGGCAGATTGAAAAATATCATAATATTTTTTTATAGCTTTTATGGGTTTATTAATATCCTCTTTGGAGTAATAACAGCTTTTGGTTGTGTTAAATATTATACGGTGAAGTAAAACTACAAGAGGTTTTGATAACAAGTTTATTTAGTCACTTACATAGCTACTGAATATCAGTACTATACATTTTATGCATAATATTTTAAAGCATTTGAGGACGAATCAAGTTTCTTTGTTTTCACTTGAATGCATCAGAAGGGGTCGGGTTTATTTTATAAGCACGATCTTCTATTTGAAAAATATCGTAGACCTTGTTTCCGTAAATCGACGTGTAAGTTATCTGTGGTAAAGCGTTTTTCGCGTGATAAAATGTGGAACAGTATATTACCTATTATGTATTATAATTTTAAAATAGCTTTAAATATAAAATAAAAACTAACATGATTTTTTGCACTTTTTATACAAGTTTTGAAAATATAACGCACTTTTATTTCCACTTTACTAATTGACGATTTAATAAATGTTTCTGATACTTTAAATATCGTCATGACAAGCCAAGCTGCCAGGATCCTTTTCGCATATAAACGCGTATTTATTCTCACACCAGAGGTCGTCAAACATGCCGTTCCGGTAGGTGGCGCCACAGAACTCCCCTGTTGTGGCGTTGTTTGGTTCCCCACCAGAGAACTTATCATAGCCAGCTTGGAGTAGAGTATCACCTGAAAGTATATACTGTTAGTACAAGCGATATAGAAATATTATAATTTAGTTTCCAAACTCTTTTTATTATTATTTAGTGATACTGAACGAAAAACTTCCGAAAGAATACACAATTTCGTTCTTGAAAGAAGCTTCTTAAACTTCTTAAATATTTAAATTTGTTCCGTGTTAATCCACTATTTAGAAATCGCGATTTATAATCATTAAGAGTTTAGCAATATTGGAAACTTCGCAAATATAATATAATAATGGGTCGGACGCCTCTTGCAATCTGCTTTTCATTCCTATCTGCTCATAATAATAAGAAGTTCTCACCGTTTATGGTCAGCCATTCTCCATGTTCACCCCAGTCATGGAAGCCCAGGAAAGCGACGTCCTTCCAGAAGTTTCCGCGCATCTTGCCACCTGAATATTTGGCGAATAGCTCTTTGATCACCTGGAAGAGAAAGCGAAATATTTATTGAAACTGACTTAAAAGATGATAAGGATGGACGAGGAAACATTAGGTAAGGTAAGGCATTTAAAAATTAATACTGAAAATGTGAATCAGATTAAAAAAAAAAGTGAAAAAAAAAGCTATTGAGTTAAATATTATAAAATTATGGAAAATTGTTCAAGACTAGTTTTATTGTAAAATGTATTATGTACTAATAAATGTACTGATGTACATGTACATTTTACATTAAATAGAAAACTATAAATTCAAATTCAAACATAATAAACACGACATCTTTCGGAAACAAACAAAAGCATCAGACTAAGCTATCTACTAAGGAGACTCATTTTTTGCATTATAACTGTAAAATACCACCATAGCATCAAAGGAGTTTCAGCAGATACTATAGTTACCATCTATTCAGAAAGCAGTTTCTGCAAATACTGTTACGTAAAAATTATAATTACAGGTAGCATCAATCAATATTTTCACTTACACGTGCTTCGATTTCGCTGTTAACTATAGCAAGGTATCCGCCTTCAGCAGCACAGGTCATATAAGCCCTGGACCAGGTGCGAGGAACTGTGTGGAACTTGTAGCAACTGCCTGTCCTCATGTCAATATTGTATTCTGTAAATTTATTGTAATTACAATTTTGTACTAGATAGGCAGACGGTTGACTATATCCCGCCTGATGTTAAACGGTGATGTGATCTATGAAGGAACAGGTCTGCCTACAAGAAGCCTATTCACTCTACACTTATAGATCTGCATATTCCGTAATGGTCCGAGAACACCGGCGATGGAACAGATTTCGAAAAAAGTTCTAAACTAATCTTCTCTTCAGAGGAATAAGTCTATCAAGGGAAAAATTGAGTATTTATTCATAAGTATTTTTAAACATTTAAACAATATACCTATAGCATGAAATGAAGAAAGAAAGAAGAGCAGAAAAAAGTAACATTTGAATGTTAAAAAGTAACAGTTTGAACTTAAACTCAATAGTAGGTATATTCAATTAGACTTCTTCTAGAAGAACTTTTAAATCGTCATAACATAGTTTTACCATTTACCACTTACCACTATAAAAGGTAGGTGTATTTCATGCAAAGACGAAGCAAGTACTTGTTATATGTATATTGTATAGTATCCATCTTTCTTCATTCTATCATTGTTACCTTCACATTAACAAGAACTAAATATTACCTGGATCAGTAGTACCACAGCCGCTCATGATCAAGCTCTGAGACATCTTCTTAAAACACATATAAGGGTATGTATCTGAACAGTTGACGTCAGCGAATTCACCAGCGCTGGTCATCAGTATGCAGCTCTCGTTATCTTCATAGTTATCAGGTTCACCATCTGCCCAAGTGTGCGGGATCTTGGAGAGAGGAACTCCTGAAATTTAATAAAAAAATATAGCTATGTAGCTAATTAAAATTAAAATTCATTTATTTGGCAATGGCCAAGCCATTTTAACTAAGGAAGGGTTTATTAAGTTGGTGCTTGTAAAGTTACAAGTGTAGAGTGAGACGCTTTGCTCTACACGAGATCTGATAACTTTTTCATAATATATGACTTCTTTAAGCAACATTTTACATGAAAATATTTTTGGTCTTTACTCGACTTTACTGCCAATACAAAATATTTTGATACTTTCCAACGAATCTTAGACTACTACTTACTACCGGTTCTACACTCACTTAAGTGAGCGTAGACTAATAAGTTAACCTTCCTCATTTACAGAAAAATGACAGACGGGAATACCCGATCTAAAAATAAACATAATTAATGTATATCTGAGGTCAAAGAAATAAAACACGATACGTGGAAGTCAAATTATCGTGATAACCCCGGGGGAACTTTGTAAACCAACTATCGGTCCCGACAGACGGTTATCCTGTCTGTTTACTCATTTTTCTATTATTTCTAGCACAAATTCTTAACTTTTTCTTTCATAAGATCCTTCCTGACAATAATGAATACATCAATATAAGAATATTCGAAATCGGTTGAACCGTAAACACGTGATGCCGTGACCAAGGAAAATAGAGATTAATTTTTATATATATAGAGATATTTTTCGATAAATATAATATGTATATTATTCCGGCTTGACCGATTTTTGTGAAGTTATGTATGCTTGCAGAATAAAAATTGCCACGAGAGCTAATAATATAAAAAACACGTTTTGTCATCGAAGAAAAAGTGATTTATAAAATTATGAAACAGGGAATTCACAATGTACCTTTTTTCCTATGTAAATTTTAATTCATATTACTTTATGAAGAAAAATAAATTCCTGTGTAGATATGAAAATAAGAGATTTTTATGAATTGCATGTAATGAAAGAAAAACAAACTAAAGGCAAAATTATTCGCTACTTCGTAGAAGCGTTTCAATTCTTACAATAATAATATACCAGAACATTGAGAGTTAGTCTCAAAAAATTCGAAAGAACATTTTACGAAACTTTTTATATAAGAGTCAGGGTTGACGACACCAAGTTTTATCGATACAGGGTTGCCCCAAAAAAGTTTCAAATATTTTTTTTTATTATTATCTCACCTTCTGCTGAGAAGAAATCTCCTCTAGAGAATGTTGCGTGTATCCCGGTGAAGATTCCGTTACACTTCAGCTTTGGAGTCACATCCATCATGGAGACCATCGCCTCCTTCAGGTTCTGGTCCAGGGGTGATGCTATTTTGGCTCCTGTAAACGTCACATTCATATATCTTCCTATCAGTATAAAACAAAGTCGCTGTCGCCGTCTGTCTCTATGTATGCTTAAATCTTTAAAACTACGCAACGGATTTTGATGCGGTTTTTTTAATAGATAGAGTGATTCTGTGAGACTCGAAGAAAGTTCGTATATAATGAAGGTTTAGGTTAGTATATAATTTATTAGGTTTTAGGCAAAGTGGGCGAAGCCGCGGGTGAAAAGCTAGTAATTTATAAGTAATCTATACTTCTATATAATATGGCTTTAATGTTTTATGGAGGAGTATTGTCTAATTTTTTTTTCTGTAATCGAATGAGAGATCGGGTGAAAAGTTTTTTAACTTTGCCCTCAATGTACATACGAAATTATATCAAAATCAGTTCAGTGGTTCAAGCGTGAAATCGTAACAAACAGACAGATTGTGACCGACTCTATTAGAGTTGAATTAGAGTTACTTTTAAAAATATATAATTAAACGAAATCACTTCTCGTAATCCTGTGTAATTTCGATTCTTATTTAAAATTAGCTGTGCCCCGCATTGCTCTGCTCTTGTTGATCCTAGCGTGATGATATATAGCCTATAGCCTTCCTCGATAAATGGGCTACCTAACACCGCAAGAATCTTTCAAATCGGACCAGTATTACCTGAGATTAGCGCGTTCAAACATACAAACTCTTCAGCTTTATAATATTAGTACTATAATGTTTATTTTAATTTCAGTAAGGTCATAAAATTAATATTCGCAAATGAACATGGACAAGTTATTAATTTGATTAATAATTTAATAAATTTTACCTTCAAGGTGACATCTTAATCTTGCTTCTCTCCAATTGGCTGGTATTCTGTGCAACTTTAAGTAACCCTGGGCACCTTGAGAATATTTGTAGTCACATCTGAACCTTTTTCCATCTAGAGAACCATAAAAATAGAGGAAAAATAGAGAAGGTACAAGGAAAACAATTATGAACCAGTTATGTAATTGAAATAACCTTCTCTAACTACTGTTTTTATGTATAAAAGTAATAAAAAATTGAGTTAAAATGTTAGATTTAGATGAATATCAGTAACAAACATTGCACTAAATATTTTTGTTGTTAATAATGAAAATATTTATTAATAATGTAATAATAAAATAGGCATTTATTTGTTTCTTCACATATTGTTATAAAATTGCTGTTTTCTAAATCGTGAACTAATGCAATTTAATAGTTTTAATTACGTACGGAGAGAGCCGATAACACAGAAAATAATTAGCACTAAGTATGACTTCATTGCAGTGAATACTAAGTTTTTTGATAGTGAACAGTATAACTTATTATTAATACTTTTTACATGAAACGATAAACAATACGACACGATCGAATCGTATCCATTGATGCTTTTTTATTGTGTATAAACGATGGATGTATTTGGATAAAACTCTGTACGAAGAGATTTTTAAAGCGTGTAAATTATTCGATTATGTACACTATTCATTTATTTTCTTACCTAAGTTCAATGCTAACATGTAATTTGTGTTTAAATTACAATAAATACAAAAGTTTATGGCAAAAAGCCATATGCCATTATGCCATATACTTATGTATATGGCATAATGGCATATAGCTTTATTTATGTGAACAGAAATTGTTAAAAAATTAATAATTTTGCATGCATGGTCATAATGTCCATATCTCTAAAATAATTAATTATCAGTATTTAAAAAACTGTATCGTCTCGTGTAAAATGCTTTTTTATCTCTACTGTATAACGATAAATAATAATACCGGTAAAATAAACAATATTCACCGAGAACGCAATCTTGTCATTGATAGAAATAATTAGGTTATGGAAGGTCAAAGGGTCATTGGGTATTACCTATATCCCGGTTAATCCTGGTAACCATGATAAGCATTTAACCCAAAATCGTTTTATATTATCGACCTATCACTTTTCATTTTGTATATGGGCACTATTTTAAGTGACAGACCGAAAAAAAAATAGGAATAGATACAATTAAACCCCTTCAGTTTACGGTTTCTGCGTGAACATTTATTTATGTACCTAAGGATATTATTATATTATTTTTGTATAAGTATCACTACATAGTATAAAACAAAGTCGCTTTCTCTGTCCCTATGTCCCTTTGTACGCTTAAATCTTTGAAACTACGCAACGGATTATGATGCGGTTTTTTTTAATAGATAGAGGGATTCAAGAGGAAGGTTTATATGTATAATAACACCCATTAAATAGTGGAAAAGTACTGTTATTTTTGAGGTTTCTAATGTGATGTCGTAAAAAAATTCATTTTTTCCGCTTACATTGCAAACGCAGGCTGAACCCTACGAGTTTTATCAAAATAATGTACTAAGTATTATACACATTGAAAAGGTCTACAGAAAAGTCCGCGATGGTATATGTCTATCTCTTATGGATAACCCACAATAACTTTTTTTTGTCATTTACTTTTTACGACAAATAATGGCTAATTTTCGAAGCGATTTTAACCAATACAGCATTAATCCTTAACCAATTAAATACCTTGAATACATTGTTCATTTAATATAGATCTATATGGCCTTTTACACCGTATGATTTAAGTGAATATTTTCGAAGATATTACAGATTTAAAAATTGCGGGACGTAGCGTTTGCGGCGGTACCGGCCGGCCGCCCGGCTATATATTTTATACCCGTGTGAAGCCGGAGCGGGCCGCTATGTTTTTATATAGGTACATTAACGTTCACAGTTTTTCTGTAGTGTATTTAGTATCAGCATTGCACCCACATTGCACCCGTGCGAAGCCGGGGCGGGTCACTAGTATATAATAATATTAACTTAAATATAAACAAACAATAGCATTGTTTAATTAATTTAATTTTTTTAGCAATTACGAAGACACAGCAGAACAGACAATCTCAAACAACAGATGCGGATTTGAAAATCATATTAGTGTTATCCGATTAAATAATAAAAATGGCTCTCCAAATAAAATACGAGTTAAAATAATTAGAAGTGCAATTGTTTCCTTCCCACAGATCTAATAAACGACAATAAAATAGCAAAATTTAAAAATAAAGTCTTATTTCTGAAATTTTTATTTTAGCTTCAAGTTACATGGAGCGTAGCAATTAATTTGTGTTGAATTAAAAGCGTGAAATAAACGGTAATAATGGAATTATTCATTCGCGTGACTGAAATTTTTAAACGCCAATTTCGACCAAATTTTTTATATTTCAACTAATGATTACTATTTTGTTTATACGGCTAATTCAGCGATTTTTTAGTTTGGGGTTCAGGATCAGCAACAAATTTGAATAAATTGCAAATAACACAAAATAAAATTATAAAAACTTTATTTCAATACTAGCTGTGCCCGCGACTTCGTCCGCGTGGAATAGTGACTGCATAGTAGTTACTACTTAACTTTTATTGAATAAACACGTACTACCATAAATAATTAAAAGAACAGTTAGTAAAATTTATTACTAAACTGAGCTAAAAAATAAAAAAATAAGTGCCTAATTAATTTTCTACGTAAAATTTATTTTAAATTATGGCATATTATTTTTTAGGCACCAGGAGGGAGAGGAGCAAATTTATTTACCTTCCTTCCTTGTATGGATGTTTTTGACAGTATATTGTGCAGCAACTGAGTGCCGAGGCAAACGTCAAAACGTAAAGGAATAGAATCCGCTATCGATACTAATTGACATAAGCGTATGATGTTTTGCTAAGGATTTGTTCACCCTACCAACGACGACGACGACCACGAACAAAATTTTCATCCAGTCGCAATTTAATAAAATTGTGCAAAACACAATTAAAAATCAATTATTAAAATTTCCTGTCGTTCTGGTGATTGGAATTTTTATTTTTGAGATCAACGATGAATGAAAAAATAGATTTTTCGTAGAAACAGTGGCTCCTAGAAAAAAATGTATGTGAAGTTTTTTAAAGATAATTTTATAATCTACAATTTTGGTAAAAGTTAAGGATACCATACCATACCATCATTATCATAATAATATATCTTATATATATATTTTTTTATAATGGTACTTAATTTTAAAGATCGTCGGGAAGTTTGTAAAATTATATATATTCCTTTTCCTTCGTTGCGTTGGGTTTTTTTTTTAATTTTTAAACATCGGTTTCTTATTTTCATTTAATATTTTCAAGTGAGCGAGACCTACCTCTACCTCCATAATACATTCCTACATCTGACATCTTTTAAGTTGGGCCGTAACCGTGCACAAATTGTAATGGACCACAGTGGCAAAAGAAGTGGTATATTTAAGAAAAAAAATTGCCAAGGGCCAGGCCTATGTGGCTTTGAGAAGAGTTCAAAATTTCCAGGGTGTGGCTATCCTCTCGCTCCCATGTCCCCCTCTTCTTTCACAGACTTTCAACCCTTCCCTTTCCATCCCTAGTAAATGGCAGAACCGATTTTGATGTAAATAATATTATCTAATTGTACCTATATGTACACGTCATATCCTATCGTTTGATGCTGCATTTGGTTTATTTATCTAACCACTGTCACCCCTAAAGTGCCCTATATGTAAAAAACGGATGAACCGATTTCGATAAAACATTACTAATTGTAATTCACCCGTTATGCACATTCATTTGATATATCACTTAGGTAGGTACTATCACAATATTTGACAACATTCGTTTCTTTCATTCCCACTTATACCTATACAGGGTGTAATCGTTAAGTGTGCACAGGCGATTTTTCCGTAAGTATTACAGATAACAAAAAACTTTAAACTGATATCGAAAGTACTTAACCTAATGAGTAAAATGGCGGTAATAAATTTTTAAAAATAAATCGAGAAATATCAAAAAAATTATCTTTAAACCCTCCCATTCATTAAGTATGAAATATGAATATCCCATATACCTACATTTAATATGAAAGATTTTAGCTTTTTTTTTCTTTTTTTGGATTTCTGCTTTAATTACTTCGCAAATTTGAAGTGACATTTTCCACATTTTTCCGGACATTTTCACGCATTTTCCGGATATTTTCCGGGAATTTTCCAGGCATTTTCCGGACATTTCCCTGACATAGCCTGTAAATGTCTGGAAAATCCCCGGGAAATGCTCGGAAAATCCCCGGAAAATGTCTGGAAAATCCCCGGAAAATGCCAGGGAAATGTCCGGAAAATGTCTGGAAAACATCGGGAAAATCCCCGGGATATGCTCGGAAAATCCCCGGAAAAAGCCTGGGAAATTCCCGGAAAATAACCGGAAAATGCCTGGGAAATGCTCGGAAAATGCGTGGAAATTTCCGGAAAAACCGTGGAAAATCCCTGGAAAATGCCTGGAAGATATCCGGAAAATGCGTGAAAATGTCCGGAAAATATCCGGTAAATGCGTGGAAAATCCCCGGAAAATGCCAGGGAAATGTCCGGAAAATGTCTGGGAAACATCCGGAAAATCCCCGGGAAATGCTCGGAAAATTCCTGGGAAATTCCCGGAAAATGTCTGGAAAATCCCGGAAAATAACCGGAAAATGCCAGGGAAATGTCTGGAAAATATCCGGAAAATGCGTGGAAATTTCCGGAAAAAGCGTGGAAAATGCCTGAAAATGCCAGGGAAATGTCTGGAAAATGTCTGGAAAACATCCGGAAAATCCCCGGGAAATGCTCGGAAAATCCCCGGAAAAAGCCTGGAAAAATTCCCGGAAAATAACCGGAAAATGCCTGGGAAATGCTCGGAAAATGCGTGGAAAATGCCTGGAAAATATCCGGAAAATGCGTGAAAATGTCCGGAAAATATCCGGAAAATGCGTGAAAATGTCCGGAAAATATCCGGTAAATGCGTGAAAATGTCCGGAAAATATCCGGAAAATGCCTGGAAAATCGCCGGAAAATGCCTGAGAAATGTCCGGAAAATGTCTGGGAAATGCGTGGAAAATCCCCGGAAAATGCCAGGGAAATGTCCGGAAAATGTCTGGAAAACATCCGGAAAATCCCCGGGAAATGCTCGGAAAATCCCCGGAAAAAGCCTGGGAAATTCCCGGAAAATAACCGGAAAATGCCTGGGAAATGCTCGGAAAATGCGTGGAAATTTCCGGAAAAACCGTGGAAAATCCCTGGAAAATGCCTGGAAAATATCCGGAAAATGCGTGAAAATGTCCGGAAAATATCCGGTAAATGCGTGAAAATGTCCGGAAAATATCCGGAAAATGCCTGGAAAATCCCCGGAAAATGCCTGAAAAATATCCGGAAAATGTCTGGGAAATGCGTGGAAAATCCCCGGAAAATGCCAGGGAAATGTCCGGAAAATGTCTGGGAAACATCCGGAAAATCCCCGGGAAATGCTCGGAAAATGCCTGGGAAATTCCCGGAAAATGTCTGGAATATCCCGGAAAATAACCGGAAAATGCCAGGGAAATGTCTGGAAAATATCCGGAAAATGCGTGGATATGTCCGGAAAAAGCGTGGAAAATGCCTGGAAAATGCCCGGAAAATGCTCGGAAAATCCCTGGAAAATATCCGGAAAATGCGTGAAAATGTCCGGAAAAAGCGTGGAAAATGCCACTTCAAATTTGCGAAGTAATTAAAGCAGAAAACCAAAAAAGAAAAAGAAAGCTAAAATCTTTCATATTAAATGTATATGGGATATTCATATTTCATACTTAATGAATGGGAGGGTTTAAAGATAATTTTTTTGATATTTCTCGATTTATTTTTAAAAATTTATTACCGCCATTTTACTCATTAGGTTAAGTACTTTCGATATCAGTTTAAAGTTTTTTGTTATCTGTAATACTTACGGAAAAATCGCCTGTGCACACTTAACGATTACACCCTGTATATAGGTATAGTAAATGGATGAACCGATTTTGATTAAATACGTCTAATTATACTTTACACGTCATGCCCTTTCATTTCATATGTCACTTGAGTCAAAATTCACTTTTTTTATTATCTACCACTTTTATACCTATATCAAATAAATGGATGAACCGATTTTGATAAAATTTGACTTATTTTTACTGATAGGTCGTTCACTTTCATTTAATATATCACTAAAGTATATTCGACAACTTTAGTTATTTTCATTCCCACTTTTACACAATAAATGGATGAACCGATTTTGATACAGTTTATTTAAGAACCAGCGTCGGAAAATATGCTGCCTAACAAAAAAACATCATCTAATTCGGATTACCTGCTAGCGAGCTACGGTGGCACAAACACACACACACACAGCGGTCAAACACTTATCACCCATATTTTTGCATCGGGGGTTAAAAATATAATATTATAAATACGACATAATTTAAAGGACATTTTATGTATAAAATTTACCTAGAAATAAGTATAATTTTAATTTGACCCCTCCCCCCTACTACCTCAGCTTACCCCCCCACCCTTGGGGACTTTCGATATGATCACTTGGACATAACTGTAGCGTATAACAGATAACTTACGTTTTATCGTACACTGTATGTGTACCATAGAATGCCTTAGCAAATGTTCGCCGTGAGTACTTAAATGGTCATAACTTTTTTATTTATGAACCGATTGACATGAAATAAACACTAAATGTTAAATGAAGATTACCACAATATATTAGTGAAAACCGCATCGAAATCGGATAAGCCGTTTCTGAGATTAGCGTGTTCAAACATACAGACAAACAGACAAACAGACAAACAGACAAAAATTTTTTTAACTACAGTTTTGGGTTTGGGATCGATTTAATAATAACCCCTGCTAATTTTTTTTACATATTTTCATTGTACAGACACCACTTTTCTAGAATTTTATTATATGTATTGATGATGATGATGATAAATCACGAACACCCACGTCACTCATATACAAAAAAACTCGGCTCATGAATCTGGCTCAAACTTATCAATTTAATATATTATGTCTGTTAATAAAAAAAATCTTGACTAAAAATGTTCATTCTCTAATTAACTTTTCCACCAATATACAACACACAAACCGTATGACTCGGCGCGCAAACAATATAGCCACAGTATTACAATATTATTTCCTACAGTAAGGAATCGCCTTTGATGTCGCGCGATGCCGCCGCCAGCGTAGGTACTTACGCTGCCACACGAAAATACGCTAGGGTTGCAACAAATGGGAAATAAAACAATTGTGATTATTAATATTATGATGAAATCATTTATTCATATGTACATTCAAAATAATTGCGATTATTAAATCTGATGTAATTATTTGTTCATAAATATATAATTACAGATATTGCACTGCTAAATATTATTTACGTGGAAACTTTATTTTTGGATGTTCTTAATTGTATATTATAACATTTAACTAAGTAATGCATTCGCATTGGGATGTACAATCTGATTAGAAAATAATGAGGACAACATATACATAGCTTTGATTTTAATTCAACAGATACAATTAATACAATCTTTCTGAAATATTGTTTCCTTCTGGGATTTCAATGTAGATTTACATCCGTAAACGGAACAGTTTGTGCGCGCCATAATAGAATATGTAAGTACCTATGTATAATCTAATTATTACACAAAAAATACGACTGCGTCGTCCTTTCGCGCTAGGTAAGGCAAACTAAGCGTGTTTGCCTTACGCGGCCCGCGTCGCCCGACCCCCGCCAGTTCCCCTCCGTTTCTCTGCACAAGTACATTCGTCGCACTACTGTAGGAAATATGGTAATACTGTGATATAGCCCTGCCCTGTACCAGGACAAGTAACGGGAAAAAGAGTATCTTATTCGAAGGAGTTCAATTGTATAATAAATTGCCTAAAAATATTAAAGAAGCCAAATCGATAACTAATTTCAAGAAATTGCTAAAGAAACATCTTTTAAACTAAATATTATAATAAAAAAAATCTATGAATAAATATAAAAAATAATCATAAATAAAACCTATAAATTATACTTTTACTATTAAAATACATATTATATATTTAGTTAAAACAAAGTGTTAACAAAAATAAAACTAATTTTATATCTCATGAAAATAGCATATCTTTACCTAGAACACACGCCTTATATCTTTAGAATGTCGTTGGGGTAGTCTGAAATTATGTTTATAAAAATTACCGCCCATTTTTTTGTTATTCTTGTTGTATGTATTCTATTTGTGTTAACAAACTACTTACTACGCACAACGTTAAGCGAGCAAAAATGTATATAATTTTTATTATTATTTCTCTGCAAGTGATTCAAATGTAATCTTTTTGAGAAATAAATGTCTTAAACCGTATATTTGTATTGCCTTACAAAGTTTCTTGTCAATGGTTTTTGTAAGTTATTTTCAAATAGCTTTTATTTTGGACGGAGAATACATTAAAATCTAATAAATTTCGATCAACAACATCAAGCCAGATTTTTTTCCTTCACTCTACATTGATTGGTCAAACAATATTTTATCGATTTAGCTTCAAAACTAACGAAATTTCATACGAGCTCTCTTATACTAAAAAGCAAGCATGCTACAAAATTTCAAATATCCAATAAAACTAGTAGTAAAGTCTGTACTTTATAGCTAAGTTGAGCTATAAGGCAACAAGTGTCAGATATTCTTTTGATTAATAATTTTTCAACGTCTTAAATAAAACTTTTACATAAAATAATGAAAGGTATAATTAGAAGTATAATAGACTCAAAAAAGTCTTGAAAGAAGTAAAGATACAAATATAATATCTTCATACAAAACGTATTTAGCAATAATGGCTTCATTTCATCAAACAGCTAATGTTTCTTTTGAATTCTTAGAACATTAATTACATTACACATTGCCCTTCTAAGAAATGTATTTTGGTTTATTATATACGTCTTCTTTGAGTGAAAAGGAAATATTCCTATCATATATTTTGTAAGGATACTCTATACTTTGACCGCGCTTCTTAATATAATTTGAACGACATTAATCCAAGATTGTGTTTCTAATTTGCAAAAATAATATCATTAAAATATATGACATAAGGGACCCTAATGTAATAAGGAAGTATGGAGATTTTGAAGTATTTCTGAATGGTTGGAAATAGTCAAAAAATATTTATTTCAATAAAAATCTTACCAGACAATAACATTCCCTACTTCATCGTTATAAAATAGTTCCTAAGATTACCCCCAACAAACATACAAAACCTCTTTATAACATGTATTAGTATCTAATATAAATAACTAGCATTCCGCCCGCGGCTTCGCCCGCTTTCTCTAAAACCTAATAAATTATATACTAAAACCTTCCTCTTGAGTCACTCTATCTATTAAAAAAACCGCATCAAAATCCGTTGCGTAGTTTTAAAAATTTAAGCATACATACCCTATGTACCCTATGTCCCTACATAGGTACAGAGATAGCTACTTTGTTTTATAATATGTAGTGATGATGATATGAAACAAGATTTTCAACTTACAAGTACGTAACCAGTAGGAAGAAAGAAAATGCTCGTATTTGATATAAGAATATTTTCATTTCCATAAGACATCAAACAATTTTCTCCATAAGTTTGCATTCAATATACTCAGCCTGTATAAAGGTCTACACAAGATTCATGTTATTAAATGATACAAGGTAAATATAAAAGAGTACTTATGGCTAAAGCAATAACAGTCTTACATTATTTACATATTTATCTTCACGTTTGTGTATCAAATACAATCACTAGATATAATTAGCCGTTTTGAAGATCTAAAATGTATGTCTGTGAAACATACAGACTTACAGACAGAGGAAAGCGACTTGTGATTACGAATAATTATTATTATCAAAAAGCTAAACCATCTTAAAATGAACTGTCAGAACTTGACAAAATTGAAATAGGCATTAGTTTTCAAATAAAAAAAGAATCATCAAAATCGGTTGAGCCAATGGTAAGTTCTGAGGTAACAAACACAAAAAATACAGTCGAATTGAAAAATTCCTCCTTTTTTAAAAGTTGGTTGAAAAAAGATTACTTCAATATTATAAAATCCATAATATCTTTCCACGTGACAAAAATCTATTTGAAACTTCTCAATTTGCATTTTCCAATCGAATGAGAAGGAGCTTTACTTTTTCTTATATCGTAATAGGATCCTGACAAAGATGTTTACATTTCACTGCGGTAAAATATCCGGTAAATGCGTGGAAAATCCCCGGAAAATGCCAGGGAAATGTCCGGAAAATGTCTGGGAAACATCCGGAAAATCCCCGGGAAATGCTCGGAAAATTCCTGGGAAATTCCCGGAAAATGTCTGGAAAATCCCGGAAAATAACCGGAAAATGCCAGGGAAATGTCTGGAAAATATCCGGAAAATGCGTGGAAATTTCCGGAAAAAGCGTGGAAAATGCCTGAAAATGCCAGGGAAATGTCTGGAAAATGTCTGGAAAACATCCGGAAAATCCCCGGGAAATGCTCGGAAAATCCCCGGAAAAAGCCTGGAAAAATTCCCGGAAAATAACCGGAAAATGCCTGGGAAATGCTCGGAAAATGCGTGGAAAATGCCTGGAAAATATCCGGAAAATGCGTGAAAATGTCCGGAAAATATCCGGAAAATGCGTGAAAATGTCCGGAAAATATCCGGTAAATGCGTGAAAATGTCCGGAAAATATCCGGAAAATGCCTGGAAAATCGCCGGAAAATGCCTGAGAAATGTCCGGAAAATGTCTGGGAAATGCGTGGAAAATCCCCGGAAAATGCCAGGGAAATGTCCGGAAAATGTCTGGAAAACATCCGGAAAATCCCCGGGAAATGCTCGGAAAATCCCCGGAAAAAGCCTGGGAAATTCCCGGAAAATAACCGGAAAATGCCTGGGAAATGCTCGGAAAATGCGTGGAAATTTCCGGAAAAACCGTGGAAAATCCCTGGAAAATGCCTGGAAAATATCCGGAAAATGCGTGAAAATGTCCGGAAAATATCCGGTAAATGCGTGAAAATGTCCGGAAAATATCCGGAAAATGCCTGGAAAATCCCCGGAAAATGCCTGAAAAATATCCGGAAAATGTCTGGGAAATGCGTGGAAAATCCCCGGAAAATGCCAGGGAAATGTCCGGAAAATGTCTGGGAAACATCCGGAAAATCCCCGGGAAATGCTCGGAAAATGCCTGGGAAATTCCCGGAAAATGTCTGGAATATCCCGGAAAATAACCGGAAAATGCCAGGGAAATGTCTGGAAAATATCCGGAAAATGCGTGGATATGTCCGGAAAAAGCGTGGAAAATGCCTGGAAAATGCCCGGAAAATGCTCGGAAAATCCCTGGAAAATATCCGGAAAATGCGTGAAAATGTCCGGAAAAAGCGTGGAAAATGCCACTTCAAATTTGCGAAGTAATTAAAGCAGAAAACCAAAAAAGAAAAAGAAAGCTAAAATCTTTCATATTAAATGTATATGGGATATTCATATTTCATACTTAATGAATGGGAGGGTTTAAAGATAATTTTTTTGATATTTCTCGATTTATTTTTAAAAATTTATTACCGCCATTTTACTCATTAGGTTAAGTACTTTCGATATCAGTTTAAAGTTTTTTGTTATCTGTAATACTTACGGAAAAATCGCCTGTGCACACTTAACGATTACACCCTGTATATAGGTATAGTAAATGGATGAACCGATTTTGATTAAATACGTCTAATTATACTTTACACGTCATGCCCTTTCATTTCATATGTCACTTGAGTCAAAATTCACTTTTTTTATTATCTACCACTTTTATACCTATATCAAATAAATGGATGAACCGATTTTGATAAAATTTGACTTATTTTTACTGATAGGTCGTTCACTTTCATTTAATATATCACTAAAGTATATTCGACAACTTTAGTTATTTTCATTCCCACTTTTACACAATAAATGGATGAACCGATTTTGATACAGTTTATTTAAGAACCAGCGTCGGAAAATATGCTGCCTAACAAAAAAACATCATCTAATTCGGATTACCTGCTAGCGAGCTACGGTGGCACAAACACACACACACACAGCGGTCAAACACTTATCACCCATATTTTTGCATCGGGGGTTAAAAATATAATATTATAAATACGACATAATTTAAAGGACATTTTATGTATAAAATTTACCTAGAAATAAGTATAATTTTAATTTGACCCCTCCCCCCTACTACCTCAGCTTACCCCCCCACCCTTGGGGACTTTCGATATGATCACTTGGACATAACTGTAGCGTATAACAGATAACTTACGTTTTATCGTACACTGTATGTGTACCATAGAATGCCTTAGCAAATGTTCGCCGTGAGTACTTAAATGGTCATAACTTTTTTATTTATGAACCGATTGACATGAAATAAACACTAAATGTTAAATGAAGATTACCACAATATATTAGTGAAAACCGCATCGAAATCGGATAAGCCGTTTCTGAGATTAGCGTGTTCAAACATACAGACAAACAGACAAACAGACAAAAATTTTTTTAACTACAGTTTTGGGTTTGGGATCGATTTAATAATAACCCCTGCTAATTTTTTTTACATATTTTCATTGTACAGACACCACTTTTCTAGAATTTTATTATATGTATTGATGATGATGATGATAAATCACGAACACCCACGTCACTCATATACAAAAAAACTCGGCTCATGAATCTGGCTCAAACTTATCAATTTAATATATTATGTCTGTTAATAAAAAAAATCTTGACTAAAAATGTTCATTCTCTAATTAACTTTTCCACCAATATACAACACACAAACCGTATGACTCGGCGCGCAAACAATATAGCCACAGTATTACAATATTATTTCCTACAGTAAGGAATCGCCTTTGATGTCGCGCGATGCCGCCGCCAGCGTAGGTACTTACGCTGCCACACGAAAATACGCTAGGGTTGCAACAAATGGGAAATAAAACAATTGTGATTATTAATATTATGATGAAATCATTTATTCATATGTACATTCAAAATAATTGCGATTATTAAATCTGATGTAATTATTTGTTCATAAATATATAATTACAGATATTGCACTGCTAAATATTATTTACGTGGAAACTTTATTTTTGGATGTTCTTAATTGTATATTATAACATTTAACTAAGTAATGCATTCGCATTGGGATGTACAATCTGATTAGAAAATAATGAGGACAACATATACATAGCTTTGATTTTAATTCAACAGATACAATTAATACAATCTTTCTGAAATATTGTTTCCTTCTGGGATTTCAATGTAGATTTACATCCGTAAACGGAACAGTTTGTGCGCGCCATAATAGAATATGTAAGTACCTATGTATAATCTAATTATTACACAAAAAATACGACTGCGTCGTCCTTTCGCGCTAGGTAAGGCAAACTAAGCGTGTTTGCCTTACGCGGCCCGCGTCGCCCGACCCCCGCCAGTTCCCCTCCGTTTCTCTGCACAAGTACATTCGTCGCACTACTGTAGGAAATATGGTAATACTGTGATATAGCCCTGCCCTGTACCAGGACAAGTAACGGGAAAAAGAGTATCTTATTCGAAGGAGTTCAATTGTATAATAAATTGCCTAAAAATATTAAAGAAGCCAAATCGATAACTAATTTCAAGAAATTGCTAAAGAAACATCTTTTAAACTAAATATTATAATAAAAAAAATCTATGAATAAATATAAAAAATAATCATAAATAAAACCTATAAATTATACTTTTACTATTAAAATACATATTATATATTTAGTTAAAACAAAGTGTTAACAAAAATAAAACTAATTTTATATCTCATGAAAATAGCATATCTTTACCTAGAACACACGCCTTATATCTTTAGAATGTCGTTGGGGTAGTCTGAAATTATGTTTATAAAAATTACCGCCCATTTTTTTGTTATTCTTGTTGTATGTATTCTATTTGTGTTAACAAACTACTTACTACGCACAACGTTAAGCGAGCAAAAATGTATATAATTTTTATTATTATTTCTCTGCAAGTGATTCAAATGTAATCTTTTTGAGAAATAAATGTCTTAAACCGTATATTTGTATTGCCTTACAAAGTTTCTTGTCAATGGTTTTTGTAAGTTATTTTCAAATAGCTTTTATTTTGGACGGAGAATACATTAAAATCTAATAAATTTCGATCAACAACATCAAGCCAGATTTTTTTCCTTCACTCTACATTGATTGGTCAAACAATATTTTATCGATTTAGCTTCAAAACTAACGAAATTTCATACGAGCTCTCTTATACTAAAAAGCAAGCATGCTACAAAATTTCAAATATCCAATAAAACTAGTAGTAAAGTCTGTACTTTATAGCTAAGTTGAGCTATAAGGCAACAAGTGTCAGATATTCTTTTGATTAATAATTTTTCAACGTCTTAAATAAAACTTTTACATAAAATAATGAAAGGTATAATTAGAAGTATAATAGACTCAAAAAAGTCTTGAAAGAAGTAAAGATACAAATATAATATCTTCATACAAAACGTATTTAGCAATAATGGCTTCATTTCATCAAACAGCTAATGTTTCTTTTGAATTCTTAGAACATTAATTACATTACACATTGCCCTTCTAAGAAATGTATTTTGGTTTATTATATACGTCTTCTTTGAGTGAAAAGGAAATATTCCTATCATATATTTTGTAAGGATACTCTATACTTTGACCGCGCTTCTTAATATAATTTGAACGACATTAATCCAAGATTGTGTTTCTAATTTGCAAAAATAATATCATTAAAATATATGACATAAGGGACCCTAATGTAATAAGGAAGTATGGAGATTTTGAAGTATTTCTGAATGGTTGGAAATAGTCAAAAAATATTTATTTCAATAAAAATCTTACCAGACAATAACATTCCCTACTTCATCGTTATAAAATAGTTCCTAAGATTACCCCCAACAAACATACAAAACCTCTTTATAACATGTATTAGTATCTAATATAAATAACTAGCATTCCGCCCGCGGCTTCGCCCGCTTTCTCTAAAACCTAATAAATTATATACTAAAACCTTCCTCTTGAGTCACTCTATCTATTAAAAAAACCGCATCAAAATCCGTTGCGTAGTTTTAAAAATTTAAGCATACATACCCTATGTACCCTATGTCCCTACATAGGTACAGAGATAGCTACTTTGTTTTATAATATGTAGTGATGATGATATGAAACAAGATTTTCAACTTACAAGTACGTAACCAGTAGGAAGAAAGAAAATGCTCGTATTTGATATAAGAATATTTTCATTTCCATAAGACATCAAACAATTTTCTCCATAAGTTTGCATTCAATATACTCAGCCTGTATAAAGGTCTACACAAGATTCATGTTATTAAATGATACAAGGTAAATATAAAAGAGTACTTATGGCTAAAGCAATAACAGTCTTACATTATTTACATATTTATCTTCACGTTTGTGTATCAAATACAATCACTAGATATAATTAGCCGTTTTGAAGATCTAAAATGTATGTCTGTGAAACATACAGACTTACAGACAGAGGAAAGCGACTTGTGATTACGAATAATTATTATTATCAAAAAGCTAAACCATCTTAAAATGAACTGTCAGAACTTGACAAAATTGAAATAGGCATTAGTTTTCAAATAAAAAAAGAATCATCAAAATCGGTTGAGCCAATGGTAAGTTCTGAGGTAACAAACACAAAAAATACAGTCGAATTGAAAAATTCCTCCTTTTTTAAAAGTTGGTTGAAAAAAGATTACTTCAATATTATAAAATCCATAATATCTTTCCACGTGACAAAAATCTATTTGAAACTTCTCAATTTGCATTTTCCAATCGAATGAGAAGGAGCTTTACTTTTTCTTATATCGTAATAGGATCCTGACAAAGATGTTTACATTTCACTGCGCGTTGTGTATTGTATCTAGGAATTGATATGGGAAATAAGCTGGTAATGTATGTATTTCCCTGTAGAATAAAGAAAAAAAAAGTGAGCAAGCTGATATGAAAATACATCTGCGTGTATCCTGACTTGAAATGTGTGTATGTTTTTTACAGATGCCTGTACAGACGTGTAGATGGTTGAACCATTTTCAATATAACTAAGTGCAATTTATATTTATTATAGCTAGACTAGCTTTCCGCCCGCGGCTTCGCCCGCGTTTTCTAAGTAAAACCCGCATAGTTCCCGTTCCCGTGGGATTTCCGGTATAAAACCTATCATATGTATTAATCCAAGGTACCCTGTATATTTGTGCTTAATTTCATTGTAATCGGTTCAGTAATATTTGCGAGAAAGAGTAACAAACACACACACACACACATCCCCACAAACTTTTGCATTTATAATATTAGTAGGATTTTTCTTTGTAATAATATTTACATAACGTAGAATTTATCGTTCTGTAAACGATATTTATATAATTATTGTTTATTTTAGTATCTACTGGTATTCAAGCATCTTAATGTTAATGTAGGTAAAATTCGATCCCTTATAAGAATAACATCAGTTTGAAGAATATAGAAGTATGAAGAATATACAATGTATTGGGCTTAAAAAACAAACTGAAGTCCCATTTGCTCTGCTTACAAAAAGGTTCTGAGGTCGGGGCTCCAAACACGTGACTCGGTACGGCTCTGGTGACAATTCTATTTGTAGTTGTTTTTTATTAATTATAATTATGATGTATCGCGTATTAGTATTGTATCTTCTTGTAGAATGTATTATTGTCTGTTATGTAAGTAATAATTCTTTATAATATATATATATATATATATATATATATATATATATATATATATATATATATATATATGTTTCCTATCTATTATATTATATTCTTATATATTATATTATTACTTTTATTTTTATTTTTTCATAATATGTACACTGCCACTGTCAGGATGTCAATGTGGTGTCCACTGAAAATCAGTGGAGAATCTAAGTGTCTTATATGTCCTTAGATTCTCAAACCTCTGAGTGGATATTATCCATTTTGTGCCGTTGTAACTAGTTATAAGTTAATTTTATTTAATTTTTATGTATTAATGTGCATCGGTACAAATAAATGTATTTTCTTTTCTTTCTTTCTTTCTTTCTTTCTTTCTATAGAGCAAGTATACAATAATTTTGCTGTGGCATCGCACACTGGTAAAAACTACATTCAATTTCAAACATAAGTTTTCGCAAGATGAAAAATAAAAGCTCTTATCACATATCAATTACCTACTTCATCTCAGACAGGTTTGTTTATAACTAGCTGTGCCGCGCGGTTTCACCCGCATTGCTCCGCTCCCGTTGGTCTTAGCGTGATGATATATAGCCTATAGCCTTCCTCGATAAATGAGCTATCTAACACCGAAAGAATTTTTCAAATCGGACCAGTAGTTCCTGAGATTAGCGCATTCAAACAAACAAACTCTTCAGCTTTATAATATTAGTATAGATAAACCCTTAACCTTTGTTTTACAAATCTCAATACGAAATAAGCATTACCTTCACTATCACACACAACCGTTACAGCAGTTTATCTTAATGAGATCTTGGTCCATTGATTAAATGGGATAGATGGCAGTAGATTGTAACTTGTTCTGCAAACTGTTGATATAAGGATAATAAGGACTTATTAGTTTAGTGTTTGATGGTTTGCTTGCGTGTTATCTTGTGTGAGTTGCTTATATAAATGGGCATGTTCTGAACATGTTTCTATTTCTTTCCTATGATAGTTTTATTAAGAAGGTCGTGTGCATTACATATGCGCTTAATAATAGCATTAACGCATATAGAGTTCACTTTTCTAGATATATTATCTCTATATTTTGTATGTTTACTTTTAGGGCTAATTTTTCAATCCTTGGTTAAAACTTATACATCGAATAACGTATTAAACTACCATTTCAAAAATGTATTTTAATTGTCCGTATTTGATAGTTTATAGGTGACATTTTAATATGTTCATGTAATACTTTACTGGACGGATAAATTTTAACTAAGGATTGAAAAATCGGCCCTTAAACAATAATTCATATAGTAAGAAAAGTCAGAGATGTAAATACAGAGACAGCAACCAGTACTGAAATATACAGAAGACCATCTCATAGCTAAACCATCTGAACGAAGCGATTTTATAATGACTCTCAGCTTTTATAATATGACCACCTCTTGGTAGGTACTAAAAACCACTACTAAAAATTATTGCTGCTCATAACATTTATAAAAAGACTACATAATAATTATCTCAATATGATAGAGAACCACTGCTGCCTCTTGCTGATATATTTAGATACCTAAAGAAAGCAACAATTAAAGTGAAAGAATTCGCCAATATAAGGGGACACAATACTTTATTTTACTTATAGTTCTAAAAAAGACAAAGCAATACGCAGAAAGGTAAATCAAACTGACTGGAGGTTTTGTCATCAATCTATATTGAAGTTCAGTGAAATGTAATTAATCCGACCGCTTGTAAAGGTGGAAAAAAGCCCAGCGGAAATGGAAGGTCTGACATTTCCGTCCGCCATCTTGGAATCTGGGAAGTGTCATTGGTTTGGTGTTACGACCGATTTTGAACCTTAGTGCGAATGTAATAGAGTGTATTGTTGTTGGTGTTGATTGTAATATTGTAAACAGGAATATTGGTCTGTGTAAAGATAATTACCTATCTAAAGATAATTTATTGTGAAGTATACCTCAAGATAATATTATGATAAATGCATAGCCTGTGGTTGGATTTCGTCAATTGAAGAAGACAAAATTTTATATATTATGTACGTTTATTTGAAAGCAAAGGAAGACAAAAACTAACAACTAAATGCATGATACAGAAAGTGCGTGCATTAGGTAGTTTGGGTCTATGACCGAAATTAAAAATACACTTCACGTATTGGAAAAAACCACAGTTTCTTTACAATTTAAGTAAATAATTTCAATAAAGGCGTAAGAATTAAAGTCAATATCACAAAAGTATTCCAACAATTAAGCTATTCAAGATATTACGTTCCTTTCTGTGAAATTTAAGAGAAATTTGAATCCAATAGCGATTTTCAATGTACCATTGTTCGGTCGGAATGTAATTTTTAATTGAAGTCTTCTGTTTGTTAAGGTTTAGAGCCTTTTACTAGTAACAAATACTTGATGTTTAAAGGAAGTTTATGAAATTTTAATAACGTAGCTTAATATCCTGATTTGGAAATGAAATATCGGAATTGAATGGAAATTAAGTTGTTTATTATATTTTTTTACCGTGATCAGTGATGTGTAAGGTATAGAAAAATGTATAAATATTTATTTAGTATTTTCTTATGTTTGACTTTACGCGTAGATATATTATGATATTTAAACATAAATTGACGGATTTTACACGCAACTTAGGTGTTGATTATTTTATTTTTTCTCTATGTTACAAAAAATTCTCAATGAGGGCTATGTTTACAATTTTTAGGTTAGAAACAAAAACAACTTTTTTTTCTTGTTTTAACGTTAAAACTAATGATATTCGAAAGCAATTTAAATGAATTCATTGGTCCAAAACAATTACGCGTTACAGTAAATAAAACTCAAATTAAAAGGGTAAAGTTCAATTGAACATAACTGAAAATTAAAAGCCAAATAATTAATTGTGATAGGATTCAAATGTAACTAACCGTAAAAATCGATTAGTTAGTTTGCGTACCTTAAATTATTGGGTACTAGTTGTGGCTCGCGATTTTACTCGCGAATATTCGGGTTGATTTTAAGAATATTGCTTATCCGTATAAATTATTTATTTGTATGTAGTTTATGGTACAATTACTTAGTGCTGTTATTCATAGACATAGTGCTGATTTTTACTATACCTCATTACCTACCCTAAAAGTAACAATAACTAGTAGGTATAGGTACCTTTGTACAAAAATATAATATGCTTTGGTTTATAGTTTTGACTACCTACACCCGCGACAAATCTAAGAGAGAAACAAGAAGCACACTCTTATAGAATAAAATAAAAAATATAAATACCTACAATTTTATTATACCTTTAATAGGAGTTTTAATCAAATATTTATTTTAACAACGTTAATTTAAAACGAACAAACCACGTTGTTCTTCAGCATTAGGCTGAACTGCTTAAAATCATCAAACAAATTGGTTTCAATCAAACCCCGAAGAATTCATTTGTTTTGCAAAACTTTGAACGTTTCAGTTCAATTTTAACTAGAACTTAGAAATATTGACATTGTAACATTGTCTTTATGAACCAGAAGTTGAAACAACTTGGAGTATTGTATTAAAATATGATTAAGGAAAATTAAAATTCAACTAGATTTGGAAGAATTGTTTTGATATTATTTCATGCGTTTAGTTGTATGTAGTAAATTAATATATAAAGGTATATTTCTGGACACAGAATGAGCTTTTAAAAAATGGTTAAAATGCAAAAATACAACAATCAATGATTAAAATATTGATCATTAATTTTTGTTATCCAATTTGAAAATATGCAAGGACTAATTGTTAAGTGCTCATAGGCCTTTTTCACATTGGCCAAATGGCCAGTGTTGGGCGAGTAGCGACAATAGCCGTAATGGCGGCAAACACCGACGATCATTTGTTGGGCCAACGCTGCCCATTGTGAAGAGGGCCCATCAGATCATTACGCTCACAAATATAACACAAACATGGGATTTTCAATTTTGCCATATTATGTTTCTGTTTGAAATGTTTTAAAAATATCTCTTGCTTCTAAATAAACAGTCCGATGAAATGCGATGTTTTTAATTCATTCACCACATGTTGTTTTTTGTTACATTAAGGAATGTTTTAATAATAATTGCGATATTTTAAGATAAATATTTTTTATCAATTGTTGCAATAAAGCGGTAAAACGGTTTACCTAATTATACTCATTTTTTTGAAGTGAAACTTCTTTAGGAGCGTTGAGAGTAAAATTTGAAGTCCGCGTCATAGACTAATAATACAATAATATACTACGTATACAAGTAATACCACAGTCTAATAATAATAATATACTACGTATACAAGTAATACCTACCGACCCGTCATGGAGTTAGGCGACGATTTTAGTATCTTTGAAAAGATTCAAATTCAAAAGTGAAACTTCTCTGGCAAGAGCCAGAGAAGTTTCACTTTTGAAACGTGTGCTCGGCACACACGCTCTTTTTTAATTATAATACAAATTTAGAAACCTTTCGGAGTATTTTCCTGGCTTTATTTTCAAACAAATGAAACAACAACAATGAATGAAACAAATCCATTTTGGAGATTGGTTTAATCTTGGTTTAATTAAGACCTCATATAATATACTTTCTTGTTATAACGTAAGAAAGGAATTGATTCTTAAACGTAAGAAGATATAAATAGCATCTACCCACACTGTTTACCTAAACCTCTCATTAACTGTATTTTTACTTTCTAAAACAACAAAAGAAAAGGAAAAACCCACTTTTTTTGTTTTATTAATACCACAATACAAAAGCTGTTTATATAGTGTACTTGTGTAAAAGCCGATTTTCCAGAAGAGACTTCGTTACGCCTACGATCCAATGGTTTTCAATTACAATACAATTTGATATTAATTTAGTATCTGTCTATTGAAAACGGCCAAATGTCAAGACGTCTATCTGTATCAACTTGGTATCAACAAAATGTAATGATAATTGGAAAATTATTTTCGGAATGTCGTGGCGACATATAGATATTTTCTGAAATGTTTATTAATATCTATAGTCTAATATTATAATGCTGAAGAGTTTGTTTGTTTTAACGCGCTAACCTCAGAAACCCTGGGTATAATAATTGCAAAAATTATTTCATTGTTAGATAGTCCAATAATTTTCGAGGAAGGCTCTATAGTTAGATAATCCATTTATAGTTAGTATAGTTTAGGCACCAGTCACACAATTAATTATTTGTACTGAAATAAATGTATAATAAACTTATTTTATGTAACTAACAGATGAGAGAAAATAAACTATTTTTTTCTTTTTTTTATCTCTACCTTAATAATGAAGTCTGAATATGAATTGGTAAAAAAACAACGAGAATAGATTCACCATCCGTCTGTTAATATATAAAACAGTACCACCTTTAATTAAGATACAAAAAACAGTACTATTACTTATTCCAAAGTACAGAATAATCTTATCTGTACTTGCTAACTGAAGCTACGTCGTTCACAAAACGTTTTCATTAAAACGTCAGCACGTAAAGCGTCACGCGAATATAAACTATGTGCTCTATAAATTACGTGTCAAATTCGTTTGGTTTCAAATAAAGAGTCGGGATCAACACGAATTTCTTCCACTTGAAATGATATCAGAATGGACAAGGGATGCGGGAAGACGAGGATTACCATTATTTTTGATGTGAAATGATGTATGAAGTGCTATTAAAATAACTTTTTAATATTACAATATTTATATAGGACTAGCTGTGCTCCGCGGTTTTACCCGCAGTGCTCCGCTCCTATTGGTCTTTGCGTGATGATATATAGCTTTTCTCGATAAATGGGCTATCTAACACCAAAAGAATTTTTCAAATCGGACCAGTAATTCTTGAGATAATCACGTTCAAACAAACAAACAAAAAACTCTTCCGCTTTATAATATTAGTCTAGAGGTCAGGTTTAAATACAAGCAACGGAAATAGAATTATTTTTCAATTTATTTGCGCATGTGGACAACATTACTCCTCTTCTCCACTCCTCAAAACGGTGAAGGAAACCGACATGTCGAATCAAAGTTCGACGACATGACGAGACATCTGCCAACACGCACTTGGCTAGCGTGGTGGGTGGCCTGAGGCCCGTGTCCTTGCAGTGGGAACGCAATAGGCTTATAATGATGATGAATGATAAACATAAATGTGCTTTCTCTGTTTTGTTCGGAAGTCTTCATTTTACATAAATAACAATGTTGAATACAAATCCTTACCAACGTTGTTTTAATTTAAAAATATCCTCAAAAAAGAAAACGTGTGGACACCCTATTACAAAGTGCCTTAACACCATTCAACTGGAAAACGGTCTATACAATTAAATCACCCCGTAACAGTACTCTTGCGACTTCTTTTTTCATTTTGGACGCTCAGACCCATCATCTTTTGACTGACTGAAAAAATGATAATAAACGAATAGAGAGTTATACTATACGTATAAGTTTCTTATCGAGAAAAAATTACTAGGAAGGTTTTGAAGAAATTGAATAAGCTGTTTGATATTTATGTCTACCCGGAAAAATGCCTAATTAAAAAAATATCAAGTTCTTCTGTTCTGTTTTATTCGTGGAATCAGTGGAAAATAATCTGAAAGTATTTTTATTTTTGGCCCATTCAATCACATATTCTCAGTATTACAAAATACAAATGTCTATTTCCAGTTATTACATACAATTTAATAATGAAAATTATTACTGCGCCTAATTATATTTAAAAGCAAATGTTATCCAAGACATAAATGCTAAATTAAAAACAACCGTCACTTATTAATAATATCATTCAATTAACTCAACGTTATACATCTTGAAATTATTTATTATTATTATTATTTGAACGAACATATTTCATACAAACCCAATAAAGCTTTATATCAATAAGGTTTTATTATGTATGATATTTGGTACGTAATTTAGTAAATGCGTATATTCTTTGTATTCTGAGTAAAATTGATATATCAGTATTTATTATTTTTTTAGAAGGAACGTTTCCATTGATTTATTTTGTATTTATAATTCTATGTTGGACAAAAAATTACCAGTAAACCTCACAGGTACGAATTAAATTAGATAGGTATAAATATTTCGCACAAAAGGCGGCCTTATTTCTGCACAGAAATCTCTCCCAGGCAACCTGAAAAAGTAATGTAAGTAGTTTAAGATATCGCGCAAAATAAGAAAAAAATAAAACCAATATAAATAAAGTCTTTGTTTTCATCTATATATATAAAACTCAAACGTGACTGATATAGTGATCTATCAACGCACAGCCCAAACCACTGGACGTATCGGGCTGAAATTTGGCATGCAGGTAGATGTTAGGACGTAGGCATCCGCTAAGAAAGGATTTCCCGAAATTCTTGCGGGAACGGAGAAAAACGGGGATGCACGTACAAAGTCGTGGGCGGAAGCTAGTCTTAATCTATACTTATAATAAATCTGTAGAGAGGCCAATTCTGTACATGAAATATATTAAAAAAAAAACTATGAAGGGGTGATAAGGGATCGCTACTGATGCCAAAAATGCAATCAGTAAAATTTTTGTCTGTCTGTCTGTCTGTCTGTCTGTCTGTCTGTCTGTCTGTCTGTATATTCGTTATAGAAACAAAAACTACACGACGGATTTTAACGAAATTTGGCACAATTATTCTTCATACTCCTGGGCAGGTTATAGTATACTTTTTATTACGCTACGATCAATATGAGCAGAGCAGTGAAGTGAAATATTGGGAAAACGGGAGAAGTTACTCCATTTTTTAAGCTTCCGTCGCGTGTGCAGCCTTAATGGTTAAAGCTACATAGAAATCATGTACGACACAAATGTTCTTAAATTATTATTATTATATAAAAATAAATTCCTAGACAGCATAATATGTCTATCTTTTAAAATTGACTCACAATAACACGTAGTTTCAATAGCTTAGCAATTCGGAGCTTTCTGATTATATTTGTCGACTCTTACGTTTACAACACTCTCACTCATCCCTAATTAAAAAAGTTAACATTATTACCTATTCAATAATAATAATAAGAATCATGTAAATCGGTGTAGAAACACCAAAGTTATACATATAAAATTACGTAAGGTATTCAATGCGGTTCGCGCCTCTTTGATGGAAACCCATGGAGCGCATGTACTAAGCACGTCTTCTATGTCATCTTCGGTTTTCTGAGCTACTGAATCGATAATTTCGTCATCAGATAATGCAAACACGTGTTTACGTGAGTCATAAATTTATTATGGTATAGTCCTAAAATGTTTTCTAAGAAACAATAGTGTACTTACATTGTCGGCAAGTTTATTTTATTTTATTTTATTTTATTAAGGCTCATTAGCAGCTGTACATCGATTGTTTTACATAAAAAGTACACAAAAAAGTTCAAGTTCTTAAAGTCGGCAACTTATTTTTGTTCGAACAATAGAGATAATAAATTCCAAATTATCAAGTTGTAAAGGTTGTAAAATAAAACGTGCGGCGGGTCCGCGTGCGAGGTTCATACAATATTTGGCTGTTGATGCGAATAGACGTTCAGAGTGTTCGACCTTATTGACAGATTTCTTTTGTTGTTTTTCTATAGGTTTTAGTAATGTTAAAGCATATTATTAGTTTACATTTTATTTCTTTATAAGTGAAGTACCAGTAGGTACGCATTTTAGTTATTTTGGAAGTGTTTAATTATATTAATAGTTTATTTTCGTAATTATTTGTTTTTCTATAGGTTTTGGTAGTGTTTAAGCATATTAATAGTTTACATTTTATTTCTTTATAAGTGAAGTAGCAGTTGGTACGTATTTTAGTTATTTTGGTAGTGTTTAATTATATCAATAGTTTATTGTCGTAATTATTTGTTTTTCTATAGGTTTTGGTGGTGTTTAAGCATATTATTAGTTTACATTTTATTTCTTTATAAGTGAAGTAGCAGTAGGTACGTATCTTTGTTATTTTGGTAGATATTAATAGTTTATTTTCGTAATTATCATATATTTATTATAGTAGTGTTTAACTATAATTATTATAGTTCATTTATAGATTTCTTTTGTTGTTATTCTATAGGTTTCGGTAGTGTTTAAGCATATTATTAGTTTACATTTTATTCCTTTATAAGTAGTAGTAGGTACGCATTTTAGTTATTTTAGTAGTGTTTATATTATAATATAATATTAATAGATTTCATAAGTGCAAGGTAGCTTCAGTTACTGTTGATTAAAAATACACAATGCCACCTAAAAAAAGACCATCTTTATCTCGAAATTCTAGAGATGCTAAGAGGATGAGAAATGCGCGTTCTCAAGAATCGGCAGAGGAAAGAGCACATCGGTTAAACTCTATGAGAGTTAGTGCCTCAACTTCTCGAGCCAATGAAAGCTCTTCAGAGAGAGAGATGCGATTAGCAGCTGACAGAGCGAGACGAGCTACATCACGGGCGTCTCAAAGCTTTTCTCAACGAGAGCTAAGGCTTACCATTGACCAAGAACAACATGTGTTATCCCGAGCAGCTGAAACTGCTTCACAACGAGAATTGCGTCTCACAGCTGACCGCGAACGACATACATTATCTCGCGAGTCCGAAACATTTACTGAAAGGGAATTACGTCTCACAGCTGACCGCGAACGACATACATTATCTCGCGAGTCCGAAACATTTACTGAAAGGGAATTACGTCTCACAGCTGACCGCGAACGGCATACATTATCTCGCGAGTCAGAAACCTTCACTGAGAGGGAATTACGTCTTACAGCTGACCGCGAACGTCATATATTGTCTCGCGAGTCAGAAACCTTCACTGAGAGGGAATTACGTCTTACAGCTGACCGCGAACGTCATATATTGTCTCGCGAGTCAGAAACCTTCACTGAGAGGGAATTACGTCTCACAGCTGACCGCGAACGTCATATATTGTCTCGCGAGTCAGAAACCTTCACTGAGAGGGAATTACGTCTCACAGCTGACCGCGAACGTCATATATTGTCTCGCGAGTCAGAAACCTTCACTGAGAGGGAATTGCGTCTCACAGCTGACCGCGAACGTCATATTTTATCTCGAGAATCTGAAACTTTTACTCAATATGAAGACCGTTTGACAAATGATAGGGTGCACCATAATATTGTTCGATCACTCGAAGATGAACATGAGCATGAACAACGACTAGAGTCGGTACGCGAACATTACAATTCTTTGACACAAGAACGATTAATAAGTTTGTCTAATGAAAGATTAAGAATCGAAAATATTCGGTCTCTTGAAACGGACGAACAGCGAGAGGCCCGTCTTACTGCAGACAGATTTCGACATAGTCTTAATAACTTAGATGTACACATAGAAGATCAATCTAGAAATACGGTGGCGTGGTCCGACAAATATAAAAGTGGGTTTGCTTATAACTTCACAATTGATTACAGATCATCTTCTGTAATAGGCGATATGAACGTGGTATGTTCTTTTTGTAATGCTTTAAAGTGGAGTAAGGAGTCGGCTGGATTCTGTTGTTCTGGAGGTAAAATAAATTTGCCTTCATTCGAAGACCCACCGGAACCTTTGAAATCATTACTATTAGCCGGAACCTTTGAAATCATTACTAAATTAATAATACACAAGGAGTTACACGCTGACGTAGTCGCGGGCACAGCTATCTATACTTTTCTGCCGGAAGTCACTATTCCACGCGGACGAAGTCGCGGGCAAAAGCTAGTACTATTATAAAGGCGAAAGTTTGTAAGTATGGATGTATGGATGTATGGATGTATGGATGTTTGTTACTCTTTCACGCAAAAACTACTGAACCGATTACAATGAAATTTAGCACACATATAGAGGGTAACTTGGATTAACACATAGGATAGGTTTTATCCCGGAAATCCCACGGGAACGGGAACTATGCGGGTTTTCCTTTGAAAACGCGGGCGAAGCCGCGGGCGGAAATCTAGTACTATATAAAATACATACTTCCATCTGTTTACGGTTTTATTTTTCATAGATATTTTCATCAAGAATTACGTAGCGGACCCAACTGACAGCCATATAATAATGCGACCCGTCTCCGCTTGGGTTGAAGCGGGAAAAACAGATTATAAATTATTTTACCAAATTTCTTCTTTGCTCCGTTTTCGCGTGATTGATTAAAAACATCTCAAGAATCAACTTATGATTTATTAAGGTGTAAAAAATAGACGTTTGGTAATTTCGGCTCATCTTTACACAGAATATTCATTAATATGAATATAATAATAATGATAGAATGCAAGATTCATGGGTACATACAAACACCACATACTGATGGCTTAACTTAAAAACTACTAAGCTTATTTAAAATTCATTCACCTAGTTATTTCATGAGTCATGTTTAGTAAACTGCCTTGAAACGAGAAAAAATGAAATAAACGTTTTATTATTTATGGAATATTGTTGGAAAAGAGACAAATAGTTAAATGTTTTTAGGACTTGTGTTGTTGACTAGTGTAGAAGGCAGATCTAGTTACCTGTAGAGAAAATTTTGTAAGCAATTGATTTAAAAATAAAACAATCCATAATGATTTGATAGGAAAAAATGTGTAAAAAATCCGGTACAATATTATATTTGTTTATTTTATTAACATTAAAATTGGATTAAGAAATACAATCGAAAGGTTTTGTAACTCGCAAAATATTTTCGCCAGTAATTAACAAAGTTTTGGGGTCGAACTTTTTTAATAATTCTTCGAACTACGATTGCTAACTTTTTGTAACTTTCCTTTTCCCAGCTGAATATTTCCTGGTGATCCTTTATTATACTTATAATAACGGTCTTTTACTTAAAGAATAACACCAATAAAATCGAAAAATTATTTTAAAAGTTCCAAGAAAGTGAAAAGTGTGTAGTTAACGTTATTTAAAAATATCTTATTTCTTTTGTTAATGTTGGTACTAAACCTTTTTCTTTCAAATCACGGGACAAAATGATGAAAGAAAATGTGTTAAAAGTTTAGCAAAGCGAATTGATTCTACAAATAAATATTATATCAGGTCCAATAAAACAGATCGAGTTACGAACATCAAACAATAGAAAATTAGAAAATAATTAAATACGAATAAATTCCCATTGTATAATTAAATATGACTTCTAAAGGAGCAATTGTTAGACTTCGAGAGTTCAAATATCAATTGTAAGCATACCAATTATTATGATCCAGCCTTTATTTCAATTAAAACATCGTTTGAAAGGAAAATATAAAAGAGGAGGTACTTGTGACGTATCGCGCGACGTTGCCACAAAGCACATAATATGTTCAATGTTCATTCATTCATGTTTCAGTATTGTTTTAATAAGGTTAATGGTTAATTACATTGTATTTTCATACCGTAAAGTGTGTCGAGGGTTGGTAATATGTTTATTTTGTCAAAAACAGCAATATATGTTCAAAAATGATGAATTCTTTGAGTTAGTTTTTTTAGTAAGATAGAGTAAGATACACTGCTGACATGAAGGATGCTTTTGTAAAAGCTTCATATTATACTGTGAGATATGAGAATTGGTTAACAATTTCACATTATAATTGTCTAAATTTAACCTATATTTTTAAATGCATTTGCACAGTAGATACCTACCTCAATGAATAATTTTGCTAATTTTAATTTACGCCAACTCAAATCAGAGCCTCTTACCATAGCCAATAGAGTAATTTAAACTTTTAATAGCAAAGTCGGATTTTCGATAAATCGCTCCATTAAAGTTTAATACAGTCGTCCATTGCTGCTTATTTGATAGGAAACATTCCCAGACCCTCGTCCAAGACTCATAAAATATTACTCAAGTAAAATACCAAATAATTTAAGGTCCATCTCGTTAGAGAAAATAGTTTTAACAAATAATAAGTATTATTTTGTGTTTATTTCAATTAAATAAATAACAATATTATTAAAATTAAAACAAAAAACCCAATTGCTTATTTAGGTATGTAGTCGATATTATAACTTCCACGATTTTGGTGATTACAACAACACCTCATCATCTGTCCAGCAGTTTGGGCTTTGTGCCAAAGAAATAGACATACATACCTACAAAAAGCTAAACCTCCTTCTTTCGCAGTCAGGTATAAGGTATTACAAATAAATTAAACCATCAACAATTAAATTAACGCTAAAATAATTATTTACTTTTAAAATCTAAAATGCTTCTTGCGAGCAAATCAGCAATAACTTTAAAATGTTGCTTCGAAACTCTTATAAAGTTCGCAAAATTTAATATACCTAAAGCAATCTCTAAGAATGTAGATATTTTCAATTTTAAATTTCTTATCTAGGAACATATTTTCTAAATATCAATATAAATTAATTTGATAAACTATTAAATTAATGATAAAATATAAGCGTGGCTAAACAACTACAATATGATAAACCTTCCAGCGGTAAATAGCTACATAAAAACTTGGAAGCAAAGTATAGAAAAATATGCAATTCCAATTTTTTCCCAGTTCGTTAGTTTTCTATACTCTACATGGTTCTAAAACAATTATTATCACTCTCGAAGCCTTCTCGAAGCAATAGGAAATAATTATTTTTATTACGCCATCTAAACCTACTTTCTCGAAAGACAACATGTACCTATTTGGTGTATTTGACCTAATATTTGACACATTGTAACAAGCAGAATATCCTGTATTCAAGCCTGTATTCCATGTCTTCTTTATGAATGACACTGTCAAAAAAGCATAAAAAATATCATGTAAAATTGTCTCCATGATAAAACTAACGCCATATCACTTTCAGCCGATTTTCCATCGCTTTATAAATCTATACGGTTATGTACAACATGTAACTGATTGTGTCACATTTGTATTGTCCTTCCTGTGCTGCCAATGTTGGGAACCAATGCAACTATCCGAGGAATCTACTGTTAAATCTGCTGAATATACCTTCATAGATCAGGTGCTGTTGCTACTAATATGCTATTTGATCTTATAAAACGTCCTTTGTTGCGTCTGTCTGTCTGTTTACAATAAATTCTAAAACCACTGCACCGATTTTCATTTTGTTTTCAGTGTATAATTTGTTAAGTTTTAGACGACGCGGGTGAAGACGCGGATGGAAACTGGTATGTTATGAAATGTTTGTCTATTTTAAAGAGTAGAGTATCTGGAAAGACATTAAATTAACTTTGTAGAAAGGTTATTAACATCTCAAATATACAGCAACATTTCTAAAGAACGATATGTTTATCTGTTTAAACAAAGGTCCAATATGTTAGCATATAGAGATTTTCTTATGTATAGGATCGTGCATTATCAATGTTTCCAAATTAAAGAAACGTAGTTTGTAAGCCTGCTATTTAAATATACGCTAAATTTCGCGTTTATAATTATAGTAGTAGAAGAATAAAATTCAACTAAACCTCCATATTAAAGTAGTTCTACGTAAACTGGTTATTATTATAATTTTGTATATTTAAGCGGTTTATCAGTCACTTAAGTGTTAAATATAACATTGATTTCAAATTCAAATTGTCATTTACTGACCATAAAATAGGAAGGCGTGGTTATAAATTCAGAGCATTTCTGATTTACGATTCTAAACACAGATCACTCATTGGTTTGATTTACAACTGTTTAAATATGTTTACAGTTTCTGAATGGCTACTGAATATGAGAAGTAATTAATTTCTAGTGATTAGAAAGCTGAATTTTCAATCTTATATAATAAAAATTAATCGCCAAATGTGTTGGTAAGCGCAAAACTCGAGAACGGCTGAACCGATTTCGTTAAATCCTTTTTTTTTATATTCCTTGAAGTACAGAGATTATTATTAGAGAAATCGTAAAAACGGGCGAAGTCGCAGTGGACCACTTGTAATTAAATAAAAATGAGATTTGTGCAGAGTTTTATCTAAACAAATTTAAAATATTTGATTTTTCTTTGCCTGTACCGATTCTATATTTATTATATTGATTGAATGATTTTAAAAATTCTTCTACTTCTCCACAACACGTAGAATTGACCTTTTATTGTAAGAAAACGTATTGAATAAAAATTCGCATAGTTTATAAAAATAGCATTGAACCACATAATGCGCTATCCTACAACTATACAGTTTTAAAACCATTTCTTCTCAACACAGTTACATGTTCCAAACCTGGATGCCGAAGGGTGTGGTGAGCCAATAACCTCGTTGGTAGGCTTCTACCCTGGCCGTGAGGATACAGAGGAAATGCAGCAGGTCTGCCAGTACTGGAGCCATGTTAGTAGACCACCAGAGTTGGAGGTGGGTTCCATATTATGTTTATCGTTATTTTATATTAGAGGTAGGTGATAGTGTAATTATAGCCAAGCATTCTATGTTACTACTTCCTGCGCTCCGCGGTTTCACCCGCGTGGCTACGCTCCTGTTGTTCTTAGCGTGATGATATATATAGCCTATAGCCTTCCTCGATGAATGGGCTATCTAACACCAAAATAAATTTTCTAATTGCACTAGTAGTTCCTGAGATAAGCACGTTCAAACAAACAATCTCTTCAGCTTTATAATATTACTAGCTTTCCGCCCGCGGCTTCGCTCGCTTTGTCTAAAACGTAATAAATTATATACTAAAACCTTCCTCTTGAATCACTCTATCTATTAAAAAAAACCGTATCAAAATCCGTTAGGTAGTTTTAGAGATTTAAGCATACAAAGGGATATAGGTACAGAGAAAGCGACTTTGTTTTATACTATGTAGTGATAATGTATAATATATAGTATAGATTTTCCGTCTGCCCACGGCTTCGCCCAATGGAAATTCCCATGGAAATGAGGTGTTGTGCTGCGGTATGAGATGTTTCTTATTTGATTGATTAAATTACGTATAACATGCTGTTTTTGAAGTCTACTAGTGCCTTAGATCATTAAGTAATGGATGGAGTACGCTGGCAAATGTTCTAACTAAACTTTCTGCTGATTTTGGTGCGGGGAGGGTAACTCACACTATTGAAACACAATCACACATTCACAAAAATAATTTGTGTCACGAAAGTCGTAAAAATTTACGACCTTTTAAGCGACGAGTTTTCAAATTCAACTCTATCCCTAAGTTCATAAAGATTAAATTTGTATTTCATTCCAAGTTGTCTCGTGGGGAGTGCGGTTCAATATCGCGTTCTAAATTCAACTTTATAACTTAGTTCATAAAGATTAAATTTGTATTTCTTTAAAAGATAGTCTCGTAAGGAATGCGGTTCATTATCGCGTTTTAAATTCAACTTTATCTCTTAGTACATAAAGATTAAATTTGTATATTTTCTTTCCATGATAGTCTCGTGGGGCCGCATCAATGATCGAGTAAACATGACTCGATTATTTGTCTTGATCATATCGCTAAACGATACATCGACGATTATTAGAAATTGCATTTAATTAGAAATGTACGTTAAAAAAATATACACAAATGAAAGGTTATTCCATCTTTTTTAATATTCGACATGTTTGAATTGCTTCTGCAAGACTTGACAGTGCAAAACGGCATTTTTAGCGGAGCACTCGCAGACGTCCTTTCGATGTTTTACGAATACGCAGAGTGTTTGTAATCGATTACGCAAGTAGTTTTTATGAAAGCATAAGATTTTTCGATTCGAATAATCTTATACCTCGGCAAAAGGGGAAACGCCTGCGAGTGTTATCCATTATTTAATGATCTAAGACTAGTGCAGAGTTTTTGTATAATACTTTAATAGCTTTTTTTGTTCATTAATCGATTCTTACAGACAAGAAAGCCCTTCATGTAAATTTTAGACCTCTTTATTTACAAGTCTCCACCGGGAATTGAACCAATCCGTATGCTGTGACATGAGTTAACCATTGTACCAAATAATCGGTTATTTCAGTGCAGTATCACTACTTCCCTACTATCCCTACTAATATTATAAATGCGAAAATAACTCTGTCTGTCTGTCTGTTACGCTTTCCCGCTTAAACCTCTCAACCGATTTTGATGAAATTTGGCACAGACAATCTTTAGACCCTGAGAAAGAACATAGGCTACCTTTTATCAAAACACCACGCGGCCGAAGTCGCGGGCGGAAGCTAGTTTAATAATAAATCAATAGTAAATTCAGCTGATAACCGCATTGTAATAGAACTAAATAGAATATGCAATGCAAGCGTAATTCTAATAAACAGTAAAATCTACATTTTGGATTTAGCAAATTATTTCGGACATTCAGTGGTTTTGATTCGTCATGTTTATTGAAAATTTTACGTGATTTATTTATTTATTATGACAGCGATAAATAGAAAGGAATATTTATTTTTACACGCTTTATTAAAACTGACCCGGCTAATGTTAGTCTGCTAAAACAATTCTAACAATTAGATGTAGGTATACAAATTAGTTTATGACCTTAATTTTGGACCCTATTGAATAAACAAGAAAATTTCATCAAAATCGGCCAAGCCGTTGCAGAGAGTTGGCTGCTCTTGCGTTCCACAAACATAATATTTACAACACATTTTTAAAACATTTGATATAAATTTATATTGGTTTTTTCAATGTGATTTGTAATCTACACCGATATTTAAATCATAATTTTACACTCCCTCCATGGGTACACTTTTTTATTATATATCTTATAATGAAAATAAAACCTTGATTTATAGATATAAAATTTAAATTAGACTGACTTTCTAATACCAAATTGTTAAAGTGCTTTTGAAATAAGCCTAATTGACTGAATTAAAATTTAAAAGCACTTTTCAGTCATAAATTCAAACAACAACTACCATAAGTTTTATCGCCATTTCAGTGAATATTTCAATAAATAAAGTAGCCATTTTAGAGCCTCACTCTTCAACTATTTTCAATATAAATTTTATCCAAATCGGTGCTGTGGTTTAGCTGTGCAAGCATATAGCATACAAAAAAGTTTTTCGCATTTATAAATTTACTATGTAATTAAATTTATTATGTACCTACTATTATATCGAAAAAAAATTCTGCCTCCCAAAACCGTTCAAAATATATTTCTTCAGATATTGTTTATACAATATATATGAAACTAGCTGCTCCGCGCGGTTTCACCCCCGTGGCTCCACTCCTGTTAGTCGTAGCGTGATGATATATAGCCTTTTTTTTTTTTTTTTATATTAGAGCGGGCAACGGAGCAGGTGGGTCACCTAGTGAGGTAATCACCACCGCCCATGAGCACTCACAAAGTTACCTTTGTGAGGCTGTTGCCGACTACATAACCTTCACAGCCTATATAACCTTCCTCGATAAATGGACTATCTAACACTGAAAGAATTTTTCAAATCGGACCAGTAGTTCCCGAGATTAGCGCGTTCAAACAAACAAACTCTTCAGCTTTATAATATTAGTATAGATAACAATTATTATTGAAATTGAGATTATAATAATTAATCAATATTTACTCAAACTGTCCCATTACTGTTATAAACTACAGTAATAGGGTAATTTAGTTCAAAATCTCATAATTAGTAGGTATATTATTTAATTAGGTATTTGACACAAGATCTAATCAAATAATTGAATTCTAATTGAACTAATATGATTTTATCACAGCTAAATGTATTTCGATTGATTTTAGTTTCTAGGAAGATGACAGATGACCTAATTTATGTCGTAGATTGGTCGTAGAAAAATCGTAAATGTCAATTATTTATTCACAACACAAATATAAAATAATTTGTTTGGCGCTTTGTACATATGATTATCTTTGATTATTCAAGCTTATTTCTGGAACGGTTGCACCGGTTTGATGGGACTTTCATTAGAACACAGAGGATTTAAGGCCCATCATCAAGACGTTTTTGGTCAGGAATCAGGAAAATTTTTCTCTCAGGTTCGAGATTTATACACAAAAATAACGAAGTCGCGAGCACAGCTAGTAAATTTACAAAGTAAACTTGACTAAAAGGTAAATTTAACTGAGTCGTCAACAAGCCCCTTCACAGTCTAGAGAAGACGTAACAATAATCAATTAAAACTTTGAAAAGTTTATTAAAATATATATCCAACTTTTTTTACTTGTTTTCACTGCAAATTAGAAAAGAGAAACAAAAAAGCTGGTATCTGGGCTAAAGCTAACGATGTTTTTACAGATTCTTGTCTCTAATTACTGCAAGTTGTTTATTTAGGTACACATTTTTTCTATTTATTATGAAAAATTCTAGTTAACGAAGTTTGTTAGTCCACCCAACCAAAGTTCTGGGTTTTTTTTATAACTGAGACTTGTTTATTGCCACGAATTTCTTTGAAAGCTCTAGTGTATCATTATATAATACAATCTATAATAACAAAAATACCTAATAATAATTGCCAAGCTTTTTTTTAATTCGGCAAAGTAAAAAGCTCTAGTTGCTTTTCCTATTCTGTTATTAGCTTCATATTATGTATAATAACTATTATAATTTCAGGGGATACAAAAGTCAAATGCTGGAGAGAACGACTTGGGCTTATCATCAGTTATGGCAGAATATCCAGCAGTTCATTCAATACGGAAATTAAATGAAAATACTTTTTGTCATGAACACAGTAAGCATTTGTTATTCTTTCATTAATTAATTTAACATGGCCCTAATTACATTTTAATTCCATACCGCTATAATTTTTATATGGGAACTAGGTTTCCGCCCGCGGCTTCGCCCGCGCAGTCAAAGAAAAACCCGCATAGTTCCCGTTCCCGTGGGATTTCCGGGATTGCGTCATTTTCCCGGGATAAAAAGTAGCCTATGTCCTTTCTCGGGTATCAAAATATCTCCATATCAAATTTCATGAAAATTGGTTCAGATAGGCGTGATTGAGTAACAGACAGACAGAGTTACTTTCGCATTTATTATATTAGTATGGGAATGAACTGAAAAATATTTATACAACTCATTATATTGTAGCTATGGTTATTTTTGTTAGCATTTCTTAATTCTAAAAATACTTTAATTTCAGGAAATATATCGACACCTATGAAGACGTGAGGACTTTATATATCAACACGTTTTGCCAAATATGAGTCTTTATCACAATTATCATGCTTTGGAATAAAATTATGAATATAATATGATATATAAAAATTATTTTTGATTGCAACTTATATACGATCCTCACAGAGAGAAAAACTCATATTTCTATCTGTTTATATTTTTACGATATCAATGTCCTACCCAGATTTGTTTTCTTTGTAATGTTTAAATCTGCATATAAATCATGTATAATATAATGAAATAATCCTATTTTTAAGTAGACATTTCAATAGAAAATCATACATCCCTTAAGCGTAAAGCCTGTATATTTCTGAATACTATTTACATGCAAGTCGACGCCTGCGGGTGTCCAACACGTTCATATTATGGACAAAGGAGCAATTTAGTATTTGCACATGAAGCCTTGCTATATTTAGATATAGCTTTCTGTAGCTTATTATGCATGGAAGATGAGATATAGGATGTTTATTTGATTTAATTTATTAAAACATGCAATGGGTGTTCACTAATGAGGTTTTTTCTTATGAATTTTAATATAAAGTAGTAAGTTTAAGAACGGCTTAAAACTGTAAGAAAAAATTCGAACGTAGACGAAAAGCCGAAAGATGTTAATTATGTCCCACTGAAAAATATTGTATTTTCAAAACATTTCATTTACACAATTGGTTATCTTAAACCTCCTTGCAAATAATTACTTGAAACCCATGTATTAAATAAGACGATTTACTTCACTCTTGTCCAAATTACAATTGCTATAGTAGGAGAGCCCGTGGGAGATCGTCCTTCACCGATCTGATAACCAGATGAGACGTATCTTTTTTACCTGTTTAAAACAGGTAAAAAAGATACGTCTCGCCTGTTTACACCTGCTTGCCAGGTAGATATGCACTGAAATGAGCAGGCAAGCATACCTAGGCATATTCTGTGTATCAAAAACTATCAGTCCAATAAATTTCATTTGGTTATCAAAAGTATGAAGGTGATGAAAAAAAAATCGATAAAAGTTAATTTAATTAAAAATAGCCATGACCACTTTTCTATAGGCAAGCACTTATAGGCATATTTGATTATAAAAAATATTTAATAAAAAATACGTCTCATCTGGTTATCAGATCGGTGAAGTACGATCTCCCACGGGCTCTTAGACTACTAACTTCATCAAAACTTAATTACATTCCAGCTTACATGTAAATCTAATTTAATGCGTGATAACAAATCTATTATGGATAGATGTTAAATCAATAATAATATTCCCATTATTCAGAGTTTACCTTATCTTGCCGTAAACTATACGTATCAAAAGTTTTAGTCTATTGAATACAAAGTTTGTAACAGTATCTATACACTAATAACCTCGCTATTAAATCTATTAAATATGAAATATAGATTTTAAAAGCCTGAAAATAAAGTTGATATTTAAGTTTTTAATTTTTAACACGATGTAACAGAACAAAATTCCTAAATTGGTTTGTGTAGTGCAGTATAGAAAATGATAAAAAATCAAGCTGATGGATTTCTAATAGTAGTGTGCTGTCATTAAATCCAATTTCATGCAATGTGCGTGACATACACATGGATACCTTTTTAGAAGTGAAAATATTTACATTTATAAACAGACATTCACATTTATAACCTAACTTTCCGCCTGTGGTTTCGACCGCGTAGTTAAAGGAAAACCTGCATAGGTCCCCTCCATTTGGGATTGTCGGAATAAAACCTATCCTATGTCTTTTCTCTATTCTCAAACTATCTTTGTACCAAATTTCATCCAAATTGATTCAGTGGTTTAGGCGTGAAGCAGAGACAGACAGACAGACAGAGTAGCTTTTGCATATACATTTTACAATATTTATATAGTAGGGAACATCCCTACATTTAGATTAAATAAAATTAAAAACTATATTTAATAATTTGGTCTTTTGGAATATGTAGTTATAATCAATTCAAGGTGAAATCAAAATTCTGTATTTATTTAATTTATATTTAGTGGAGTGCCTGGAGCATTCAAAACTGTATAACCTCGGATTAGAGTTATAGTGAATGAATTAATATGATCGATGTGGGATATTGTTTTTTAAACTATAAATTGCAATGTTTACCCAAATTTTTTTTGTGCACTCCATTGTTTCGTTGTTTAAACAAAAAATGTTATGAAAAATTAATGTTTGACCATATATTTTCACTTTAACCCTTATTTCGACAGAGAAGGTGATAGTAAACTTATTAAAATTTTATTGTATAACCTAGTTTCCATGGTTTTTCTAAGCCTCCAAAAAAAGAAAAAAAAAATCTACCCCCCACCCTTATGGAGAAAAGCGATGTCCGCCACACCGGACATTATCGAATCTTAGTAAAAAAAGTGTTAAAATGACTTGTCCGTCCTAGCGGACTTAATCGAATACGTGAAAGAAGTTGCATAGTATAAAGTAAAAGAATATAATAGTAAAAGAGCCTTTATTTTTATAAAAGTACAAAGAAACTGTGAAAAAAAAGTAATCTAAAGGTGAACGTACTACGGGAGGATCTTCAACTACTGCAGTATCTTCTATCTGGGCTCTATACAAAAAGGTACTCTGTTTCCATTTGTAAGAGAGGGAAAGCTTTTGAATTTGCTTGGGTCTCTTTTTTGTCACAACTGATGGTTCTCCGAGTCTTCTTTTTCTATGCACAGGTGTTGGCAACGAGGGTAAAGACGATATAGAAGGTAAGTTTGCAAAATTGGGTTCCTACGCCTGGTTCGGGAAAACTTGCTCTATAATTGGAGTCAAAGGCGTCGGGAAGTCGTATGTAAAGGTTAGGTAGATAAGAAGTATCTAACAAGTTGATAGGTACTGAGAATAGATGTAATGTTTTGGTAATACCGACAACTCAAATCTTTTACCTTTCATACCATATTTCGACAAGGTCCGCCGTGACGGACAAGCTGTAAGACACAATAAATACAGGTGATTCGACGAAGTCCGGTGTGGCGGACAAGTAAAAAACTCGATAATTATTAAGAATAACGTAAGCAAAAGCTATGAAATCGTATTATTTGAACGTTAGTAGACTAAATTCACAAAACACAAATAAAAAATCTACGCAACATAGGCAAAAAATAATATTTTTTAATAAATTACCTGAAAGACTTTCTTAGTGCGCAGTTTCGCCGACATTTTTTCGCCAACTGTCAAACTCTGGGTTATCACACGCAAAATTTATTTTTCTACTAAAATTTGATCGACCTCCCAATAGCTTAGTAGTTTTTTTGTTGCAAAAATAGAAATAGACGGGGCGGTGGATTTTTTTAAAGTACTTGTCCGGTGGTACGGACAAGTTCGAAATAAGGGTTAAACAGTATTTCTTTTTTTTTTATTCGAGTAGACATATTATAGGAATATTTTTCAAAGATACCTGTGTATAAAAATAGCAGTAGGGATCTCGAACAGATAGAAAAACGTGGAGGGGAGAGCGGTCAGCGGAGCCACAAATGCTATGTACAATGGAATTTCTCGACCAGTTTAATTATAAATTAAACGTAGGTAGGTACTCCATTGAGTACATTTAAAAAATAAGGTAATTAATTACGACTAATGAAATGAAAAAAAATTATTAGTACAAAATCTGTTTATTTAAATACATTACAATTACATTGTTGTCTACATAAAATATTTAGTTCAAAATCAAAAATCAAAAAATCAAAAATATTTATTCTGTAACAAATATGATTACAATTTTTTACAGTCATTGAGACATCCTTTTAAGCAATTAAATGCTTGTGTTAGGACATCTCGCTCTTCCGACAGTACATTATGTTTAAGTGTTACACGAATAACATTTTCTTATATAAAGAGAAATATGTAAAAACTATTTAGATATAGGTATTATAGGGAACAGAACAAGTGTGTGTATGTGTTGGTGTGTGTGTGGGTGTGTGAATGTGCGTGTGTGTATGTGAGAGAGTGTGTGTGTAATGTGTATATTATATAATATGTTGCTTTATTTTAATTTATTTTATTTAATTTTAATATTTCTTCTATTTCCTCATAATTTTTATATTTTAACCATTTAATTAGTTGCAATTTACACTCCTTCGTTGTTTTAGGATATATATTTAAGGCTTTATTTATTAAGTTGTATAGGCAAGAAGATTGTTTAGCCTGTTGTCTTCGAGCATATGCGGTTTTAACAAGTACATTGGGAACGACACATGTTTTCCTCCTTCTATTATCAAGTTTAGGATCATATTTTAAACTTTTGTGCTGTTTCAGAACAATATTTAATATGTAAAGCTTTCGAACTGTAAGAACATCACACACCGAATATAATTCTTGAGTCGGAAATCTATAAGGTTTAAAATGGATAACCTTAAGTAAAGATCTTTGTGCCCTCTCTAGATCTAGAAATTTTGTTTTGGTAGCCCCTCCCCATACGGTAATACAATATGTAAGCACCGATTGAACAAGTGACACATATACTATTTTCAGCAAATCTGTAGTTGCGACATGTCTTAGGGTCTTGAAGAACCATATAAACTTTCTAGTCCTTGTCATGAGGAGTTCTAGATGGAGATGCCACGACAAACGTTCGTCTATGATTACTCCAAGATATTTTGTGCTAGATACTTTAGTGATTTGTTGACATGAACAGTTTAATTTATCACGGTTAGGGCGTTAGTTGAAATGATAATATCATCGTGAAAGCGTTCTATTAGTCGTTTTTTAATAGTTTTTTCTACCAGGATATGCTCTGTAGTGATGACGTTTTTCAACTCTTGCATGGTAAATTGGCAATCATCATTCTCTTCTATGTAGGTACTTGTATCTATATTTGCTCCATTGCTGCATCTACCATTCTTAGATTTATTTTTCAGCAAATTATAACAATCCGAATGATATTTTGCTGCAAGTGTCTCTTAAGTCGGTTATAGGTACCAGAAATCCTTTTCTGGATATTTCGATAGTAAATTCGTGATGGATTCATTCAAAGTTGAAGTGTTGATGTATGAAATCTGACTAAGCCGGCATTTTTTTGTATGGAGATACTACAAAGACCTCATCTACTCGAGAGAATGCCGCTGGGAGAAATTTGGACGAATTAACCCGGAAATTGAGAGTAGCAGAAGAAACCATTAAAATAATAAAAGGCCATTCAGACGTTTAAAAGACAACTTTTTCCGGTGATGTCGCACTTGCAGTGAGCAACAGGGGGGGCCATTTTGAAAATTTATTGTAATTAAACACCTTGTAATTGGTTTTATTTTGTTTGCATTAAAATTTTGCACTTACCACTTTTAGATTTCAATTTTTCGAATGAAGCCTTATGAATAATAAAATGAAATATTCAGGGTAGCTACCTCATAGATAGAGTAAGTTTTTAAAAAGCCAAACGGATATTTTTATGCGATTTTATTTTTTACGGGCCCTTGAAGTTGTGAACATACTGGGTAATTTTATCTTTCTTGGCATTAAATTCTTATTTTTATTCCATTCAAAGATCTAACGACATTTAAATCTTACCATACCGAATTGGCCTATCTTTCAGCTTAGCACACAAAAAAAATCATGCATTTACCGCCATAATTGACGTCACCATAAATCAAAATCTCTACGTACTCGGCGATAGGTGAAAATTTGAAAAAAACGTCATAACTCCGAAAATACGAAAAATCGCATAACATACATGGGGGTGATTCGGATAGCCCTCTATGTCCTCTACCTCCCAGCTTCAGTATATCACTACTTCTTGGGACACCCTCTATGGTCAAACATGAATTTTTCACAATAATTTGTTTAAACAATGAAACAATGGAGTGCACAAAAAAAATTGGGTAAACATTGCAATTTATAGTTTAAAAAACAATATCCCACATCGATCATATTATTAATTCATTCACTATAACTCTAATCCGAGGTGAAGACCCCCAGACACTATATTAATTTTATCCATTGCTTAATTTCTTTAAAAAAATGAATATTTATCTGAATTGATGCACTGCGGCACTCGAATTCGGGAATCACAAATCAACCGTATAAAATATTAAAATATAACAAAAGTTTAAATTTATGTTTTTTTTTTTTATACCACAGTAAAACCAGCCGGAATATAGATAAATAATGATTTGTGTACACTTGAAAATCTCAAACACACTTGCACAATATAATTTTTTTTTGTATTCTTCCTTCATACAACCATTAGGGTGCTTTTTCACCAGAGATGTGCGAAGAAGCGTAGCGATTAGCGATTGAAGACAGTATTTAGCTTTTGAAGCGATAATATTGGTTATTTACAAACACATTCTTCGCTACACATCCTCGCACATTATTGGTGGAAAAGCACCATAATGTACTATTGTATATATATTGTATTTTCATTTCAATTGTACATAATCTTCATGTCCTGGTAGTCCTTTTTCACGCGTGTATCAAACTGTCGCATGTCGTGTCGTCGTGTCGTCCCCGGCTCGTCCGATATGTCGTAGTCGTGAGATGTGCATGTACAACAACCGGTACATTCGCAGAATGGACAGCAGGCTTTTACGGCGTCCCATGCTCCTGTTTAAAAATAAAGGTTTAAATAAGAAATATAAAAAAAAACTCGATGGCGCTAAAATGGCGTAGAGAAACCATGCCTCTCTTACAATAATTAAAATTAAGAGGAGGCTATAAGCTTTTATCAAGCTAAGACCAATAGGAGCGCAGCAATGCTAGTTAGACAATATGAGCACATAATATGAATACTTGAGATGCGTAATGTAATATTTTCATAGAAATATTTATAGATCTTTCTATTGTTTCTTCAATGCCAGAGTTGTTAAACTATTGAAATAATTTAAATAAAACAAAAGAGGTAGCTTAAATTTCAAGATTTTAAACATCTACGAAATAGACGTAATTTTAGAAATAACTGTTTGCTATTGTTATATGAACAATCATGTCAAGGACTTCAATGCAATCAGTCGTAATTGGTCGTAAGTATATAATTACATAAGACTTTACTTTTACAGATAAACTGTATGTGAGTGTGCGTGTATGTGTGAGCTCATGTGTGCGTGTGTGTTTGTGTAATTGTGTGTGTGTCAAATATTTTTTAAAAGCTATCAAATTTACGTACCTAATACAAGATGATTAACAAGCAAATGATTGAAATTATTGTGCACATAATTATTTTATTTACCAAATTTATTTTTACCATAATATAAATATCATCTGTTTAGAATTTGTATAACATTTATATTATTAATTTATTTCGCATAATGTCGCCCAGCCAGGTCAGGGGACCGAAGTTTTCAAAGTGATTTGTAAAGTAAAAGTTTGCAGACTGTCCGCAACTGAGTTGTTTGAGGAATATTAAGTTCTGGGTAATTTCAAATATCGATGAACGCATTTTAGGTTTATACTAAAATTAATTTATAACTACTGTGTATTTATAAATTTTTAATAGATTAATGAAAAAAGCGCATCATGCGGTAGCTCTTGCAGGCAACTTCACTGCATCAATCCCAGCATTTGTTCAGGACTTTTTTAAGCGTTGGACAAACGCTTACCGCCAGCTGTGTGTATGTATGCTTAGATCTTTAAAATTACGCAACAGATTTGGATGGGGTTTTTTTAATAGATTGGTTCAAGAGGAAGGTTTAAGAATATAATTTGGTGAGTTTAAGACAACGCTGGCGAAGCCGCGGACGGAAAGCTTATGTTATAAATGCGAAAGTTACTCTGTCCGTCTCTTCTTTACGTTTCAACCACTGAACCAATTCGGATGATATTTGGCACAGCTTGAAACCTGAGAAAGAAATAGAATTGTTTGATCCCGGAAATCCTACGGAAACGCGAACCATGCTGGTTTTTAACTTTGACTACGCGGGCGAAGTCGGGGGCGGCAAGCTAGTGCCAATCGAAATATAATGAACGTGATATGCTTGGTATATTGAAATTGTGATTGCTATGTGATGTTAGATTGGCTCCTTTAGCCAAATGTCACAGATAATATAATACGATATGTATGGATGGATGAAACACGTGACTACGTCAGTATTTGGTTAATAATTTAGGTACGCCTCTTTTAGAGATAAAATGTTGAAATTTGTGTCATTTTTTACTTTGTACTTAAGTATATTTTTTGGGTCGTCAATTCTTCTTTTTTACTACGTCTCATGTATGGGCTTTGAATACCTATTAAAAATTATTTTAATATAATACTATTATGTTCCGTAGATTAAATATTAGGTATATTTTCTAGTTAGTAGATCTTTTAGAAAGTAGCGTAGAAAATAATATTAATAATAATCCCCAAAATGATTAATTCATTCGTTCGAAGCAATTACCAAGTTTCTTAGCCAGCTGCGCATACTTCAAGTAGGTGGTAGCAACGGTATCATCTATGGGGGCTTGGCAGACCCTCACCACGTCTGGGGGCTGGATGGACCCCTTCACTTTGACGGTCACCCGCCGGCTCCGGGAGAACAACGGGCACGGACTGTTGGGGTACACTTTCTAGAACAAAATTATATTTATGAGTAGCTTTTGATAGCTAAGAACATAAAAGAGATTTAAAAAAAGATTAAGAGACAATATCTGAACTAGGAGAATTTAGCTAATCTAGTATTTCAGCTTACAGCACTATCTCCCCTGAGTTAGATAAACGTTTTTTCAAAGCAGCTATAGATGTTAAAATAACACTATTGCGTAATTTGGGTAACAGTAGGTAAATAGGGGTAAGTAATTGGAAAAAACTGCCAAAAAATCTTTTATAAATATACATAAATAACTTTCACTCCAACTGCCAATATTTTTTATACATTCCTTATTATAACACTCTGTGTGTATTAGTATAAAAGGATGTAATTTTCAATAATTCACTTAGTAATAAATTATTCTATTCGATACAATTAATTTTAATTACAACTCCTTTTCATGGTGAACCTGTTAGGATCATTGCTTCAACATTCTACAATTACAAAAACTATTATAAACCTACTTATTATTCCCATTTACACCTGTTTACACCGTAAAAACACGTATAGCCTGAGGGCTAATGACTCTCGATCTTACAACTCGAGAGCAATATAATATAACAATGCGATCCGATTCCTAATAGGCCTGCCTCGTGGCTGTAGCTTCAGGTATGTTTACAGGAGTTGTCTGTAATGGTGCATTTACACATTGCGTGCCCAATACAATATTGAAATGTACCTATTATAGAATACAATTAATATTTTTATCAATATTGCTGTAACCTTGTTGCATCAATGTTACATAATAAATAATGAAATTATTTGTTTAAAAAGTTACGTTTATAATCTTTTTTTAATAAGTACAAGGTATTTATTTATTACACTTTACTATGCTAGTATACATATTTCTATTATTACTTAAAACTAAAACTTATAGCTAGACTAGCACAGAGGGCGGCCTTATCACTTAAGAGTGATCTCTTCCAGGCAACCCACTGTGTGAAGTAATAAAGGAGGAGCTAGGTAAGAAGTTCATAACTACATAAATAATAAATACGTACACTTATATATGGATACATATTACTAATCCATATAAATACTCATATGCACAAAATACATACATATTCATAACTCATATATATATATATATATATATATATATATATATATATATAAAATAAAATAAACCCAGTATTATTTATAAGACCCAGGATTAAGGTCAAGTAGGTATAACAATAATAAACAAAATAATCATCCACTTCGATGAAAGCATTCAAAATTTATACGCCAAGTAAAGAAGTAAGATAAGTAAGATCTCAAAAAAAGAAATCTTTGCAAGTTTAGTTGAAATTTCTCAGCAACTTGTAAAACACAATTATGTGTTACTAGCTTCCGCCCACGACTTTGTACGTGCATCCCCGTTTTTCCCCGTTCCCACAAGAATTTCGGGAAATCCTTTCTTAGCGGATGCCTACGTCCTAACATCTACCTGCATGCCAAACTTCAGCCCGATACGTGTTCAGTGGTTTGGGCTGTGCGTTGATAGATCACTATATCAGTCACCTTTGAGTTTTATATATATAGATTGGACTAGTCTCGAACAAACTAGTATAACTATTCTTCTCATATAATGCGGTTCGATACAGTTATTAGACAACAAAACTGCAAAACTTATTTGTAGGTGCTTATCGGATCAATATTACTAGCTGTGCCCTGCGGTTTTACCCGCACTCCTGTTGTCATAGCGTGATGATATATAACCTTCCTCGATAAACGGGCTATCTAACACTGAAAGAATCTTTCAAATCGGACCAGTAGTTCCTGAGATTAGCGCGTTCAAACAAACAAACTAACAAACTCTTCAGCTTTATAATATTAGTATAGATTAGTAGTTTATTGGCGCAATTGAAAGCGTGATATAATACGGGTTATTTACACTTTCTACGTGTGTATAGTTCCGTAATTATTAGGTTTACAAAATAATATGTAATATTTTCTCTTTTTAGAGTGAATATCGATAGTATAAATAAAGACATTCAATTACCTACCTATAAATCGATCGCGAGAGAGATCGCGCAAATCTTTAAAGATATTGAAAGAATGAAAAATTATTATCTCTGTCACTGGCCAAAAAAAGCAAACAAAAACCTGTATGTTTTTTAAGCTATTATAGCTTTTATCTCAGACTTTGAGCGCGGCGACCGAATGTAAAAATTCCGTAACGAAAAAACCTAACACCCCCCCACTCCAACCGGCACAGCGATGCGATGCTATGCAATAGCTTTACCGCGGCAGTCCTCGAGTGCCACACGTATTTTTTTGTATTAATAAAGTAATAAATACAGACAATAATAATCTTTGTACCAAATTTCTTACAAACATACATCCATATATTACAAACATTGTACATAATATTACTAAGTAGTAGGATTACCGTAGGCCACCTCCTAAAGCACTCTTGCAACGGCTTTCTCTCCAACAAAAGTTCCGCTGACGTGTTCTGAATTTGTCCTTTCCACTCTCTTCTCCGGCTCTTACAGACTGGACGACATCTTATAACCAAGGCATAAATTGATACAAAATAGAATTAAACTGTGATGAAAATGATAAGCGAATGGTAAAGAAAATGCATCCTGCTTACACTTTAATTTAAATAGAAATGTTGGAATTCTTAGCCGCAGTATTGGCTGAAATTCTAAACGATTTATTGGTCATACTTATTTGAATATTTTTAAAAGGACAACGACAAAGGACAGACAGGGCGTTCAATAATAGTGAACTCAAAGCTGTTAAGAAGCTGCACTCAATACAATTATTACACGAATATATCATATTATGCTATTTGAGTCGTGAATTTACAAATATAATAAAAAGAATACTAAAGAGAGGGAGCACTAAAATCTTTCCAACACGTTTATGAAAATGGTCTATGAAAACAGCTAAAACTATGTACAGTCTGCGTTATCCAAACTTTGCTCACAATAACCAGTCACTGTATTATTAGCTACATTTTTTCAGAATAGTTTAGGTTTACCACCAAAATTAAAAATAATAATATAATTACTTGCATAAGTGGTTAGTGGTCTTAGGATCCGGCGTAATTTTTGGTAACTGTATCATTTCGAAAGATTTGTATAGTGTGCTGTAAAATGATATGAGTGTCTTTAGAACTGTTAATTTTTTACTTGACGGATTGGAAACAGATAAAAAGAAATAATAGATAAACTATAACAATTCTATTAATATTTTATTAATATAAATAATTTACCTGTGATTTACACACTTCGGTATCTGAAATTTACATGCGTTTTGAAATTTATTTTCTATGCGTTTGGAAAAAAATTAAAACAGACTCTGACTAATAATTTTCTAAATACTTGAAATATTCCGATATCCACAAAAACAGGTTCACGCATCACTTGTGAAAATTTGACGGGCAATTGACGTTATTATAATATCAAGTCTGTCATTTTGTGGCAGGATTAAGCGAACCTGAAAACGTTAGAGGATTCAAATGTCAACATTACAATATGTGTTATTTCCACAGGTTATGTTATTTCTTTACATTCAGGAATTTTTTAACACATTTTTTTAATAAAGAAGATCATTTTTTAGCGACTTATATTCGTGTGTAACGTATTATGTTTTGTATAAGTTTTTAGGCCGATTCAATCCAAGCAAAGCTGGTGTGGTACTAGTTGACAAACACACATACTAACTTTAATAACAGTCCAAAGTTATCACGCCATCTGTTACATTCGTTTTAGTCGAGCAGTTTCTAACATGCCCCATCTGGTTTCCGCAATTCATGCTACTCATTTTTGCACTGTTGGATAAACTTTAAAACTGCTAAAGTAGAAACTGCGCACTTTGCAATAACTAATATATTGCATATTAATTTTAGGGACGAAGTTTTAACGATGGAATAAAAGAGCAATTGTTTTTAGAAGCTTTTTATTATAAAACTTTATTTTCACTCACTTGAAATATAAATATTAATATCGAAACTACAAAAGATTGATTTTATTTTATAGAAAAATATTGGCTTTCTTTAATTATCCATAAAATATGATTATACATTCTACATTTCATATATTTAGAAAACAATATATATTTAAATTGTTACATAAAAATTGATACATCAAGATTATTTTTTAGGCTTTTTGCAATATATTAAAGTTTGAGAATGACCGGGTGGCTCCATGTATCTGGTAAAGTAAAAAAGATGTTTATTTCATTTTAATTAATTAGTTTCGATATTTTTTGTCAATTTCTTGTATAGATTGCATTAAATAACTTCGCCTTGTCATTTAAAAAGGTTTTACTTGTTATTTAAAATACATCCAAGATTAAAACTGGCCCATCATAATGTATTTACCAAAGGTAACCTATGTTATGCGACAAAACTATATAACATGAATAACATCATTCAAATCAGCGCAGCCGTTTCAGTATGAAAGAGTAACAAAATATATTGCACGCCTCATAAGCGAAGCGTTGAGGTGGGTACTACTGTCACTTCGCGCAAAACATCTGATTTTTCAAACTTAAAATGTTTTTATGTATCATACATTGCACTTGTAAGATAATACATACACACACATATTAAGAAAAAACACTATTTTTAACATTCATGATATTTTTGATGTCATTTTTGTTATTTAAACTAGTTAAAAAACAGTTTAAAAAAGTTCTGTCTTGGACGTCCGTGTGTCTGTATGTGCGGAGGATTTTCTTGTTAACACGATAGCGACCGAAATACTTTACTAATCGAGTCTTTTTTTTTCTCTTACGCTTGAGTATGCTCAGGAATAGAACCCTTTCATTTTTCAGGGTCTGATTCGATGTGGTTTAGTAATTGTTATTAAATAAACAAAAATAATAATTAATAAATAATTATTAAAAAAAATTATGAGGCGTGCACTTTTGGATTTTCCAAATTATATTGAAATCTATAGGTACTAATATTATAAAGCTGAAAAGTTTGTTTGTTTGAACGTGCTAATCTCAGGAACTACTGTGCCGATTTGAAAAATTCTTTCGGTGTTAGATAGCCTATTTATCGAGGAAGGCTGCAGGCTATATTATGCGCTAAGACCAACAGGAGCGGAGCAATGCGGGTGAAACCGCGGAGCACAGCTAGTTATTACATACTTAGGATGCTGCACGTCCCACATTTCAAGTTTTTCACACATCTTCTTAACCGTGCCATCAGCAGATATCTTCCTATCACGTTTCTTCACTTTTTTCGACCTTCCATTTTCAGTATCTGACAAAGAAAACAAGTTATTTTTGCAACAAAACAAGCCGTTTCGATGGTAAACCGATACGAATAGACAAACAAAAACATTTATAGCTGTGCGAGTCTGTTTGGTGTTTATTTTGTGTATATACTATATATATATATTATTTGTATGTATATGACTCGACTCTATCATATTCTATTGAAACCTCTCAAGCAAAAAATAATATTCCGTGCCTTTAACTTAAACTTCAGAATGTCACAAACAGATACATAAATTAACTCGAGAAACAACTTTCTCGGAAGCAGTCTGGTACAAATGTTTTTATAAGTAGCTCCTAAACATCAGTAATTTGTAGCTTGTTGCATCATTACGAAAACATACTTTTAGCAAAATAGCCAGCCAGCTCGTAGCCACGGTCGTAGCAATGCATTTTATAAAGGTACTCGCTACGAGTTATTGCTGTTACGCTACGCTGCACTCTACGAACCACTCGAGACGGCTATGGCGCCTTTTAAAATGCTACGACGAGGTTTTGAATTATGTTAACCTGTTTATTTTAAACATTTCTTTGGTTTTTTTGAAAATTTATTTGATTTTCTTTAGATTGATGAATGTTAATTAAAAAGAGGAAATTATTAAGCCTGCCAAAGAAAAATATAGCTTTTAACGTCTTTATAAATCAACATAAAACGACATTAGAAAATTGTAATTAAAATGATGTCTGGAACTGGGATTTATTTGAAAAATATTATGACGAGATTTCTATCAACGATTAAGATTTAATTAAAAAATATAGACCATAAATAAGAAAACCACTAAATCCGAATCAGGATAGAATAGAATAAATTAGAATATTTCTTTATTCGTAGTAATAAAATACAGTGATGAAAAAACTGTTTACAACGTAAAGGCGTATGGACTCGGCATAATTCGAACATGGTTGTTATTAATATTTCTGGTTCAGCGGAAACTAGATACAGGTAAATTAGCTTGGAGAAATTTTTGCATATGTAGTGGTGTGTATATTACTCAGATCTTAGAGCGCGTTTCCACTATATCGTTCTGGCCTATACAAAAATGTTTCGATATCCTAACATTACTATTTAATTTCATACTTATTCCTAGCAACACTTTTGTTTTCAATAAAAACAAGTTTTTATTTGAAAGAATATGGTTTTGACTTTATAAAAAAAAAATATATCATTCAATTTCACGTCCTAGAGCAAACGACAAGACGACTACCGTGAAACAATAAAATATCGTGTCCATAATAATTTGTTTCATAATTAATATTTGACCATAATAATTACGAAACAAAACAAATAAATAAATCGTCACTTGATAGTGGAAAGTGGAAACACGCACAAAAACAGAATAAACCAGTTTACGCTGTCCGCAGGTGCCACGTGCAGTCGTTTGGTACCGTTAGAACATAAAGCACACATTTCATTCAAAAATTATAATTATTAGATACGTATAGACCGGGAGGTATTGACACAAAATTTCGAGTCATTTGTAACAGGATGGCGGTTCTACAGGGGTCTTAGTACGCAATGACAAAAAGAAAAACGATGGTGTGAACACTGGTACCGGCGGTTTAGTCGCGTGGGCGTTAGTCGAACTCGTCGGAAAAATAGCGAAGTCAAACAATTTGTAACACAAAAATTTTAGAATATACCGATAGCCCATAAAAAAGAAGTAGGCGGTAGTGTCATGCACAAAAAAAAATTTGCAGATTTTCGGCGGTATGGCGACCATTTGGAATCGTCCGAAAAGTATGGCATGGCGATTTTCGTAAATGGCTGCACGACGATGGTTACCTGTGCAAAAGTTAGCCTGGTACAAATGGTTGAATTGTTTTTTTTTTAATCAACACATTCGCGTCGGTATGGCGGGCTGTAAGTCACACCGGAAAAGTATGGCATGACACTACCGCCTACTTCTTTTTTATGGGCTATCGGTAAATTCTAAAATTTTTGTGTTACAAATTGTTTGACTTCGCTATTTTTCCGACGAGTTCGACTAACGCCCACGCGACTAAGCCGCCGGTACCAGCGTTCACACCATCGTTTTTCTTTTTGTCATTGCGTACTAAGACCCCTGTACAACCGCCATCCTGTTACAAATGACTCGAAATTTTGTGTCAATATCTCCCGGTCTAGTAGTTTAATTGTTAAATTTTGTATTTGTTGATTGTTGTTATTATTTGTATTGTTATAATATTTGTTGAAGTGTTTAATTTGTGTGTAAGTGTTGTAACTTTATATTGTTAATTCAAAATGGCTCCAGTGTTAAAACATGGTCGAGGCAAGCCTTTGACTTCTCAAACTAAAGAATTAAACTTTAAATGTCGTTTCTTTTTCAGGTTAGTAAATTTTTCATTTTAGTAACATTGTTAATGTAAAAGTTATACGTATGTTAAATGTGCAAATATTAAAATAAAGTCTCATCTTTTTCAGAGGAGAAACACATATAGTTTAATTTATAATCGCTTATATATATAAAATGAAAACTAAAAATAAAATGTTGTTTTATTTTATTTGCTGACCATACACTACTACAAACGCAAAAATTTCTCCAAGCTAATTTACCTGTAATACTTATAATTTTAAAAAGCCAAATTATTGGAATACCAATTTATTCCTCAATCAATCCTCCTGCCGCGATGCTCACTGTACCAAAGGTTTTTTTTATAATTTTTCTATTAGCTAGTGGATAAATTTGATTTATCTACGACTTTGCAAAGTCGAAAGAATTTGACATTCGCAATATAATATCAGAATAGTATCAAGTTTCTACGTGTCGGAGGTCGTTCCTAAAATAAATAGATATCTAGACGATAATAATGTTTGCATAATATTATATAACTATTGTTTATTTGGTTCAAGTGTGTGTACCTACGTGCAGCGTGTAGGACTCAGGAAATCCTGTTGGAGCGGCGTGGGCGTATTTATTGCGACTATAAATATAGATGGGAGATTTGTACGCTTCTATGTGGTATGGCAATACTGGAATATATCTATACTTAATATTATAAAGCTGAAGAGTTTGTTTGTTTGAACGCGCTAATCTCAAGAAATACTGGTCCGATTTGAAAAATTCTTTCGGTGTTAGATAGCCCATTTATCGAGGAAGGCTATAGGCTACATCAAGCTAAGACCAACAGGAGCGGAGCACTGCGGGTAAAACCGCGGAGCACAGCTAGTTTTCTATATAATCCTGTTGTGAGTGAACTTTTAAATACATATCTATTAAGAGTCAATATGATATTTTACAGAATGTATGACGCATTTTAAATCTTTATAAATACATAATATTGAAGCGCCTTTTTTGTATTGTATAAATTACTGTTTATTTAAATATTTTATTTAAAGTATATGTTTACCAGAACAAAACAAATGTTATAATATTTGCAAATCTATCGATATAGTTCATACGAAATATATTCAAAACACAATTTGGTTATCTAAAGAAATTTTGTCGAATTTAATATCAATTTAGTAACGTAAGATAAAAACATAATTTCAGAAATAAAAGTAAATAAATAAATGCCTTCATACATAATATTATAATACAATTTATCTTTCGCTGCTAATTATGATAAAATTTATGCAATCAAACCACAGTCAAACCCTCATCAGTATCAGTTCATATTCTACTCAGTTTGCTAAATTCATATCGATATCTCGAAGTTGCCGAATGCCGACAACTTTCATTAATACTTGATACATTTATATTGTACGACACGATATCGTCATACGACTATACGGTATAATATTTATTTGATTGTAATATTATAAATCTTAATAAATATTCCCTTATTTGAATGAATAGTAACTTTAATAAATTATTAATTATTTTTTTTATTTTTTTTTTATGCTATAGGATAGCAAACGAGCAGACGCGTCGCCTGGTGTTAAGCGATACACGCCGCCCATAAGCATCCAAAACAGGGTTGGGGTAGGCCGTTGTAATGTCGATGTATATAGTTTTATTTGTTTCCTGGCTCCGGCATTGCCCGGCCCCGGCAGGGTGCAGCGTGAATCATGCTTAAGGGTGCTTAATGCTTATATACCAGAGATGCGCTACGCAGTTATGCTACGAAAATGTAATAGCTATGCTGCGAAACTATGTGAAGGTTTCCTATGTCTTGGTGCGAGTAAGTTGTTTATTTATTTATTTATTTTTTTTTGGGAATAGGAAAGCGCTTAGGTACCACAATCTCGCCTGATGTTAAGCTGAGAATTGAGATGTGGTCTAAGATGGAACGCGCTTCCCTAGAAGGTACCTGTTCACTCTACGCTTGAAGATGTGCTATGAAGATGCGCCGCTGCAAAGTAGCAGTGCAATAAAGATGCACCCAAAGACATTAAAGTATGCTCGGTGCCAAACTTTATGGCGGCTGTGAATATGGTGCGAGTCGCTTTTCAGACAACAATTTCAGGTGTCAGTGAGCCTAAGAGCGGACTACTCGACTTACCTGCGCACCTTGTGACTCGCAGCTTATATTCGAGCCGCCATAAAGATTGACGTCTCCTGTGGATCATTAGGTACCTGCCCGTTGAGCAACATTCTGAACGGAATCCTCTTCAGAATATTGCGCAAGTCCCAGGGAACAATACGACTGCGGCAACTTTCCCTCAAACGCCTTGTCTATCAGACCTGGACAAAGGAATGGCTTAATTAAACTTCGCCATTTTCTTATCTAACTTTCGTATTAAATGGCGGTTTGTATTACTTCGTTATGTGAACTATGTGCGCGATATTTATTGTTTTATTTCGATTAATTTAGTTAATTGTGTTCTTTTGAGTTTATTGAGATAGGAGCATTGTTCGAATTGCAATATACCTATACATATAATATGAAAATATATTACGGATTTTAGCTACGTATCTGTCAAGAGAAATAATATTATATTCTTTTTTTATAATCGCACATATATTTTATCTAAGAGGAAAAGCTACATCATAATTAGGTTATTAATATAAATATAATTACTATAAGAAAAAATAGTTAGTAGAGATCTACGCATTATGTTAAATTAATAAGTTGAATATTGGTAATAATTTTAATCTTACAGAAGAGCGAGAAAAAAATTAACCTTTGCATTTAACAAGTGGACAAAAAACAGCCCCTGTTACAAATATTAAAATAAAATTATACCTTTTCCTTCCACTAATTCAAGCATAGAGACAGCTGTTTTCTCTTTAACTATAACATTTTCTGGTGAATCAGGTTTTATTGGAACACCAGTGCTAGTTGGAGATGATGTATCGTCATACACATTGTAATCCTAAAAAAACAGTATTTAATAATTATATCGTACAGTACAGTTTTTAATACTAATGGTGTTTGATCGAAAATATTTTTAACTCACACTGGCTCTGAAAAAAATATTTATAAAGTATCGTATTTTCCCATACTCTTTACATTTATTTTGCTGATGGACTTTCATTAAAAGATTGTAAATAATCATAATTTTATACTTTTATATGGAGATCGAATTATAATTCTTCAATCATATCAGTTGTAATACAATTTAACTAGATTTATTTTTACAACGATATGCACAAGCAAGCAATAACGTGAACTTTAATCACTAAAACTAAATATTATACTTCGTATCCCTCCGAAGACGATTACATTGTTTACATGCAGCAGTACGTAGTATGATGCCGTCCTTGTCACACCTTTAGAGATGATTCATAAAGAAAACATCCCCACCAGCCTTCCCTTTCTTACTCACAGCCTCTCCACACCTGCGCTCGAGTCGATTCGCCATTATTTTGAGAGCCTCTTTTTTTTTTTTTTTTTTTTGGGCTTAGTGTATGGGTTCGGGTGGGAGCTATGTAATCGTCTTCTCCAGGATACTCGTATAATTAGAGATCGAACTTCACATGGTAAGTTCGTTTAATTCTTAATTATAATATGCAAAAAAACTATTCAATACAGAATCATAGTTTAAATACTTTTACTACTATGATAATATATTCTATTCAGCAAAGAAATATAGTTTTCTAAAACATAGTCAGAAGTAAAAGCAAAAATCGTTTTAAAATTTATAAAATAATAGCACCCGAAGCGCTTTACAAGATCTTTAGAAGTGACTGCACTATCTTTTAAATCACAATTTTACAGAACTTTTACGGTTAAGTAATGGAATCGTATAAAATTCCTGATGTGGGTTATATCTCTATTCTATAAATTATTTTAAGTTTAAAGTGCAGTTGGGATTACCAGATCGAGCTTTGATAAAAAGATTTAAAAGAGCAACTATGGAGTTTCTTGCTGGTTCTTCTCCGTAGATACTGCTTTCCGAATCGGTGGTAAATGTTAAAAATATGTAATGACGTTTCAAAAGTGCTTCTAGAAGAAGTCTAATTGAATAAATAAATGTTTGAGTTTGAGTTTTGATAAAGTCATCGTATATAATATAACCGATGGCTTTATCATAATTATTTCTATGGATTTGTTGTGGTTTTTCATCCGAAACGGCTATCTATGGCTACTGCTAAAAGATTCTCATGAATTTTTTTGTGCATGTCACTAAGAGGATGGTTAAAGAAACGCTCAGGTCAGCTAGTAATATATAGCTTGGTTAAACTGTACATTATAGGGCGTGGAATTTGGGGGTGGTGGGGGGTGGAGGGAGGGGAGTGGGTACTAGGAACTTCCCCTGTAAAGGGGGGGGCGCGGAAATTAATAGTTTTCGAGATATTTACAAATGAAGTTTTTAAGGTTATGTTGGATTGTTACCACTTTTTGGCAGGCAAGAATGCAAATTAACATCAATTTATAACTAAAGCATGTATTTTTTTCCAGTTCCACATTGATCTGAAGCAATTAATATTAATTATTACTTTACAATAATAGTTTTCAATACTAGTAATATTGCATTAGCTCTTTGATTTGAAATATGACAGATTTAATGTAATAGACATTATGGTTAAATTTTTGAAACATGCTCCCTGAATTTCATTATTTTGAGGTGTCTAATCGATAAAGGGACTTTTCATAGTAAACTGCTTTTCTTTTAAGTTTCTTAACCTGTAGTTTTTTTTTGTTTGAGTGGGAATCGCCCTAAAGTCGCTTCTGGCACTCGCCGGCCGCTGCCGCGGCACGCTCGCTTCGCTCGCTCGGCTCGTGCGGCAGTTCAAATATTAACCTAACACGCTCGTCGCTTCGCTCCTCGCTACCTATTTCAATACTAAAAGTAAAAGTTTAATAGTTTTGTACAGTTTTAGGGCTTAAGTACGCACGAAACGATCTCGACTGAAAGGCGGCAAACGAACGGTAACTAAAATGACGTCGTTATTGTTTTGTTCCACGGTACAAAGCGTACAATTAATATTTTTGTTAAATTATAAATTGCGAATATAATTAATTTTATTTTATTTAAGCTATTTTACAATAACTATACTTAATAATAATTATTTTTTATGTTGTTGTTAAAAAATATACAAATTTCATAAATAAAATTTAAATTATAATATTTTTTTTGTTACATAGAAATGTTTTACCTGAAATGAAACGCGTTTGACAATCGCTGTATGTCAATTTGACACTGTCATAACAGTAAGTTCGCGTTTCAAAGCTAAAATGGAGTAAAATTTTCCGATTTTCAAAAATTCGTGACTCAAAAACTAAAAGTTTGCGCGGTGTGAAATTTCAGATTTAGGTTCCATAGGACAATAGCTAACCACAAAAAAAATTTACGACTCTCAACTCCACGCCCTATAATGTACAGTTTAGCCTATAGCTTGATTCATTATTTCCATAACAATAGAAACTTACAGGCACAGTATCCAAAGCATCCAGCTCAGTATAACATTTCAAAAACTCCCAAAACATAACACACTTCTTTTGAACAAGATCAGTATCTTCCTCATCAGGAGTGAAGTCAATTATAATCCGTTGAGATAACAAAGGTTCCCCGCAATCAATACCACCAAACAGTTCTTTGGAATTATTAGAAGATTCCGACCTACTAGATTCGGTAGGACTAGATGCAAATTTACCAGTCATTATGGAATCGTTCATTGTATTAAATCCACTTGAACTAAAGGAGATCTATATATATATATATATATATATATATATATATATATATATATATATATATATATAAATGAAACCCGTTTCGCGTTGTCACGGCATCACGCGTGAACGGATGGACCGATTTCAATAATTATTTTTTTATTATATTCCTTGAAGTTGGAGGATTGTTCTTATGTAGAGAAAACGTAAATATGTACTGCTAGTAAACAATATTTTACAAAGCAAAGGGACCTTATGTTTTTCGTATACGAAAGGCTTAATATATTTTTTATAAATCAAATAATAAAGCGTAAGCGTTGAAATTCAAAATCTTTGATATTAATGACATACAGTGACGTATTCAATATTAAAAATGAAAAAAGCATATTGTCAAAAAACGTGTACAAAAGCAATTCACGCTACGTGATGTATTATTGAAAATACATTTTTATTAATAAAAATCCTGTTCTTCATAAAAGAGCCAAGTTGAATGGATTTAAATAACAATAATATTCCCGGATATTACAAACCAAGCTTATTGTGGAAACGAGACATTACAGGAATTTAATTTATTTTTGTACTGACATAGGTACCTATTGTACATTTTACACATTATTAACACCTATTTCCTCACTTAATATTATGAATGCGATAGTAACTCTGTCGATCTGTTTGTCTATCTGTCACTTCTGCACGCCTAAACCATCGACACGATTTGGATGATATTTGCTACGAAGGTAGTTAGAGACCTCAGAAAGGCGATAGGATTGGTTTTATCTGCTGAATCCCACAGGAATAGGAGCTAGTTTAAATTTTTTTTCTTTGACTACGGCCGAAGGCGCGGGAGGAAAGCTAATTTGTATAATGTTAACCAAAAATGCGATAAACATAAAGATGAAACTAAAACTACCCGTAAAATTACATTATAATGGGATAGACCTCCATTATGTCATATTTATGGCCATAAACACATAGAGCCTAGCATATTTATCATAATATATTTCTTGCTACATTATAATAATAGCTACATAACTCTTTTTATGTCAGAGGCTTCACTATCCCATGATATCCGTTTCTCATACAATTTTCTATATCAATTATATTTTAGGCAGGGGCAATTTAAACAGCTGAAATGGCTCCGACCGCCGCGGTGCAACCCAGATTGTTCCAATGTTGCCCCTGCAGCAGGTACGTGAGTAGCCGGCTATATGAAGTTATTTTTCCATTTACATAATTAAATCGCTTTATGAGTGTAATGCATACAATGTAAAAAACTACCCTGACATTAAACTGTCATATTATTACAGTACTCCAAGAAGCTTATATCTAATACACTGGAGATTTCAGTATGAACATTAACTTGTAACAAGAAAATATGACCTTGAATGACGCCTGTATGTTTTTTATCCCTTTCACACCTAACTTGGCAAGTGGGTGTGAAAGGGATAAAAAAACATACAGGCGTCATTCAAGGCCATATTTTCTTGTTACAAGTTAATGTTCATACTGAAATCTCCAGTGTATTAGATATAAGCTTCTTGCAGTACTCCAAAATTAATAATGCGCATGCAAATCTTCGCTACTTATCGTATTTCCGAAAACATTCGAATCATTGAATCGTAAGAGCCCTGAACAATGCACTTGCATTTTACACCTTGTTCAAAAGAAATAGAAGTCAATTCACGGTCATACACAATCAAAAACAAATCGGGCGGTAGGTGACGGTAGCTTGTCAGTCAAAAAACTCAAAAATCCGTCAGTCGTCTTTAAATATTTGTGGTGACTGCACGTGTTCTCTCTGTGTGGAATTATATAGAGCTGCTATTACAGACCCTTCTTGGTTATTTTTTTAAAGGTGAATTGAATTAATCGATGAAATGATTTACACAGGTGATGTCATGGCAGTAGGGAAAGTGAAAATGAAGAAGAGCATAATGAAAGTTCCGATGTATCTAAAATGTCAGAAATAAAGATAATCCCTGATTTTGATTGTTTTTATTTTTATTTTTATTTTTTTTTGTAATTGTCATAATATTGAAGAATGATCAGTATGTACAGTAAATACTTTTGAACTGAGATTTAATGATTCGATTTATATGGTTTAAATGTAAACCTATGTTTGAAAACCATATTTTATCACTACATAGTATAAAACAAAGTCGCTTTCTCTGTCCCTATGTCCTTATGTCCCTATGTCCCTTTGTATGCTTAAATCTTTGAAACTACGCAACGGATTTTGATGCGGTTTTTTTTTAATAGATAGAGTGATTCAAGAGGAAGGTTTATATGTACATAATAACATCCATTAAATAGTGGAGAAGTACTGTTATTTTTGAGGTTTCTAATGTGATGTCGTAAATAATTACATTTTTTCCGCCTACATTGCAAACGCAGGCTGAACCCTACGAGTTTTATCAAAATAATGTACTAAGTATTGTACACATTGAAAAGGTGTACAGAAAAGTCCGTGATGGTATATCTCTATCTCTTATGGATAACCCACAATAACTTTTTTTTTGTCATTTACTTTTTACGACAAATAATGGCTAATTTTCGAAGTGATTTTAACCAATACAGCATTAATCTTTAGCCAATTAAATACCTTGAATACATTGTTCATTTAATATAGATCTATATGGCCCATTACACCGTATGATTTAAGTGAATATTTTCGAAGATATTACAGATTTAAAAATTGCGGGACGTAGCGTTTGCGGTGGTATCGGCCGGCCGCCATTGCACCCGTGCGAAGCCGGGGCGGGTCGCTAGTACAATATAAATTTTGTGTTATTTTAACCTTCTTTTCTTCCATCATTACACCAGCTTCAGTAAGACACTTTAAAAGTACTATAAAATTTTAAAGTAAATCAATCCAACAAAGATATATTCGCATAATCGTGGGGTTATCCTCGCTATTTATTTACAAGGAATTATCGAAACAAAATCGTTACTTACAAATAAATATTAATCTCTTTTAGCACAAAACACATAATTTGACTAAATTATGCATGAAGAAAATGCATTTAACCACTCTATATACATATCATCTTCGGACGCTCCGGGAATATGACAGTTGCCGAACAGTGACGAAGATTTCTATGCGCATTATTACTTTTGGAGTACTGTAAATAAATTGTGAACCAAATTCTAATTATTGTCTCCTGTATATAGAAAGTACTCTGTGTTGTGAAATAAATCAATAATAAAAGGCAGTGATCAATAAAAGAAATATTCTCGAAAATCTCTCGATAGAAGAGATCTAAGAAAATCTTTAATATTTAAGAACTCAAATGTTGTGTGTGTTTAAGAATTCATGAATATAATAATCGGATTGACGCGATTAATAATTTCTTAGTCTAAGTGTGAAATCTCAAGCTTAAATGTACAATACATTCACTATCTTTCAATACATTTACTTTAAATATCTCATAGCCGTTCGCCCCGGCTTCGCCCGTGGTACATGTTTACGTTTTCTCTCCATAAGAACCATCTTCGTACTTCAACAATAAGAAAAGAAATGATTGGGATATAAACATAACTAATATAATCTGTTAATTAAATAATTTAAAATAAATGTACTGTCTATCTTTGAAGCAACCTATTTTCTATTCATACTTCACATATTATGTACATTTAAGTAAACGACTTTTACATAACAGGCTAAGATAAGAGGCTTTATACAAAACAGCTATGTATCATGCGCCCTACGTGAAGAAACATCTCTTAATAATACATACGTGAAAACACTGAGTATACAGGATGGAATTTTGTGACGCCACCTGGTTGGAAAGTACTTTAAATACTCTAGGCAAAAAAAAAATCTCAGAGGAAACAAGCCACTATTTCTTAAAAGAATGAACACTGCCTTTAAATATTTCCGAAAACTGGATTCACGTGCCCAGGAATCACCTACAGTCTGTTAAGGGGGGTTAGGCGGTAGGCGAAAATTCAGCTATTCGCGCCTGAGGTAAGGGGTGAGGGGTTCCGCGTTTAGTATGGAATAAACGTGCTCGAAACTAAAAATCGTAAGCGCCATTCACATTTTTATCAAAAAGTGAATGAAAATATTTAATATTTTATAAATCTAAAACAGTCACGAAATCGAGAAGGTAAATACCTATGTATTTGTGATTTTATTCGAATTATTATCGTAAAATACGGTTGTAATGAGCATTTATATGATATTTTAGAGGTAACTTCAGGATTTTTTTTATCGAGCAAAATTTTTCCATTCGTGTTTTGGAAACAGTCATCCCATCACACATACGCTCTGTAATACATATTAGAAATTTCAGTGCGAAAAAACTTCAATATTTTCAATTATAGCTCATAGATAACAGTCCATTTTGCTGTTTTCACCTACTTAGGGCCCTTAAAATAGCATCCTGAAGTTTTATGGCATCGTTCATAAAGACAATATATGGACGAAATCTTACTTACAAACTTGGTAAACCAAAGGACATGTAAATAACGCGTGAAATCAAATTATTTACATTCTATTGGCATTATAAAATTTCACCCTGTATAGAAGAATATACATTTACGATGTGACAAGTGAAAATATCACCCAAGAAAAATGTATTACAATTGAATAAGCGGGTCCTAACAGAGCGAGCAGCCACGCGAAGCAATTGCTGCTTAGCTCGGTCTGAGTGGATGTGGATCCGCCGAAAAAACGCGTAATTTTTTCACAAGAGGTAATAAAATATAGTAGTTACAGAGACGAAACTTCATACAACCGCGGATATGGTTTCACTACTATAGGAACATGACAGATGTAAAAAATGCGTACAAGTAGGAAGATATCATCGCTTGTCGCGTAAAAAATAAAAATCATAAGATCATCAAAAGAATTACATTATGTAGGTAAATCAATTTAATTTGTAACAACCCTATCAAAATAGGTAAGAAACTTTCACGTTCTAAGAAGCTTTGGGCCTGTACTATTTATTTACCTACTCATGTGTTTGGTTTTCCGTCCACACTGACCGAGCTGCTTTGCGCAACAATTTCTTCGCGAGGCTGCTCACTCTGAGTGCTCGAGTGCTCTGTTACATCAATAGGAATAAATACCTTCCAAGGAAAGCTTATTACGTCGAGGATTATTTATTAACATCAACGTAATATAAAATCTATATTACGACCTATATTTTGGTACTTATAAAGAGTAATAAATGAGAACATCATTATTGATAACATAAAAGCACCAAGAAAGTTAATAACGTGGTGTTATAATATATCGGAGATATCTTCGATATTCTCGGTTTATTTAGGATTCTTTGCTGTAGTGTGAAGTCCCATGTCTCCTAGTGGGGTAAGGGGCAGATTTATTACCTACATCTGTTTCACTGATTGATTTTCTTTTAGGGATAAATAGGTGATCAGCCTTCTGTGTCCTGCCAGACCGAGACATTTTTTTTTCTTCGTCCACCGGGAATCGAACCCAGGACCCCCCGGTGTTACGCTCACGCGTCAACCACTGTACCAAGGAGGCGGTCATAGAGTCTTTGCTGTAGTAGTTAACATTATATTTTTCAAAGGAAACAAATCTCAAGTTCTAGTTTTGAAAAAAAAATCTAATGGAGAGATAGTCTTCTGATGTCCTTTACAAATATTTCACTTTTCCATTGTTATATGCCTTATTTTATACTCTAATAATATAACTACATATAATAATATAGTACTATACTAGTATAGGTACTGTATTTAGTCTTCACTTTCAAAGCATTCATCTGTATATAAAACTACCTTAAAACAGCAGTCAATCAAAGAATAATATAATCTTAAATAATAATTTAGCTAAAGCAATAAATACACCGTTATTTTAAAAGCAGATATCTTCTACTAAATTATAAGTCTTATCTTTCCGATTCAATGTACAATACGACCAACGTCGTGTTGTACATCGTGTCGTGTCGTGTTCGTGTCGCTATCTCTGTCTTGAGTACGGGCGGTTACAAAAGTTTTCGTTGATTATTGTTATTTGTTATTATTTTATTGTTAAGTGTTTAGTTTTAAATTTGGTCGTGTTATTCGCGAACAAAGATGCCACCAAAGCAAAATAATATGGTTTTAAATCGCCAGGCGAGAAAAATAATATTTGATATAACGCAGTATTTTAAAAAAGAAAAATATATATATATATCGAAAGGTGAGTGAATCCTGAATTCATTAGGTTATTTTTATAGCTTTATGTCTCATAGCGGTTTGATATTTATTTTATTTGTACTTGGTCTCTGTATAAGGAAATTTTTTTATTCGAATTACAGTTAAAAAAAAAATGAATGCCTATAACACTTTTTTTTACGAGTGTACATGCGCGAAAGTTCGCAGAGGCTATGTTCAGGCCCGCCAAGATACGTTGGTCGTACTGTAATCCAGCTCATTTCAATTCCAATCACAACCTCGAAGACACTTGGGAAAAATCTTAACAATTCAGTAGTTCGTTTTACTCTTGTCCTAAACACTTTATTGCCTTTCAAACTAAAGTGTGTCTTAGAACGAGCACTAAAAGTTTCAATTTGCATGTTGATGTTTTCTTGTATGAAAGACGCGAGTTAATGGACTCTAAAATATGCAGAACTCATCTTGCCTACCCACTACATTGCTACGTGCCACTCGGAGATAAATACGCTGGATTAGCGCTTATTTTTGTGTTTGTGACACTGTTTGTATATAAATACGTTAGTACTGATAGTCAGGACCTAAGGTCAACACAATATTGTCGATATGATTAGGCTATTGAATAAGCATTTTTGTAATTTATAAATGTGTAGCACAAAATTTACTTCAAAGCGATACGCAGATGATGCTAAGAGATGATGGTCCTTCGAAAAGTGGTCAATTTTGGGCATAGGAATAAGCATACGATTATCCTTTTAAATAATAACAGCATTATAACTATATTATAATCCTCCAGTTATACTAACCAATTCATTCCAAGAATTTACGATATCAGAAACAGGATGTCCTATGACATGGATGATGTCGGGTTGTATTATAATAGAAAGTAATAATTCTCTCGTATGTACTTTATTAATGTAACAATTGTAAAATAGTAATTAACAGAAAGGATTGTATAGAATGCCGTGTAAAATGTAAATCAAAGATGTCTTCCCGAATAACAGTGTTGCCAGGTGGCTCTGTAAGTAGCACAGATTATAAATGTCCAATTTATGACGCCAACAGATGTCCAAAATGAAAACACTCCAAAATGGTTTACAATATTGCCTCGTTTTGCATTTCCTCACAACAATCTTTTATATGTATAGCTTAATAAATTATGTGCTGAATTGATTGCTTTGGCATTTGATACATTTTCATGCACATATCTTGGAAATTTTTAAAGAATAGTGAACGAGTGACCGAGTGGTCAGGCGTCGCCCTGGTATGCCAGAAGACGCGGTTTCGAATCCCGCCTCGATCATTTTTTTTATATTCTTTAAAATTGCATATTTAAAAAGCATTTGAATGCTATAGAACTAAAATATCAATATCATCTTGTTTTAAAAATATTTTTTCAATAATTTACCCTATCTTCTATTTCGTAATCCTCACACTATCAAAGATGCGATCCACGTTCCCACATAATTACGAACAGTTAGACACACCTGCGTTTATTTACAGCTTTCAATTTATTTCAATGACACTAGAATCTAGATTATTTAGTTCTAGACTTGGGAATTTGTAATTTTCTAGTGGCTTTAACGGTTGAGTATCAATTTACGGATTTGTAAGATTATATTAAACAAGTCTGTAAGTGTAAAATTTTATTGTATATGTACTTATTGATAACTTTGACTATTTGTAGGACTAATGAAATTAAAATCATCAAAAGTGTTTTAATTGAGTTATAAAGTCTCCTAAATCCTTTAAATCCAGAGTTAAAAGGTGACAAGATATATTTTCCACTCTAGTGAAGCTCTAAAAAACAACTTAAACAACTGTACGTGACACAGCCTGTGTTTCAGGTATGTACTAGCTTTTCATTCATCCTTTCCTATTATAAGCTTGAAAAATTATTGAAATAAAACCAATTCGAAGGAATCAGGATTACGAAATATATCCAACAACGGACGTAATTAAAATATGTGTACAAACCTGCACGCACGAAAAAACATGACTCATGCGGCGTTACCTCGCTCTGACTCATCTGAGGCGTTCCATGTAAGGCTTGAAGTGCGAGCGAGAGCGCGGAACGAGCGACAAAGAAGCATAATTGGACGTTGTCACGTTCAACTATCGTCAGTAAACCGACTTTACAGACAATCATTTTTTTTTCATCCTCTGATTGTTAAAGAATATGAAATGTTTTCGATGAATTTTGATGTATCTATGAAAAAAAAAAACATAGTCAAAATTTCATAAGGTAAGTGGGATAATCATGTCTTACCTACGTAAGAATGGCTGAAAAGACTTTTAATGATTTTTAGTATATTGGATTTGGCTGTGTTTGAAATAAGATAAGAACTCTTAAGAATGGGAAGCTTGGGTCTTCACCCAAGCTAGAATACCAGTACATGTGAATATATTAAACGTTTATTGATTATGTTTATTGACATTATAAAAATCTTTCTAGAAATCTTTCTTGAATTTTGACTGACCGGTTGGCTTGGTTGGTAGTGGCCCTGCCTTCCAAGCCATTCCAAGGTTCTGCCTTCCAAGGTTCGATTCCCACCCGGAGCAAATATTTGTGTGATGAACATAGATGTTTGCTCTGTGTCTGGGTGTTAAATATATATATAAAAATTTATTTAAAAATTATATGTGTTTATCAGCCATCTGGTTTCCATAACATAAGCGAAAGCTTAGTATGGGATCAGATCGTGCCGTGTGTGAAAATTGTCCTGAAATATTTATTTATTTATTCAATTATTGTTATTGCGATCAAGTATATTCTGATATTGGTTTTAATTATCTATAGAACATAACACAAACACATGTTCCCAATTTCCATTACCCAATAATTGAATTACATCTTGCTTTAGATGCAGCTTCACACAATTATTGTTTCGACGTCTGCTCTATTTCAAATTAGCGCCCAGTTGACCTACATTGTGGAGCGAGGTTTCCACCCAATTAAGAAAAATTACTTCCATTTGTATGATAAATTAACTTTATTCATAATTTACACATAACATATATTATGATAGCGCGTTTAATTTAAGGATAAAATTATATTTTAAAAGTAAATCAATTGATGAACTTAATTAATTATTTTAATAATAAATTGGATAAAAGTATTAATAATCAGTTAATTATCAAATTATAATAATATTTCAAGTCATATTCAAAACAACGATCAAAACAACACAAATAACACTCACTCTCGCTCACTCCCACCACTTGAATAGTTGTTTTGATCATCATTTATGTCTAAGAAATATTATATCAGTATTTAATAACGAAATATAACCACGCTCTAACATATATGCACATTATAATGTTTTTGACACAAAACCGAAAGAGCAGAATAAATTCGATTGCTCTGGCGGGATCACGTGCCCGAGTTGGTCAGGCGTCGCCCCGGAATGGCGGAAGACGCAGGTTTAAATCCCACCTCGTAATCGATTTTTTCTATTCTCTAAAAATTAATATTTATAAAGCACTAATGGTCCGCCCCGGCTTCGCCGTGGTACATATTTAGTACCCTATGTCCTTCTCCTGGCTCTAAACTACCTCTCTGCCAATTTTCAGCTAAATCGGTTCAGCCGTTCTTGAGTTATAAGTGGAGTAACTAACACGACTTTCTTTTATATATATATTGATTTGAATGCCTTAAAGCCATAATATTGATGTTTTGCATTAAAACAAAACATGTATTATGTGTTGAATAAAACACACAGCGTTGGATGAAGAAGCAGTCTATGAATCCTATGAAATCTCTATAAATAAGGTCACCTTACCGACTTTCCGTGTATCTTTCACCTCACTAGCAAGCGCGCGTCCCTAGTAAATGTCATCGCTTTTGACGCGCCATCATCTCCAAATGTCAATCGGCATAGCATCTTCATCAGCAAGCAGTAAACTGCAACGCTGTGTGTTTTATTCAACACATAATACATGTTTTGTTTTAATGCAAAACATCAATATTATGTGTCTGTAGCGACGACAAGCCAATTTACGAGTTACCGAATTTCAAGTGTAGTACCTACTAAGAAAGTTCACACCATCGGTTCACACGGTAACTCGTATATAAACAGTTTGTGCGTTATGCATAGACAGTCACGGGCTTGTCGGGACGCGGGTGGGTCGCATTAGGTCGAATATTAATTACATACGGATAAATATATGTAGTTAACGAAATATAACCTTTGCGTAGTCATTACATCTTTTTATTACACCCGCACATAACAAGCCCCTACATTGGTGACTCCTACATTGGTGACCCCGACGAAAAGTGAACATTATTATAGTGAATTGCATAGATATCGTTTATTAACAATTAAAAATGAATCCGGCAGTTCCAGTTAGAGCAGTTTCGTCGGTACCGTTAAACCTCGAGCAGTTAGCACAACTAAAGCAGCGGATAAACCAGCTGGAATGTGCAGGCTCGAGAGGCAAATCGTTTAGCAGTCGAAGGTATGGAAATAGCACGCATCGTTCCGCATCGCAAAGTCACAATCGTGCAGGAAGCTCAAAACAGAGAAAACCAAATTGGTTATGTTTTTTCATTACTGCTTTAAGCATAACGCCAGATTGTACTATCTTCAACCTTGTGCGTGGCAGAAGCAGCAGGAGAGCCGACTAAAAAATGTTTTAATTTTACCAGTGTCGAAAAATAACCGATCCGCGAGTGAGTGTACTGTGTAGTGATTATAAACCTTAAACGGTAGTGTAATTAAGACATTTGGTACTAAGTTAATGACTTTAGATTTTAGTTTACGGCGACCGTATAAATGGTCATTTATCGCCGAGGTAACTCAAACTATGTTTTGGTTTATAAGGTGCAGATTTTTTAGCACCCTAGGGCCGATGCATCGCTCGCACTTATGACGGACGCATCGGATACTCATGTAGGTTATTTTTCTAAGAATTTATCTAAGACTGAACGCAAGTATAGTACGTATGATAGGGAGTTATTAGCAATTTACTTAGCTATTCGTCATTTTCGGAATATGGTCGAAGGACGACAGTTAACGGTGTATACGGATCACAAACCGTTAATTTATGCATTTTCTAAAGTAAATAGCGAGAAAGAGTTACCCAGACGTACACGACACTTGATATTCATTAGTGAGTTCACAACGGATTTGAGACACGTTAGTGGGCAAGATAATGTCGTTGCGGATTCGTTATATCGAGTCGCAACAATAAATTGTCCCACTGTGATAGATTACGCGGAACTTGCTAAGGAACAACAACAAGATTCTTATATGTTACAATTATCTAATTCGAAAGACGCTAATAATAGGTTAAAGAAAATTATGTTACCTGAAAGCGGTACATTTATTTATTGTAATTTAGATAATGATAAAATTAGACCCTATTTGACTGATAAATTTCGACGTATTGCCTTTGATAGTGTACATAATTTATGTCATCCCGGAATAAGGACTACACGCAAATTGATTCAAAATCGTTTTTATTGGCCAAATATGAATCGTGATGTTGGCCAATCGGCTAAAACATGCATTGAATGTCAACGATCGAAGGTTAATCGACATACAATGTCAGGTTTAGGATCGTTTCCGCAGTGCGATAGGTTTGAACATATTCATGTTGATTTAATTGGACCTTTACCCACTTCACCCGAAGGTTTTAGGTATTGCCTAACCATAGTTGATAGGGGGACGCGATGGCCAGAATGTTTTCCTACGAGAGATATAACTGCTGAAACGATTTCGCGTGTAATATATGAAGGATGGATCTCTCGTTTTGGTTGTCCGAAAAAGCTAACAAGCGATCAAGGACGCCAATTCGAAAGTCAATTATTTGCTACACTAATGAAGTTATTAGGTATTAATAAGTTGCGTACGACACCTTACCACCCACAGAGTAACGGGGCGGTAGAGCGTTGGCACTTGGCATAGGTCGCTTAAAGCGGCATTAACGGCTCGTTTATGCAATATATCATCATCTTGGGTTACGGAATTACCAACTGTGTTGCTAGGACTTAGAACAGCAGTAAGAAGTGATACCGGCATAAGCGCAGCAGAAATAACGTACGGAACAACTTTACGATTACCAGGTGATTATTACGATAAAAAATCGAGTTTAGAAATAGATAGCAGTCTTGAGTATGTAAGTAAATTACGAGTCTTTATTAGGAAATATCAGTCAGTAGCTATTAGGCAGAATGAAAGACGGAACATATTTATTCACCCCGATTTAGAAAAGTGCGATTATGTTTTTGTAAGAAACGACGCAGTACGTAAGCCTTTATAACCAACATACGACGGTCCTTATCGTGTGTTGAGTCGAGAGGAAAAGGTATTTTACATTCAAATGACTGGCAGGAAAGTTAGAATATCTGTAGACCGTCTAAAACCTGCATATTATTTGAATGATGATAGTGATACGACATCTGGGGCAGATACTGAGGTTCCGTTACAAATTCCAAATAGCGAATTGCCTAATACACATACCACGCGTAGTGGAAGAGCTATACGATTACCAGTACGATTTAGGTAATAGGTAATATATAGCATTTGTAATTGTTTCAACTATTTTATATTTATTAGAATTACGATGATTATAAGTATTCATAAGACTTCATAGAAATGTATAATAAATACTAAGTAATCAACACATCGTATTTAATAAATAATAGAACTTAAGTAATTTTGAAACGAGTTCATTGTTTAACGTTTTAAGTATGGTATTTCAAATTTATGTTTGTGTTGAGTTTTGATTGAAATGTTTACTACTTAGAAATTTAAGTACTTTTGATTTATGGCTTATGAATGTATAGTAATAGCCTTTGTAATATTAAACGATACAAGTGTAAAGAACGTATTGAGATTTGAAATGTTAATGTTACTAGGTGTTAGATGACGTGTAACAATTATCGCACGCCACTTAGAAGAACCAACCAAGTTTTTGTAATAACATAAATACTTTAACGAAATTAGGTGTTAACTGTTAACCACTTGTATACGATACGTATTGATTGATTTATATTGTGAACATTTTTTATACTTTATATTGTAAACATTTTGTAACCTTATACAGCGACATTTATATACACCCATCTGTTTATTGTTTAATTTTATTGTAAGATTTTTTACTTGTATACCCTTTTTATTTTAAGGGGGGAATGATGTAGCGACGACAAGCCAATTTACGAGTTACCGAATTTCAAGTGTAGTACCTACTAAGAAAGTTCACACCATCGGTTCACACGGTAACTCGTATATAAACAGTTTGTGCGTTATGCATAGACAGTCACGGGCTTGTCGGGACGCGGGTGGGTCGCATTAGGTCGAATATTAATTACATACGGATAAATATATGTAGTTAACGAAATATAACCTTTGCGTAGTCATTACATCTTTTTATTACACCCGCACATAACAAGCCCCTACATTGGTGACTCCTACATGTCTTTCTAAAACACACAGCGTTGGATGAAGATGTGTTTGATATCTGCTGGTGAAGAAAGTCATATAAACGCTATGTTGAAATTAAATTACAATCTTGTTAGTATTGTAATACCTAAGAGTGCTGTATTACAACTTAAATTTCATTCCTTACAGAATGATAAATGAACATGTTATTTTTTAAATTCTAAAAACAATACAAAAGGGTTATGTAGCAACAACAAAAAATTGTTCTTCTTCCATGTAAGAACTAACCATATATCCTCTAAATTTTAAATTGTTCTCCTCAGATAATCTTCGCAATAAGAAAATACTAATGAACTGACTAAGTCTTAGAACCTAAGAACTTATCCTTGAACAAATCAAAGTTCAAAATATAATAAAATAAAAATAACATCTTATAAATTATAACTCAGTAAGATCAATATCACCAAGGATAAACAATGGAGCCTCTAAGGCTAAATATTTATTTATTTTATTTATTTAATCATCTATATTACAATGTACAGCATAATATATATTTGTATGTATGCGGGGTAAAGTAAATGCTACAGTAAATAACATCTGTATATAAAATAACTATAATAACGAATGTTAACACAACTGTACCCTAAGCACTAAGCATGCTTGTTACACATTGATCATTAGGTACCATGATGTTAAATTAATGACACTGAATTAAATAATTAATTAAATAGTTTAAGGTTACCTTAAAGTAATCCAGACTCACTGACACTGGCTAAATTGACTGGTCAGCAGTAAAACTTTATTGAGACTGTATGCTCCTTCCATTGCCCCAACGGGATGGTGCCCTTACCACCTTCTTGGAGCCACTGCTGGACAGGGCTGCTATGTTTACTGTCTTTAAAATCTGGAAGGACCTTATCCAGCCATAGATAAAGGTTTGTGTTGCAAGCTTAAAGGGTCCGCCCCTTTATAGATAAGAATCAATTATCTACTTCTAAGACTGAAAAGATTTTTTTTTTTTCAGTCTTATAAGGACAGATGTCCTTTGTTATTTGAACCAAGTTTACCACATGGGTCGTATGTGTTGATAATGTGTTATTGTATCAGTATTCAGGCCAGGATATAATCCTACTTTGCTGTGATAAAAAACTCTCTTTTGAGATTTTCAGAAGTCATGTTCATGTCAAGAGCTTCTTGGTCTGACACCAGTAACAGCATCAGAGCTCCTGAGAGAACAAGGTCAGCCTGCTTATTATAGACCTAAGCTAATGAAATAGAATCTGTGTGTATTAGATTTTTTTTTTTTTATTTTTTTTTTTTTATTATCCTTGTATTTATTGTATCATGAAAGTCACCTCCTGCTTGGAGGATCATGTTGGCACTGTGGAGGGGCACCCCTACTTAACAGCTCCTTCTTCCTTGCTTTACAATGGGCTGTTTTCTCCCCCTCCCCCTTCTTCTGACTGAGCAGTTGGAAGGCAAGGCCGTTCACCTATGGTCTGAGTGTTCCTGACTTCAGGGTCGGTAGTCAATAACCATAAGTCACCCTTGGGTGCTATGTATCTACCCCGGTCCTGGGGTGCGAGGTGCACTTATAGGATAGGAGGTACACTTGTAGGACTACCCTAGGAAGGGAATAGTCAGTCTAGGCGTCAGCTTCATCAACAACTGCAGATGTCGCAAAATTCGGAGCAGTCTTTGGAAAATATGCCCTGGCACTAAAGCACTCCTTTGTGTAGCGAAATGGTTCACATCTGGAGCCTCCGAAATATATTTCCTGTTGTACAAGGCAGGAGAAGCCACTCTGGTACAGGTTGATTTCTTGAGAGGCAATCTAAATCAAAAGCCATTTAGGCGTCCTGGAAGCGTGCCAAGAGTTATCCTAACTTCTCAGCTAGGTAAAGTTACTCAGTTGTGAGAGCTAAGGGAGTTAGCAACCTTTGTATGTGGGCGACCAAAGTCTGATTGCTAGCTTGGGCTAAAAGATGTGCGCCCCCTTTCAATTTGCTCATAAGCAATAAAGAATTGCATACCTATGGTACGCTACATATAACTCAGAAATTTTAGTGCCAAGTCCCTTGTTTCCCTCTCCACTTCTCTGACAGGTAAGTACTGTTCAGATGTCCTACTCAGCCCGCATCCGCGGCATCTGAAGTTAGGAAGTGACGAACTTGTTCTTTTACAAAGACATTTCTGTTTATGTTTCTTTTCCACAACTCCTAAGTCTTGGATAGCATGTAGAGGGAGAAAGCCTTTCTCTCTTGGTCTGCTGTGAGCGAAACTCTAGAGAAATACCTGAAGGCGACAACTGTACAGTCTGCCACCTCTCAGTGTTAGATGTATAGAACTGTCTGCAACTCCTTTTTTAGTGTAAGACATGATTACTGACTACAACAGTATGCTTTATCTTTGAGGCTTTTGGGACTGGCAATAACACAGACATATTTTCTATAGTGTCACCCATGAGGCACAAGTATCCAGGTTTACAATGTACATTTTGTAATTGATGTGCCAAACCTGCTTCTCCAAAATCTCTATGGTCTCCGCGACCAGAGAAGTTAAATTGGAACAATCCTTGAAGACAAAAAGATAATTGTCTAACTAGAAAGCTGTGGCCCATTCTGTGGCTTTACTAAAATCTCCATGGTCTCCGAGACCTCTGAAGTTAAATTAGAATAATCCAGGTAGTCTAACTAAATGGGCAGCCTGGAATAGATCACTGATAAGCGATAAGGTTGCCTTATGTGCTATGAATGTTTCCTTTTCTTTTAATATTATGATTATAAAATTTGTAACATTACATAAAACTGTTAAATAAATAAATAACTAAATCAGAAAGCTGTGACCCCTTTTGTGATTGGAGTACCAATCAAGCTTTACCAATATCTTCATGGTCTCCGCGACCTGTGAAGTTAAATTGGAATAGTTCTGGTAGACCAAAAGATAAGTGTTTAACTAAACCAGAAGGCAATGGACTTTATGTGGCTGTAGTGCCAATCAAGCTTTTCCAAAATCTTCACAGTCTACCAAGACCTGTGAAGTTAATTTTGTAATGGTCTTAGTAGACCAAAAGTTAATAGTTTAAATAAAACAGAAAGCGGACACCTTCAGCCTGTAGGGTCTCCGCGACTCATTTGAAATGGCTGCCATATGCAGGCAGAAAATAGGCCAATGATACCTGATTGTACAAGTCAATTCTGGCTTTATAAAAATTCCATTACTGCTACCAATGATGTATAATTTTACAAGCTAATTCTGGCTTTGTAAGAATTTAATTACCGTTATAACCTGTGATATGTATCAAAATTACCTGGTTAATACCTAGGTGTTTAGGTGTCTCAGGTTGAATATCAACCTGGCGGAGCCATCAGCTTTTATTGCCAGAAGCATTTCTGAATGTAAGTATGGCATACATTTTTCTGGGATTTTCTAAACCAGTTCCTTCAGCATCACTAACCATACTAATCATGACTGAGGACACCTTTCTTGAACCTAATTTCAGTACATATCTTTGTAGAAGATACAAATAAAAAATACAAAGAACTTGGTTACTTTACCGTTGATATTATAGAATTGTTATCACACCTGAGTGCTGGGGCTCGTTAGCCAGAGGGGATCACGGCCGATTCCTTATACCTAAGTCCCTTCTACCTAAGTAGCCTAACGCTATTTCACAAGCCTGGTTAAAAGCAATACTTGACACAGTAACCAATGTGCCTGTGTATGATAAAGAAACCTGATGATAATATAGTGATCTCACTATAGGCATGCATTGTGCTTTATTAATTACCTACATCTAAATATTGAGGTATTTGTGTCAAATACTGTGAAATGTATGCCACGTGTTGCATGGAATTCTATGCACGAGTCCAGACATGTTATGACAAGTCTGATTGTACTTACGGAATTTCTCGTTTCCCGGTCTCTTGGGCAGTGACGAACCTTTGCTTCTCTCGTCCTCCGAGGACGAAAAAGAGTTCCCGCCACTATTATACATACCAAAGCACCGGTTTTCGAATTTTCTTCCGACAACGTGGTCTTTTGTGCTTCCTATTGGAACTAATTCCGTTCCTAAACCACTAGAAGCACCACTTACTACTAAAATTTAACACTGTGTGTTTTATTTTACTAATAAACTAGTAAAATTACAATTAATCAGATTACTTTTACTAATAATTCGAGAATTTACATTCTGCGCGATGTTAATGCGCACGAATTCATAAACGCTATGCCGATTGACATTTGGAGATGATGGCGCGTCTAAAGCGATGACATTTACTAGGGACGCGCGCTTGCTAGTGAGGTGAAAGATACACGGAAAGTCGGTAAGGTGACCTTATTTATAGAGATTTCATAGGATTCATAGACTGCTTCTTCATCCAACGCTGTGTGTTTTAGAAAGACACATAATATCAAATTCACACTTATCGAGGAAGGCTATAGGCTGTATTATATCATCACGCCTAGACCAACAGGAGCGGAGCGACGTGGGTGAAACCGCGAGAAGCAGCAAGTGAATCATAAATACACAGCTTCCGTCACAAACACGTCATTATTATCGACTTCCATAAAGCAAAGATGCACCAAATTTCATCTATCTCTAAACAAAAACATGACCTGATTGTTTACGCAAACAGACTTAATTGAAACTCACTTAATTCCAATAAACCTGAGCCCAAACAAACTTACTTTCTAACTACGTGCGAAGACTCCTGGAACAAACTTCACTAAGAAATAATGGACCAATTAAAAACGCCTCTATAAGCCTGTTTGGTGTGGTAGCGATAAGCGATTCGCTAAGCGGAAGCAATTTATCATTAAGAGTAGTCGCAACAGACTTCTACTTAATAAATACTTTTATCAAATATTGCTACTTTATGTTGAGAGAATAAACTAAGATGTCAATGAATTGTATTGTAGACTGACACAATAGCTCGAAAACGCAATGAAAAATTTGTCAAAAATATATTTTATGTGCAAATAATTTAAAAATATTCTGTTTTAAACCCTTTCGTATTTTGTAAATCATAATCTTAAAAATTCCGTGAGGATCTTGGTTTATACTAGCGACCCGCCCCGGCTTCGCACGGGTGCAATGCTGATACTAAATACACTACAGAAAAACTGTGAACGTTGTATATAAAAACATAGCGGCCCGCTCCGGCTTCGCACGGGTATAAAATAGATAGCCGGGCGGCCGGCCGGTACCGCCGCAAACGCTACGTCCCGCAATTTTTAAATCTGTAATATCTTCGAAAATATTCACTTAAATCATACGGTGTAAAGGGCCATATAGATCTATATTAAATGAACAATGTATTCAAGGTATTTAATTGGTTAAGGATTAATGCTGTATTGGTTAAAATCACTTCGAAAATTAACCATTATTTGTCGTAAAAAGTAAATGACAAAAAAAAGTTATTGTGGGTTATCCATAAGAGATAGACATATATCGGTCAATTAAGGAAAGCTGGCATGTTCACAGTACTCACACTTATGCAATTTCACTTACAGTATGTTCAAAAATAAATGCGACTCTAGTTTCATTTTAGACTTGAATTGTAAAATGGGTGCGTTGTAGATAAATATATGCAAATATAATTATGAAAGCTCTCATAATTTACCTGTAAAATTATAATTTAAAAGTAAATCAATTGATGAAGTTAATTATTTATTCTAATAATAATCAATTGGATAAAAGTATTAATAATCATTCAATTATCAAATAATAATTAAATTTCAGGTCATAAAAACAATACAAATAACACGTGCGCTCACTCCCAACACACGGATGGTTGTTTTGATAATGATTTAAATAACGGACGTCTTCTGCAGTTGCGGAGCAGTCTTGTCCTGACTTTGGTCGAGTAAAGATATCTAAGAAATATTATATTTGTCTTAAGTACGTAATACCTACCAATACGCGCTAACAAATATGTGTTACATGTTTATTGTATAATTTTCACATTATTGGTTTTAAACTCAAACTCAAACATTTATACAATTAGACTTCTTCTAGAAGCACTTTTGAATCGTCATAACAGTTTAACAGTTTTAACATTTACCACCAATTCAGAAAGCAGTATCTATAGAGAAGAAGAAGAATCTATTTAATCATAATCGTAATCTTCTACTTCACTGAAACTTTCATCGCTCGAAGAACTCGCCGTCGGAATTTCTTAATGTTATTATAAATGAGTCAGTGTAATTATCTACTTTTGGTTCTAATTGAATATATTTTTCCTCATGTTCTCGCGTCTTTCTCCAAACGTCACTAAACATATCCAGACTAATAGCATTTGCTTCCTTTCTAAATAATTCTTCCACAGTTTTCAAGTTAAAGTTCACATTTTGTGATGCTACTTTCCCTTTAATTATGCCCCATAGTAACTCTATTGGGTTGAGTTCTGGATGGTATGGTGGAAGGCGCAATACACTATGTCCATGATCTTTGAGGATTGCATCAAGTAAAAATTGTGTATAGTTTGGCTTATTTTTTTTAATAATGTGATAACTCTGATTATTAATTAGTAATTTGATTTTTGAAAAAAAAAATGCCGATTTTAGTCAAAATTTATATTTTTATAACAAGATCATCCAAATTTCCACCTTGGTGAGAAAAATTAACATTTCTAATGAAAATGAACAAAAAATTAAATGATTTTATTAAATACTGTAAAATAGTCTATAATTCTTCCATTTACTGTATCACAAAATTCTTCATAGATTTTTAGATATTCGTACTACACCAATTACATCACCCTGTATTTATAAACAATTGCAAAATATGACACATACATAGGCCGGGAGATACTGACACAAAATTTCGGGTCATTTGTAACAGAATGGCGGTTCTACAGAGGTCTTATTACGCAATGACTAAAAGAAAAATGATGGTCAGAACGCTGGTACCGGCGGACTAGTCGCGTGGGCGTTAGTCGAACTCGTCGGATAAAAAGCGAAAGTCAAACGATTTGTAACACAAAAATTTTAGAATTTACCGATAGCCCATAAAAAAGATGTAGGCGGTAGTGCGGTTTGGAATCGGAATCGGAATTGGAATTTGGAAGCGGTTTGGAATCGTCCGAAAAGTATGGCATGGCGATTTTAGTAAATGGCTGCACGACGATGGTTACCTGTGCAAAAGTTAGCCCGGTACAAATGGTTGAATTGTTTTTTTTAAATCAACGCATTCACGTCGGTATGGCGGACTGTAAGTCACATCGTAAAAGTATGGCATGACACTACCGCCTACATCTTTTTTAAGGGCTATCGGTAAATTCTAAAATTTTTGTGTTACAAATCGTTGGACTTTCGCTATTTATCCGACGAGTGTGACTAACGCCCACGCGACTAGTCCGCCGGTACCAGCGTTCTGACCATCATATTTCTTTTTGTCATTGCGTACTAAGACCCCTCTAGACCGCCATCCTGTTACAAATGACCCGAAATTTTGTGTCAGTATCTCCCGGCCTAACATGTGCAATGTGTAAATGTGTTGACGTTCCAGCTCTTCTTAATGGGCCTATACCATCACGGACTTTTCTGTAGACCTTTTCAATGTGTATAATACTTAGTACATTATTTTTATAAAACTCGTAGGGTTCAGCCTGCGTTTGCAATGTAAGCGGAAAAAATGTAATTTTTTACGACATCACATTAGAAACCTCAAAAATAACAGTACTTCTCCACTATTTAATGGATGTTATTATACATATAAACCTTCCTCTTGAATCACTCTATCTATTAAAAAAACCGCATCAAAATCCGTTGCGTAGTTTCAAAGATTTAAGCGTACAAAGGGACATAGGGACATAGGGACAGAGAAAGCGACTTTTATACTATGTAGTGATTTAAAGAATTTCTGGAAAAAAGAGTAGAAAATTGTTGACGAATAATCTTATGAGGGTATTGTACCGCTCCCAACTGATAAGATTAACACTTTCCTGATTCATTTATCCTTTCTTACTACTCACTCGTACTTAACTACATGTACAATGTATCAATTACACCTTTTCAAGCTTTTAAAACTTCATAATATGTTTACATCAGTTTTGCATTCAAACTCGATTTACCTAGAAATGCCATTAAACTGTATACATTTTCTGGAAAGTTCTAGAACCTACTTCATAGCATCAGCCTATAGGGATTACAGCAAATTAAAGGTTATTTACTTATTTCAGATACCTGGCTACATTACAAATTGGCCTTGCCTAAATCCACGGTAACTCTGATTTAAGCGCGTCACACCCTGTTACAAATGACCCGAAATTTTGTGTCAGTGTTTCGGGTCATTTGTAACAGGATGGCGGTTCTACAGGGGTCTTAGTACGCAATGACAAAAAGAAAAATGATGGTCAGAACGCTGATAAGATAGGTACTGTAATATTTTATATTAGAGAATCTTAACATAAAATATTATAGTATCTTCACCGTGTGTGACGCGCTTTAATGTTAAATCGATAATTGACAAGTGACTAGTAATAATTAAACTGATTGATTATCTAATAAACCACGTGTCATCTGTGATATGATGATGTTCAGATTAAACTATATTTGTTTTCGCAATGCGGGTTGGCGGATGTCACATCTCTTCGAACTTTTGATTCTTCGACGTGTCGGTTTCTTCACCATGTTTTCCTTCACCGTTCGAGCAGCTGTGATGTTATCACAATGAAAAATCAATTTATTTCCTGCACGCTCTCCTGATCTCGAACCCTAGACTTATCGATTTGAAGTCCGAGATCCTCATCACTGAACTACCACTGCAGTTTAGCCAGCACTACACTTAATGTACGCATTGATGTGGTTAAATAAAATGTTGAAAATAAAGTTTGTGTTATTTCGAACCCTCTATCTTTATGATTTAAAAGCTTATTACTGAACAAAAAAACATACAAACTCTTCAGCTTTATCATATTAGTATAGATTATATTGACCTTCCACCCCGGATTTGGCCATACGCTACACAGAAAACCACACGAGAATGCTTTCGATAGTGATAATTTTATTATTCATAACATTAATAGGGGATTGGGTAATACCAGTTCGTTATCACTTATCAGTTTCCATATGCCTTGGCTTATCTGCGTCATCGTTATCAACACTCATCTGTTCCTATTAAAAGGACACGGGTCATAATTGATTCATAGAAATAGAGCAAAGAGATAGACTCAATAGTTAAGATTCAGGCTTGATGAGAAAGTCGCAAGAAAAACATCGTGGGGAAAAGGTATATTATACATCACTACAAATCTTTAAAACTACGCAACGGATTTTGATGCGGTTTTTTTTAATAGAACGAGTAATTCAAGAGGAAGCTTTTAGTATATAATTTACTAGGTTTTAGACAAAGCGGGCGAAGCCGCGGGCGGTAAGCTAGTAATATTATATAATGTAGACTTGTGTTCCTGTAGGAGTAAAATGTATGTCTGATATTGGTAATAATGAAAAGAGATTGAAACAATATCTGTCGCCTTATGAAGCTTTCAATGAAGATGAGCCGAAATTTTAACGACAAATTGAAATTTATTATTTACTCAAACATAGTACATACTTCAGTATTTATGATATCAGTAGGGATTTACTTGTTTGATTTGTAGAAAAAATAAAATAGACGCCCTGGGGAAATCATAAAACTTCGCAATCCATTCAAATCAGACAAAAAATGGCAATTTTTAACCTCCGTCCGAGTGGCAATATAATTTGCTTACAATTTCTTAGAAGTGAAATTGTTTCGTATTCAATTTAATTAGTTCGTTCGTTTCAGCCGTGGGACGTCCACTGTTGGACAAAGGCCTCCCTCAAGGATTTCCAGTACGACCGGTCACCGGCGGCCTGCATCCAGCGGCTCCCTGCCACTCGGACCAGGTCGTCTGTCCATCTTGTAGGAGGTCGTCCCACGCTTCGTCGTCCAGTTCGTGGCCTCCATTCCAGAACCTTTTTGCCCCAACGGCCATCGGTTCTACGGGCTATGTGCCCCGCCCATTGCCACTTCAACGTGCTAAATTAATTAGTGTTAATTTAATTAGTGCTGAAACTTAATACAATTTATATTGTGTGATGTGAGAATTAATTTGATTCTAATTTCGACGATATAATGAAAAGCAGAAATTAATTATTCTAGGAACTATTTAATTGACCAGTGAAAATTGTGTTGTTTTTCTCTGTTTTCTTTCATGTTCGTATAATTGAAATACAATCTATACTAATATTATAAATGCGAAAGTAACTCTGTCTGTCTGTCTGTTACTCAATCACCCCTAAACTACTGAACCAATTTTCATGAAATTTAGTATGGAGATATTTTGAAACCCGAGAAAGGACATAGGCTACTTTTTATCCCGGGAAAATTACGCAATCCCGGAAATCCCACGGGAACGGGAACTATGCGGGTTTTTCTTTGACTACGCGGGCGAAGCCGCGGGCGGAAACCTAGTAGCTTATAAAATGAAATTTATAAAATTTTCAATGTATAGACTTTACGTAATTTTTGTGTTAATTGAAATAGAAGATTTCTGAGATTTAAAAGATAACCTTACCTAATTGCTTTCTAGTCGTAACGTAATGTTAAACGTTAGTAAAATCTGTAAATGTAACCATCTAGTTTTTTACCGATTCATCTCGATAGAAGCCAAATCCCAAATCAATGGTAGTTTTAAAAAATTGGTAAAGTGCGAGTCATACTTGCGACGCTAGTAACTTATGGCTTCGTAGAAATAAGCTAAAAAGTGTTTTGCAAAAAAAAAGAAATGTTCACCCATCCAAATAATGATCAAGAACAGACAGACACGATAGATGGAGAGCGAAGTCTCATTAATTTAACAGTCCCGTTTAACCCTTTCTTTAAAGAACCCTAAAAAATACTTGTCTGTTGTCGAAAGGCGAGAAAGTTCTACCAATACTAGGTTTTCCCCGCTTGCAACTTCAGCTCATTTTCCTTGTACCTACATTCCTTTCCGCTAAGTCACGGGTAAAACTATAATTATTTATTATAATTATTTCATAATCATATTTCCAACTAATCTTGTATGTAATAATTACTTAATTAATTGCATCCTATTTGTAATAACGTAAACATGATCTTGGTCTTAAATAACATTGTCGTAAAATCGATTTACAATTTGTTTAATTATCCTGTTTATTCTAAAACTAGAACTTAAATTATAATATGTATCCATAGGTAATAATTATGTCGTCTTCATGATGAAAAACTGTATATTTCACATATTATGTACTAGCTTTCCACCCGCGGTTCAGTGGTTTAGGCGTGAAGATGAGACAGATAGTCAGAGCTACTTTTTCATTTATATATACTTTAGAGATTTTCTCATTGAATTATTATAGAACATTAGGAGGTCCAATTCGTCAAATATGATGAAATTAAACAAACCAAGCGATGTATGTAGTTTTATGCATCAGCTAGCATTTTTAGACACACGTGTACACCTAAAAATGTTTTACATTAATTGATTAAATATCGAGCGCAACAAAACAATTAATTCGTTATTTACTTTAAATTTAACCGGATATGTTTATCTAGTCCATGACCTAAGTACGTAAGTAAACAATTTTTTATGCGAGATAGCGAGATTTGAAAATCGTTTAGGCTGTTTACACACGTGCGTTTAATAAACGTCGTTATCATAAAATGTAATGAAGTACAGTCAGCAATTTAAAACAATACGTTTTTATCGTTAATATTCGTTAAATATTTTACGTGAGTAAAAATCTAAATTAATTAATGTTGTTTTGTTTTTCACAATATCGTTTATTATCGTACAGTTCGACGTTACAATAAAAAAGCAATACACATAATTCATCATCATATATTGCAGTTAATTATAAAACAAAGATAATAAAATTTAATAATCAAGGTTACAATATAGCAATTTATTTAAATTAATATTTAACAATGTCTTTGAACCCACAAATACGCCGCTATATAGCTCTTCTAAATTAACTTATTCAGACTATATTATCTGCTTGACGTCATGAGGTCAGGTCAACTAGGTAAACAATCATAACCATTGAACAATTCAAGGCAGTCTACACAGTCCGCTGTAGTAATATGAACGTACACTTACGAACATTACTCTTTATTTCTACTATATATCTGACAAATGGCCAAAACTGGGATATAACAAACGACATAAAGGATATTTTTGAAGACAAAACTGAAGACATGAAAGCGTTTTTCGAAGTACAGAGGACCAGAGTGGAGAAGGCCCTGAATACAGGATATGTTGAAGCCGTTAAAATGAAAGATTCCGTAAGCAGTTACGTAGATGCCCAGCAACGGAAGATCAGTGCTGATATTAATAGTTACGTGGAAAGTGTTAAGGAAAGTAGTAGGAAAGTTGCAGATACATGGTCGTATTTGCCAATAGAAGAACCTGGTGCTCGGATGGAACAGCCAGACTTGGTGCTATCAGTGCCAGGAGTTATAATTCGGAATGGATATCCTTGTGAAACACATACAGTTGTGTCTGAAGGTTACATTTTAAATCTCCATAGAATTCCTCATTCTAAGAGTAATAAAGACGTTCCAAAGAAGACAGTGCTCTTGCAACATGGTCTGTTCGCTAGTTCTGCTGATTGGATCTTGAATGGCCCAGAAAAAGGCCTGGCATACGTGCTAGCCGATGCAGGTTATGATGTCTGGATGTCTAATATACGAGGAAATAAATACTCCAAGGAACACGCGTGGTTCAAAACAAATACGAAATCGTATTGGAATTTTTCCTGGCATGACATAGCGCTTCACGACCTTCCTGCAGTTATAGACTATATTGTTTCAATTAAAATAGGTGATCCTAATTTAACATACATCGGACATTCTATGGGCACAACTATTTTATTTGCAATGTTGACTTTAAGACCAGAATACAACACTATCTTGAAAGCTGGATTTGCTTTAGCACCAGTTGTCTTTATGTCTGATATAAAATCACCTTTGAAATCTTTAGCGCCAGTAGCTTCCAACATAGCATATATGGAAATGTTATATGGCTCTCACGAGTTTATGCCAAAGAATTCTGCCCTAGGAAGAATATCTAGTTCCTGCGATGAGGACAATATGGACTCAATGGTGTGTAAGAATGTTATTTTCTACATCTGTGGCTATAATGATAAGCAGTTTAATAAAACACTACTTCCCGTATTCATGAGGAATCTAGGAACTGGTACGTCGTGGAAAACAGCAGTACACTTCGCACAAGAAGTGAAATCAGGTGGTAACTTCCAGCAATTCGACTATGAATCGAATAACCCGCGAGTTTATGGTTCACCGACTCCACCAGAGTACGATTTGAACAAAGTCACCGTCCCCATTACACTATTTTGGTCAGAAAACGATCTACTATCCAGTGAAAAAGACGTTCAAATGCTATACGATAGATTGCCAGCAACTACGAGGATGTACAAAATAGCGGATCCTGAATTCAACCATTTAGACTACCTCTGGGCGAAGGACGCCCCCACGTTATTGAATGAAAAGCTTTTAGATTATTTAGACGATACGTACAAGATAGGAATAGGAGGATTTTCTATCAGCTTCAATATTGGTAAATGAGTTTCGAAAAATAAGATAATTCCTCGTCGAGGGTGACGCGAAAATGTTTCTCGTAACGAAGTAATCGAAGAATATTGGGAACGTGACATTTTCTAACAGCTTTGAGTGTCATTTTGTATTGTTTACTATGTACTGTGATAATATGTTATATAATAAATTTATTGTAATAAATGCGTTATCTGCAAGCTCATTTCATAATCTATTCTAAATGCGAGTATTTCGAGAATGTATCAGAATGTTATAATTAGCTCGTTATTTTGCGCAGTTCTGTTTAGTTATCAAATCAATCACATACAAATTATGTCACACGCAAATAGGTACAGTTCTCCAAAATTAATAATGCGCATGCAGATCTTCGCTAATTATCGTATTTCCAGACACACCCGAATCACCCCGAATCATTGAATCGTAAGTGCCCTAAACAATGCACTTGCATCTTGCACCTTGTTCGAAACAAATAGGAGTCAATTCAGAGTCATACACAATCGAAAACAATTCGGGCTATAGGTGACGGTAGCCTGTCAGTCAAAAAATTAAAAAATCCGTCAGTCGTCTTTATATATTGGTGGTGACCGCACGTATTCTCTCTGTGTGGAATTATATAGAGCTGCTGCTACGTACCCTTCTTGGCTTTGTTTTCAAATGTGAATTTAAATTTTATTATCTTATTCAAATTGTAATTATTTATTTTGTAAAATAGGTAATATACTAACATTTTTCATGTATTTTTTAATATAAAAAATTAAAAATACCTAAGTTACATATATATTAAGTACTAGAAAAAACATTTCAAAATTATGATTTAGGCTTATACAACTTTAATAGAAAGATACGCATGCATAAATTAGCAAATAGGCATAGAAATAAATAATTTTTTATAGTACCTATATTAGTAGATACATAATGAATTATACAACAAATAAATAAAAATATGCCTAACTCTGCGCATACTATTTTCTTTCAGACAAATTATTCTTCCAGAAAGGATAAATTTAAACCTGGAAAGCCGCTTAAGTCACAAGCACGGCAAATGGTATTTAATGTGTACCTTTATTTCATAAACGAAGCCAATGTTTTTAAAAGAGACCGTGATGGTTATTTTAAAAAAGTTCAAGATCGTGTCACAAAAGCTACAGGAATTTTACGACGAACTTTGTGTAATATCTTAAACGAACAAAAAAAACCAATTGATGAAATTTTCCAAGTAAATCAATCCAACAAAGATATTATATTCGCAAGCGTGTGGTTATCTTCGCTATTTACTCACATGGAATTATCTAAACAAATTTCGTTACTTATAAATCAATATTTCTCTCTTTTAGCACAAAGCATATAATTCTACTTAATAATGCATAAAGAAAATGCATTTAACCACTCTATATACATATCGTCTTCGGACACTCGCGGAATATGACAATTGCCGAACAGTGACGAAGATTTCTATGCGCATTATAACTTTGGGAGTACTGTACTGGTATTTATATTTAAATGTTATTGTTAAAATATTTGCTTTGAAATGTAAATAAATGACACATGTAATTTATTAGTCTTTATTTTAAATTCTGAAACAATACATGTTTTGTAATATTTTTATTTTATTTATTTTGTTTAGTTCATATCATGTAATATTTTCCATTCGAAAATAGTTGGACTAAGATCTAAGTTGAATATTAAGTAATATTCAAAATAAACAATTATTATTATTATTTGCGTATTTATATCTCAGCATAAATGCTGGTAGCAGCCACATTTACGGGCGGAAACCAAGTAAATGCAGCATTTGTTATTTATTTTTTTTTTTTTTTATTTTTTTTTTATTGGTCTACAAAACTGGTTACAAATGTTTGTGATTTATTCTATTAATTATGTACTATCATGCAGTTGATTTATAACTACCTTATCTATGTATAACAATAATTATAATAACTATTTATTTGATGAAATTTAATAATTTATTCCTAATTGAGACCAGAGAACCACTAAATATGTCTATTTCTGATCGGATACTATTTGCATAGGTACACATTCGAAACAAAGGTGCATGTTGACCAAGATTAGTTTTACTTGAAGCTGGCAGAAAACATAATCTGTTATGTAAACGAGTAGTGATACGCGGAACTGAAAGACAAATGCGCTCCAAGACATCAGGACAATCTGCTTCCCCATGTAGAACCTTATAAAGAAATAAGATATCTGCTACTTTCCTGCGTGTATGTAGACCACTCAAGTTAAAGTACGATAGACGCTGGTCATAGGAAGTTAAAACCCTACATTTATGTTCTGAGTAACTAAGATAATACAAAAAACGTTTCTGGACTCTTTCAATTCTATCGGAATGGACTTGGTAACTAGGACTCCAGACAGCTGAACAATACTCTAGTATTCCACGAACGAGGGTGCTATAAATTAAAATAGTAAGTTGAGGTTGTTTCAGGAATCTCATTTGTCTCGTGACGAAGCCGGATAATTGTGAAGCTTTTTTAACAATATGATCGTAATGGTTTCTAAAACTTAAAGAACTATCCATGATCACGCCTAGGTCACGGATAAAGCAAGCATTTTTGTATATTATTTAAGTCTGATTGAAGTATATTAACATCTGTTTTATCCTTAATCGTTCTATAAACTTTTAAATCATCAGCGTACATTCTATAGTTTGATTGTATTACACGGGGGAGGTCGTTGATAAATATTAAAATGAGAGGACCGAGATGGGAGCCCTGCGGTATTCCCGATGGAATAGTATAGGGGGTAGATTTAAAACCTCGGATTGAGACAAGCTGGGAGCGGTTGCGTAAATATGACTCGCACCATCTTAATAAGGATCCGTGTATCCCCATATTTGAGAGCTTATGTAATAGAAGATCATGATTTACTAAGTCGAACGCCTTTCTGAAATCGGTGTACACGGCATGTACCTCGAGATTCTTATCAAGTGCTTCAGCTATATCAGATACATAACCTACTAGATTTGTGTTTGTTGATTTACGGGGCAGAAACCCGTGCTGGTTTTGATCAATTTTACATTTAATGTGGGCCAAAAGTTTAGTATTTACTATGTCTTCTAGAACTTTTCCAGGTGTACTTAGAATTGAGATAGGTCGGTACTGGGTAATCTCGTTTAATGAGCCTGCTTTGTGAATCGGAGTTAAGTGTGCGAGTTTCCAAGTAGATGGGAAGACGCTGAATTTTAATGATTCGTTAAAGATTAGAGTAAGTGGTACATATAGGCTTTTGGCACAATTTTTATAGAATATTGGTGGTATTGCATCGGGTCCTGGGCCTTTATTGGCATCTAAAAGTTTTAAGCGATTTAACACTTCTTTTTCAGATATCACCAACGTGCTAAAAGGGGCGACACCACTGTCTGTATCTGCATCATGCATATTTTTGGTTAGTGTCGTTGAATTCGATGAATAAAAATATACTGATTGGAAAAAATCAGAGAAAGCATTACATATTTCTTGACCACCTTTAACAACCGTATTATTAAAAACCATTTCATGTGGTAAATTTGTGCAGTTGCTCATTTTATCTTTAAAGAATTTCCAAAAATGCTTAGGACGATGACGTAAATGATCAGCCGCGTGATTTTTAAACTCTGAGTAGCAGTGGTCTAGCATGTCCTTACATCGCCTTCGAAGTAAATCAAACTGGAGCTTGTCTCTGAGATTCCCATATTTTAGGTATTTTGAATGAAACTTAGCTTTTTCTTTAAGAGATTTTATTAAGGGGCGACTAAACCATGTGGGATATTTTTCATTGCGTAGTTTGCGTACTGGAGTATTACTTTTAATAATATTTAATACAGTGTCATAGAAAGTTGTGACCATTTCGTCAACGTTGGAGGCGTTTATCCATTGGGAAGTCCAGTCAACTTGTTCCAGTTCGAAATTTATTACTTCGTAATTGCACTTATAAAAATCATATAAAACAATGTCGCTATTTGGTTTCAAATGACGTTGAGATGGATTTTCTATATTAATTTTAAGAGCGGGATGATGCGCATCGATCGAAACTAAAGGAAAATCAGCATTATAGACGTTGACATGCGACGGCTCGCTGGCTAAAACTAAATCGAGAATACGATCATTTGAATTCGCGACAGCATTGCATTGTTGTAAATTGTTGAATGCAAGGGAATCGAGGAAATATGTACTAAGTGAACTACAACGGGAAGACGTTTTTAGGTAATTTAAATCACGATCGCGTTGCCATACTAATTCCCATAGATTAAAATCACCTATCACAAAAGTGGAAGAGCGCTGAGAGTTCACGTCATTATGTATGATTTGAGTAGTATTATTTAAAAATGTTTCGAGGTACGACGAGTTAACAGGTGAAGGTATGTAAACAGCGCATATGTGTATTAAAAAACTATTATTAATTTTTAATGAGAGCCAAAGGTCTTCGCATGCTGATTCCCAGTTGGAATTTCTTATAACACGAAAACGGTTATTCACTGCAACTAAGACACCACCTCCATCTCGTTTATTCTCACTAGAAGAAGTTGACGATCTATCTCGTCTGAAAACATTATAACGATGGTCAAAAAGTTCATGGTCAAATACACTATTGTTAAGCCACGTTTCGGTTAAAATTATTACATCGTAGTTATTTAACAATACAGACTTGTAAAATTCTTCTGTTTTGGTTCTGAGGCCTCGTACATTTTGGTAATAACATTTTAGAGTGAATTTTAAAATAAATACAGTAAAGAGAAAATATGTTGTTGCTAAAGTTTACAAGGTTTTTAGAAAATCTAAATTTTTTACCCACTTTGCTTCTGATTTAATATCCTTACGAATAAAAATGCGGGCATTCCTTATCCAAATGAAGTCGTATTTCTTTTCTTTAGCAGCAAGTCTAGTGGCAGCGTGAAGTTGTTTATTGGCAGGGCTGAGATGCTCCGAGATGAATATTGGCGACTTAGCACCAGCAAGGCCAATATGAGATGTGTTTAATTTCTCTCCGTTTAGGTTAAAGGTTAAAGGTTTTTACAGCGGCTAGGAAATCATCTCGGGTACGTTGGTTGTTCATTTTCAGTATAATATTGCGTGGGCGTTTTGATTCTGAATCCAACTTAGCTACTCTGTGGAAACCCGCGATGTAAGTGTCTTTTAGATCATACTTTACTGTGCTTGCTATTTTGTTTATAATGTTAAGAAGATTTTCATTTCGTTGTTCAGGGACACACTGAATTTCCAAATTGTTGTCTCTAGTGGATTGTTCTAGCTGAGCCATTTTTGTATTTAATAAATTTAATTCAGACCTGAGAAATGAGTTCTCGTCAAGAATTTTCGAAAGAGAACTTTCAGTATGTTCATTTATTTTTATTTGGTCGTCGTGTGCGTCTGATAAAAATTTTATAGACTTTACAGCTTCATCCAATTCTTCTCGTATTAAAGAAAATTGAGAGCCAAGATCCTTTAAGTCTTGTTGGACTTTAATAAGCGTGGAGTTATATTTATTTAGACATTTTTCTTGATTTTCGAATCTTGAATTCATTTCATCACGGAGCTTGCGAATTTCCAATATCACCGTGTCATTGTCTGAGGTCGTCGGCACGGAGCTTACTGGCATTGCCATCAAATCTCTAGGAACCTTGTCGTGAACGGGAACGTGAACGTGGTTATTATATGTGTCTGTCTGTCAAGTATTGTCATTTTCTTCTATTTGGAGGAATCTTCTTACTATTCTGCATGTGTTAAGTATTACTGCTTTTTGTAGTTGAATAAATACGGTTTCTTCTAGATGAATTTGTTTTAGACTTTGTTTTAAATGTTTGGGAATATCACCAGTAGTGGAAAGAACTATTGGTACAATGTATACTTTGTCTTGTGTCCAAATTCGTACAACTTCTTCTTTTAGATCATTATATTTATTAATTTTTTCAGATATTGTTTTTTGTATATTATGCGTATTTGGAACTGCTATATCGATGAGGTAAGTGGTTTTATTTCTTTTGTCTTGTAAAGTTATATCCGGTCTGTTAAAATGAATTGTCCTATCTGTAAGTATGGCGCGGTCGTAATATAGTTTATAATGATCGTTTTCTAGGACAGTTTCTGGTGTGTATTTGTAGTATGGAGTGTTTGTGTTGTGTATGAGTTTGTATTTGATTGCAAGTTTTTGATGAATGATATTGCTTACCTGATTATGTCTGTGAGTGTAGTCTGTTTGTGTTAGTGTTGTGCATGCTCCCGTAATGTGCTGTATGGTTTCTGATTGAGTGTTGCATTTGCGGCATTTATCATTTGCTATTGTAGGGTCTTTGATGATATATTTTCGGTAATTTCTTGTGTTGATTATCTGGTCCTGAATTGCTATCATGAATCCTTCGGTTTCCGGGAAAAGATTACCTATTTTAAGCCATTTATTTGATGCTATTGTATCTATGTGTGGTTGTGCCAGGTCATGAGGGTGTCGCCCATGTAAGACTTTTTTTCGCCAATCTTCGATTTTTCGTTTAGTAGGATCTGCATCTATATTTGGTATATCTGTGTTTTCAATTAAGTTAAGTGGTGTGTATTTCTGATCGTGTTGGAGAATGGTCTGGTGTATGCTACTGGTGCGGGATTTAGATTGGAAAAATATTTTTAGTTTGGATATTTGTTTCTTCCAGAGATGTCGGATATCTATTAAGCCCCTACCTCCATGTTCTCTTTTGATAGTAAGCCTTTCTATTGCAGATTTAGGATGTAAGTTGTTATATTTTGTAAGTATCGTTCGCGTATTACGTTCTATTGTTTCTATATTAGTTTTACTCCACTTTATTATTCCAAATGAATATGTCAATATCGGTATTGCGTACGTGTTAATGGATTTTATTAAAGCCTTGCCTGAAAGTTGTGTTTTACAAAGTAAACTTAATCTCTTTTTATATTCTGTAATTAAAGTCTTTTTAATAGTTGAGTGGTCTAATCCTTTTAATTGCTTATATCCTAAATATTTATAGAGGTCAGTGGGTTCAATTGCTGCTATTGTTTCTCCGTTTTCAATTTCATAGTCTCCAGGGCGGACTTTACCTTTTATTATATGTAATTTCTTACACTTATCTAAACCGAATACCATTTTAATATCTTTACTAAATCGAGCCGTAATATCTACAAGCTTTTTCATATCTCTGTCGGATTTTGCATAAAGTTTAATGTCGTCCATGTATATAAGATGCGATATAACAGTTTCTTCTACGTTTCGTTTGAAGTAATAACCAGCTTTAGAATTTTGTAGTAGATGTGATAACGGATTTAAAGCTAGGCAGAACCACATGGGACTCAAGGAATCACCTTGGTATATACCTTTTCTAATAAATATTTCTCTAGTGGAAATATTTATGTGATGTGTGCTGAGATGAAGTGTGGTCTTCCATTGTGTCATTATGTTCTGTAAGAAATCTACCAGTTTTGAATTTACTTTATATATTTTTAGTATTTGTATTAACCATGTGTGCGGAATACTGTCAAAAGCTTTTTTATAATCGATATATGTATCGGTCAATTAAGGAAAGCTGGCATGTTCACAGTACTCACACTTATGCAATTTCACTTACAGTATGTTCAAAAATAAATGCGACTCTAGTTTCATTTTAGACTTGAATTGTAAAATGGGTGCGTTGTAGATAAATATATGCAAATATAATTATGAAAGCTCTCATAATTTACCTGTAAAATTATAATTTAAAAGTAAATCAATTGATGAAGTTAATTATTTATTCTAATAATAATCAATTGGATAAAAGTATTAATAATCATTCAATTATCAAATAATAATTAAATTTCAGGTCATAAAAACAATACAAATAACACGTGCGCTCACTCCCAACACACGGATGGTTGTTTTGATAATGATTTAAATAACGGACGTCTTCTGCAGTTGCGGAGCAGTCTTGTCCTGACTTTGGTCGAGTAAAGATATCTAAGAAATATTATATTTGTCTTAAGTACGTAATACCTACCAATACGCGCTAACAAATATGTGTTACATGTTTATTGTATAATTTTCACATTATTGGTTTTAAACTCAAACTCAAACATTTATACAATTAGACTTCTTCTAGAAGCACTTTTGAATCGTCATAACAGTTTAACAGTTTTAACATTTACCACCAATTCAGAAAGCAGTATCTATAGAGAAGAAGAAGAATCTATTTAATCATAATCGTAATCTTCTACTTCACTGAAACTTTCATCGCTCGAAGAACTCGCCGTCGGAATTTCTTAATGTTATTATAAATGAGTCAGTGTAATTATCTACTTTTGGTTCTAATTGAATATATTTTTCCTCATGTTCTCGCGTCTTTCTCCAAACGTCACTAAACATATCCAGACTAATAGCATTTGCTTCCTTTCTAAATAATTCTTCCACAGTTTTCAAGTTAAAGTTCACATTTTGTGATGCTACTTTCCCTTTAATTATGCCCCATAGTAACTCTATTGGGTTGAGTTCTGGATGGTATGGTGGAAGGCGCAATACACTATGTCCATGATCTTTGAGGATTGCATCAAGTAAAAATTGTGTATAGTTTGGCTTATTTTTTTTAATAATGTGATAACTCTGATTATTAATTAGTAATTTGATTTTTGAAAAAAAAAATGCCGATTTTAGTCAAAATTTATATTTTTATAACAAGATCATCCAAATTTCCACCTTGGTGAGAAAAATTAACATTTCTAATGAAAATGAACAAAAAATTAAATGATTTTATTAAATACTGTAAAATAGTCTATAATTCTTCCATTTACTGTATCACAAAATTCTTCATAGATTTTTAGATATTCGTACTACACCAATTACATCACCCTGTATTTATAAACAATTGCAAAATATGACACATACATAGGCCGGGAGATACTGACACAAAATTTCGGGTCATTTGTAACAGAATGGCGGTTCTACAGAGGTCTTATTACGCAATGACTAAAAGAAAAATGATGGTCAGAACGCTGGTACCGGCGGACTAGTCGCGTGGGCGTTAGTCGAACTCGTCGGATAAAAAGCGAAAGTCAAACGATTTGTAACACAAAAATTTTAGAATTTACCGATAGCCCATAAAAAAGATGTAGGCGGTAGTGCGGTTTGGAATCGGAATCGGAATTGGAATTTGGAAGCGGTTTGGAATCGTCCGAAAAGTATGGCATGGCGATTTTAGTAAATGGCTGCACGACGATGGTTACCTGTGCAAAAGTCAGCCCGGTACAAATGGTTGAATTGTTTTTTTTAAATCAACGCATTCACGTCGGTATGGCGGACTGTAAGTCACATCGTAAAAGTATGGCATGACACTACCGCCTACATCTTTTTTAAGGGCTATCGGTAAATTCTAAAATTTTTGTGTTACAAATCGTTGGACTTTCGCTATTTATCCGACGAGTGTGACTAACGCCCACGCGACTAGTCCGCCGGTACCAGCGTTCTGACCATCATATTTCTTTTTGTCATTGCGTACTAAGACCCCTCTAGACCGCCATCCTGTTACAAATGACCCGAAATTTTGTGTCAGTATCTCCCGGCCTAACATGTGCAATGTGTAAATGTGTTGACGTTCCAGCTCTTCTTAATGGGCCTATACAGTGTAAGTTTCTATTTTTTGTGGTTGCATGTTTATGAATTGTAGAATCTATAATAAGCTGTTCCTTACATCCCATGTGACCCCGCCTACAGCCCTTCTGCTCTTCTGCTATAATGTTGTAGCGTTCGATATGCGACTTAATTTTTACTGTAATAGCTGATGTCAATATTTTATAAATTGTTGGCAAGCAGGTGATAGGTCTGTACTGAGAAGGTAACGGGGAATATTCTGTTTTCGGGAGCATATATGTTATTCCAGTTGCAATAAATTCGGGTATATTCTGATGTCCTTTTATAATATCACTTAAATTTTTAGCTAATGATTTGTGCAAGACGATAAGTTTTTTATACCAGTAATTATGAATTTTATCTACACCAGGTGACTTCCAATTGTGTAATCTAGCTGTTATGTTTCTAATTTCGGATTCAGTAATTTCGTCAAACTTTTAAACCCGGAATTTTCGGGATCCCGTCTAATTTAAAAAAAAATGTTGAATTCAGATGACTGAAAAAGCTAATAACTGCTTGTTTGTGATAGGAGGCCATCCATAAATTACGTCACGCGAATTTTAGAACTTTTCAACCCCTCCCCCCCTCCTTGTTGTCACATTTTTAGTACCCAGTCCCCCCTAATGTGAGGTCACACATTTTTCAAACTTATGCATGTATCTAAAAATAATCAAAAGAAAACAGTTATTTTCATTTAAAGTGAAACTTTTATTACATCGTCTCAAACTTTTTGGTCTGTGTAGCGCATGTCGCGTGTATCGCGGCTGCCGAGTAGGTATACCTACTCGGCAGCCGACCGACACGCGACATGCGCTACACAAAGCAGTGTTCGGAACCGTTCGAACAGTTTCACTTTTACCGTGGTTTCATAAAACCACACAACATTTTTTTTACTTATTTTTACTTATTAAATAATCTTAAATATCGAAAATTTAAAAAATCGTAAATTTTAGTGTCCCACTTGCATTACAAGTTACAACATGAAAATGAATGAAAAAAAAAATGAATGAAAAATTATTTATTTCAGCAAAAACACAGTATGTAACAAAACAAAATTTAACAATATCATATTTTGCTGTCACTTATTATACAATATAATTATTAACTGTAGCTCCCACACTAAGAGAACTTGTGTCGTGGGAGCTGGTACGATTATAAAAAATGGATTTGCTCGTGGTACCGTAATTGTTGATTAAAAAGATTTAAAATAACAAATTTAAATATAAGATATGAATAGAGTACAACTAATGAACTAAATTTAAAATAAATAAGTAAATAAATAGATACCTAACTATATCAATAAATAAAATAAGTTAAATAAATAAATAAATTAAAGTTAAAATAAATAAAATTATATGATACATACAATATAATGTAAATAAACAATAATTTATATTAATTTAATGTATTGAGACAAGAAGCTTTTCTGTTTGTGTGTAATTTAATGATTTTAAATAGCATGTAATAACTTTTTTAGCTTTAAAAATAGAAAAACTCTTAATGTTACATTTTAAATTTATTTTATTATATATAAAGATGCCAATGCCAATGGGTTCATGCGCTTAGCGAATGTTGTGTGTGTAGTTATGTTTGGAATTTTGAAGACACGCTTTTTTACAAGATCTTTGTAATCAACTAAATTTAAGATAGATTTATGGGTGGAAAGAGAGCTATAGAGGATGAAAAGCTGCCGCACCGTTAGAACGTCACTGTCTTTATAAAGTTCAGAGGTTGGGTATCTGAAGGGCTTGCATAACATTGTTTTTAGGACCGCTCGTTGAGCTCTTTCAAGGCCGATAAGTGATGTTTTCGCAGCCCCGCCCCAAGAGTTAATACAATAAGTGATAATGGATTGGCAAAGAGCATAATAAACATTCCTAAGCAGATCAGTTTTAGCAGAATTCCGAAGTTTTTTTATTATACCAGAAATTTTACGGACACGATCAGAGAGCAGAAGTATGTGACTCTTAAAGTTCAAATTTTCATCCAACATGATACCCAGGTATTTTACCTTTTGAGCTCTTTTAATTGAAAGATTAGCCGTCCCTGTTTGCGGAAACTCTATCATGTCGCATATAGAGGGTGCCGTAACTGAAGTTTTATGAAAACAAATATAATTGGTTTTATCTACATTTAGTGTTAGTAGATTGCGTTCGAGCCATGCGTTTATTTGAGTCATACCTTTTTGAGCGGTAGACACAGCCTCATCCCAATTTTCACCGTAAAATATGACAGCTGTATCGTCTGCGTAGCAGAGAATATCCGCGTTAGATAGAGAGATTTTGTGAATGTCGTCCATATAAAGTATAAAAAGGGTGGGGCCTAAGATGCTACCTTGTGGGACTCCAAAATTGACCTCTCTCGTTGAGCTTCTTTGGTCTCCAATTTTAACACACTGAAGCCTTCCCTTCAGATAGCTCTCAAACCACAGAAGTGCGTGGCCTTTGATACCGCATCCATCAAGCTTTCTAAGCAGTAATGGAATAGAAACGGTATCAAATGCCTTTGCAAGGTCGAGAAATACACAAAGACAGCTTCTTCTGCAATCTAAATGCGAAGCAACAATTGACGTGAGGAGGGAGACTGCATCGGCTGTACTTTTATTCCGTCTAAAACCAAATTGATGGCTTGAGATTAGGTTATTACTCTCTAAGTATTTAACCAAACGAGAATTTACTATTTTTTCGAGAATTTTTGAGAAGACACCCAATAAAGAAATAGGCCTGTAATTATTCGGGTTGTCACGTTCCCCCGCTTTGTGAATTGGGGATACTGAGGCAATTTTCCAACTATCAGGAAAAATTCCCTGTGATAAACTAAGATTATATATTGAGGTTAGGGGGCCGAGGATCTCTTGACGGATCTGCTTAACCAGTAAATTGTTCAGGCCGTCAATACCCGGAGCTTTGTTGTTCTCCAGTTGCATTATCAAAGATTCCACTTCATGTATGTTAGTTGGTGTCATAAAGAATGAGTTAACGGGAGAATTATTAAAACAAATTGTAGAAGCTAAATCTTCTTGGGTGACTTTAATCTTCTCTAATATCTGTGTTGCGTAAGATTCTCCAATAGAAGTAAAATGTTTGTTGCATGCTTCAAGGGACTGAGAAGGATTTAAACAGTGGATGTTCAAAAGCTCTAACGGTTCTCTTTTAGAAATAGATAAATTACAAATATTCTTTACAGCTTCCCAGGTTTTTTTTGGATTGCCCGCACTATCACTCAGAAGGGAAACTTCGTATTCACGCTTAAGTTTCTTCAGTAAATTATTTGTAAAGTTACGGTAACGATTGTAAATGTGCAGTAGCATTGTATCAAGAGGATTTCTTCTAACACGTGTATGGAGTCGATCTCTGTGTCGTATACAACGGAGTAAGCCGGGACTTATCCAAGGTTTTAAGATAGTGTTTGACCTGCGGCAGGGATATTTGCGAGTGTGTTTGTTTACTATTGATAGAATCGAATCGGTGAAAGTTTGGACTATTAGGTGTAAGTTGTTTTTATCGAGGATACTTTGCCAGTTTACAAGATTTAGGTCAGTCTTTATAAGCTCAATATCTCTTTTGAAAAAGTAACGTTTTGCGTTGCGAACCTTTATTTTACCAAGTCTCATCCCAACCATAACCATATCGTGGTCTGATATGTCAGATTCGCAAACTACGCCAATTACTGCTTTATTGGATTTTACAAAGATGTGGTCAAGGCACGAACCTTGTCTAGTCGGAAGTGTTATTGCAGGCGCCAGATCAAATTCTGAGACTAGGCATAGGTATTCCTGCCACCAGGGACTATCACTCTAGGAATGACTCTAGGAATTAAATGTTGTTGCGTAAGAGATAATCTTATAGCGAGAGTGCGAAATTATTAATAAATATCTACATAGGTAGATTAAAAATTTTCTGTTCAAAGTTTTTTGCTCACGTACAAATTTCGTTTCGTTTTATTATGTCACGTCACAAAGCTTTTGATCCCCCCCTGCCCCTTGTCACATTATGTCACATAAAGATGATAGCCTCCCCCCCTATTAACGTGTGACGTAATTTATGGATGACCCCTAGTGAGGTTAACTAAAATAACATGTTACTCGAAAGAAAATAAAAACCTTTATTATTTAATCTTACCAACTAAATAATAATCAGGTTGTAAGGAAATTAACGTAGGTAAATTAGGTAATCAAAACAATAAGCTTATTTCAAGGGAATTAGGAAAAATTGAAAAGCTTGCGCCCCGAGTCGTTGTGTGTTGCGTCGCTGACCACTGCCGCCCAATCCCGTCAATCTCGAACGGGATCTCGTCATATGATGCGTCGGGATTGATCCCGAAAAATTACACGAGATCTCGCGAGATCGGGATCCCGCGGGATCGGGATTGCATTCCCTAATTGAACTCCACTTTTCTGTTTCTTCAGTTATCCAATCAGCTTTGTCATTATGTTCCACTTGCTGCTCCCAAATACCCGCCCAAAAATCTTCTAACTGTTGTACTGTGGGTATATTTTGATTATCTTCTCTGTGTATACCTGTTTTCGGCTTCTGCAAGTTTCTATAAAATTGTTTTTCATTTGTTCGTAGATCACGAATGAGTGCGAAGGTTTTATTGTAATTCTATCGACTTATACTCGTTTTACACTTCAGAATATAAGCCTAAAAACGTCACCATAAACACGTTTTACTTCCATCCTATTCGGTAGATAATTTCCTATTTTTTGCCAAAGGATAAATAATAATTCCTCTATAAACGAAGTAAACAAGCCGCAAAGTGTTGCTAAGCGTATTTCAATAAAAAATAATGTGCCATTTTCGATTTTCGGTGTTTTTCTTTGTTAGACGTAATTGCCTCCACGATACGATATATTGCACCTTTTTAATGAAACCTTTGGCTATTTCACCCCTATGCGGCTTATTGCTTAATATCGTTCTGGCTTGAATTATTGGCTTTTTCAGAAAACCCGAAACGCAGAACGTGTTTGCATTTAAATATAAGCGAATGTGACCCGAATTTTTTATCTATGAAAGATAAAAAATTCGGGTCGCATTAAATTTAATGTACCAGTTAGAAAATTGATTTGATAACTTATTAATTTTACGGTACTAATAAATATTTAAAACACATTTCAGTATATGAAATATTTTCAAAGAATGGAGTAAATTATCTTAAAGTTAATAAAATAAGTGTGTTTATGCGTAATATACTGTGTATATATGTCGCAGATGTATTGAAAAATTAGTGATATTACAATTTCACTAGTCATATTATAATTAAACGGTAGATTGTCCAAATTGCCCACGTAAGAGCATAATTATGAGAAATGAATGATGATCCCCAGTAGGCAGTACCTAACATTAAAAACACACAGCTTTTATAATATACTAGCTGCTGCGCGCGGTTTCACCCCCGTTCGCTCCTCTTCTGTTGGTCGTAGCGTGATGATATATAGCCTATAGCCTTCCTCGATAAATGAGCTATCTAACACTGAAAGAATTTTTCAAATCGGACCAGTAGTTCCCCAGATTAGTGCGTTCAAACAAACAAACAAACTATTCAGCTTTATAATATTAGTATAGATTTGCGACGTATACAGTATACACACTTCTCTCTCACATAATTTCCTATACCTATAAAATATAATCTGTCACAATGTCTTTGTGGATTTTTTTTTAAATATTACCAAGCTTAGTAAACTGACGTAGCCCAGATATATAATGCCCTGTCAAACGATGCTCAGAGAGGTGTTATTAATATGACGATATTGTGCTCGAAATTATTAACTTACAAATCAAATTTCATCTAATTCTCTTTATTGAAGACGTATTCATGTAAAATTTAATAACGGTCAGGTATTTGTCATTCCGTTGCTAAAAGGAAGGAAAAATTGACTGTGGTTTATAAATAGCTTTGTAGAGGCGTCATAATATCTTGCTTGTAGATATTTACACGTATTTTTTGTTCTGTTCCTGAATACCTTCGACACTACTTTACATAGTTTAAGATTTGATTTATGAACTGTGAACTAACTTTATCTATATATTTTGAGTGATACCTAGTGCCTATGATTTCCTCTGTTAAATCGGCAGAGAAATCCAGTATCTCAATACAAACAAATTAACACTTACAAAATGTTAAAACATATAACTAATAATTCCATATTGTCTTTAGTGAGAAGTATCCGGTTTTATTTGACCGGACAAAGTTCCGGATATTAGCGTGTCCGGTTCGTCCGGTTCTATGATATGGTTTACGAGAATGGATACTTGCGACAGCAAGTAAAGAATAATACAATTTAATTATGTATCTTTAATATATATAAATCTCGTGTCACAATGTTTGTCCTCAATGGACTCCTAAACCACTTAACCGATTATAATAAAATTCGCACACCATGTGCAGTTCGATCTAACTTGAGAGATAGGATAGTTTTTATGAAAAAAAACGTAAACATGTAGGTACCACGGGCGAAGCCGAGCCGACCGCTAGTATTTATATATTTAAATATAATTGTAGCGTCTGTTTTTTACATAGGTACATACAGCTTTTCATCTTATTTAAAAATATGTTATACATAAAAAAACTTGCTAATTGTTATAAAATCTCTGTGTGTGTGTGTGTATACGGCTAATTTTTAGAAGATTGTTGTATGGAGATTCTTTTATTCTCTTTTCAGTTCTATTTTGATAGATCTTTCACCGTCAAATACCTTACATTATTAAAATTATCATTATAGTATAGGTACAAACAGTACTCCCAAACTGATAATGCGCATAGAAAAATTCGTCACTGTTCGGCAACTGTCATATTCCCCGAGCCTCCGAAGACGATATGTATATAGAGTGGTTAAATGACATAAATGTATTTTCTTCATGCATAGTTTATTAGAATTATGAGTTTTATTGTGATTTTATGGAAAAATAGATAAGTAACGAAATTTGTTTCGATAATTCAATGTAAGTTAATAGCGAGGATAAGCCACACGATTGCGAATATATATTTGTTGTATTGATTTACTTGGAAAATTCTATACTTAGAACTATTAAAGTGTCTTACTGAAGCTGGCGTGATGATGGATGTATGGAAGGTTAAAATAAGACAAAGTTTATATATTTTCAAACACTGGTATACATTTAAATTGTAGAAATCTAATCATTAAAATCTCAGTCCAAAGGATTTACAGACTCAGGGATTATCTCTATTTCTGGTATCGTAGAATGATCAGAACTTTCATTATGCTCTTATTAACTTTCACTTTCCCCACTGCTATCTGCTACCTGTGTAAATAATCATTTTATCGGAAAATTCAACTTTGAAACAAAACTAAGAAGGGTATGTAACAGCAGCTCTATATAATTCCATACAGAGATAATACGTGCGGTCACCACCAATATATAAAGACGACTGACGGATTTTTGAATTTTTTTAACTGACAGGCTACCGTCACCTACCGCCCGAATTGTTTTCGATTGTGTATGACTCCTATTTCTTTCGAACAAGGTGCAAGATGCAAGTGCATTGTTTAGAGCACTTACGATTCAATGATTCGGGGTGATTCGGGTGTTTCTGGAAATACGATAATTAGCGAAGATCTGCATGCGCATTATTAATTTTGGAGTACTGTACAGTTAACTAGCTGTGCCCTGCGGTTTCACCCGCATTGCTCCGCTCCTGCTGGTCTTATCGTGATGATATATTATAACCTATAGTCTTCCTCGATAAATGACCTATCTAACACCGAAAGAATTTTTCAAATCGGACCAGGTTCCTGAGATTAGCGCGTTCAAACAAACAAACAAACTCTTCAGCTCTATAATATTATTTTATAAGTAAATAAGTATACCTAGATTAAAAAATAAGGTCTCAAAAATCACATTTAACTCATACAAAGTCGCGTGCGTTGGCTAGTTAAATAATATTATGTATTGGAGGCCAACAACTTTTAATATTGTTTAATTTAACCACATCTCAGTCGTATCTCGCTAATGGAAAAGCGAAATTTAATTTATGACAAAAATCAACATTATAAGAGTTGCCAACATTGCCTCTAGTGTTACCTAGATCTGTTTTAATCTAGATGGTGCATATATTTATTCAGTTAGACTTCTTCTAGAAGCACTTTTGAATCATCAGAACAGTTTTAACATTTACCACCGATTCGGAAAGTAGTATCTATTGAGAAGAACCGGCAAGAAACTCTATAAACTAGGTACTCTACACCATGACAACATATTTGAAAATATAGTAATTGTAATCACTTTGTCTGTTACACTTTTAATTACCTTACCACTAATTGTTATAAAGGCTTAAAACAACTAATGATTTATCTACATTCTTAGAAAAACTCTGGAACCCTTTTTTTTTGCGGCGCGAAAATAGTTTAATATTACACCAATCAACGCCTTTAGCAATGGCTTATTTCACGCCAAAAAAGATCCTAGGCGTATCTAGTCTACACAAACCTATGATTTATACCAAAATAACGAATGTTTTCATTCAATAAAACACTGAATAAACAGTTGATATCGAGGACGTAACAACACGAATGTTATTTATTACGTCTTGTACAAATTTGTTTGTAATCCAATTTCATTTATGAAACATTAATTTTATAGGCTTATATGGATACTGTTAATAAAAAAATATGACTCATATTGTACCCCGGCGTCTCCTATTTAGCCTGATTAAATTGTAGGTTTTACCTTTATACTTACAAAGGCGTGTTTTCCATCCATCATTCCATCCATTCTTTTTGCATACATGTTTTAAAAATAAATTAATACATCTGAACTTTCATTCATATTCTTAATCGCAATAAGATATAAAATTGATGTAATGAAACGTACCTACGTTTAGAAATATATCCTATATACACCTATCTGTAACACCACCAATGTAACTAGTGTTCAAGGGCGGTGGCGACCACATTACACCAGGTCCACCTGCCTTTGCTTGCATAAAAACATAAAAAAAATCGTTAAAATCGAAATAAAAATCAAAATCTGTTTCTAAATATTTTAAAACTAGCTGCGCTCTGCGGTTTCACCCGCGTGGCTCCGCTCCTGTTGGTCTTAACGTGATGATATATAGCCAATAGCCTTCCTCAATGAATGGGCTATCTGATACCGAAAGAATTTTTCAAATCGGACCAGTACCTAGTTCCTGAGATTAGCGCGTTCAAACAAACAAACAAACACACTCTTCAGCTTTATAATATTATATAGTACATATAGATAAGAATAAGGTTAGTAACGTTAGTCACAGTATAATAACATTAATCACAGTATTATAGATAGATCATGTATACGACTCTAGCATATTGAGCTTACGATGTATTCTGGCAAAGACATCCGTTTCAAACTTAGGGATCCGTTCACATGACAACGCTCGTAAAACCTTCAATAAAACCGTTTTATTGAGGGTATAAAGTGGTCGGCTTATACGCAAATGGAGATTTGAGAATTCAGAAACTTTAATAAAACTATTTGTAGAAAATAGACTTTTATTGGATCAAATCACAGCTGCATTCCACGGCATTATAATAAATGCACACGATGAAATAGTACATTCGACAAATCTGTATTGCAATCCCAAAAGTAAGACATGTTTTATCCTTTTAAGTAGGGAACACATTAAAATACGTACATAAAATATGTAGTACAAGAAGCTATTACCATTTAAGAAATAGTATATGATCCTGGCTTTAAACAAGATTGTACGGTGTTAGAGGTAAAAGATAGCTAATGCTTCAGTCGAAAATTATAATTTATAGATATTTTAAAGGAAAGCTTACCATATTAACGAGAAAAAAAACTGAATACCTCATACTAAAGTAACTTTGACTACAAACTATGTTATCAACATAAACAACGTACTATATCTTAAAACTGAAATGTCCCAACAAATTAAAAACTCTTTGTCCATCGTTATCCCAAGCCCTTAGCATTAGATCACTACAAAATAAAAAAAAATTGCGTTGAATATTTACGTGTTCCCTGGGTTATTATATGCTACCTATATGTATGTACTATGGATGAAGCCAGGACGGAACGCTAGTATTATTTACTATAGGATGTCTAATGTCTAAAAGATGCTTTACTATTCCCTCCTATTGAAGATATTATTTATATATTAAGAAGGATTTCCATTAATACAAAATCATCAAGACACTTCCGAAAATTGATGTGGACACTAAGCAGATTTCTTTCGGTTTATAAACAAAGTAATATTTGAGCTTACGACAAGATTGAACGAAATTGAAATACCTTACTTACGATTAGGCGGAAACACTGCTATTTTTGTGAGAAATTTGAAATATTTTTTTATTGTTGCGTGTAATAAAATAAAGCTTTCAATCAAAAGATATTAGTCGGAAGACGTCGGGTTAACTTATTTAGACGATATTTTATTAAAAATAAGAGCGTATGTGCTGAGCACACGTGTCAGAAGTGAAACTTTTTTGGCCAGATTCAAAGATAGCAAAATCCTCGCCTTACTCCATGACGTGACGGTTTTGTGAACTCTCAACGCGCCTAAAGAAGTTTCACTTAAAAAAAATAGATCCGTGACGTAGAGCATCACTACATAGTATAAAACAAAGTCGCTTTCCCTGTCCCTATGTCCCTATGTCCTTATGTCCCTATGTCCCTTTGGACGCTTAAATCTTTGAAACTACGCAACGGATTTTGATGCGGTTTTTTTTAATAGATAGAGTGATTCAAGAGGAAGGTTTATATGTATAATAACATCCATTAAATAGTGGAGAAGTACTGTTATTTTTGAGGTTTCTAATGTGATGTCGTAAAAAATTACATTTTTTCCGCTTACATTGCAAACGCAGGCTGAACCCTACGAGTTTTATGAAAATAATGTACTAACTATTATACACATTGAAAAGGTCTACAGAAAAGTCCGCGATGGTATATATGTCTATCTCTTATGGATAACCCACAATAACTTTTTTTTGTCATTTACTTTTTACGACAAATAATGGCTAATTTTCGATGCGATTTTAACCAATACAGCATTAATCCTTAACTAATTAAATAACTTGAATACATTGTTCATTTAATATAGATCTATATGGCCCTTTACACCGTATGATTTAAGTGAATATTTTCGAAGATATTACAGATTTAAAAATTGCGGGACGTAGCGTTTGCGGCGGTACCGGCCGGCCGCCCGGCTATCTATTTTATACCCGTACGAAGTCGGAGCGGGCCGCTATGTTTTTATATACAACGTTCACAGTTTTTCTGTAGTGTATTTAGTATCAGCATTGCACCCGTGCGAAGCCGGGGCGGGTCGCTAGTACATAATAAAAATATGAATGTACAAGTTCAAAGTTTATCATTTTTATGTATCTGTCCGTATCCTGTATTCTACGAAGGTTTCACAGGATCCTATGTAAATTGATTCGAAAGGGATTGTATTGCGCTCGAGGGAGAATCCATCAGTAACAAGGATACAGTGTCAAAAGCCTTCCAATGAAGTCAGGTCGTCAGATAACTGCGCTTTGTTACAAGATCATATTTCTGGATATTTTGCGTACTTTACTTGCTAAGAAAAGTTTATGAAAACTAGGAAACTAGTAGACTGTCCATTAAACCTTGTTCGGCTATTGTAATTTGTGTTTATTCTGTATTTTGTGTTTATTATTGTATGTACAATAAATAATTCATTCATAATTAATATTGTTTTCATTGTATGAACACATAAATGATAGAAAAAGAATATGTTCAGCGGGCTGAAATAACAAATCAAATCTATAATATTACTAGTGGTCCGCCCCGGCTTCGCCCGTGGTACCTACATGTTTAAACTATCCTATCTCTCAAGTTGGATCGAACTGCACATGGTGTGCGAATTTTATTATAATCGGTTAAGTGGTTTAGGAGTCCATTGAGGACAAACATTGTGACACGAGATTTATATATATATTAAGATATCTGTTTACCAAACTTAATCAAAATACATCTCACTGTTTTCAGTTTTTCGTGATTTTATAAAAAAAATATATACTTGAATGAAACACGATACAGTTTTTTTAAATTTCAAAACTATTTCTTTAAAATCAAATAAATAAACTTTTTATTTTTATTATTATTTAAACTTATTGAATGTACAATGTACCTACATAGTATACGAATATAATGCATTAACATCAATTCATGTATAGAATACTGCCTCACAAGTCTTTACACCCCTGAATCTACTCCTTACCAATTAGACCATTCACCAAATTAATTACACACATTTATACTTCCCATTCGAACCAATCGTATTCATTACTTGACAAATACTTATCAGTAAATCACGTAAACAAACACCCCATATTATTAATCCACCTGGACGCTAAAGCCCTTGGCATCTTAGACCCTTTTTAATGGATGACATAATCAGTCGACTTGATACTAGTTTATTTGAAGTTCATTAAAACGGACCCTTTTCAAATGTTGATGTACAATAGTTGAATTCACTTGGTGTATCGAAATTAATCTGTCCAATGGGAACTTAATTCTGTAGCGCTTATATTGAAACCTTTCAAACATATAATAGTACTCCTAAAATTAAGTCAAGAACGGTTGAACTGATGAAGCTGAAAATTGGTGGATAGCTTAGAACGAGGAGAAGAACATAGGATACTTTTTATCTGTATACCGTTGTTGAGGTCAGAAAGTCGCACGCATAAAGAAAAACTGAGTTGAAACATTAATCGATCACGTTCAATCATAATGATTTGAGTTACAATATTCTTAAAGTATTGGATGTACGCCGTACGGTTAAAATTTTGAAAAAATTAAACCATCAACCGGGGCAAAGCCGGAGCGAACAGCCAGTTAAGTATGTGTATTTGTGTGTGTTATTAATGTAATAGAAAATTGCTTAACTTATACAAGTAATGTAGTGATGATTGTAATTCGCCACACCATAATATATTGACTCTACAATCCCATGAATAATACCTACGATTTTTAAAGTACGACTACAATTTATCCGTCCTATTTTCTACACCGATGGTAAAAAAGTCAACTAAAGATCAGTTTGAACACTTTCATTGAATTAATCTCAATCAACAGGTTATCTTTTGCCGCGGCAATATCTCATTCCCATGGAATTTCTTTGAACACTTTAGTATTTACCAGTATATAATAAAACTGTAAGAATGTAAACACACCATAACATTATGCCTGTGTAAACCACTTGTCCTTTAGTAACAAAGGCGCAAATTAACTTCGCAGCCGCAGGCCGGACCCTGGAACTTGATATTTCTATTGTGTTTTACATGAAAATCGTATTTCTATCATCTAAACGAGGGTAGTTTGAAGAACTTTTTATGCGGGACAAATTTTGTTGGCTATTGAAATTTCAAATGTTGTTTATCATTTTTGGAATGCTAGTTCCCGTTTTGCTGCTTGAATTTCCATAAACAATAAGTATCTAAATGTCCTTTTTTGTGTGATGATAATATGAACTTTTTTACATTTAGTTTGTGTAAGTACTTAGATTATGTCTCCCTACCATAAATAAGCAATAGGCTAAACTCAGCTGTGTTTCGTCGTGCCGCTTTCAGTGGCGGTATCAAAGTATGAAGTAGAAAAGAGACATCAGATCAGAAGACCTGGAAGCTTTTAGTACAATCCTAAACAGGATAACAACATAATTAGCTACCAAAAACATTAAATATACTTTACAAATACATATTATTATATTAGACGTATTCGTCTCTACATTTGTAGCGACGATGTATTAACTAGCATATTTTTATCAAGGCTCTATCCATCCAAAATCAGTAAAATTAAACTTAAAAACAAATTTTCCATGCATATTTAATTTTATAAGGATACAGAGAACTAATTCGATACGTTTTATACTTGAAATTGCGTTAAAATACATAGACATTGTAAAATTATGTATTCATGTTAAAAATGCTGGGCAATGAATATGAACAAAAACATCTATCTATATTTTACAGCAAAAGTTAGCTTTTAACAAGTACTTTCATGTCCGAAGAGCTATTGAAGCTCTTTGATCTCTTACTTTTGGATCAAATTTTTCTCAATTCCGTCTGTGATAGAGCAGCGGATTTCTTGCAATTTTTATTATTTTACAGCTATACAGGCAAAGGAATTTTTAATTAAAGTGTAGGAGATTGTATATTGTATGATTTGTTTATCAGTTTTATTACCTCCGAGTTGGTGAGCCTGGATTCAGACAATAATGTTATTAAGAAAAAATATGTAGGTAGCAGTATCGTAAGTATCTCATTTTACATAGTTTTATTATTTTTGTCATATTTAAATCACACTTCATTATACAGTATGCCGACTGCAACAAAATATTTAAACAAAGCGCTCTTTTCGAGTTAATAAAAAAAATAATTAACTTATATAACATACACATAACAAACCACTAATACCAAGATTCAACATAACAAGTGTACTACAAGATACAAACGTTTCCTCTCTTAATATTATCTTCAACACTTAATCTATACTATAATATTATAAAGCTGAAGAGTTTGTTTGTTTGTTTGTTTGAACGCGCTAATCTCGGGAACTACAGGTCCGATTTGAAAAATTATTTCGGTGTTAGATAGCCCATTTATCGAGGAAGGCTATAGGCTATATCTGCCGTCCTTTAACTAGAAAGCCGTTAAGCCAACGAAGTGAGTTTCGAGTAAATGGCAAAAAACACGGAAATCGTTATTTCTTAAAAATTATGACACTAACAATAATTATTGTGAGATACATCGATCGACATTTAATTATATTATATATAAATATTAGTTTTTACCCAGAAACTGTTATAATTTATTTTTAAATTCACTTTTTCTCGTTTAGTTCAGCATATAATCTGAAAATTTTAACTATTTACTGGACAAGACGGCCGTTCACATACCATAGCGACTTTTTAGCTAAGTAATTTAGTATTTTTATTTTCATTTTGTGATTTTTTTTTATTTAGTAATAAAATGCTTACCTAAAACGTCGTTAAGCTACTATAACTACTTTTAAGCTATGACTTTCGTTTTAATTTAAATTTCAAAAACTTTATAATCAGCGTTTAAGGGCTTTTGGATGCTTTTGTACTATGATTCTATATAGTTGTACTAAATTTTAATTTTACTAATGTTAAAAATTTGCTGCTGTCTGAGGCTTTGCTCTCGGGAATTACATCCTCTAGGTCAACCAATGGAAAGGAAAAGGATCAAAAGCTTTTAGGTTTAAGTATTAAGGATTTAAACACTATCTAAATTAATAGTTTTAGCGTCTTATTGTGAGTAACAAGTATTTTAAACTCTTTTACTAAATGACTCTTTTAAGTTTTCGATAAAATTAACCTTTATTTCTCGTCATGTTCACGTTTATTTCATTACAGTGGCTCATTAAGGGGTTAAGATTGAGATAAATCTTCTCGCTTTTCTTTTTTGGAACCGTATATTCATTTAGAATTGCAATTTTAACGTTATTTTATAAATATTCTTCTGCGAAGCCATCATACGAGTCACGGATATGTGAGTACATATAGAACCACAAACAATGTAAACATAAATCGTTTCCTCAAAAAAAAATTAAGACTTGTGCACAAGGTTTTTGAAAAAATACACCCTGGTTTCAATAGGGCTTCAAGCTCTTACATGTGGGATGCTCTTAATAAATAATGTAGAACCGCTTATCAAATGATTAGAAGACTCTTTCATCCACATTCAGAAAATATAATATACCAGAATATGTGGAAAATAGCAGGAGGTAGAAAACTTTTTATTTGCTACAATGTAAAAAATACAAATCTTAATAATCTAATACATATAAAGATAAGAAAAAATAGCAATAGTTGCAAAATGGACTCCCCGTCAGCGGGTCAAAGGTAGTGTACTCCTAACAATTTTTGTATCACCATCTCTAGTACATTGCTTGACAGTCGATTACTAATTCCACCCAAGGGGTAAATTACATAATTAATAAATAGTTTTAAAAATTAAATAGTACAGACTGTCTTTCTTCTCTTTCTCGGTTACAGAGACAAATCAGAGTCTAAACAGAGAAGTACGATTGAAAGTTCGCACTGTCGTAACCATTACCTACAAAATTTTCGTAACTTTGACTTGTTATATTTTCCGTAATTTAGCTGCTAGATTGTTTAAAACTTAGTAAACCTGATCAGAAACAATACGTCTTGTAAAAGAAAATCAAAAACAATCGGTACTCTGCTTGGGAGCGACATTATTTCATCATCACTCTCATCCCCAAACCTGATGCATCACCAGAATCGGATAACTGCCTTTTAGCTAAAAAATGAGGGTTAGCTGCTTTGTAGCTAAGCAAAAAAGTGTTATTAGAATTTTTCCTAAATAAAATTACTTAACTAAAAAAGCGTTAAGGGCGAGTAACTGCAAATAAGGTAAGGATTTCCATTGGAATCGTTATATGAAAGCATATCATAAAGCAGTTATAGTCCTTTTGCGTCCCTATAGTCAAGTATAATCTGATAACGTACTTTTAGTCAAGTAAAAAGCTAAAAAATAATTATTAAATCTGGCGGTTAAGGTACTTTAAAGGAAATTTAGCGAAGTAGTGTTGGTTAGACGCTTTCAAGTTATGGAATCGCTGAAAATTGTGTTACTTAACGGCTTACAATATTTTCATATCTCTATAACTATTAATGCTAGAGAAATGATTCTTAGACAGAAAGATAGAGAATTCTGAACTCTATCACCCTACATTTAAAACTGAAAATTGACCATTTGAGGGTTAACGGCTTTTTAGTTAAAGGACGGCAGATATATCATCACGCTAAGACCAACATGAGCGGAGTAATGCGGGTGAAACCGCGGGGAACAGCTAGTCCTACATAAATCCTTGTTATCTAGTGCTTATGGGAATTCAGAGACATTACAATTCCAATAAATCAGTTCATCACTAATTCTAAGAATCAATCTATGGAAGATGAAAATCCATGGAATGTTGCTTAACCCATTGAGCCCCGAACGGCCCGATCGGGCCACGACACAATAGATTTTCTATTGTGTCTGTGATTCCGGGGCCTGATGGATTAAGGACCACAGGAACTGTCCTGTAAAAACTGTCTTTAGTATAATTTATTATGTATAAATAAAATGGAAAATGGAAAAGAGCAACTACAGAGTTTCTCGCTCTTTTCTGAGAAACTGCTTACCGAACCGTTGGTAAATTTTAAAACTCGGTTATGACGATTTTAAGTGCTTCTAGAAGAAGTCTAATTAATAAATAAATGTTTGAGCTTAAGCCTAAAATCCTAGAAGTTAGTTCCTAGTTATTGAGCTGTAAAACAAGCAATTTCATACAAAAATTATCAACGCAGATCAAAGGCTAAGGTTATTTAAGGCTCTGCTTAAGTATAATGTAAGCAAAAATACACTTTACTTGCAAAAACACAAGGTTGAAATATAATTGCGTTTCGCCCCAGCTTGACTTGGATGAAATATTCATGATGTTTCCAATCTAAGATATACGTTTCCTCGGCACGTGTTGCCGATAGCTTTGATGTATTTTTTGTGATGGATATTGTATATTTGATAGACTAGACAAAATTTATTTGTCTCCTAATAAATATGGTTTACCAGATAACATAGTTATATGAAAAAGTAAAAGAAGAATGTAAAAATCTGCGAAAAATCTGCTGTGCCTCATTTAATTTAAAAAGAAATTTTGTAAGTAATGTATTTGGCAATAAATGTATTTTCCTTCTTTCTTTAAAAAGTTATTACATACTTACAGTGTTCATAACAAATTCTTTAATTTAAAGAAACAAAGAAGCATTATCTACTATAAGTTTTTCAAAATAATATCCCTATACACCATACATCATGATTAATATTTGTTTATAATTACGCTGTTAATTTTATGACATAAAAATAGTATGAACAACTTCTATTCGTAAAGAATGACCGTAAATTTCTTAACCTCATCTTATCTGTCTGATTTCAACAGCTATTATCCAAAATAAATTACCAATTTACAAAACAATAAATTTCCCAGTCTAGTCGACAACGTTCCAAGCAAACAGATGGTAATTGGCTATACTTAGTTTGAAATTTATACTACAAGTTGAAACAGTTTCAAAATGTTTTTTGTCTGGATTGATCTAGGTCCTTTAGGAATAATTGCGTATGTTTAAATAAACTTTTATTTTTAGTGTTGCTCATACTTATAATTAAGTAGCCACATGATTTCCTGAGGCTTTAACTATTTAAGTAAGGATATACACTGACACGTGTGCTCGGCGAGTGCAACAAACTCGCCGAGCACACGTGTCAGAAGTGAAACTTCTTTGGCAAAATTGAAAGATACCAAAATCCATGACGTGACTGTATTGCCATGACGCGACCTTGAAATTTTACTCTCAACGCGCCTAAACGAGTTTCACTTCAAAAATAAAACAGTAGATATTATTTTTTGTTCCCATACACGTCAATAAAACACAATTTTCCATAATTAATGTCCGGTGTTTTTGGATATAATAGTTACCTACCGTCATAATATTATAATATTATTGAAAATTGTTTAGTAACAGGAAGTTTAGGTAGTAGTTAATAATATATAAACTCATATTAAATTTATATATTTTATGTATTTTGTTTCATAATGTAGAAAAAAATTAAAACTAACTTTTAAAAAGGAAACATCGACTCAATCGATATTAATGCTTTCGAAGGAACGAAGTATTTTCAGGGATTTTCGTACAAAAGCGTAGGTTTTGTAATAAAATTCTTCGGAGCGTAACTATAGGCTTAGCTGAATTTTAGAATTCTATTAAAACCACATCAGGCACTTTAGCCTTATCCGATTTTAAAATAACTAAGATTAGGGATAAGGTTTGCTTTCGAAAGAGACTTTTTGCGAGACGACCTATATATAATAAGAAATCTTCATCATCATCCTCAGGTCCTGATAATTATGTATCATTCATTCGTTTCATTCATTTATTCATTCATTCATTATCTATTAGACAAAACATATCCAGCTTCTTTTTCTTTACCCATGTTACCTGAACTTTTCTAGTTTCCAAATATGTTAAGATTGTACGTGACCAAATTTTATCTCATATACTTACGTAACTAGATTTCTATAATAAGTAACCATATTATTAATCCAAGGCTAAGCTGTGTGACAAGTTTAACCAAAATTGGTTCAACAATTTCAACATCATTATATAAAAACAGAAGGAGTTTAATATTTGTAATATAATATAAGCAGATTTTTATCAACAGCAACGAAAAAAAAATTCTAGAATTAATTTCATTTGCTTTTGGACTTCACAATATTATCTTTAGTGGGAACGAAAATACGAAGATTTCTATGATTGCAGGGGATCATCTTCGAAAGTTCTGATCCAATCAAAAAAATTCTTTCATTAACAGAAAGCTATTTTTTTCAGAAATGATATTTTCATTAGGTCAACCCGGACGAAGCCAGGAGAAGCGGCCAGTTAAGTAATTATGAACTTAATTAAATAATTAATTATAATCTTTGCTGTTAATTAGAAATTCCTAAACCTTCCCAATATTAAACAATCATGCAACTTCACTAACTTAATCGTGGTTTAAAGGGAGGTTTAGGGTTAACCATGGCTGATCGAAATTACTACGAAAACTTGTATCGAAGTTTATTATTTGCTAACTACTGTTGTTACGTTAAGTTATAAGGTAGTCTCATTACCTCAAACTAAGTTTTAACACTGCCGCGTTTACCCGTAGTCGATGTACAGTTGTGTAAGAAAGTGTATTCGCAATATTAAATAATAATTGTGTGAGTGTCGTGTTATTTTTTTTCGTATTAATGTGCAAAAGTGTGTATCACTATTTCCTGTATTTTTTTTTGTAACTTACGATACACAATCCACTTTGCAATGACTTATATCCTCAAATATAACAAGCATGTGCATTCATTAATACAATTTATAATATTTATTCGAAATATAACTTGCAAGACAAATTATGACAAGAATATGCTTATTAAATTTTCCGAATTATTTTCTTTTTTTTAGCGTCACCCTAAGGCGTCTCCTCTTCCAATGAAATCGAAGCCCTCCACACTGCCGAACACCTAATACATTAAAATATCAATATTGTTAGACGTAACTTTTGATTTAATATTTTTGTGGATGAATAGCTGTGGATAATAATGTCAATATAGCTGTCACTGTCACCTGTCAGAACATGCTTAGCTGTCGAATACTATAAATTGCCGCTTTCCTTTGACTCGTGGCGCAATCGTACGGATCGTGCCTAGGGGCTCGGACGTTGTTTATACGACGTTTGACCCAACTACCTTCACTTTGCTAATAGTCGTTGACTTGCTGCGATTTGTTAATCAATTAGGTAGCAGTGTAGAATCGCAGTACATTCTTAATACATTTCAAACTAATATTTGTGCCCGGCCTCGCGTGTTATTTCTTATAATATAATAAAATATGTATTATCTACTCGACTGTACAAGAGTAACTTAACGGTACAACCGAAACAAACAAAGTTAGAAGCTTATAACGCAGTCAGAGTGAAGTTGTAAAGAAACTGCGACGATACAGGCATCATAATGGATTATTTAACGAAAATTATGTTGTTTTATACTAGTTTATGCGTGCGACTTTGTTCGTAGTGTTCAAATAAAAATTATAAATATTTTATAAAAAATAACTTTGAAGGTAACTGTGTCATTTCCTGTACACTTACTCAGGTAGGTAGCATTTGGCTAAGCAGTTTCAACAGAGGTATTTGCACGAGGTATTTTTAAACATATAAATTTCTAAAAGCTTTAGCGAAAATCCAAAGGCTTTCACCAAACTAGCATTCCAGATTATGTTAAATTATGTTTTAAATTTTGAAAAGCTAATGTGGCCAGCCGGTTGTTCTATCGCATAATATTATTATTACCTACTTAATTTAATTTTCAAAATCAATTCTTACAAATTCGAAATACAGGCAGATAATTAGCAAAACAACTCTACTCTCATGCGCTAACACGACGGCTTATGTACACGAATCAAATACGAGCCGACGAGCGTATAACTTTTCGAAATTAACCACATTTTCCTTACTCTTGCTTATTGATTTAAAACCTTACAGCAAGCAAGAGAAATATGGCCGGAATGTAAACTCAAATGACTGAGCTGTGGCCTGTGAGGGACACGACGATATAGCAAACATTTGCTTAGGACGAAGGGAGAACATTGCGTGATTAGCTCGGCTGTGGAATTTTTTTAACCCTTGTAGTTTTTGCCGGAGTTTCGTAAGGGATTGCGTTTATCTATGTATCTGTTACATGTGGCTTGACGCTAGTGATAATACTAATTAATTATATTATATTCATAGTCATAATCATTGTTTGAACCCTAAAATTTAATTGTATGTCTCATGGTTTTGAATAAGTCATACGAATATTTAAGAGGGATAATTTACTATTTATTTATTACATTATTAATACCTTTACCTTTTGTTACAAAAATAAAATACGAAACATGAAAATTTCATAGACAAAACATGGAAATTCCGATTATATTACCTAGTAATAGTAAATTCAACCATTCGACGGTATGTCGATACTCGATTGTGAATGCCAGACGAGTTAAAATTTTGATTAATTTAACAACGCTCCAAGCGGTTTTCGTTTATTCCTGCACCCAAATCCCATGTTTGATCCATGATATATCTATTTATATCGAGCTTTAATTACGCCATATTGAATTTTCTGTCAAATGTCAGAACACTAACGTTTATGACAACAACAAAATGTAATTCCTTCTGTAAAGGTATAACGTTGTTATAGCGCTGTTTTTATAAGTAAATTACATCACCTGAGATCGTATTAATTTTGATGATACATAATGTATCAAGAATTATCTTACGTTTCATATATTTTGGCCTGAATCTAGAAGATTGAATTATTAAATAACAACTCAATCAGAATTTAAAAAAAATATCTCAAACAAATTGTTTGAACGAAAATGAAACCAAATTTGTTAAGAGCAAAGATATTTATTATATTGAAAATAGAATAAATATTAAAATATAACTCCTGTAGTGTTATTTTGTCCCAACGGACTCTGAGAGTAATGTTGTAAAGAGTGCAGAGTACCTCCTACGCAATTGGCTAGTCACAATAGGGGGAATCCAGTCAGAAAGACTTACTATGTTTAATAGTGAAGGGCTTTTAGTAAATCAAAGTATATATTATGTAACTAGCTTTCCCGTTCCCGAGGGATTTCTGGGATAAAACCTATTCTTTGTTCTTACTGGGGTTTCAAACTATATTTATACCAATATATTCTAAATCGGTTCATTCCATTTGTAAACCATTCAGTGGTTTAGATGTGAAGAAGAAACAGACATACAGAGTTACTTTTATTATTAGGGATTTATATAAAACTAGATTTCCGCCCGCGGCTTCGCCCGCGTTTTCAAAGGAAAACCCGCATAGTTCCCGTTCCCGTGGGATTTCCGGGATAAAACCTATCCTATGTGTTAATCCAAGTTACCCTCTATATGTGTGCTAAATTTCATTGTAATCGGTTCAGTAGATTTTACGTGAAAGAGTAACAAACATCCATACATCCATACATCCATACTTGTAATGTAATGATAAGAGAGATTTCCATACTTCGTATCACCATAAGATTATAGAAAAAATAAGATAGGGTAAAACCAGGATCGTTGCCGCACTTTTTAAAAAAGCTGTTTTATAAAAAATGTGTAAGCTATTTTCTATAATCTGTTTGGTTTATTACATACTAGAAGAAAGAAAATATATTCGACATGGCAGTGTTCTAACAGGAGTAAACACAGATCACAAGCCACTTAAAATTCAAATCCCCTTTAATATTTCAATGTTTCAGCCGATTTAAACGTGTTTATTATCAAGAGCATCCATCACTGTCAACTTTGACATACTAATGCAGTACCACTCGCATAGATTGCCGGCCATTTGTTACTCGATTCATTACTTTACCTAGTTATGTTTGTGAACAGGGGAATTTCAAAGATTTTAGACTGGCTTTTACTTTAGAGTTTAATAGAATTTAATCTGAGATAGAGTTTACGTAGGCTCACATTATAGGTAAGGCTAGAGAAACTACAGGTCACTTTGACCCTAAGTAATTTATAGTATTCCTTAGTAAAACACCAAATCGTTTTTGTTCCTAATGCAGATGACATGTAATCAGGCGTAGTTCTTGTATGATTAAAATAATAAAGGCGTAGTTCTTGTATGATTAAAATAATAAAGGACCATCAGTCCTCTGGTTTATCTCATTTTATATTGAACAGAATTAAAATATTCATACAAAACATATTAACAGACACTCTTTACTCAGTATAAATTATATCTACGAAACTTATTTTATGCACTGAAACTTTAATTACATTTATTATTTAAATGTAAATGAAGTTCATTGCATCCAACTTCGTTTATTTAGTTTGAATTTTCTGCGCTTTTGATATATTCTGAACTTCGAGCTTGCCCGCCATTTTGTAACTTTATTCAACATCTAAAATATAAAGTTAATTGTAATTTAAACTGCTAATAAAATACCCTTTAATATTGTTTCCCCTTTCAAGTCTACGTGCTTTCAGGACCCTAATATCATTGATTAAATTATTACGTCGTATTTTGATAGAAATATACTCGTTTTTCAGAACAATTCAATTAGTCTTTATTTTGCCATTTCCAATATTATTCCATGAATATATTATAACTGTATTATGCGTGTTCTCGTGCGTAATTGATAATGTACTCTCTACGTAAACTGATTATATTATATGTTTTATTATCATTCTCTATTTTCCTAATTAACATTTTTTATATATAGTACATTGTAGCTTTAAAAACCGAATACTATACACGCATACAACATTTCATGTATATAATATGTATAACTAACAAGGGATGCTTTAAAAATAGTAACATAAACAAATTACTCCTACTTTAAGAGATAGACATACCTAGTATCGTCTATGTAGTAAAAATGAATCGCCAAATGTGTGAGTAAGCGCAAAACTCGAGAACGGCTTAACCGATTTCATTAATTCTTTTTTTATAATATTACTTGAAGTGCGAGAATGATTTTGGAGAGAAAATGTAAATATGTAACACGGCCAAAGCCGGGGCGCTATTATTGTATAAAAACAATTTCGCACTTACATTTTTCGTAGTATTACCCTGTAGTTTTATAATATTTATTACTTGCCTGCGCTTTTGACCGCTCTGATACGAATCACTTACATGCATACTAAATGAAGGCTGGTGCAGATGGATTTTTGCAATGCGCTACTTTGCGGCATGGACTGTGGACGCAGGCTTTTAACTTCTTACAGAAATTAATTATAAATTTATATTACCTATTTATTTATTTCAGGTAACAATTTTTATGTACATGTTAAGTGCATGTACTGTAAATACCATTTTTGATTTTATGTGATGATGTGTGTATGTCTATGATATTGTAGCTACCAAAAGAAAAGATTTGAGTCAGATTTTTTATTCAATGTCTTTTTGTCATAATAAGAATAAAAATAAAAATAGGAAATAGGTAGGTATATAAAGGCAAGCTATGTTATTAAAACAATATTGAATTTAAAGGCTCTAAATGTGTATTTGTTGTTTATTTTTATTTTTTGTGCCCAATATAAGAAGTTGTGGTGGGTAAAAATGAATTATAAATCCTTTTAAAAAGTAGGTTAATTGATACTTAATAAAATAAAGTGTTATACGTTTTTCTTAAAGAATTACGTATTCTCTTTAGTAGCGTCTTATTACTTACTTCCTATTAATTATTTAAGGATCGGATTAAGAAAAAAGGTTGTATCCGGACTCACAAAGGATGTATTAAATAATGAAGAATGTTTCAATGGAATAATTTTCAATTTGGCAGATTAATACGTATTTATCTTTACTGTTAAGTAAGTATATTATTGAAATTATTGAAAATATAGAAGCAGTTTGCTTTTTCAGGTACACATATTATCAATTTAATAAATCGCCTACTCTCTAAAGATTAAAAAAAAAAAAACAGCTTTTTGTGCTCTACCTTAGATTTCGCACAGAGTACATTGTAATTTGTAGCATAGGTATAATATGATCAATTGTTATAATTACATTTAAAATTCCATCACATAGATTTTGTAATACTGAGTAAAATTTGAGTGTTTGTGCTTGAAAACTATTAAGATAAACATGTCTTCTTGGCTCATATTTCGGGCGTATACGTAACATTTACGAGTATGTCACATCACGCGTTCTTATCTAAATTAAGATCTGGCTAAACTTGAACAGGCTTGAAGAAGAGGAAGTATATAGAGAAAATATTTTAGTTTTAAAGACAGTATGAATTTTCAAAAAATCAATTGAGTATTGTGTAGGCATATACGTAATCTATATATATATAAAACTCAAAGGTGACTGATATAGTGATCTATCAACGCACAGCCCAAACCACTGGACGTATCGGGCTGAAATTTGGCATGCAGGTAGATGTCATAACGTAGGCGTCCCCTAAGAAAGGATTTTGATCAATTCTACCCCCAAGGGGATAAAATAGGGGATGAAAATTATTACCATGAAAATTTTTCTTTTCCACGCAGGCGAAGCTGCGGGCAACAGCTAGTTTAACTATAATTTTCTTCAATAGCTACGAGTAATTTAAGTAAGTATTACAAAATCTATTAGAATGTATCTAAAAATAATTCACCTCAACAAAATGGGACTGGTATTTTAATAAAAAACTAAGAATTTCTTATTTTACCTAAAATAAACGTTATTACTTAAGCAACGACGACGACAGTATTAATGTTTTTCTAAAGCTAATATTTTGAAAATACAAGAATAAACTATGACGTAATTAATTAATTTCCCTCCTACACACGAAGAAAATAGACATCAAGTAATAACATAGAAAGAAAATATTATCCAACATTTTTATTATAACAGAGAATAAATATGGGAATTTCAGCGAGAAATTCTCTGAAATATGGTTCTATTAAATCTAGTATATTATAATTAATTTAAGCTGGAACACTGCGTTTTAAATGGAAAGCTTTTATTATCAAAGATTGGCGGCTCATATTTGTCAATTTCCATCCACCAAGGGGATAGACTCTGCTGCTGAAAACGACTTCGCCTTCTCCACAAAACAGTTCCAAACTACTGGCATCTAAGAAGATCCTCCATGTGCTGAATGCGTTAGGTAACCATTCCACTTGCCTTATATCTCCTTTTCCTCTATCCACAGAAATTTTTCCAACTACAGGATCCCATCTGATCCACACCATGCCACTTCCATCAACACCTTGCAAAAATAGCTCAACTTTCTGATTCATGTTTGCTTCAACAATCACTTCTGTGGCTTGCGGCAACTTAACAACTTTATTGGGCAATAGACGACCGTCCATAACCGTATGATGTCGTAACTTGATCATGTCATCCAAAGGTTTCATATAAATTTTATCTCCTACTCGCCTCAGCTCTCTAACTAATGTCATAGCTCCTGACCAACCGTCCACGTCTTCTGGATGAGGAACTTCCCACATGCTAAACCACGCCACTAAATACCGCTTTCCATTATGTTCTGTTGTTTGCGCTGCGTAAAAGTCATGACCAAAGTCGATTTCTTGAAAATCAATTTCGGGATGGAATTCGTACGTCTCATAGTCAAAGCTGCCAATGATATAACCGTTCTGGAACGTATTCTTGTATCGATCGCCTTCCGGCTTCATTCCCTGAGGGGACATCAATAAAACAAACTTACCGTCTAGTTCGAAGAAATCAGGGCATTCCCACATGTATCCCATATCTCCTTGCGATTCTCCTATCACAGATAAGAACTCCCAATCCTTCAGATCTTTAGACTTGTACAGCAGAACTCTCCCGCGTTGGTCCAATGTTTTGCTACCGAGTATAACATACCAATCATTTCCATATTTCCATGCTTTTGGATCTCGGAAGTCGGGAGATCCATTTGGTGCAGCGGGCAGAACAGGATTACCAGCATATTTGTGGAAGTAAACTCCATCATCGCTGAATGCTAGATATTGACTCTCATTGTAGTACGGCTCCACATCTGTCACCACGTGAGCTGTGTACATCAACGTCATGGTGTCGCCAACACTAACTGCGCTGCCAGAGAAGCACTGCTCCTCCCCGGGCAAAAGAGCGGTTGGCAGTTGGTTCCAATGTATGAGATCATAGGTAGAAGCATGGCCCCAATGCATAGGGCCCCAAACACTATCGTACGGATAGTATTGATAGAAAAGATGGAATTCCCCTTTGTGGTACGAAAAGCCGTTTGGATCGTTCATCCAGCCGACAGGTGGCATGACATGGTAGTGGAGCCTGTACCGTGGATTTATATCAGGAATTGTAAAGGATATGTATTCTTCCAATTCAACTTTTGCGCTGTCCACATCTGTGATGCATTTAGGAGAAGCGACCGCAAGGGAGAAAACAAAGACTAGAAAACTTTTGAGACGCGCCATTTTGCTTCTGAGACTTGTTGTAGATTTTCCGCATATTTATATAAGAGCTGTTTGAAATATTCTGAAGTGCTTTGTTTGTCTTGACAGTCATGATAAACTCTAACACTTCTCATTACTAGTAAAGGGCTACTGACATTATCTGTTAAGATTAGAATTCACTCTAATTAATTATCATATATGTAGATTGAATGATTGACTTATCTAAGCGGAAACATACATACGGCCTAGTATTAAAATATATAATATTCACTGTGTTTACAGTAAGGACAATGTTTTTTAATAAACATTTAAGATTTAATAATTAAATGAGTTAAGTAACACAAACTTTTAAATTAAATACGAAACTAAAACTGATATAACGAAGTTCTTTAGTATTCCTTTATTTTTCCAAACCAAGAAAGGCGTTTTATAGGACCACCCCTTGAGGCTGAACATAAGTTTCGTCAACAAATATATGCATATGGGTGATTATACAAAAATAGGGTAACTTTTGAGGATATTTTGTTTACTATATTTTTTATATCAGATTGTTACAAATTAGGGTGTATATGATAGCTAATCTAATGAATATATTGTTCCAAATCGGGCCAGTCACTTTTTTAAGTAGATTGTGAGATATTTTAAATTTTCTGGATTTGGCCTCCAGGGGACTGACGAGGCTAACATGGTACTGATAAAACACACAATTTTGTAATATTCTTAATGAAATTCAATGAAAATTACTACAAATCTCTCAGTTTTAATAATGGCACATGTCTTTTAAGTATTAAAATCACTTAGTTACGTTTAAAAATGAAAAAACAATGTCTCAATTTTCAAAACAGCCTTCTGACATTTAACGCAACGTGAATATTCTTACTCTCTTACTTAACTTTTACTACTTTGACTTAGTTTTACTTGATATTTCAAGTAATTCACAAACAATAGAAACAAAAAAACGGCCAAGTGCGAGTTGGACTCCTAACAAACTTATTTTTTATTATGTTTGTAACTTAAAATTTACACTTTTAGCAATTTTTCCTTTATCTGTGTTATAAGACGTTGCTATTTACCAAGTAGAAGTAAACTATATAGTAGTTTATAGTAGACCGTATACACGGCAAGCATCCTGTGTGTTTTTTTATTCCCTTGCGAATATTGAATTTTGCGGAAATTTGCAGTATTAACGGATGTAGGTATCTTTTGATTGCGTTGCGTTATAAGTTTGATTTTTTTACAGCCCCAAGGGTTCTTAATCTTGAGTATCTAATATAAATTTCAGATTGATACCTCCACGCGTTCCAAAAAAACGTCTTAAAAGACAAACGGACAACAAAGTGATCCTATAAGGGTTCTGTTTTTTCCTTTTGAGGTTCGGAGCCCTAAAAATCTACCAATATTTATGTTAAAAGTACTAATTATAATAAAATTAAGAACAAAAGGCTCGAATGAAAGTCTCATCTGAGTTTTCATAAGAGCCCCTTGACATTTTTATAATGTTGTTAAGCATATTAATTAACTTTTATGTTATTTTGAGGTAATTTTACTTCACAGTATTATACGTATACGTATTTATCTGATAAATATAAAAAGCTATGCCCTGAAAGCATCAAAATCAATAATTAAAATAAAATAAGATCTTTTTATTAAAATTATTAGTAGTTTGTTTCAATAGCCTTTTCTTTGCTACTCTTTTTTAAATGTTTCTTCCCTAGTCAAATTCAGTTTCTTTTAGCGTGGCGCATGATGTTTTAAACTGAAATATAAAATAGAAATGCTTATACCAATAGCAATCAAGATAAAAGTTCTCAAAAACGATAGAATCATCAGTACTATGGGGTCGCGTCAGTCCTCTGGCGCGATATCTGACAAAGGACTGATGCCAGCGGATTGATGTAAAGGGACTTAATATGAGGTTATAATCACAAATTATGTTTATTTGCCTAATTTCTAATATCAATAAACTATATTTTTACAAATCATAGTTAACCATTTATAAATGAAAATAAAAATCAGATTAACAATAAAATAACGACTCACCATAGGACTGATAATTTGACTGGCGCAGCACGAGTTTAGAGGACAAACACAACCCAAGCGCTGATACAGTTATGACGGCCGTCAAAATATGAGGTGCACAAGTTACTTCATTACCAACATTAATACTTAGACAGGGATTTGAACTCGACTTGGTGATATTTAGCGAGAATTTCAAATTTAAAAAACACACAACGGACTGACTAGTGAAAACGATGACAAAGTTTAATTTTTTTTTTTTAAATAAAATGGAAAACATCGCGTTATGAAAGTTGTAGTATATAATACTATGTACATCAAAGATTGTAGTGAATTAGTAAGTTTTCTTAAATCGATGATAATGTTTAAACGATAGTCACTTGATTGTTGGTTTTCAGAGTTGTGACATGCCAAAGTACTGACGTTTGAAGTATTAATTTATTTTTTTTATTCATTTGTATTTTAAATAAAGAAGTGAAATTGAGTGACCAAATAAAGGACGCTTCATTGTTTTAAAATAGATTGTTATTTGAATAAAATATAATAAGACTTTGTTTAAATTGGCTGATGACATCGAGTTACCCCATTTTTGTATAATCACCCATATACATAATAACCGACATACATACATATATATATATATATATATATATATATATATATATATATATACACCTAATATGGATATTTTTTATTACATGTATATTGTACACAAAAAATAGAATATTATATTATTAAAATATAATCTTAGTTACAAGCTTCGTCACCAATAAGGCTTAAGTGTACTTATAAGTGCTTCTAAATGTGATAAAGTGAAAGCCAGAGCAAGTGAAGAGTGAATTAACTATAAGTGGATGTAAAGTCTATTAAATCTAAGTCTGTGATATGATAAGTATGGTGCCATATTGATTTAGAAAGCAAAACAATTTTGCATTAGGTATATCAAATAACCTAATTAGAATAAACAAATTTATCGAAAAAATTTGTACAATTTATAGAAAACAAGTGTAGGATTGTAATTGAGACATACACTAGAATAGACTCGTAAAATTATATTTTGTATCAAAACCAATGTTGTTAGTTTACCATTAAACAAAGTAACGAATAACTAGGTGAAAAATTCAATGTTTTATTGACTTTAAAAGATATTTAGGTACATATTTCCTACTTCCATTAACCGTCAACTACCTAAACAAAGCTACCTTCTAATAACAAAGAACTTTTCAAAAAGATTAAATCAACCAAAAGTCACACGTTAATTTCCATTATTCTGTAAAGTATGCGTCTCTACAAACTCCTAACCCATTTAAAACTTCTCAATGCTTATTGACTTTACCGATCTTATTAAAACTCAGCAGATAATTTAGAAAGAAAAAGTATAAAACTTAGAATCTTTCAAGGAATTTTTAATTTCCTGAAGTAATAGTATTTGAAAACTTGATTGATGAATTTTCAGTACAGAATATTAATCAGAGCAGGTAAAGAACTTATTGCCAAATTACAATACAAACTAATATAGTAAGTAGTGTTTTACTTGAAAATAGTATTTTAATATTTTCGTCAATAATATAAAAACTATCCTTAATTTATATTATTATCTAATAGTGTTTATTTATTTTTATTTATTTATTGGTTTACCAACGTTTGTTTACATTTTTACAAAAGTTTAGATACACAAAATAAACAAACATGGACACTTACTGGCAAACACAGCATGCAAAAACGTTAAACCAGTTTATTTTTTAAGTACATAAAAAAAGAAAATAGTGTTCCAACTTTCTAGTCAAAACTTTATACAAAAAACTGAGTTATTTTCATCAAGAAAAACAAAGTATCTCTACCGTCACAACGCTAAGCTATAATCCATAAAAGAAAAGAAAGCGCCATTTACAAACAAAAGGGCTATTAAAATAATTAATTTTCATTATAACATTCCGTATCCTTTCATCACGTTTAGACCGTTACGTATACTTCCAACAGACCATTTAATATACAGCCCTCAAACAATGGGATATTATTTGCTAATTAATCCAGTAGGCTCGCTATTCCCCACGTGCGTCTGAACACGACAGTTTGATAGACTAACGTTTCAAAGCTAGAAACAAAATAATAACTTTTAAAAGATATTTATTCACTCAAAGACGACGGATGCCTTTGTAAAATTATAATATCCGATTCGTAAATACGTTTCAATTGAACGCTGAAGGTTTGTTATGGATCGGATTTAAAAGATATTCTATTTGATAAAAATTGCTATATTTAGGTAGATTATTGTTTGATGAATTTATGGATTTTATTTTTATTCTTATGTTGGAGACTTTTAAAATCTTTTTCTCATTGGAACTGTCTAACTACTCTAACAAATGAAAGAAAGTCGATGAAATAAACATCATTTTGTATTGTATTATATGCAAGCTTTGATATAGGTGCTTAATTACTTAGATCTATATATCTCAAAAACATTGAGCTAAACCCAGTTACAGCTTTCTGTTCCTAAAAAATATAAAAATCATACTGCAAAAGAATTCAGAACAAGATTTCGCATAAAATTTTTGACGTGAGTTTTAAAAATGCAGCTGTCACAGCTCTTGATAAGTGTCAAAAGGAATTTTAGGATTATGCAGTAACTTTGTGGATATTTTCTAAAATTTTTGGACACTGAATTTATACTGCTTATTTGGCACATACTTTATAAATTAGTGAATTATAGCACATTTAGGCAAGGAGCTTTACACCCAAGTCGGATTCGACAAAAAATTATGTTCGCTTACGTCTATGTACCTACGTAAATAATATCGATCAATAAAACGAATTGCGAAATGCATTTCCCCTCTATCTATGAGAAAAAAACGTATAAACATAATACGTTAAATTATTTTAATATAGGTAGGTTATTAAAATAATTTAAATAATTAAAATACCCACCGAGAGAGAAACTTCAAAGAAACACACTTAACTGTCTCCTTTCTTTTTTTCTCCTTTAATTCGTTTTCTATCTCAATGTTCTGAGAAAAGTACATCTCTCATTAAATTGTCTGTCGTGTTCTAAAGTCACACTTATCTTGTACAAAACCTACAATCCTGAATTGAAAACGAATTACATAAGGTTTATCTTGAGAAAATGTACTTGATGGTGCGGTGGTGTTTAGTTATTTTATTCAAGTGGTGTGAAATTTGAACTGAGTAGTAAAGTAAGTTAAACATTCCTTCACAAATTCCACACAATAACGTTTTATATAAAACAATAAGACACACTGTTTCTTCATTTGGTAATAAAGAAGGTCGGTAATCCTGTTCGATTCGCTGTTAATCCATAGATTCGATACATTTTAAAAGAAGCAGATGATACTATAAAACGGTCTACCGACTTGCTTAAGTTATAGATACATACTACCTAAAGTAAACATAGTTTGTATTGTTCGTGTAATGTGAATGGTCTGATTTGATACATATTTTCAGAAATTTAGCAGAGTTATAATAAATAAATAACTTCTTAATGCCAGAAATAACTCGTGCCAATCTAATCCAATCTAATCATATTTCTTTTTACATCAAAAACAACAGTCGGTCCTTAATAAATGAACCTTAAATGCCAACCGCAGAGCTCCCGTATTGTACATATTATGAGAAACGGTAGCATTTGAAATATAAACCGAATGCAAACGTATTCCTGTATTTCGTAGTATTCAGGATTGAGGTTGTTTCATAGAAACTGGTTGGAGGTTTTGTTTAAAGTGCATAGTAATGATAGATTGCGAGAAAGCCACTTCAATATGTACAGCGAGTTTGTTGTGTTTGTTATTTATGTATTTAGTTTTGTATAAAGTAACCCTATATACTAGAATAGCTGTATTGTAGTGTATTATCTAGTGCTCTAGATAAGTGAGAATTTCTTAAGAATAAAATAAGAATAGATTTGATGCTTAATTTGAACCCGCGTCTCTAGCCTAAAAAATTCTCATTTATTTGCATATGTATGCTATAAAACAATATTGTAATACTGTGATAAAACTAAGTAGCAAACTCTAGATAAGGATTACCTAGGTATGTTTAACAGCGTAACGCATGGGAAATAGGTGATGAGAAGGTAGGTAAATCTTTGTATTCTAGTTTAATTATATTTCGTAAAACCTAACATTTAATAATTCAAAATAAGGACTTCCTAAGAACTTATTAAAAAACAGAAGGTTATATATTTTGGTACGGGGAGGTGATTATAAAAGGCCTACACGCCTGCTCATTTACCCGTGAAATGATAAAGAATACCCAAAATAACATTTATTTATATTTCGCTGACTTGAATAGAAGTTAAAATTAATGTATACGGTAAGGGAATTTTGTCTGTCATTATTTCCTCTGCGTATTACCTCACCTTCTTATCGGACAAACCTGGTGGCAGTTTAAGAAAATCACCTATCACGAAAGACAGACATTGTATGTTATTGCTTAGCCAAAAAAAGACAATAGTTGTTATTAGATCATACTAAAATTATTAAAGATAGTAGTTACAGATATTAATTATGTTAATATGATTTTGAACTCTTACCTATTTTAATTGTAAGTATATTGGCAGTAATTAAAGGTCGGACCGATTATGTATAGATTTAAATACTTAGTTCAATATAACTATGATTTTTTATTTCATCTTTAAAATATCAAAATTAATTAACTACGTAAATAACATTCTTCAAAAGAGGACCCTTGTTTTCATCTGATTTCGTTTAATTCCCCAATCTATGTACCTCACTTTAGTTTAGCATTTTATAGACACCTACCTAATTAAGATTAAATACCTAATTCTTTAGCTGTCTACAAAGAGGTCTCAGTTTCAATTTCCTTTTTCAGTGTGAAAACTTTCAGTGAGGCTTTCAAAAAGAACCTAATTTAAATGAATTTGAATGTTGACTATAGCCAGTATAGGTATAAAGGCTTGGAAGTGAACGCTATTAAGCAATAAGGCCGCCTATATAATATGGTAATAATTTTTATTATATTCTATCTGTGTATTGTATTGGTTTCACGCTTAAAAAAATCAAAACCAAGTTGTAGCAAAATATCTGCTTTTGCATTTCCATCATATTTATTATGCAATGATAGTATTCTCCAGTTTGATGCGATCTCAAATATCTAACAAGCACGTAGTCTGAAGTTTTGCATAAAACAATACAACTTTATTCGTTGCAGTCAAAATATAACAACAAAAAGGTGCACGAACCCAATTCATTGTTTGTAGAGAAGATAATTAACTAAGTAACTATATCGTTATTTTCCTTGGTATCTAATATGTATTATAAATGTGAAAGTATCTTTGCTTGTTTGTCTTCTTGAGGTGTAAGGATTACTTAATATTAAAATTTATTGCATTCCGTGTGGTCTCACGAAAATTCGTGGAATGCAAGTTCCCTAAGATACCTACAATTTTTAAAAGGTAGAAAAAGCTTTGTTTACGATATTTGTTCATTAACAAATGCATCATATGCTCATTAGCATAAACGATTAATAATAAATAGAGTTTCATAATATAGGTACGGTATTTGAATTAAATTCGGAATTCGGAATAAAAACTGAAAAAAGAAGTAAGAAAACTAAATAATATCTACCAACAGAAATCACAATTAAATTTTCTATTTTCCTTATAATTCGATGCAACAAATAGGGGAGACCGGGGTTCGACGTTCCGATTTTGGAGTCGGAGGCAATATAAATGTAATAGACATGTTTAAAATCAACGATTCCTATATAAAATGGTGTATAATTTATCCTTGTTTCAAATTGTAAACTTAAGTTCTTTGAAATAAGCATACATTATTGCTCAGGATATTTTTTCTGCAAAAAGTCGACAAGGAACAACTCGCCCCACAAAGGGGCTGGTTGTTCCTCAGCTGAGGTAAGTTGTTCCGCTTATCAACTCCAGTCCCTAATAATGTAGTATTCGTTGGAAAGGTATTATAGATATAAAATAAATTAGGTATATAATTGAATATTTATTAGTTTTTTTTAAGAAAAGTACAAAATCTTAATGTTTTTTACAAATTTTTCAAAAAAATTAAAAAATGTAATGAACATAACTGCAAACATAAAATAATAACAAGTGTAGTACAACCTAATTAATAGATTTAAGAACAATAGACATTTTTAATATTACTCGATCAACTTTGACAAACGTTTGCTTGTCAAAAAAAACATAATTATTTCTTTTAATGAAAACACAAAAAATAACAAATTTTAACATTTCGAGTTATAGTTTCTTAATTCAGTCTTATAGCAATGACTTTACTGAGATCAATAATCTAAACTTATAACCAACTTTGGAAAAACAGATTCATTTCAGTAACTTAAAAAAAATATTCAGTCGTCGTCAGAATTACAATTTTGACAAACATAGGAATGAACATCTTCAGATTTCAGGCATTTTGAATGACGCATTCAATACATTGTTCACCTGGTCGTGAGTTGGAATATAAATTGCAACATATTAGACAATACCATTCCATGGTCTCTTGTCTCTTCTTTACTATCACTTCCATGATTATCTTCTTGCAGTAGTTTCCTTTTCACATTTTCTTCAACATTTGCGGATTTACTTGCCACTTTATAATTTCGCTTGTTTTTACCAGTTACTTTATTCTTTCTGACTCTTTTTTCAACTTCCTTCGTCTTTATTTTACTATTGCTCTTTACTTTTCTTGCTTTTTCTTCAGCCAAAGCATTCTTTTCAGGCGTATCTGTCAGTATTGCTGATTTTCTTATTCGTCGCTTAGTTGTTACATACGATCTTGGCGGTGCTTTTGCTAAAGGTTTAATTGCTTCAGGCTCAAAAGCTCAAATGAAACCTTGCCCCGTTCGGTTTTTCGTTTATAGTTTCTCATACTAAAACAAAGTTTTAATTTTATTATTTACGTGTTCGTTACGGGGCAGGTTGTTCCGCGAAACAACTAGCCCCCCGCCAGAGGAACTTGGAACCCCAAATTCCATTTTCTAAAGTAACATCCAATTATGATAGAATACGTTTGAAAAAGCCAAAAACGATATTAAAAAATTAATCACTGTAGTTTGCTCGACAGATAATAGCAAGTAACACACAAATAGCTAGAAAATTGATTGAAATGGACCAAAAAGTATGATGACGAAAAAATTTACTTACGTGATGTTTGAGTGTCACCAATCGACTACCACGCTAACACGCGGGCAGACCGTCACTAAAATGACGGACACAATGGCGCGATGATATGACGTTTCGCGATGCACTTTACACTTATTGCTATCTCTTTTCTTCGCGGAGCTATTTCAATCGGAACAACCTACCCCCGGCACTTTGAACCCCGGCCTCCCCTACCTACCATACTACACACATTGAGTTACTACTAGGTATGTACTATAGTAACTCAATGAATACACAGCTATATATTTATATTAAATCAAGTACGCTCTGATAGTATAATCTCTAACAATAATACCAAGAAATTCAATTTCCTTGAATTGTGTTGGAAATCATTCGTATCGCAAAGCTCAAGCACTTATATGAAAGTAATATTGAAATCAAATCTTATATCCAAGTGACTCTTCAGTACCTATATCTTTTAATATACATTCATCCTAAATTATTTAGATTACAAAGAGCTATGATATAATATTATCTACTATGTACCTATTATGAATATAGTGCAGCTATAATATTATGTACTTAAGTACCTATACCAGGCACCAGCTATTAGGTACCTATGTTAAATTATTATTAGAAAACTTGTTTTGATATACCTAACCAATAGGTATGTAAATAGCATAAGCACTAATAATAGTATTAAGATAATGTCCTAGATTCGACACCCGGTGATGACCAGTAATTTAAAAAAATCTGTTCAACGGATAGTACAGAAAAAGTATAATCACGCATTGTTTTTCAAGTGTCCTATACTTACCAATAAACATAAAATCTAAACATAAAGAAACTAAAATCGCTCTCCTATTTGTGCCATACTACCAATTATTATAGCAAACGAACCGTTTCCCATTTCTGTAGCAATATCCCAGAAACGTCCAATAAACATAACGGACATATTCCGAAATACGCAATCTGTTAAAAATCCCATTACAAAATATGTCCCAAATCCCTTTGACGTCCAACACCCATGTAATAACGAGAGAATTCACGCTCAGATGCGCAAACTTCCAATCCTCAAAAACCACAATTCTGTTTTAATTGTTTGATCTTTTAGATTAATATACCACTGTGCTGTTTGTAGGAATTAATGTTGGTTTGGTAAATGCAAATAATGCAGCGGGTTGTATCATGAATGTAGAAATTAGAGCGTTTATTCTTGGGTAATGCTAACTAACATTTCGAAAGAGGTCCTCTAAGAATACAGATACAATTTAAACTAAATAGACTAGAGTAGATAATTTTTGAAACAAAAAAAAACGCTAGGATGAAACCCATTAGAAAAGGAGGGGAATATGATAAAAATAAAAGGAAAAATAAATTACGGTCAATCCGAGTTCGGGAAATGGGAGGGGGGGAGCTTTTAAGAGAAAAAAATGGTTTCTCTCGATTTCCGACAAAACTACAAGTCCTACGGAAAAAAGTTCAATCGCAAAGTTGTAGGTAATAAAAAGATCTACAACTTTTGTATTTACAATTTTTTCACATAACCTCAAAATTTAGGTGAAAAATTCAAAAAACCAAGTTTGTGGTTTTTTATTTTTATCTACTTCAAAATTTATTTTTTTTCTACGAAATTTGGTGGAAACTTACTTTATTATGTCCCAAATACACTGTAATTTATTTGATTGAAAATATTTATTTTTTTGCCTTATTTTGAATTAATACCAAAAAAAACAACCTAATTTTCAATCGAAAATTCACCCGTCCCACTTCCCGAACTCGGATTGACCATAATTTATTATTCCTTTTATTTTTATCATATTCCCCTCCTTTTCTAATGGGCTTCATCCTACTGCGTTTTTTTTTCTTTTTGTTATTTTTAAAGGCTTCTACCCTGGTGTAAAATAATTTGTCAGATTTCAATTTCTCTTAACTTTTGTTATGCATTTTCATAAAATGCATTTCATAACGCCTATCTTTCTAATTTATTCAATACAATTCAATATGTATTTGTTTCCTTGCACTATGTTACTTATTCAGTCACACCCTGTGAAGTGAAGTCCCATGTCCCCAAGTGGGGAAAGGGGCAGATGCATTATACATACATCTGTTTCACTGATCGATTTTCTTTAGAGACAAGTAGGTGATCAGCCTTCTGTGTCCTGCCAGACCGAGATATTTTTTTTCTTCGTCTCCACCGGGAATCGAACCCAGGATCCCTCGGTTCTACGCTCACGCGTCAACCACTGTACCAAGGAGGCGATCGAACCTACCCTGTGATAATAGGTACATATAGTCTAAAATAGTTCAATCGTAGTATCTTGGTCTAACAAAGCATACTAGTTACTATAAGGTCTATAACTACTAACCGTTAAAAACCGATCAGTAAAACAATGGGAGACTTCCCGGAAAATAAACTTAAGCTCACACAGTTCAAAAGTTGGAAGTCATAAGAAATGCGACTGAAAAATCTGTAAACTTTCTATTCTTTGAGTCAACTTCTTACAAAAGATTGAAGTGAGTCATTACGAGTTAAACTGAGGCAATTTTTCGTGCAGCGGGAGATCGCAGTCGTTCATGGAGATCCATTGAAGGTTAATTGATGCGGATGCTTTAGTTTACTTGGTATTTCCTTAACTTGCATAATATATTATTATAATTTTAATTAAAGGATAATTTTAATTACTTAAATAGTGTTAAACTACTTACTCAGGCTTTCAATTATTTTAAGATAACCAGCATCTGGTCTCGTCAATAGCTTGAATTATTTTCGACACACACCAATTATTCTGGTCTGATGGTAATGCAAATTTTTTTAACCGTTCACAGATGTGAATGGTATTACAGCTGAGAGCATTCAAGGATCACGAATAAAACGTGTGAAATTATTTTTGTAATCGGTTCATTCGTTCCTGAGATTATCGCATTCAAACAAATAAATTATTCAGCTTTTTTTAAGTATGGACAAGCTGCTTTCCATAGTTCTATCCGCATAAGCTAATTTTTGTTAATTTTTTGAGTTATAATTAGATACATAACTAACATGGGTAACTTCAATATAATAAATACATAATTTATTTATAAACCATAACAAAAAGCGATAATATTACGAAAACTTTGACCTATGGCCACTCTAAAGAAATTTCCAGTGAACCGTACGCCGCAAATACGTCTTTTTATTTATAAATTTTATTTATATTTATGATTTTCACTTTCACAAAATTCAGTATTCGTGAAGGAAAACAAACATGTTTTCCTCTAGTTTTCCTATTTGTAATGGACTTCAATAAAGCGTGTTCATTTATACATTCCGGGGGATAAATAAAACAAACACAAGAGGAGATAAAATACGTTTATTTCTTAAAATTTGTCAATAATAAAACGGTGGCTCTAGCGCCTCCACTTACTGTTACTGGGAAGTATACACAACGAAAAAAGTCGACGTTCAATTAACGCCGCGATAATATTAGTTATTACTGAAATCAACCAGATATTGGCAAACTAATTTATTAGAAAACTGATATCTCGAAGCTTCTAATATTACTAAATCATTTCCATCACAACCATAAAAATAAACCGAGAAAATAAACGTACAACGAAGTAAGATCATACTTTTGAAACACAGCCACTGCAAAAAAAACTAGGTTATTCAATAAATAAACAGCGTACATCTAAATTATTTTATTTCCATAAAGGCATTTATATACCATACAATATCTATTTCCAATACTATTCTAAAAGCCGAGTCATATATTTATAGTTACATTCATATACGGCGCTAAACGAACGTCGACTTAAAGCTAAAAAGAACGCATTTGGTTGCTATAGCATTTACAATGCCTAAAGAATATTGCGTCCTGCGACTCGATAATAAATTTCAAATTGAAGCATTCACAAATACCGCTGCGGATATCTGTTAGAACATAAAATAATATTCACAATAACTAAAAAAAAAAAAATTATAATGCACGGTTTAACTCCGTTGTAGACGCTTGTCTGTTACCAACTGACGTGGTCAAATAATTATGGTCAGTTGAAATATTATGTTTTAAAATTTAACCGATAACCCTTCCTCGCAACCCTTGTTATATTACACTCAACCATTCCGACCAAATGTGAATGAATAGTGGTAATATTATGTTCATTCATTCCATTCATTGGTGTGTCATTACAATCATGGTGAATTACGAAACTTTTAAATTATTTTTTTAAATATTCATAGTAACTTTGTTCAAATATTGATAACGAATCACTGGGTTTATTATTTCGAAACAATTAAACCATATTATTTTATAATTAACTGATGCAAAATGAAGCGTAGAAATGACATTTCCCACAGACTATAAACCAAAGTCAGAACTTATAGACCGTTATGTAATACACAACAATTAATCTATAATTATTTTTTCTTGAAATAAAGAAAGTATTCACTTATCACTACGTATTGTAATAACACACAATTCCTTACACATAGTCACTGGACCACATAGCGTCACACTCGCGCATCCAAAAATATATTAGCGTTCACACACACCGGTCCAGCCGAGGCACACACACACACCTATATCATAAACGGCTATGCCAGTTTTAATGCAACTCTTTGATCGCTATATTCGATATATTGGGAGCGTCGAACAAACTTTCATTAATAAAGCCTCTCACTAGGTTATACATTATATACTTTTAAATGCTAAAAACTACGTGCTTTCCGTGTTTCATATTTATACACTAATATACGCTATAACTATATAATATTATAGTGCTAAGATTAAATTATATAATAACCGTATAGTATAGAATTTTTATACATGTGTATGTTACACCGAAACCGTTATATAGGGGAGTTCACACTACACAATGTTAAATGATTCGCCGTACCAGTGTGAAGACACCTTAATGACGTACAGACTGTATAATATTTACCATCAAAATTTATAATTAGACATTAGTCATAATATTTTCGACCGTCACAATATATTCCGGTTAATTTATCATTTACAACGAAAATCACTTAATAAAGATTTTATTTTTAATGAATTTTCGTTTTCATTTCATAGAAATATTAAACAGAATATAATAATCAAGATTTTCTAAACATTTGTTGAGAAATGTTTCATTTAGTTTTAGATACAAATCTAAAGAGTCAATTTAGAAAACTCCCTTTGAGTTATAAAGAATTAACAATATACGTTCATACATATATTTCGACCTAGTGCAAAAGGACGATAAAAAATTGAGATTTCTATACAAAGAATTAGTGTTTTGGTCTTACAAAACAAGTAATGTTTTTAAATTGCCTTAAAACACCAGGCAATTGAATTAAACTTTACAATTTTCAACAAAATTGCCTAATTTTTTTACTAATTATTTTTACATCGTTACTTTGGATAAATAGAGTAATTTCAATAATAATCCTTTTTTTGAGGTGAAAATTAAACTTTTTTATAATTTTTCGAAGATTATGTATATCATGATGAACAGACAAATAAGATTATTTTCATCAGATCACATTTTTTAAGTTTTTTGGTATTCAATTTTTGAAATTACCCCACATTTCCAAAGAAGTAATTTTTCTTCCTTTTTTATGTATTATATAGACACACATTCGAGTGTTGTATGAATGAACGGAATGTATACCAACAAGACAAGATCACAAAACATAAAATATTATTTTTTTATTTTCCATACAATTCGTATTTTATTTTAGATAAACCAAAATCCATGGAATGTTAGTAGAAAGAAGATGGCAATTTTAGGGATCTTTTTGCACATTTTTCTATGAATACACAAAATATAAAGTCAAATATGTATGTATGTTATGTTCTATGGAACTGCTTATTCCATTATTGGATATTGTTTTCTGTGCAATCTGTTGCTTAGGAACATGGATATTTGTAAAAAATATCCTAGTATTATTTTTAATGTTTTATTATTTGTTTTGCAATCTCGACTCGTTGGATACATTTTTATATAAAACAAAGTCATTTACATAGCAATTTAATGTGAAATACAATAAGTATTTCAGTTCAATATTAAGTTTATATTCATTTTTTAACATAGATAATATAATTTTATAGGTATATGACCATTTTGCGACGTTGATAAATGATGAAATATATGTATAATGATGAAATACTAATAAAGGTTTTTAATAGATTCTTCACTGTTCACTTCAAAACCACCTGTTTTTACGTTTAAAACTCTAACCAATGTATGCTTCGCGAATATATCCCCATTTATCAAAGCAGCAAGGTCGATTTCACATTGATAAAACCGAATTATCAAAACGAACAAGTACATTACCAATTTAATATAATATTTCACTAAGAAAACTCTTTAAAAACTTGTACTTCGTTTGAAATTCGTATATTTGTTTGCGTATAGCTCAATACATTTGTGACCGATGAATTATTAGCGAAAAATAATTACAAAATATCAAAGCGTCCTTATTCATAAATTTTATATGAAAGAAAATCATTAATTCCTCTAACAATTTAAAGTTATTATCACCTTAACACCTCCGCTAATAAACGTTCGTCAAAACGATGTTTTGTCGCATTCTTGCTTGCGTCAATACATTGAGAGGGAAAGAGACAAAACACATGTTTTCACGAATTTAAAAATCTATTAGCCCGGGGCCTAAACGTTAAGAATATCATAGCTAAGCTTAGCCGTTCCATTTAAATATATAATTAATGCGATTTTGGTGTTTACAACTATAACTAACTTATTACAGACATCTGTAGCATTGCACTTATATTGTTTGTGGTACAGTCGGCAAAGACGATCGTCACTTTACTTTTTTTTTTTGTCAACTATACGCGTTACAGTACACACATGTACGAGTCCGGTGTAAACTTAGGAATAAAGAAAAATATATATATTTATAATAATAATATAATATTATGTATATATCATAATAATATGCACTACGATGCAAAATCAAAAACCGTACCACACGAAACGACACTGTATACTTAACACTTTAAAGTTCAAAATCATAAAATCGTAGTCTATTTATTGCTAATTCCACACTCGTTGACGAGTTTGTCGTGTCGCGCCGCGATTGGTCGAACGGGACGCGGTGAGCGCTGATTGGCCGAGCCCCGAGACCGCCTGATCGCTGATTGGCCAATTGCAACGCAGCACATTCATCTTCATAGATATATTGTCAATTCGTTTTAACATTTTCTCGCGTAAAGAAACGAAAATCATGCTATCTCGCTTACGCATTGGTGGAGATATATCTCTCTCGCTCACGACCGCATTTAAATCGATTCTTTATTGGCACGGTACACATTACTAGTCAATTTTGTTGCACTTTCAAACTATTCACGAAACAATGAGTTTGCTCTTGTATATTGATTAGTAACTAGCGACTACGTATTATAATACATTATAATTGTAAGGAAAACAAAGTGACATTCACCGAAGATTTAGGTTTTATTGATAACACTATAACCATTATAAATACAAACGAAACATGGTTACAAATTAGTATAAAGAGACTGTTAAATGAATCTCCACCGATGGGCATGCACAAACACGTGTATATGTATACAGCGTTTGAATGCTAAATAACAAATTAAATATCAAATTCAGTGTTTTTTTTTTCTATAAGTAACTTTGGAAATAAGTGCTTTTTTTAAATAAATTTATTTCCTTTCGATCTTTCTAATACATAGTCACTAGTTACTATCTATAAGCCAATCAACGTTTTCGCGGTTGTACCAACGAGAGCCGCGCACGTAACACCGAGCGCTCATTGGTCGCCTCAGCTGTGCTCCTATTGGTTGATGCCGTGCTGCAGGATGCCTGTGGTGAGCTGCTATTGGTCGAAACCGTGCTGGTAGCGGGCGCTGTGCTCTGTGCCAATCTACGAGGAACCGTGGTGATTGTCGTACTGCAGGTAGACTGTGCCATGCTGCAAGTAGTGGATGCCGTACTGTAGTTACTCTTTGCCTCGCTGCGATTGGTAGCAGTCGTGTTGCTGGCAGATACCGTGCTGCGATTGGTCAGTACTGTACTGCTGCTAGACTTTGCCGCACTACGACTTATTGCAGTCGTGCTGTTACTGGCGGAAGCCGTGCTGCGATTGGTCAGCACTGTACTGCTATTGGTCAGCACTGTGCTGCTGCTATTCTTTGCCTCGCTGAGATTGTTTTCAGCCGTATTACTGGTAGATGTCATACGATTGGTCAGCACTGTACTGCTTGGCTTTGCCTCGCTGCGATTTATTGTAGTCGTGTTACTTGTGGATGCCATACGATTGGTCAGCACTGTACTAGGCTTAGCCCCATTGCGTTTAGTTGCTGTACTACGACTCAATATCATGCTGCGATTCGACGGCGCCATACTGCGACTCGGCGGATCCATGCTGCGATTGGTCAGCGGTGTACTGCGACTCGGTGATGCTGTGCTGCTATTGGCTGATGTACTGGGAACCATACTGCAGGTAGTCTTGCTACTAGTGGATACCACAGAGCGATTGATACTTCTGGATAATGCAGTACTACGGCTCAATTGTACAGTACTAGTTGGGGGGTCCATGCTATTGGCCGTCAGCGTGGTGCTTGGTTCCATACGATTGGCTGACGCTGTAGTAAGTAAACTCGTACTGCGAGACAGCGTCGTACTGCTGAAAGTCGTGCTGCGGCTCAGCGACAGCGAACTGCGATTGGACAGCACTGTACTGGTTGGCGGTTCCATACTGCGGCTGGGTAATGCTGTACTACTAGGTGATGCCTTACTGACGGATGTTACACTGCGATTGGGCAGCACTGTACTAGTCGGCGGTTCCATACTGCGACTGACCGAAATTGTAGTACCACTGAAATTCGTGCTGCGACTCAGTGATACCATGCTGCGACTGGACAGCACTGTACTAGTTGGTGGTTCCATACTGCGGCTGGGTGAGGCCTTGCTGACGGGTGTTACACTGCGATTAGCTGTATCCATACTGCATGGTGGTTCCATACGGGCTGACACTATACTACAGCTGACTTGTGCTGTGCTGGGTAACGTCGTGCTGCGATTGGCAGATGCTGTACTGAGTAATGTCGTGCTGCGATTGACTGACGCTGAACTGCTGAGTAATGTCACGCTGCGATTGGCTGATGTTGTACTGAGTAATGTCGTGCTGCGATTGGCTGACGCTGTACTGGGTAATGTCGTGCTGCAGTCAGGCGTGCTGGGTGATGCTGCGCTGCGATTGGCTGCTGCTGGCGGGCGGCTGCGCGCTCGGGGCCTGCGTCACGCGCCCGGGTTAGCGGGACGTCAATACGCGCGCCGGTCGTCGATGTCGGACACCTGCAAGTAATTATAGGACATTATAGGACATTATAGGACATTATTACACAAATCGACCTAGTCCCACAGTAAGCTCAATTAAGGCTTGTGTTGTGGGTACTAGGCGACGATAAATATAATATTTAATAAATACATATATAGATAATAACACCCAGACCCAAGAACAAATAATTGAGTTCATCACACAAATATTTGCCCTGACCGGGGATCGAACCCGGGACCGTCGGCTCAGTAGGCAGTTACTTTACCACTGCGCCAACCGCGTCGTCAAAATCAATACTTAAAAATATATAATATCCATTTTAGGGAGAAAGATAGATTGATAAAACACATATTTGATGTGATAGTATGTCACAACGTATAATAGAGACAAAACAACATAAACAAAAATAGAAATTAAATTGTTTGATAACTGGAGTTTTTACAATACAATTTCTGTGTAATGTATATGTATATGATTATTGATTACCATTCACTACTGGATATGGTTTTTGAAATTGATAATATTATAATCTCTATAGTAGAATGAAAATAAAGTATGAAGTGTCTCGTGTCTATTTAAATTTAAATTTTTAAGGTCAAGTATCTTTCTAGTGCCTACCTTAAAGAGATACAGGTAAGTGTCAAGTATACTTTATAAAGTGTCTATAGTGTCAAGTATCAAGTGTCGCATGTAAGTGTCAAGTGCCAAGTGTAAGTGTAACTCACATGGTGCTTGGCCCGCTTGTGCGGCGGCTCGTCGGGCGCTTCCTCGATCACCAGCTCGCCACCCAGCGCGCATCCCTCTTCGCCGCTGTACCCGCTGTACACATAGACATACATAAAAATTTCGTAATTGTTCTTTATTTATTTATACGAAATTCACAAAGACGTATGTGCTAAAGCTTTCAAAATGCAATTATCACTACAGGCAGTACTAATCTTTATGCTGGCTTGGAAGCTGTGAACAGATGATACTCACACAGTAACTGAATGCTACGGAATTTTACTACGTAGGTCCGCCATAAGAAGCAGACACACTAACACTTCCAAAGTGTGAGTGTAACTCCAAAGTGTAAGTGTAACTCCAAAGTGTAAGTGTAAAGTCCGTATACTAACGCGTAGTACGGCGAGTGCTGATGCAGCAGCAGGTTGGCGGCCTGCACCTCCTCCTCGGGGATCGACACCAGCCCGCCGCCCGTCGTGCCCACCACGTATTTCTCTGGAATTTATATAATGCTATGTTTTAGTTTCTACATTTTACTATATTACACTGTAATTATAACTATAAGAAACTTATCTAGATTAGAGTTCATTATAATTAATTTCGATCATCAGCCCAAACTTCTCGCTTAAAACATATCAATAAAAAATAAGAAGCACCTTTCGTGATCAAAAATTAGTTCTCGAAATGTCTTTTAGTAACTCGAAATATCGATTTCCGTATATGTATTAGACAGAATAGATCACTGGGCAAAAACTAAAATTATAACTATTTCAACATATCGGATGTTTTGCTAAATAATTTCTTCCTATCTATATTAATACGATTTTAAAGCTTCCAAATGAAGTCATCACATTCAATGTTTTACCAAGTATTTTCGATAGGCAGGTTGACCACAATCCCACCTGATGGAAAGCGGCGATGTGGTCTACTTGGGTGCACGTCTGCCTAGGAGGAGCCTATTCACCCTAGCATTGAAGAGGTCCAGGTTGTATTGCTCAGGAAAAATAGTTGTAGGGAGTGAATTCCATTGTTTGGCTGTTTTAATTATGAAAGAAGACTCGAAGCGACGAGTTCGTATGTTAGGGATATCCACAATGAAAGGATGAATATATTCGCTTCGCTATCGCTTCGCTATCGCTTCGCTTCGTACCTTCCCGCTCGCCGCCCGCGCCGTTGGTGACGACGGTGATGTGGTGGCCCGCCATCACCAGCCCGCCGCCCAGCGACCCGCCGGCACCTGGACAATAGATACATTTGACAATTATTATATGTTTACACTACTTCTGTTGCTCAAGTGAGCTTTTTGGTTGTGGTGTCAATTTATATTGTTATTTCTTGTAAGATGCATTACATGGCATTCGATTTCATGTTGAGTCGAATCATTACCGATATTAGACGGAATAAGTTTTCGATTGAAAAGACATCTTTTCCAAAATGAAAAGTGCACATTTGTGTTTTATTTTTTAATTTTTTTAAAGAATGAATGCACTTTTAATGATTTCAGAAAGAAAACTTTTCAATTTGGTGGCTTGAAAGGGTTGGTAGATAAATAGGAGCGGGAAGAGAAGATTTTAAGACGAAAAAATATCAATTTAATAATTGACGATGCGAATAAAGTATCCCAGTACTTAATCACTACATAAAATACCAAAAGAAATATAATAAAAGACGTGTGGCACTCGGGGACTGCCGCGGTAAAGCTATGCAATAGCATAGCATGCCTTCAAGCCACACCTCCGAGCCCGTCGGAGTGGGGAGCGTGAGGTTTTTTCGTTACGGAATTTCTCGATTCGGTCCCCGCGCTCAAGGCCCGCGATAGAAGCTATGCAATAGCTTAAATAACTAACCCGGAGATCCCGGCGCGCTCTGGCTGACGCCGGAGCGCGCCGGGAACAGGTACTGCGTCGAGTGGCTGTTGTTGTTGTTGCTGTTGTTCAGCCGCTGTTGCCCGCCCTGCAACACAACAGAATAATACATTTTAGAATTCATTGATCTTAATAAGTTGCTGCTGCTGTTCTAACACGCACCGTAGCGGCATATTATTATAGAATGCAAGACAAATGGGGAAAATCGAAAACAATCTTTAAACCGGGTTTTGTGGGTATATAGTTTCTAAATCAGTTTAAAATAAATTAATATCGAAGTTACTTCTTGAAACAAACCTTTGTATAAATAATTAACTGATGTACAAAATTTATGTTAGGCCCAAAGTTGGAAATCGTAATTTGTACGAAAAAATTGCTTATAACACGATGCTGTCGTAGTAAGAAATATCACATCGTGAAATTCGAGTTATTGCTCTATTAATTTCTTGACCCTCAAATAATAAAATCCTGTCCTGTTCTGGGCTTAGTTCATCGTGTTATGTTTTAGGCTTAGAATGTATCATACGTACGTATATATTCGTTTGCATTTCAACATTACACAACTAACAATAAAACTAAAAGCACTAACCTGGTGATCACTCTCATCACCGGTGAACAGGTCCGGCGTGGGTTCGCGCGAGAGCTCCTCGGGCGTCACCAGACCTGACACGCCCACCTGCGACGGCGATGTTGGCGCGCTCCTGTATAGCATTAACATTATTATTATTCAAAACATTGTTATGTTCAGCGATAGCAACAACATCACTAACAACATCACCATCATTATCAATAACAACAATGTCATCACTACATAGTATAAAACAAAGTCGCTTTTTCTGTCCCTATGTCCCTATGTATGCTTAAATCTACGCAACGGATTTTGATGCAGTTTTTTTTTAATAGATAGAGTGATTCAAGAGGAAGGTTTTAGTATATAATTTATTAGGTTTTAGACAAAGCGGGCGAAGCCGCGGGCGGAAAGCTAGTAATTACTCTAAATATTATCAATTTATCAATAGTAACATCACTATTAACAACAACATAACAACAACAAAATCACCACCCTTTTCATTCACATTCTCACCACATAATCATTATTTCAATAATCATTACTACAAGTATCAAGTTATCATTATTATCACTATATTATATGAATGGTCGTAAAAGATACAAGTTCTATGTCTAAGTAGACTCAATAATAAGTTTTTCATAACACCTACATAAAGTAAAATATTAAAATATCTTACTCTTAATTTTCTTAAGTATACAATTAAAACTAACTAAACATGAAGTTACAATTCTGCATTAACTACAAAATTAGTCCCTACATGAAAGTGATATAAACCAAACATTACTTTGTTTAATGATTTACTATATTTTTATTTACACTACATCTGAGCAATTAAAATCACTCACATATTCACAATAAACTTCGTAACATCAACTTCGAATATTTTTCATCAATATTTCGTTGAATCTATAGACAAACAATAATTATCCAGTAATTTAGATTTTCGAAGCTTGTAAAATATCCCTTACTGTATGAATGCATGTGTCTGTGTATACTGTATACGTTTGTGTGAATTTTTATGTATCGGTGTGTCGCTGTAGTGAGTTATCGTGTATTACGATGTATGCATGTATGTGTTTGTGTTCGTAGGTACGCGTTTTTTGTGCGTATGAGGTTGCGCATTTTCAATATTAGAATTAATAGTTAATTTGTGTAAATTATGTTTGCATGCTGTAAATACCTATAATTGTTTGTTACATTTAGTAGAATATAAGTCTGTAATTAGTAATAAAAGAATCAATGTAAACAAACGTTGGTATTTCTAATAAATAAATAAATGTTAGCTCGCGCGTGCGTTCGCTGCGTGCATGTACGTAAGCTCGTGCTTGTGAGCGTGCACGTTTGCGTCTGCGTATTGCGTGCGCATAATGCGTCCGCGTATGCATGTGCGTGTTTATGCATGTGTGTCACTGTTTTTGTAATATAATAAATATTTAATATTTTACGAATAATATGTTGTAGAAAATACTAGTTTAAGACCTATTTGTGTCAATTTGAAAAATAAAATAACATTTTTTAGTTCGATTTCCGTTCGGTGGTTACGGAATAATTCTTTGGGGACAGTCTTGCGAGGTGCGGAAAGTATTTGTGGCACAAAAGAAATGTATCCGAGCCCTGTGCGGATTACATCAAAGGGACAGTTGCAAACCAATGTTCGGTAAATTACGTATCCTTACACTGACCTGCATATATATAAGAGAAGTATGTTTATTTGTTAAATACCACCCAGAATATTTTAAAAAGAAAGGAGAAGTAAATTCGCATATGTTAACGAGGTATCAAAATAAACTGCACTTTCCAACATGTAGAATAAATCAAGCAAAAAATAGTGTGATATTTATGACTATTACAATATATAATAAAATACCGGATAACTTTAAGGATCTCCCAGTAAATATATTTAAGAAGAAACTGACGAAATGGTTAATGGAGAAACAATTTTATGATATTCAAGAACTTATTACATTGCGGAATCTGTGACAAGGAAGAATTAGTGACGTTTAACAATAGTGATTAGTGACGCGAAGAATTTGTGTAGTGTTGGTGTAGTGTAATTTAAGTTATTTCCATTTAAATATTTGCACACCCAGAAAGTGGGTAGAATGTATTAGCACGTTAACATTGTAATAACACCTTTTTTGTAACTACATTCTTGTAAATAAATGAAATTTGAATTTGAATAAAATTTGAATTTGAATTTCGAAGATAGCTAGCTTGAATTGTCGAAAATCATTGAATGCAGTTATATTTCTTTTAAATAATAAGGGAATGTTTTCCTTTCAGCATAATTTGCTATCTCCAGTATTTCAAGTACTTTCCCTCGAAAATTTCCACACTGTATATTTATGTATGTTTGTATGTATGTATATCTCACCGCGAGGACAGTCCAAAGGGAGCACGGAATTGAACGCCACGCGGGCGACGCGGGCGGAACGCCAGCTCGATCAGCTTGCCCTCGCTCTGCGGGTCGATGCGCCAGAAGCTGCCCTTGCCCGGCTCCTCTTGGCTGCGGGGCACTTTGATGAAGTACCTGAGGAACATTTAGAACCAAATATATAACCTGTGGAACTTTTAGAAAGAAAACATATTACCTGTGGAACATTAGGACCTAAAATCTAGGTAGATCAATGGATGTAGTTATAGCATAGTAATTTTCTAACGTACAGACAGCCTATGGTAACATATAAAAATAATATAAATGAAGTTTAAAAATCCTAAAAAACACGCTAAAACTCATAAAATTATTGTATTGTATATTTAATTTTATTAATTAAATCTGTCCGTTTAAAGTTAACGTCAGTCTAAAGCAATTGGTTACATACAAACACACAGGTGAAGGTAATAAAATCGTGTTAAAAACATGAACTAACCGATTCAGCGACAGATTGTGCCGTATCGAGTTCTGCCATCCCTTGTCCGCGGTGCGATAGTACGGGTAGTGCTTCGTTATATAGCTGTATATGCCACTCAGTGTCAACTGCTTGTCCGGTGCGGAGGCCACAGCTTGCACGATAAGCTGTGCGTAGCTGTAGGGCGGCTTCGCTGCGTCTTCAGTACGAGAATCGCGCGCGTCTCGAGCGTCTCGCACGTCGCGGGAGTCGCGCACGTCGCGCGGTTCGCGCACGTAGTCCGTTGTGGATGACGCCTGGAAGTATATGGCACTAGATTTAGTCGATATAGAGGGATGGTTGAAGGTTAATAAGCAAAATATTTTTAGGAAGTTTTTGGAAAATTGGATATCTTTTAGTATATATAGCCAGGACTCGAAATCATGCAAGAATGCTCTTGAACTTTAAAAACATCAATAGTTGCTACCTCACTTCACAAAATTATCTAGAGGAATTCGTACCGTAGCAAAAAGACCGCCCAGCGTAACAACGTGTTGTATATGTGTTGACTTACTTTTATATTTTTAAAGTTTCTATTACTTACAATAAGTAATTTTGGATTTGATGATAGTGTGCTATATTTGGTCATACAAACATGAGCTATCTGTCTTACCACAAAAAACTTAAGACAGGGTTTAACTTTAAGCGCGGGTTCTCTTTAATCGGGTTTTGTCGTATTTCACATAGAAAACTATTAAAGTGACAGATCCCTGGTTTAAAGTTAGACTAAGTTTAAATTGTTTTGTGGTAAGATCATATAAGTTCATGACACGTCAAAGACAACATAGAGTATATATCGTCACTCACAGCATTCCCATTGGTGGGCCGCTGGTGCTCAGCCAGCGCCGCGTACTGCGCCACGAGGCCGAGGTCCGCGTGCCGCCGCCCCGACGAGCCGGCGCCGCGCGGCGACGTCGGACAGCTGTTCGTTGCGCTTATCGTGCCTGCAAGATTTCGGAAATAATTTAAACGTATTAAGTTACAATAATCGATTTTATTAACCACTAGGCTATTTATTACAAATAACTACAATATGAAAAAATAGCAATTACTATTCTGAAGCATACATTTTAAACATAAATTTAAAGGCTTTTATTTTGCGAATTCTGACTCTCACTTTAAAATATTCTATAATTGACTGGTCTCGAAAGGAATATTTTTGCAACATTTTTAATTACTACCTACTCCGTTGTTATAAGTCAAAGCGTGATAATATAGCCTGTAACTTCCTCGATAAATGTATTTTTTGTTGGACTGTCCAATTGCCTAAACATCTACGACTCATACGAGCAGAGCAGAAATGAAAAATGTCGCAAAAGCTGGAATCATTTAAACAGTCTGCTAGTTAAGACCGCCTCCTTGGTACAGTGGTTGACGCATGAGCGTAGAACCGAGGGGTACTGGGTTCGATTCCAGGTGGAGACGAAGAAAAAAAATGTCTCGGTCTGGCAGGACACAGAAGGCTGATCACCTACTTGTCCCTAAAGAAAATCGATTAGTGAAACAAATGTATAAAAATTGCATCTGCCCCTTACCCCACTAGGGGACATGGGACTTCACTTTTAGTTAAGTATGTTTATATATCTCACCAGTGGGCGAAGGCGCTGGGCTGCGGCCGTCGCTATCCATCGGTATGGTGATGCGCAGCGGGGGCAGCGGCGGGCCGGCGGTGCTGCCGCCAGCGCCGCCGCCGCTCTCCTCGACCAGCGACTGGAACTCCAGCCGGATGTTCGTGGACGGGAACCGGAGGGTGCATCTGGAAATATAACGTTAATTGGGGTTAAAGGAAAGAAGAATACGATTAATAACACGACTGAGAGGCTTTTCGATATTAAATGATAAAACCGCTGCCGCTGCCAAAAATTCTTAATTTTAAATACTATTTTTTAGTGGTGAGATGAGCGACCTTATAAAAATGTAGGTACTTATTACATAATAAGGAAGCCAAAAAAAATCAAGACACTTTTTACTTTTTTAAATAGGTTCCTTGTAAGTTTCTTGTGTGTGCAATTTTAGGTAGGTACTAGATAATAAGGAAGCTTAGAAAATTCGAGTCACTTTTTCTTTTTTAAAATAGGTTGTACGTTTCTTCTGTACGTTATTCTATTAAAGACCTATAAAAATAATGAAACGTACCCATGTGCTTGAACCATTGAGGTATTACGTGGTATTACTATAGAGAGGTCACCACGAACAAAATCTGTGTAACAAGCGCGGCGGCGCCGGCCGGCTAGTGAGTAGACACTTTGTAGATTATTCTGCCTTTTATTACTTATAAATTAAAACCAATCAATGTAACAAATAAATATTGTTTATCTTATTAAAAAAATATGAATAAAATTATCAATTAAAACCAATCAATGTAACAAAAAAAAATGGCAACTCGTGTTAGAAATAGTTTAGTAGAGATACCCTCTCTAGTACGTAGTACATGGTAACTCAATGGCGTGAACATAGTTTTCTATTCAAACCGTCCTACTCCATTAGGTACGTTAAGATTGTACATATTTGCATTTGCATCTTTACAAGTTACTTAACTTGAGTAACAGACATAAAACGTGAAAGTTATGAGCATTTGAGATAATAAGTCCCTGGAAGTTTCTTAAGTATGAAGATTGTTATATTTTTATGATAATATATCTTTAGAAGTTTTATTCTGAAGCGAAAAATAAATTAACTTTATTAATATTATACCTCCTCTCTAATCACAATTAAACAACCCAGATGTATGTAATTAAAATGGAATTTTAAATTTATAACATAGCAAGAACTAGAAGTAGTTGGATTTATCAAAACAGTCTCAATGAGTTACGACACCGATGCTTTGCTGTGAATTGTGATTATATTTGTTTAGAACTATGAAAAGCAGAATGTCTTCAAAATCATTGTACACATCTTTAATGCGTGTTGCAAAAATCCCTTTCTTTCAACCTCTCCTATACTTCAAAAAACCAGCACTCACACAAAAAAAAACACGCCCCACGCACACGCTAGCACAATCACGTGTATTGCACACATGGAAAGCGCCGTACAACCAATCCCGTATCTCAATTCCAAACCATTTTCTTACAACAACACGCCATACACACAAGCTCAAGCGCATGCACACAAGGGCACTTACATACTTCGACAGTAAACACGTGCCGGCGACCAATCGCGAGGAGTTACGTAAGCGAGATAATGGGCCAACCGCGTAAACAATGAAAGCACTGCTTTGTTGACTGTTGTGTTTACGAGTTGACAAAGCAATCGTATCGGATTGGTGGCTTTATCCATTTGCCACATACTTGTGTTTTATTTGATGAATATAAAAATCATCGGTGGCCGAAAGTACGCGGGTTGAAATCCCGCCAGATGATCGTATATTTTCTCAAATAAATATCTATAAGAATTTTAATGCCAAAACACATTATTTGGATAACACATGGATATATCAGTTAATTTAAACATTACATAATATTTTCAATCAGTAAATAGTACAAGCTAGTTCCACCACCTTCCACGGTAGTAATTTCTAATTAATATTGTAAAAAACATCTCAATGATCATAGTATCATAACACCACTTTTAATTTCAACACATTCACACATATTTATTAAAAAGTAATTTTATCCTGCCGTCATTATTAAAATGAGTGAAGAGATGTCCCATAGGAATCCACGTTGGGAGAGGGGATTATGACTGATGAATACACAAATGAACATTATTAAAATGGAAGTTTTTTCTTTGGTACTAAATATAAATTATAAACACATAAAACATTATGTATCATACTATTAATACAAAATTTAAATCGATGTATGTTTGATACACAATCAAGCCTGAACGGCGAAATAAATCTACTTTAAGTTTTAATACATATCTTCAGAATATTCATGAATAGTCTCACTACAGAAGCTGTTGGCTGGATCTTGTTAATTATAATCCAAGTTAGATACAATTCCCAAAGCGTCGCAGACAAAGGTCAGAGGTAACTTCGCAAAACATTACCTATTATAGAAGTTCAGATGTTACTCAAATATTGTTTTATTTACACATAAATAATTATTTACACGTGTGTTAAATAAATCGCTCGATAACAATAAGATAATAACTTACTAGCATTTAAATAACGATAGGTACAGTATTATATCAAAATATTAGGTTCATTGTCTCGTTCGATAAATCGCTGTGAAGTACTTATCCTACATTATTGATTATATACTTCTGGTCTAGATACTTTTGTACCAGATTGAGGTTTACCAATATTTTTCAATTTATATGTACCTGTGTATAAATTATAAACCATATAATATGCGAAGATGTATTTTATTTTCGATCACAGCGATCACTATTGAACATAAACTATGTGTTATCGTTATAGATTTCGTTTACTTATATGTAAATTAAAATTACAAACGGTCACAAACGTGAGTAAATCTTTACTATTATTCAAACAAAATCACCCTTAACACCTAACACATGCACTCCCCCCCTCCCCATCGAGCAAATGCACTCGTCAAATCCCCCCCCCCTCACACTACAACGAGTACACAATATATCCGGCTCACCGCACACGTCCATTCAAGTTTTTTTCATTCATCACTTACACTGCACAGTACACACATATTATCATTGACCTCCGAGGGTCCACCTCGTTGTGATAACACTATTGTGTTATCGACAATTTTGTTTTGATTTTCGTGCAGTTGTAGTTTAAGTTAAATAGTTTGTAAGTAGATACATAGATTGTTAACCTGTAATGTTGCCTACTTGCTAATAAATAACTATTTTATTTTTTGTTAATTTTGATGTTACTAGGTATAATACGTCGAGACCACCCTTTAATTCTTGTGCAATTGAAATAACGAAAGCAAAAAGGGAGTTTTTAAAAATAAAACACGTAGAAAGAATTAAAATATAATTAATTGCATGTAAAAACATAATACAATATTGATGTTGATGTTCACATTATAATTATGTATGCTGTAAACACTACAATGTTACTTACGTTGTAAACATAGTCTCAATGACATCAATACTATTATTTCAAGTTTTACCTACTCACTATCTATGCATATACACGGGAAATTTTGAGCAATTATTTATTTTGGACGAACTTTTTGCATAATATCATCAAAAGCACTACTATTTTGAAGCAAACCTATTACACCTTCGTTACTGTAAGCCCTATATTTTGTATCTCTTTTACAATTCCCTTTTCCAAATGATAGTCAAATTGTAAACATCCTTCTGCCCTCCATCAGCCGCAATGCGTAGGCATTAGCTCAGAACGCCAATACTCATCAGAGTTCTATCAGAGTCGAGGGTCGTACCAAGTACCTATGGAACTAGCGAAGCAATATGTACTTGCTTGTTTATCGACTGCTTATCAACCCTACAGTGCACAGTCCAGATAACGATCTTCGGAGTTCATTGGACGTGTAATATTAGGTATACATTGAGATCCCATTGGTAAGTGACTATTTCATGTGTTTAGATGTATACAATACTTCGTATTAATCTCCAGAAAGGTTTCAAGAAGGAAGGTACAAATGTTTAAATTTTAACTGAACTAAAATATTATGAACATGGTAACAATACATTCAAAAGATATTAAATATGCATCAAATAGAGCTAATGTTCTTACACACTCGACATAATCTATATTTTTTTTTCAAACATAATACATACAATTATCTGAAATAAATAAAATAAATAAAAAAAATGGTTGCCTGTAAAGTCGGTTTTACGGGCGAAGATTTTACGTGACAACGTCTTTTTCTCGATCATAGTTGAGTGGGAGAGAGACGCAAGGCATTCGGCGGGCCTCTCTCTCGTTCGGTGACTCATCGTAACGTTACCGAGCGTTACACTTTTTCATAAGTGACTCCCAGTCGCAACCTAATTTAAGACGTTGTCACGTCAAAAAAAAAATTACAATTACAATAATCTAATAAACTCTCGTCGCACGTGCAAAACCACTAATTACAAAAACAACAGCGCACAATAACAACTTAAGTCTTAACCTATAGCTAAACCATCTAGCTATAATCTAGTCTAGAATCTAGGCATAGACGTTGGCGCAAACAAACAAGTAATTATTACGTTTCCTAGAACCGCCGCGTGCGTTTACCAATCGACAACATGGCTGTTAAATTTGTAATCGAGGAAATTACAAATGTAATAGCAATTTTCGTTCGCGCGCCGCGTCATTATCGATATAATAATCGACGTTCGAAAAATTGTTTATTTGAATTGGGTGCATATTGAAACAGTGTATATTTTTTTACTCTTGGATGCAAAGAACTATGTATTTTGAATGTACATTTTAAAGCACAGTTTTTAATATGAGAATAACCAAAGATATTGTATATCGCTAAGAATAACAGAAAAATAATACCAATCTACATATTATACCTACCTATCTTTCTAGCTATGTGCAACAGAAGTTCGACCAACAAAACTAAACTTTCTGGATTGCATTAGTACCAAATCCTCCCCGCCCGCCTAATTCAACTGTTATTGCTGACCTTACATCGCACGTTTTGAGCTAATCAAATCAAACAAACCATTACCAGCGATTACTAACAAAATTACCAACGATGTACTTTCCACGTGTTTTCAATTTCAAACCTTGTTATATACGCAATCAGTTCTAGCAATCACAACACGATACAAGAACAATAAATGCGTGGAGTAGGTGCATTTGTATTCGACCTACAAAACAGCGAAACGACGTGAACATGGCGTTTGTAAACAATTTTATCTCTAGCGTAAAGCGTTGAATGTACTACGCATTACCTACGTGCGCTCGTACACTACGATAATTAATGATATACAAGACTACATATAAATATATATAAAACCATATAGACATATAGGATGGAACTGACGAATATTTTAACACTTAATATACATGGTGGAAAATCACTAAAACTGTTTTGATCGATTAAGTTTGGTTATGAGTCACGTAAACAAATTAAAGAACTAATCTTTTGAACAGTAACTATTCCGAATTGATAGTATAATTCACAAAGAAAACATTATTATCGTAGATTGAAAACTAAAAGGGCTTCTATGTCTGTGTCTTATTTATTTTTTAACGAAACACACCCAACTCACTAGAAATATTATAAATAGTTGCTGATTGAAAACTAAAAAGGCTTGTATAGCTATCAATAAATATTTAATTTATTCCATAACGAAGCACCCACCTAACTACCTACTAGTAACTACTTACTACTAACAAGTTACGTAGGTCGTTTGTAATATGGCGCAACGAATGAAAGCACAACTTCGACTACCCGCAAAAAGGAATAATAGAGAGAAAATTTTTAATTAACGTAACCGCGAAGCCCTCACCACGCTACCAGACTGAAAACATCGAGTCCAATGTTGATTTTTATAGCGAAAACGGAATACAGACTGCTATATTGATACTTATATTGTAAACTAGCTTACCGCCCGCGGCTTCGCCCGCTTTGTCTAAAACCTAATAAATTATAATATACTAAAACCTTCCTCTTGAATCACTCGTTCTATTATTTTTTAATAGAACGAGTGATTCAAAATAACCGAACCGTATCAAAATCCGTTGCGTAGTTTTAAAGATTTAAGCATAGGGACAGAGAAAGCGACTTTGTCTTATACTATGTAGTGATGATGCGAAAATCTATAGTACCTACACCTATATGTTACGCTTTTACGCCTAAACTACCTCACCGATTGGGAGGAAATAAATTTTTTCTTAGGTTCCACTCAAAATTCTAAAAGGAGACAAAATCGCAAAAATTTCCAATCAAATACAAAAAGTAACACGTCAATCTGTTGAAAGCTCACGGAGTTATAATACAAAATTTTAATAAGAAAACAAAGATTAAACAAATACAGTCGAATTGAGAACTACCGTCGTTTTTGGAAACGTTGATTAAATAGAGTGAAGACTACTCATATATATAGGCTACTAGATTCCGCCCGCGGCTTTGCCCGCGTTTTCTAAGAAAAACCCGCATATTTCCGGTCCCGTGGGATTTCCGGGATAAAACCTATCCTATGTGTTAATCCAAGTTACCCTCTATATGTGTGCTTAATTTTATTGTATGCGGTTAAGTAGTTTTTGCGTGAAAGAGTAACAAACACACACACACACACATCCTCACAAACTTTCGCATTTATAATACTAGTATTTAGTAGGACTTTTACAAAATCAACACATTAATGTAGTAGGCCGTAGGGGATGTAAGTTTTTGCTCGTAGTTTCAGCTTCGACTCAACTTTAATACAAATGTTATTTTTAGATTCGATAAATAATAAATGTATCGATTCGTTACTTTGTAACACAGCATGTTGTTTTGCAAAATACATTGAACCCGGAAAACAATACTACTACATTATAATTGTTAGATTATCATTATAAAATACGTTTCAGATAACTGGTACATAATTATATTAATGTTTATTATTAAATTGTAATGTTTAATGCAGTTGTTCCATAAACATCGTTATGATATAAATGTAAACAAACGCGGATTTAACTAAAGACAATACGATTAATAAATGAAAAACTTGACCGTCTCAATAGTTTGTAATAGCTTACTTACTTACTTACTTACTTACTGGAGTGGCGCAGGGACCCAAAGTGAGTCTTGGCCTCCGACAATAAGAGCCTCCATTTTACTCTATCCTGCGCCATCTCTTGCCAGTTCTCGATTTGGAGGGTGCGCAGGTCTTTGGCGATTTCGTCTTTCCAGCGGTACCTAGGACGGCCAACCGGACGGCGTCCAGATGGCCGTCCCAGGTACGCTCGTTTCGCTGCTCGATCTTCCCCCATTCTTTCTACATGGCCGAGCCATCGGAGTCTTTGCGATTTAATCTCACCGATTATATTTGGCTCAGCCATTAGGTCTTCAAGTTCCAGGTTTTTCCTCCTCCTCCAAATTCCTTCTTCTGTTAACACTGGCCCAAACATCTTCCTCAAGATCTTCCTCTCAGTGACTAGGAGCTTGCCTTCTTCTTTTTGTGTTAGTGTCCATGTCTCACAGCCGTACATTAATATAGGTCTTAATATGGTTTTATAGATTAAGATTTTCGTTCGTCTGCTGAGGATCTTCGACACCAGTATTTTATGTAAGGCTGCACTGCAGCGGAGGGTATTTTGTATTCTTATATCAATTTCCTCTTCCCTCGTGTACGTATCGGTCACAGTGCATCCCAGATATTTAAATTTGTCCACACCTTTATAGACAGTGTCTCCTACTAACAGGTCGATCCTAGGTATCCTGCTGTTTTTGTATCGGCGCATATGCATGTATTCGCTTTTGCCGTGGTTGATTCGCAGGCCTATTTTCTTTGCTTCCCTTTCCAGAGTGAGTGCGGCACACACTATCTCTTCCTTCCTACCTCCTAGTAACGCAAGATCGTCGGCATACCCTATCACCTTATGCTGTCCATTCAGTTGCACTCCACCATCGAGTGTAATAATGTGTCGGATGATGTGTTCAAGTGCTAAGTTGAACAGCATGGGTGACAGCGCATCTCCTTGCTTCAGTCCTGTGAGCACCTCAAATGAGTCGGTAACCTCCGAGCCTACCTTTATCACAGCCCAGCTTTCTTTGGTGGCGACCTGTATCATCTTGATTAGTTTCGTAGGGATTTTAAAATTGTGTAAGATTGTAAAAACTGAGCTGCGGTCCACGCTGTCATACGCTTTCGCGAAATCCACAAACAGCATATGGATATCCTGCGCATACTCCCACCTTTTCTCCATGAGTTGTTTGAGGAGGAAGAGTTGATCGACTGTACTTCGGTTGCGTCTGAATCCACACTGGTAGTCGCCTATTATGGCCTCAGCGTACGGCTCCAACCTCTTGAGCAACACGTAGGACAGGATCTTAAAGGCAGTGGGGAGTAGCGCTATTCCACGATAGTTTGTGCACTTCTTTCTAGAGCCTTTTTTGTGGATCGGGCATATAACTCCTACGTTCCACTCTTTTGGTAGGTCGAAATATTTTGATTGTTTTTTTTTTTTTTTTTTTTGTAATAGCTTAATTGAATAAAAATTACTCTTTTATATGATTACATCTTTCACACATAGCTACGCAGTACGCACCAACCAGCATAATTTCCGTGTAGTAGTTTCAGTAAATGTACCTCTAGACATTTATCAAGCTCTAAAAACATTCCAGAATATTCCATAGTGACGCATACAGTCTTAGATTCCAAATTTTCCTTTAACATCCCCAACAAAGTACACTCTAAATGTACACATACTTAAGCTGTGTACACATGGTGTTCAAACTTCCGCTCGCAACCTACACTAATAAAATATGAATGAAAGATTAAAAAAAACAAATGATAATATTTCCAACACGTTGCGTTGCCCGCATCGCGGAATCTATTTTTAATTTCCTGTCGCAATGTTTCTTCGTTTACTTTACTTGTGTTCTGATATTACGTGACGTCATCGTACCGAGGTACCGACGAGTCTCTCTCTGTTATTGGAATTGTTCAGATGTTCAAGTGTAAAAGCAATTTTGTACTGCAATATCAAACTGAAAACAAGCTATGTATTTGAATTCATGCGCACTTTTGTAGGCACTTTGAAGTCATATTTTTCTTTTAGTCACCAAATAGGTATAGGTAAACGAGGAAAATATAGTTAAAAAGCTGTAAATATCGTGTCTTTCTATAACCCTCACTTAAATCTTTCAATAAATGTATACCAGCAGCTTCCATTCAAATATGGATCAATACTTCATACAAACACAGCTAGTCTCATAGTTGAATTGAATCATAGGCGTCTCCAGGTAAGCATGCGCCTAGGTCTGGTAAACATCCCTATATTATATTCCAAAGCCCGTCTCATCTGGTCTTGACGGGGACCAATGGGACGCAAACTTGACATTTCTCTAAGCCCTCTTAGATTTAGGACTTTGGCAGTATAAAGCTATGCACCAAATATATTTAAGCGCTTTAGAAGTACGACTGAATTTTCTATAAGCGCCACGGAGCGGATGGAATCGCATTTTGTGGCGGTTTTAAGGAAACTAATTTGCTCTCATAACAATGTTCAATTTCGCTAGTAATCCGATCAGGAACGGCAGCATCCTCGTGTTTATAGTTCATGCGAAAATGAACCTTACGCTTGAGAAAATACGCTTCAACATTTCTGGTACGTTCACCAGAGTTCATCTACTAATGAACACTGGTAGACTGTAGGGTTTACATTTATGTACGCTAGGAAGTCTCCATTTCATAACATTAAATACGTTTATGTTTTGAAAAAGTTATTGCCGTCTTATATGGAACAGAGCGCCTTCTTTATGCAGTATAGCAATAAGCATGAAAACTCAGTGGTCTATGAAAAAGTCCCGACCAGTCGAATAAGGATCGTAGTAAGTTGTCCATATATGTATAAAAAACCATTAGTGAATGGTGATGGTTAGATTGTTAAGACGTAAATTGCCCACACGATACCCAAGAGGTTAAGGGATTTCCCTTTAATCACAGTGCGACAGTTTCAATTCTGTATTTCGTTGATAATGGTTAAGGCGTTACCCGGCAATTTCGACTATGTTCAACCTCTATAAAGTCTGGTACAACATAAAGCACAATACCGAAAAAAATATATAAAATAGAATGGTCTTTGATCTTTAATTGCTCGCGAGGACTTTTTTCCAAAGTTAATAGATTTCTAGAAAAAAAATGTGCCGTGGTCATCGATTTTTCCGCAAATACTCTATAAACTTCGTAACCTGCTGACTTAGAGCTCTGAAAATTTTATGTTTAATAAATTATCAGTTACACAACAGTCCCTGACGAGGATTTTTTGTTTCACTGATTGGTATCTTTTTAAATACAAAATGCGAGGAAAAAAGAAGGTGCAGCGGGAGAGGTTTGAGATCCATCAAGTATGGTCAAGGTTATTAGCGCATGTATAAGCCTTAACAATAATTATTGTAGCGTATTGCTTAACTTTTCCGGATAAACTATTTATAATATATTATTATGATTAAACCAATATGGCTACTTAGTTGTTAGGAACTTCTAAAGTATTATCAGGTGTTCTTAAACTTTCCAAATATCTGATTATAAAATCAAATAGCAAGAAAATCCATACACCCAACACCCCCAGCAGACCCGGTTAATTAATACAATATTCATACCATATCGGCCTGTTTATTCCGAATTGAAGCCTCCGATACAATGACGCGAGTTACATCAAAACATCCAGTCGGACGTGCTTGTGCTGCGCAATATTCGCCTTTATTCCTATATGCATAGATGCGGAACTGCCCGGCACGTCAGCGTAGACACTGTATCGATCGTAGTCGAGCGTCCTTCACCTCGTGGCCTTTGAATGTTTTGGATGGACCGCGCCAGCTACGGAGTTAAATATGCAAACACGTACATAGTTTACACATCAACCCGTATTTGCGTAGACCCATTGGTTAAGTATAGAGTTCTCCACTTGTGCTTCGCCCTAATTTCCTATTTCTTGGTAATGACAAGAATAGGATAAAGGCAATTTGAATGAGGCTCTAAAAATCCAAAAATCTTTGTTATTTTATTGAGTACGTTGATCAATCTGGTAGCATTCAGTCTGATTTCGATTTCCGTTTAATTAGATTTATTTAAATCCTTTTATCTTGCACAATCTACATTTGTATTGCTTTGATAAAATTCCCCTGCTACATTATATTGGTGGTATTAAATGAATATCGAAACATGTTTAATTTAGACAATTAAACAGAGGACGTAGTAAAAGCCGTCTCATAGCAACTGCTCAATATTTCGTAAAGTTGATCATTAATTTGTGACACATGAGGCGTTCATTGTACCGACCGCGACACGACGATACCAGTTTTCTGAATTACTTATTTTCAAACATATTTTTCTTTCATTTCCTCACAGTACTTCCATTCATTTATTATTACGCTTTCGTGTATTTACGCTATTTGCATCTTTGTGGTTATAAAACCAATTATATTTTGGCTCACCAATCTTCCTTTATTAAAATGTTTATTCAGACGTCCTTAAATAAAATGCGAGCATATATTATTTCAGGAATACTCTCTAAGAACTTTCGAACATCGTTCTCCACAAATATGTGACTAGCAATCAGCCCAGTGATCTATTTCGTCTCACAATGTGGAGCACAGCATTACGCCAGACCGCCAGACGGCTGCACTGACCCAATGAAGGGTCATCTATTCTTGCATATTTCACTAGACGTGCTTTCTTGTTTAACGGTAAAGCCATTTATCATTGGAAGTTTCAACACCTTTGATACGTAATGCTTATGTTACTTTATAAATCACCTATAATGGAACTGTTCGAGTAATGTGTATAGCAAGTAAGATGCATGAGTGCTAATAGATTTATGCCTCATTATTTTATCCAGTACTATGTAGCAGACGATCAAGAAGATGTCAACTCTATTGTAGACAGCTCATGATTATGAAAAACAAAGCTAGATTCATAAACAAAGTATTCATCGTGATAATAAGTAATAGATTAATACCTCGATATTTTACCCAGTAATATAGTAGACGTTCCAGAAGATCATCTTCGGTCGCCTTTTATGAAGGTAGTACACAAACTTATGATTATGAGCAAAGTCTGATGGATAAAAGAAGTTCATTGATTACCCCATCTATTTCAGGAGTTCACAAAGAGTTACGCACTCCGCTACCCCGTACTCCATAAGGCTCGATCAAGACATAGCAACAGTTACATCACAAGTTCGTCTTCCAATATTATTTAACGACGATAATCAATATCGGCCTTGATGTTCGCTGCGTCGTTGACTCCAGTATCTATATGATAATCTATGTCAGGAATATTTTCGCCAATCCGTTTGGCAGTATGTCACGGTTAATTTATGATTTTCGTCTACTCGGTTAGCTAAATATGGATGTGTATTTTTGGCGACGCTTTTCTTTTGGTCCGGGAGCCAGAAGCAGATTTTATGACCAAGTTCCTCTCAAGCGGTAATTAGTAAAATGCATCAAAGTATAGTATTATGAAGCATCGTGAACGTCAGCTGGAGCTCGGTTGGGGGGGTGAGCGGTTGTAGCCTCCCACGCACGTAAGAAAAAAAAGTATATTCATTCATTTCCTCTCAGCTAAAAATTTGTCAAATTGTAGCTAACCCAATATCTCAACGAAAAATAATAATCAGCTGGTTACAGCATGGTGTATTATACGTCAGCTGGTGTCTCGAATATAATGAGACATTAACAAAATCATCGAGATACGTGGAATTCCATCAACATAAGTCCCCGTAAAAGATAAGTAATAACTTTATTAATTATATATTATACTATTATTTTTTTAATAATTATAGTTAACTAATGTTTTTAGTGGGTTATTTCATATTTGTTACACTTTTAGGTAGTTATGTGAATTTGATGATATGATAGTTATTTTTAAATGCAGTTTATAATATTTGTAAAAACATGTTTACCGATGTGGCTGAATGTACGTAGTACCCCGATCATGCGCACAACTAACCACCTCCAAGTACCTTATTACTGTCTACATTATGCTAGCGTGTGTTGCTTGAATTTTAAAAAATAACGATAATAATTAAAGATACGTCATTTCATCTCAGATGAAAATTTGTGAGCTGATTGTTAATATACTGATGCGATAAATAAAAAAAATCAGCTAGCAATAATTCGAGGAAAACCTAGTCAGTTGATGCATATAAATTGGCAATAGATGCTTCTGTCTAACTCCTATGTAATAACTTTCAAAGTATCAGCTGACGGTTTTTCCACCAAGATACAGCCAGCTGACCTATATATATATCCACAGTTACATATAAGCTATCATCAGGTAAATTTTTGTTTGAGAGGAAATCACGGAAAATAATTTTATTTTTTTCATGTTCGAGACACCAGCTGACGTATAATACACCATGTTGTAACCAGCTGATTATTTTTTTTCGTTGAGATATTGGGTTAGCTACAATTTGACAAATTTTTAGCTGAGAGGAAATGAATGAATGTATTTTTTTTCCTACGTGCGTGGGAGGCTACAACCGCTCACCCCCCCAACCGAGCGCCAGCTGACGTTCACGAGGCTTTATAATACTATACTCTGATGCGTCTGACGAATTATCTCTTGAGAGGAAATAATTAACCAAATTTGCACCTGGCTCCCTAACCATTTATGAGGCATTGGTGAAATTGATTTTATATCGAATAAACGTCGTCTGTTCGATTATACAGGGTTATGTGAGCAAATTTTATGTCCGTCAACGTCATATTTATTATGTTATAGGTACATTTACAAAATACATTACTGGGTACAGCCCATTCCCAATTTTCATTATCATATAAATTCCAAAAAATAAACGTTGTTCAGTGCATAGAATTTTTTTAAGACTACTTTCTTCTTTTTACTTTACTTCCAACGAATTGGGTAAACGAAATCCCTTTTATCCCCAATACGCAAAAACTACAGATGTTTATTTAGGCTCGGATACTCAGGTGCTTTAACTATAGCTCACTGGAGAGAATTTTTGTTATAAAGCAAGACAAATAAATAAAATATCGCGTTGATTGAAATATAATATTCTCAAGTTGTCAACTCCATGTTACATTATTCCTACGAATAGCTTGTTTTATTTTCCGACTCGTTCATTTTAGAGTAGTAGATATGATATATTGTTTCCTATTTTTGCTCCTAGAATTCTTCCAACTACATTTTCATTACAACCCTTAATTTCCCTACACAATCGATCGCCCACTAATACACAAACAAACCTACATTAATTATATAATTTCGTACTATGTGCAGATCCATCAACAGATAGCCAGTAGCCACCCTTACAGGGGCTTGTAAAAAAGGTCACCGGTCACAAGAGCCTGTCATGGCCGTTAGGGGATATTTCAATAGCCGTACTACAAATCCATTCAAGGAAATTGTTTTACCTGTATTAGTCGTATATTTATCCTAACTTGTTTAGCGATAGGTCAAACGGCTCTGACCTGTTGCGGATCGCTTTGGTACATAATTGGATAAATATAATATGAGATTGCCTCGGAATAGTTTCATATTAAGCTGCATTGTTTCTCGTCTCATGTCTACGTTACGTCTAAAGTAAGATTGATTAGTAGCTGCGTCCCGCAGAGTGACACGGGATGAAAAACCATTGCAATTTTCCGTGGTAAATGTTAGGTACCTACTACGTAGAATGAAGTGTGTGTTATAAGGTTTTTCTGAAGTGTCATCCTGATCTGTTCAGGTATTCGGGCTTGATTTTGTCGAAGAGAATTTGGGGGTATGTTTTGGTACAATAAATTAACTCACCATTGAATAACATAATACAGGTATAACCACAGTATTACCATATTTCCTACAGTATGGCGACGAATGTACTTGTGCAGAGAAACGGAGGGGAACTGGCGGGGGGTCGGGCGACGCGGGCCGCTTAATGCAATCACGCTGAGTTTGCATTAACTATCGCGAAAGGACGACGCAGTCGTATTTTTTGTGAAATAATTTTACTATACATAGGTACTTACATATTCTATTATGGCGCGCAAAAACTGTTCCGTTTACGGATGTAAATCTACATTGAAATCCCAGAAGGAAACAATATTTCAGAAAGATTGTATTAATTGTATCTGTTGAATTAAAATCAAAGCTAACTATGTATATGTTGTCCTCATTATTTTCTAATCAGATTGTACATCCCAATGCAAATGCATTACTTAGTTAAATGGTATAATATACAATTAAGAACATCCAAAAATAAAGTGTCCACGTAAATAATATTTAGCAGTGCAATATCTGTAATCTATACTAATAGTATAAAGAGGAAAGGTTTGTATGTATGTATGTATGGTTTTCACGCATAAACTACTGGACCGATTTTGATGAAATTTGGCACAGATAATCTTTAGACCCTGAGAAAGAACATAGGCTACCTTTAATTGCGAAATATGTACCACGGGCGAAGCCGGGGCGGACCGCTAGTAATTATATATTTATGAACAAATAATTACATCAGATTTAATAATCCCAATTATTTTCAATGTACATATGAATAAATGATTTCATCATAATATTAATATTCACAATTGTTTTATTTCCCATTTGTTGCAACCCTAGCGTATTTTCGTGTGGCAGCGTAAGTACCTACGCTGGCGGCGGCATCGCGCGACATCAAAGGCGATTCCTTACTGTAGGAAATAATATTGTAATACTGTGGGTATAACCTTACGAAATGCTATAACTAGTCGGGGCTCATCGATGGACAGTAAAATTACCTGAAACAAGAAAAGGAAATTCTGAATTATTTTGAAATACTAATTGTAATTTCGGGTATGTACCTAGTAATTAACAAAGAGGATCGAAAACCTTCATCATAGCCTTGAGCAAGATGAAATATACCACTTCAGGTGACCTAAAACTAATTATTATTGCTGAAATAATTAAAACCTACCGATAATTTGTTGGAAAATGTGTCAAATAAATGATTATAAAACAAAACTTAATTATAGCAATATAACATGCTAATTATTATATAGAAGCTAAAATTATTCAAATACTCACATTAATATGCAATATGCATGCATAAATAAATAAAAAATGTAATCACACAATGCCAAATGTGAACAAAGTTCGACATAAAATTAACATATTTGACGACTGTTTTTTTAATTTTTATAGAAAAACTTACATCTAAGTTTAGCTATAAAAAAACTCGGTTGCAACTTTCTTACAAACTCTAACAAAACCAAATAAAAACACCATTTGTTTTATCTTTTCTATACCTTTTTGAAAAAACATATACCGTTAAATAAATACCATTTCCAAAGTAATTAATAACCACCCCTACATTTGTATAGACTTATCAACCCTCCACTACTACACTGCTACTTCCGGGAAGCAATCAAACGCAAATTGAATGCAGTGTGATCGATACATCGCGTGTTACATATCTGAACGTTTAGTTTCGACACTTCGCATTGGGTCAATGTACATTGTTGTTTAACGTAGAATGGAAATAAATATAGATTGAAAAACTATAAAACACGCTTTAAAATTATTGTTGACTAGATTTCCGCCCGCGGCTTCGCCCGCGTTTTCAAAGGAAAACCCGCATAGTTCCCGTTCCCGTGGGATTTCCGGGATAAAACCTATCCTATGTGTTAATCCAAGTTACCCTCTATATGTGTGCTAAATTTCACTGTAATCGGTTCAGAAGTATTTGCGTGAAAGAGTAACAAACACACACACACACATCCTCACAAACTTTCGCATTTATAATATTAGTAGGATAGTAGGGTAAGTGTACAAAGTTTTAATTAAATCTGTCCGGTTAAAGTGGATCAAAATCGAGTCTAAAGAAGTCGGTTACATACAAACATACTGATGAAGCTAATACAAGCGGAAAATTTAATACTTGTGGAAAATTTACATTCAATCAATTAATCAATATCAAATGTCTATAGTTCTACATTAGACTTCAAAAGTTTTCACGACAAAAATAATAGCTTTTGTACGAAACTGCGTTTGACGACTATTTACACTGAATTTTTACTGCTTGTTTTATATGAAAGAGTAGGTAAGTAACTTTAATTTATTTTATATTCGCAATAGCATTAGTGTTCTGAAAATTATAATAGAACTCATGAAGTAGCATCAGCAAGTAGGTAGAAACGGCAAAACGTACTCCATTTCGAATAGTGCAGTAATTAATAAAAAACGCAAAATCACCGTCAACTTACAACTATCACCCAAAAGAGGTTTTATTTTGACGCCAACGGCCGGGTTTGTTTTGACGAGTTTTTATCGTAATTTCGTAGGCAAATTAGTTAAATAGCCAGCGCTTCGATTTCAACTCTATCGCAATTAATTAGAGTACAGTTTCCTTTGGCAAATTTGCAAATCGTGCACGTGTTTTGAGTAAACCAGTCTGACTACTTAACCCTACCTCATAGTCATACATACTAGCACTATTAGTAGTTTTTTATTCATAGATTACAGCATTTTTTCTAAGTTTATTGATAAAACGATACACAAAAAAGTTTTTAAAAACCAGCTTACGTCTACCTGAGGCACCATTATTTTTATAAATTAAATTTTATGTTATACTAGCGGTCCGCCTCGGCTTTGCCCGTGGTACATATTTCGCAATAAAAGGTAGCCTATGTTCTTTCTCAGGGTCTAAAGATTATCTGTGCCAAATTTCATCAAAATCGGTCCAGTAGTTTATGCGTGAAAACCATACATACATACATACAAACCTTTCCTCTTTATAATATTAGTATAGAAAACATACATACCGTGTACACTATTTTTTGTAAATTATTTTTTTCTGTTAGTTTTGTACATAGGATTATTATTAAAGTGAAACTTTTATTACATCGTCTCAAACTTTTTGGTCTGTGTAGCGCATGTCGCGTGACGTACGATAATTATCGTACAAATAAGATAATTATCGTAAGTTTCACTTTTACCGTGGTTTCATAAAACCACACAACATTTTTTCAAATAATATATTTTAAAAAACAAACAAAGACAAATAAAGCATATAAATGGAGTCATATTGAATTCCGCGAACATACAGGCGCGGCACGGGCTTGCCTATTAAATACCATCACGTACATATAAAACTCAACCTTATGATTATGAACATAGAAATGAAAATTAAATTAATGAAATATTAAGTTGAGAATTTTTACAATTTGTAGACTATTTCAGATTTGAGTTTTCGTGTGAAATTATTATGGTTTTTGTTTTTATTTTCATTCTAATATTGTATTTTATTTTTAGTTTTTACTTTAAAATATTAGAAAGGTAACATGACATGCGTTTTTTTTATTTTGTATTTATTGGCATATAGCTGCTATAAATAGGATTAAAATTTATTCTATAGGTCTGCCGAAGACCAAAACTATAAAAACAAGGATAGTTATTAAAATTAAATACAAGACAGGGTATAATATAAGATCCCTTAAGATTTGAACTAACTGATCGGTACCGAAATATTTTTTATGTGCTTAGTTAAAATATTAATCTCACGTTTATACTAGTAATATCGAAAGATAATTTGGTTAATTTACAAAATCATAAAAAATAAATAAACTCAAAAGATGTTGCGGGTGGAAATGGATATTTATTTATTATCTCCATAAAAGCCGACACCTTCCAGGCTACAGTGTAGGGTTGGCATTTTCAAATTTTTATAATATTATTATTTATTAATGGAAGTAACACTTTCCTAGAAAAAAGCGAGAATACAATCCCAATACAAAAAAAGACTAAATAAATCTAACTTCAAGTCTCAAAGATATTTGACAAGAACTTTCCTTCGTTCTTGCAATATTCTTCGAAAATACCTACTTTTCTAATAGACCGGACTCTCAGTGGAGTTTCGTTTGCAAAAATCGCGGACCTAAATCTGACTTCTGATATATATTGTATAGATCCCAGACATCCTATAGACAGATGTTGCCAACCAGTTTTGTGGTCCCCCTGCCCGCACCCCGATAATTAAATATGGCATACAAAGAAAAAAATAAAAATTTCCAAAACATGCCGTGTGGGGTATCAAATAAAAGAGCTTATTGAGTAGATCACGAATATATAGCATACTATATACATTTCTTACACTTTCTCTAAGATTTTTTAGAAAATTTACGAAAATGGTCCATTTTTGAGTTAACTTTAAACCACTATAGATTGAAAACTCATGAATATATTTTTTAAATTATTATTTTAAATAATTAACAATAGTCCATTGTTTACGATTCAATATTTCGTACAGTGAAATAGTTGCATGGGGGAGTGGGGGGAGCATTCAAAGATGGCGAGTATATTTTCAAGTTCATATAGTATATAGTTATTTTCATCAAATCCACCACATAGCTCACTTATATTATATTACGAACTATTGAATCATAAACAATGGACTATTGTTAATTATTTAAAATAATAATTTAAAAAATATATTCATGAGTTTTCAATCTATAGTGGTTTAAAGTTAACTCAAAAATGGATCATTTTCGTAAATTTTCTAAAAAATCTTAGAGAAAGCGTAAGAAATGTATATAGTATGCTATATATTCGTGATCTACTCAATAAGCTCTTTCATTTGATACCCCACACGGCATGTTTTGGAAATTTTTATTTTTTTCTTTGTATGCCATATTTAATTACCGTTGTGCGGGCAGGGGGACCACAAAACTGGTTGGCAACATCTGTCTATAGGATGTCTGGGATCTATACAATATATATCAGAAGTCAGATTTAGGTCCGCGATTTTTGCAAACGAACATCTCCTTGGAGCCTGCTCTATAAGTCTTCTACCCAATATAACATTCATATTACTTTTACTTACTTTTACCTCCAACAAATACATACTATTTCATCTTTTGAAAACATCTTACTTGTTATTCTTGCTGGCAACCCTACCACGGTCAATGTTGCACTTATCAAGCCTTATCAATGAACGCACGAAACGTATTGACGTCCGCCAAGATTGTATTGCCTGTTGCTAAGATCCTATCAGGTGTTGTGTGTAAATAAATATATAGTCTCGTAAACAATATCAACATTTACAAATGGTGGTCATTTTTTGTGTAAAACATTAGAACTTTAAGTTATTTCTCTTAGGTATTTTGTCCATTAACTGCCTAATTTCATATATTTTAATAATAAACTAACAACACTCTATGGAATGATAGTAGGTATAAGATATCTGCGTAAATAATTAATTAATTTTGTTTTTATAAGGGTAAATACTAAATAATACAATTTTAATTTATACTTCGATAATTTGTAATTTATCTTAAATAAACAAGTGGCGTGTTAACTATACATTAGTTTATCAATCAAATAATGTTTGTATAACACCAAACAATTTTTTTTTAACTGATGCTCATTTTAAAAAAGTGGCAAAAGAAAATTATCGAAAAATGAGTCTGTCTTTTAGTAAACATTATTTTTTTCTTAGTATTATTGTGATCATCCTAGCGTCTGAATCACTCCCGTTTAAGTGAAAGCAAAATATAAATAGATAATTATTTAAAAGGTAGATTTATTTAGAGTTTTACCTTCAACATCTCTAATTTTTTCATACTGCATCGCTACATAGTATAAAACAAAGTCGCTTTCTCTGTCCCTATGTCCCTTTGTATGCTTAAATCTTTAAAACTACGCAACGGATTTTGATGCGGTTTTTTTAATAGATAGAGTGATTCAAGAGGAAGGTTTTAGTATATAATTTATTAGGTTTTAGACAAAGCGGGCGAAGCCGCGGGCGGTAAGCTAGTAAGTTATAATGGTTATAACATTAGCGCATTGTAAGCTTACGAAATAAACTTATTAAACAATACAAAGCATAACCTGTGCAGCTATAAATCTAGTACCAACATAACAATACACACACTTCAACCATGTACCTAGTACCTACAGAATCGTATTTCTAAGTTCTAGGTTCGGCAACTAGCTCAAACTGGGTCTAACTACACGCACACACGACACAACACATGTTATCACATACACACAATAATACTAGACCGTTTATTTGGGTTAAGGTAAGAATAAAGGTGCGATAAATACACCTCATTAGTGTATACATAATAGTGATCGAGTGTTGATCAGCACTTTTCAGTTCAAGTTATTGTTTGTTTGTTAGTTACGATTTAACACAAAACTCGAAGACCCATACTTAAAATTCCTTCACCATAGATAATAAGGATTTTAGGTATGTATACTATCCAAAAAACGATGAAGCTCTTAAGAATATACAGGATATCTATTTATCTATTTACAGTAACCAGGTTATCCTTCCATTACGCCATTCGATTTCAATCATGCAGTCATTGCCACCTTCAGTAACCAGAAAAATCTCGAACATTCTAGAACTTTTCACACTGTCCCGAGTCCGAGACCATAAATATATATAATACACATCCTTATACATAATATTATGAGTAAGATGTAGATAGGATATGAGCGATTGGTACGCCGAAATATAGCTAATTAGCCACATTTTACTTCAGTCGTCTCTTTTCATACCATCTCACTTTAACGTCTAATCGTATATGCGTTACGTTTGCCGTTTTTGAACATCAAATCTTGTGTTGGTATCAAAACTTTATTATTCACTAGCTGTGCTCCGCGGTTTTACCCGCAGTGCTCCGATCCTGTTGGTCTTAGCGAGATGATATATAGCCTATAGCCTTCCTCGATAAATGGGCTATCTAACACCGAGATAATTTTTTCAAATCGTACTAGTAGTTCCCGAGATTAGCGCGTTCAAACAAACAAAAAAACAAACTAAAACATAATATTAGTATAGATAATATCATTGACAACAAAGTCCAGTCCGCCAGCTAGCAGCTACTCACGTGCTGAACTATTTCGAGTGGACTGCACTGTGTATGGAGGCGAGGGTGACAAAGGAATGTCTATTTGCGTACTCTTTGTTCCATATTCGCTTATTTACGTCTGAATAATTGCCTCGCATCACAACTTTGCTATGAAATAATGAAGCGAAAACAATGAAGAAACTTTGAAAATCGTGTCTTGACATAGATTTTTATACGTACAGAATGCAATATAGATTTATGCTTTCGATGCCTTGTTTTTGTGTTATCGGCATTGTAGTTTTAACATTTCATGTTATTATACCAGTGTTTTTGTCAGCAATTCAATATACATATTATAATCACCAACAAAAACATTACTTTCATCCATTACCAACAAGCTTGTTTGTGATCAAAACAACCTACTTCAAACCTTAATTTCTTATACTCATTACTGGAATCAATTACTTCTATTCATACAAGAAACTTCATTCATTCATAAATTAGAAGCATTCAGAACACCCGTCGCAACAGAAAGAAAAGCGCTCGGCCCATTGGAAAAATCAACATCATTATTTCAGCGTTAAATTAAAGTCGGTTCGCGGAAAAGTCTTGGCGTCGTTAAAAGAACTCGCAAAGGTATACGCAAATGAATTAAAATGCTCCAACTAATGAGTCTACCTACGCCTTCGTTAACATCGATTCTGGAAAACACTAGACGCTTCTGAAAGGAAACCATACCATTTCTAGCGTGGGACAAAAACAAAAACGTAGGTTGATGTTTTGTTTTGTGTGACGATAATGACCGAGGGATTTTCATTGGGACAAAATATATTGTATTTTCGTTTTAACTAGACACCATATAAATAAATAACACAACAATATGTTTCATCCACTAATAATACAACAAGGCTTTCCCTTTATCAAGATTTAGAAACTAACTAACCAAACCAGCAATTTAACTTCATCTTCCTACTCAGCTACGAAATAAATGTCGATTTGAAAACAGCCATACCACGAATAGATGGCATGAGCATGATGCCAATAAATATGGATAATGTCTCCACTACACAGTACACTGTAAACACGAACCAGCCAGCCGCAAGATTCCGTAAACGTGCAGACATAAAGTCAACCAGTTCCACAGCACAAAAAGTACCAACAGACTGTCCAAAAGTCTGAGAAACCGCCTGATAACTGTTACTAACCGACCGCGAACAATCCAACATGCACCTTAACTGCTTAATCATACGTTTGATATTCCATTATCTAGTCCAGTGTGCATCTAGATGGCAGGTCAAACAGCTCAAAGGACTTTGAACTCAATTAATAGAGTCTGTTATGATTCGAGCGCGAGATCTGATATGATCGAGACAAGACCGGCCGGCTTGAATTTCGTGTAAACATGACATTTGAAGAAGTCTTTTCAAAAAAGGTTTTAAAAAGGCAAATATAAACTTTTTATTATTGTTAGACCGACACTACCTCCGCTGGGGTTCGAACCTGATACTTAACGTGATCTCTTTAAAAGGGTCAGACCAGTATAAAAATAATTATATAACATATTATTAACATATTATTTTACATAGAAAAAACAGCTAAAGCCCTTGCGAATGTGGGTTTCACTGCTCTAATCTTTGCAATCAGTTAATATTGCATCATTGACGTAGATTTATTTTGATATCAAAAACGATATACTCATTGCGTCATACAGGCACTTTTTATCATTTATTTTACATACATTGTATTAAAAACTCGCCATTATAGCGAAAAATATAACAATAGGGAAAAGTAGACTGTTAAGGTAAAAATAATTCTAATACACTTTTGCAGTGATTCAGGTCTAAAAACATGATAAAGTTCACACAACGAGATTAAATATATAATTTGTTTATTATCCTATATTTTGTTACTCTGTTGTTGTGTACAGATAAGTGTTGTTTTACGCTATTCTTATCAACTACAACATTACTCGCCAAAAGCATAGTAATAGCGTTATCTTTTATCTTTATAACGTTTTTTATTGTAATTCAGGTCAGCAGAAATTTTTCATAAACGTATTATCGAAACATATTTTCAATCTCTCGTGCATTTTTCATGAAAATGGTAAAAATAATCATTTTTTCCACCATTTTATAAAACTACACAATGAACTACTGCTCCAATATATGTACAGAGGTTACTGAATATTTACGCTACATCTGCCCTGCAGCATTTTTTGATAAATTACCACATTTGGGTTCAACCGATACATTATTTTGCAATATTTCTACTTTTTCCTTGTTTGTATAACTTTTATCAATATCTATTGTTCATCTATTCAATGATTATTCTATGTTATCCAGAATATATAAAAAAACGGTCCATCTTAAAAAAAATCTTAACACTTGTCCACTTTTTACATATTACCATAAAAACACGAAAAACCAGTAGACAATCTTTCAAGTTTCCACCTCCTCCATACCATAAACCACCAGCACCATACCATGTCATAAAAATCAACAACATAATATGTATACATACCTACTGGTATTCACTATCAGTGTTTCTCATGTTTAGGTGCATACTTCAAACGTGTTTTTGCATCTGTTTGACCAGCTGTCCGTTTGAACCTTGCGGAATGCGAGACCGTATCGCAATACGATCTAAGCTTGGCTATTAATTTTAGTGCTAGGCGCTTTTTTGCGTATATCAATTACACTTTTCACGGTGTGTTCAATCTAGACTAAGAACATTAGTAATAAATCTTGAGGAAAATAATTGCTGTACTATGTAGTTACATTAAAATAAAAAAGTACATAACTTGAACTACCAGACGGCTGGACTTATAAGTTATAATTTTATACGAACTATGTTTCGGCCTTCATCTAGTCTATAATAACGAAATATTAAATCATACTTAACACAAAATCAATAGAATAAACACCCTTTAATAGGTCAATGACCTAGATTTAAAAAAGCATTTTCCCAACCACCTGATCATACAAGCACACATACACACTGCACCTCGAACCTTCCAAGCGAAAGTAACACATTATTTAACCCACATATCTGATCGGATCTGTCGTGTGTCACACCGTCTCTGCGGCGAATTTATAATTAGATCGCCTTGCATTTTATTTATAGCACGATGCGGTGTAAACAACGCCAGTCATTAGATGAGAATGTATCTAGGTATCCTTTAGGGTGCTATTCCATCTTCCAGAGATGTGCAAGGGAAATGTGTCGTGCGAGGATGTGTATAGTTGTGCCGTGAAAATGTGTGGGGTTTTCCACCAAAGCTGTGCGAGGATGTGTTGCGAAGCTGTTAAAATATGTCTTCTATTGCTCAAAATTATAGAAACAATAAAGATTTCGCACTTCATGAAGACCTCGTACGCATTCCTAGCACACATCCCTCGCACACATCGCTCGCTTGAAATGAAATGAAATGAAATGAAATATGTTTATTATGGATACATAAAAGATACAAATAAAATAAAACAAGAAACTTAAATCTAACTTAAATCTATGTATGCCACAAAAGGCCTGCCACTCAGTGCAATACACTGATTTTCAGTGGTTGCCTTAGAATGCCTTGCTGACAGTGGATGTATTTTTGCTCAAAACTGCATAATGTTATTAAAAAATAAAAAATTAAAATATATATATATATATATATCTATTTTAATATTATGATATATACTTGAAAATACTATAATTAATTTTAATATTATAAATTATAATATACGTAGTTGGTCCCAAAGTTCTGTCACTGGCACATTATTTTTTAATTTCGGACATGATTTAAGAAAAGTTTTATAGCATTCCATTTTTGAATGTTTGACAATTATTTTAAAACAAAAAATGATCATTTGCCGCGATTTTTTACGATGGAGTGGACCTTGAAAGAAAACCGAATAGCAGTTTTAGGCGCGGGTCAAACACAAGCGGCGCGGGCGCGGGCGTGCCATAAGCGCACCTCTTGAATTTGTTTTGCACCACGTCCTTCTTATACATTTTGTATGAAAGAATTTTGGACAGGCGTCGAGACGGCACGCCACGGTTGTGCCACGGTTGCGCCGCCTTTCCAAAATTATTTCATACAAAATGCCAATAGCGCACCCGATGCACGCCGGCAGCGCGCCCGATGCGCGCCCGCGGCGCGCCCGCAGTGCGCCCGATGCGCGCCGCGCCGCTTGTATATGTCCCGCGCCTTAGCGTTGCACCGCTGTGGGCACTCGCCGAGCACCATTTTCAGGTTGCTCAAAAATTTAAAAATTACGCTAAGGTTTGTGTATCGTACTATTAATAGATACAATGAAGTCTCAAGTGTTGAGGACAAGAAAAGAACTGGTCGGCCTCGCTCCGCAAGAACACCAGCAGTGATCAAAGCAATCAAGGCGCGCATACGAAGAAATCCTGTCCGAAAACAGAAACTGATGGCTTTGCAGATGGGAGTCAGTAGAAAAACAGTCAAAAAGGTTTTAAATGAAGACCTTAAGCTGCGAGCATACAAAAAAAAGAGTGGGCACTTACTTAATGCCCGTCTAAAAGAAATAAGACTTAAAAGATCCCGGGTGATGTTAAAACGGTACGCGAAAAACCGACACCGTGATATACTCTTTACAGACGAAAAAATTTTCGATATAGAAGAAAAGTACAATAAACAAAATGATAGAGTGTACGCTGGGAGCTCTGAAGAAGCAGGAAAAAAAGTTCCGCGGGTGCAACATGGGCATCATCCATCTTCAGTGATGGTCTGGTTAGGAATCTCCTACTACGGGCCAACTGAGGTTCATTTTTGCGAAAAAGGGGTCAAAACCAGTGCAAAAGTGTACCAAGAGACGGTCTTGGATCAGCATGTCAAAGACTTGCCCAACACGCTGTTTTCAGGACATCACTTTGTGTTCCAGCAAGATTCTGCGCCTGCACACAAAGCCAAGACCACTCAAGCCTGGTTCGAACGTCAAAACATAGACTTTATAAGACACGAAGATTGGCCTTCCTCCAGTCCGGACCTTAATCCTCTGGACTATAAAATTTGGCAGGTCTTAGAGAGGAAGGTCTGCGCTAAACCCCATAAAAATTTGGAGAGCCTGAAGTCAGCTATAATTAAAGCAGTCGCTGAAATAGACATGGATATGGTGCGTGCTGCGATAGACGACTGGCCGCGGCGATTAAGGGCCTGCATTCAAAACAAGGGAGGTCATTTTGAATAATTTTAAGTTATTTTGATTCCTTGATTAATGTACTTTATATTGATATAAAATTTATTAAAAACTGATTGGTACTTTTTTTTTAATGATAATTTTCATATATGACAGAACTTTAGGACCGACTACGTATACTTATACTTAGGAAATAAATAATATTTACACATTAGCTTAGAGTAGTAACGAGATTATTGGATAAATACTTAAATAATAAATAAACAAATAGGAACATTATTGGGGATGCTTGTTTTGTATACGCAAAAATCGAGCATCGCTGTGCCGTTTCCACCACAGCTGTGCTGACGGTTCTTTACAAAGACAACCCTCGCTAAGCATCCTCGCTCATCTCTGGTGGAAACGCACTCTTACGCCTCGCTGTCGTAGGATGTGACAGGCCAGTGACGTCACGGCGCCTAGAGGATGTGGGCAATGCGTCACCATAGCAGGGAACTGCTTTTGGTATGTCAGTGGGATTCGCAGTAATCCATTGATGTTACACGTGTGCTAAAGTAGGTACTACGCGTGCAGAGTATTTGTTATGATTGGCTAAATGGTTGCACTTTATAATTGAAGATGCAGTTTTAATATGCGATGAAACGATTGATTGAAAGAATAATCCTTTAACAGCTTTCCTTGTGAAAACTATTGTGCACTAACTATTATAGAACGTTCTTTAATCAAAAGCATGGTCAATTTTTCACTTGAAATTAAAACAATACAAACAAATGCTTGTTCGTTTAAAAAATACGTCGGTATTTTTAAATAAACACATCTAAGTATTTATACCTATGTAATAAATAACTTTCAACTGTCCTTTATTTTTTTCGTATCATCCCACCTGTTGGTTTTTTTGTTTTCATAAATATTAGAAAAACAACTGTAGCTCAACTTACAGAAGTTGTTGTTACAGGCAGCTTAGTTTCAAAAGTAAAATTTGTGCTTAAAGTAATTTGTTACCAGCTTAGCTTAGCAAGAATAATAAACAGCAATAATAACGGAAGCACAAACAGCATGTATTCTGAAAATAAAATACGAGATAACGGCTCGTTCCGTGCGAATGTGTAATTTTAGATACAACATATTGATAATAATCAGCTCATCCCAATGATATACAATTCAAACACGCATCATAAAATTGATATAAAGGGGAAAAAGCATTTGATACTTTACAATTGTAAACCATACGAATAAAAAGCTGTTCTGAAATATTTAATGCGAACAAAGATCTGCAAAAAATATTAAAAATACCTTACCCTTTTATACCCTTTTATAACTATTACCTACCTAAAACTGACACACGCTATCTGAGTACTTAATTATCATTGCAAAACATAAATTTTCCGCATCACCATACAGAACAAAACATACCCAAAATCCATACAAAAACATAATATAATATATCGTAGGATAGCAGTGTGATCTTCCTCTTTAAATAATTAGCAAACAATCACACCTCGTTGACCAAAAGCATATGAATGGACGGAAGAGAGACCATAAACTACACAATCGGTACTATAACAACACAGTGTCACAAACATTAAGTGGAATATGGTACCTGTGGTCATATAATACCTACACATTGTCTCATATTGTTGGCACAACATATAAAAATAGACCACTCATAGTGCAATATTATTGATGTTTTCATTTAGTATTCTATACTATCCTATCTTACTTTTTCTAAAAGACTGAGGCAAAATGTTGTTTGTTGACTTTTCCCGTGTTGAACAAAAGTACTTAAAAAAGGAATAAAGTATAACTTTTCATATAGGTACCTGAGCTTTACGTCTATTCGTGGTGTTATTACCTACCTACACCACACTTCGTCAGACATTTTACGTTGGAAGAACAACTTCAGTACCATTCAATTCCCTTATCTACCACCTCAAAATCGAAAGATCTCCAACTACCAACAAATCGTTAAATATTAGATCTACACTCAGTAGTAAAGTAATAGTCACCATAATAGGACGTCTGCGATATTGACATCATCGCATAGTACGACAGGATCCGTAACACAATGACTCATTTATATACTTTATATAAGCATTCCGCAATAGTCCTTGAGGTGTGTTTAATCATTATAGTTTAATACGAAATAGTTCACTGGGATACCTAATAGGTACTACCTATCTATAAAACCTTTAACTATTCCCTTTATTTCTTCACTCTTAAAGGATTTTTTATGTCTTTTAATTTAGGATTCAGAACAATTTCTAGAGATAGATACCGTATAGATACCGATAAAATTGGAGAAAGGAGAAGAGCATTGTGACCTTTAACAACCAATTATCTAATAATAACAAACTGAAACTATAAGCTCTCTATGTACTCAGTGAGATTGAAAACAAGAAGTAAAAGATAATGAGTGACCCTCTCTCTCACAAAACCAACTTACTTGGACTATTTTCTATAACAAATATGCACTATATTGTGTATTCTCTAAGCCACCTCGAGTAAATAAAACTATACAGTTGTGCAGACAGTATTAATAGCGATGCGATCCTACATGCGCCTAATGTCCTTTAAAACATCCGAACATTTGGCCGTCCGCCATACAGAATCGACAACGGTTGGAACTGTTACATAGGCTTACATTTTTTATATACTAAAATATCTGAACTATGTATCTACTATCTTATGTAAATAAACCCGTATGAGAATCTAGATCAAACTGACTGATTTACCAATACCTTTAGGATGTCCTACAACTACTAGTGTTGACGACAATAACCTAAAAACTAAACCAACCCAAAAACTTCCATACGAAACAACGACAAAAACTACCCTCAAATCAGAAAACCAACCAAAATTCCGATTTCCACTGCATATTTTCCCATCACCGAAACAACCAGTGACAATGCCGAAAGCATAGTGACCTAGATAACAATAAATATAGCTTATAAGACTAAAAACGCTTTAACGAAATGTAATTATTGTATTGTAACCGATCCTTGATAAGTATACAAAGTTTGAATTAAATACATCCGTATAAAGTGGGTCAAAATCGAGTCTAGAGTTGGTTATCTACAAACATACAGGTGAAGCTAATATGAGCGAGTTAAAAACGTCGCGTCGTTGCACCTACAGCCGTGAGACAATGACGATGTTTGTCGAGTCTGGGCGAGATGAACCGTCTGGCGCCACATCGCAAACTGTCCTAAAAATATGTACCTAGATATCGTATAAGCGTTACATGTCGTGATGCGATTAAATTAGCTACACTTTACGTTTTGAAGATTTGAAGTGTACCTAATAGATTTACATTCAGTAAGGAGGAATATTTGGCAATATGGTAATTGTTAAGATTGATTCCCATTAGCGGTAGCTATATACAGGGTGTCCCAGAACTCAACGTCAAGCCAAAACGGGGCGACAGGATTGATTGTAACCATCATGAGAAAAATCTGAAAAAAAATCTATCCCATGCATTTTGAAAATTATGGGCATTTAAGAAAAACCTAAAAATTTGGTCAACCTGTAACCATTTTTCGGTTATTGTGGTTAATTTTTATTATTTTTGTTCATTTAAACTTTGGAACCGTAACCCTAAATAACATTTCTAGAATCACAGTCAAAAATAATGACACAATTGCCCCAAGTTTCCTTGAATTGAAGACTATTTTGTTAAACTATGAATTTAAAATTTTCAAAATTTGTCGACTTTGACGGCCCCTCCTTTAAAAAAAATGTACTAGAGTGCCTTGGCAAGTGCCATTAAAAGTTGGCGCATTTAATCAGGATTGTAAAATAGTACAAAAATTGTTAGTTTCATACTAAAAAAAATGAATGAAAAAATAAAAACCTCAAGTAACCCGATTTTTGCTAACCCATTTTATTCAGTTAAAATGTTTTTTATTCGCACAAACTCTTGGTAGGTTCTTAATTTTACGGCAAAATGATGAGAAAGATGGATAGTGGACATGTTTGCCAAGAGTGAGCGAGACAGATAGTGACGCCAATTTTACCAAAGTCAACATAAGTAAGTAAAATTAAAAAAATAAGTGCAAGTAAGAGATTTCCTTGACCAGGAATATCCGGGAAGGTGGATTGGACGTTCAGGCACTATCTCGTGGCCAGCCCGTTCCCCAGATTTAAATCCCCTGGATTTTTTTTATTGGGGCGTTCTCAAAGAAAAAGTTTATTCAAAGCCCATTGCGAGCGTAGCCGAGCTGCGTGAACGAATTTCTCAAGCTGCTGAGGACATCAACTCTCGAGGATATGCCCGGCTAATAAGTAGATCTTTTTTTAAGAAGATGTAGGGCGTGTATTGAGGCTGATGGTAATCAATTTGAACATTTGTTGTAATAAAAAATGTTATTTCCCTATCTGACTTTTATTTCAATAAACCTAAAGTAAACTAGGTCAAGATTTTTAATTATTTTTTTAATTTTACTTACTTTTGTTGACTTTGGTAAAAGTGGCGTCACTATCTGTCTCGCTCACTCATGGCAAACATGTCCACTATCCATCTCTCTCATCATTTTGCCGTAAAACTAAGAACCTACCAAGAGTTTGTGCGAATAAAAAACATTTTAACTGAATAAAATGGGTTAGCAAAAATCGGGTTACTTGAGGTTTTTATTTTTTCATTCATTTATTTTAGTATGAAACTAACAAGTATTGTACTATTTTACAATCCTGATTAAATGCGCCAACTTTTAATGGCACTTGCCAAGGCACTCTAGTACATTTTTTTTAAAGGAGGGGCCGTCAAAGTCGACAAATTTTGAAAATTTTAAATTCATAGTTTAACAAATAGTCTTCAATTCAAGGAAACTTGGGGCAATTGTGTCATTATTTTTGACTGTGATTCTAGAAATGTTATTTAGGGTTACGGTTCCAAAGTTTAAATGAACAAAAATAATAAAAATTAACCACAATAACAGAAAAATGGTTACAGGTTGACCAAATTTTTAGGTTTTTCTTAAATGCCCATAATTTTCAAAATGCATGGGATAGATTTTTTTTTCAGATTTTTCTCATGATGGTTACAATCAATCCTGTCGCCCCGTTTTGGCTTGACGTTGAGTTTTGGGACACCCTGTATAAATTGAATTCTTTCGCAAATAATAAACAAACGTTGCCTATAAAAACCTTCACGCTTCAATTATTTATAATAGTTATTATAATGTAAACATGTGATTGAAATATACAAAATCAACCACAAATCGAACAACATTACTAACCTATGCCTACCTACCATTGTCACAATATGCTAAAACAAATTGATTTATTTTCCATTCGAAAATGTACAAGAAACATTACGCCTTGACTGATTGTCATAGGTCATAATATAAATTTATTCCAATGACTTGTTACTTGCCTATAGTGAATTTAAATATCGCTACCGAAAATAATCGGAAACTAAACTTTTTTTTGATCCAGTGACACTTATCCAGGATCGGTGACTCTACAATAATTTCATGATGTTTTAAAGCCTGTCAGCTAAATCAGTTAAGACGGTCTCGAGTTTTAGCGAGACAAACGAATAACATTTAGTTATTGAGATTTTTAATATCACAATATTAAATACTTTATTCATTTACCTTCTCCCCGAACCTTCACCAAACACAGCACACTACCACAATCCCCATATATACCTACATTTACATACCTACACATCAAATCATTAAATTGACCGTTGTTTACCATTGCACCGGTTACGTAACACTCGTCACAACACAGCGACGAGACGCGTCGGTCGCACGGTGTACACACACGCGAATATTTCGCTACGAACCGCTTGTATAATACGATTCAAACATAATGGCGGCTCGGAACATCGTACGATCCGATGCGGAGAAAACAATTTTAAGTATTAGCGGGACGTTAAGGGGACCTGTGCGCACCCGCACTCGCACCTGCACCTAACTTCCGAACCACCATTAATTTTGAATCGAACTGTACATGTAATGTTACATTCATAAATTCAAGTTAATGTAAAGCCACACGTTTCTTTCGTGGATACAAAATAATTGGTCATTAAAAATGTTAGAAAATAAATAATTGTAACGCTATTAATTCGTACTATGTATTATTATTAATTGCATCTCGTCTACCTATCGTAGTTTTTTGCAAACTTATAAACGGACAGACTGAGCAATATTATAGTAAAAAATTCATGTTTAATCCGTTAAAAAAAGAATAAAAATGTGATTTTATAATATTCGCATAAAATTAAGGATGTGTGAATTGATAAAATCTTATAAACAAATACTACATACATATTTATTTAATTTGTTTTGCTAATGTTTAATTTAAAAGAACAAGTCATGATGTTATCTTATTTAAATAAAACTAGCGGTCCGCCCCGGCTTCGCCCGTGGTACATATTTACGTTTTCTCTACATAAAAACCATCCTCGTACTTCAAGGAATATAATAAAAAAAGAATTATCGAAATCGGTTCAGCCGTTCTCGAGTTATGCGCTTACCAACACATTTTGCGATTCATTTTTATATATAAGAAGATATAACTTTTTTGATAATTTTCTCGAAATAACATGAAACATTTGTATCCAAGGATTACAATTCAAAGACAAGTCTTAGAAATAGGTACGGGGCCGTTCAAGTATTACGTAAGCACCAAGGGGGGGTGGGGGGGTCTCTGTTTTGCTTATTTTGGATGACATGGGGGGTGGGGGGGTCTAGATGATGATTACGTCATCGTTAGTTATTTAAGTTTTTTCGGGGATTCCCGCAAATAATACATGATATGCGTAGGCACTCGCTTTGAGAACTGATTAGGGGAATTACCGCGCATTAGGGAAATTACCGTGCGCTATTCACTTGTCTAATAATTCACTCTCGTGCCGGCCGGCTGCAAGTGCGCATCTATCAGTATTGTTTTGTTTGGATTCTAAACGTATTGTAAGCATTGAAAGTTATCATTTGTGTTTATGTTGATGCAATTAGCCAAAGTTTAACGTTTTAATTATTTAAATTTAAATATCTTATTATAATTTCATATCATATAGACAAATCCAAGTTATACCAAAAACTGTTCGAAAGTTTTAAAAAATCTCATACTGGGACGAAAGTGCAAAATGTACAAAAGTTAGTTAACGAAGTTTGGCGAAATTATAAATTACAAGCAAAGTCAGATAAGGAACTAGATATTATTGTATCTAAGAGAATTGAAGAAGAATTGCAAGCGGCGACTAAAAATAAATCCAATCTGCTTCATTTTTTTCCAAGGTGAGTAAAAAAAAAGTAAACACGCCCACAAAGGGAAAAGTTAGACCTGTAAGAGTCGCTGCTCGTCGTGCTAATGAACTGATGTGCATTATTCAAAATTTAGAGCACCAAGATGTTGAATGGCTCGATGAGAGTGACGTAGACATTCCAAAATCGGATGAAAGTGAGCAGACTCACAACACTGAGCAGCAATCCAATGTCATCGATAACTTAGAATCATGGATTCAGGTTTCATGGACTGAAGACTGTTAATGTGTTATTATTCTTTATGTTAGTTATGTTCTTTATTTCTGATTATATTTTTTTGTCATTTACTCTATGTGTATCAGTTAAACCTAATATTTTCATGAATTTTCCTATTTTAAAAATAACAATATAAAAAAAACATTTATTACTAAAAATGTTTACGTAAGCATAGGGGGAGGGGGTAAGTGCTTTGCTTACTTTTGATGACAAGGGGGGCGGGGAGGTAAAAAATGGTAAGAAATCTGCTTACGTAATACTTGAACGGCCCCTACCTTTCTTATCTATAAAAACGTAATCTTACAATGTCTTGTTTTTGAACAGCATCTCGGCTTTCCCAAGATCACGGAAATAGGATTAAGAAAATTGTGAATCATGAAGTGTAATATGCTTCAACAGAGCGATATTATCGCAATGCGATAAAGCCCTTTAAATAAAAAAACGTAGCCCCTTTATCGATGTACCAGTACATGTACACCTCTACCTATTAACACAGTATTACAATATCTATACAGTACGGAAACGAATGTACTTGTGCAGAGAAACGGAGGGGAACTGGCGGGGGGTCGGGCGACGCGGGCCGCGTACTGCAAACACACTTAGTTTGCATTACCTAGCGCGAAAGGACGACGCAGTCGTATTTTTTGTGTAATAATTTTATTATACATACTTACATATTCTATTATCTTAAAAAAGTCGTGAAAAAAAAATATTGTACAGCTCGAGATAACTTTACAGTTTACAGTTACAAGAACTACCAACACATTCTCTTCATTCTTCTACACGTACAACGACGTGACGTTGCCCCACACACTATCGCCCCGTATATTTCCAACTTACATAACATACAAACGAACAAACACTCGCCGCTTGTAAACATGCAGTTGCGAGTAAGCCTTACAGTAGAGTTTATAGGTTAAATGCGACACAATATCGATACGGCCTTTATTAATACCAATACGTTGTCAAGTAGATCGTTATTGATCACTGCTACGAAATGGGCAGATACAGGCGTTTCCTTGGAAGTGTGACGTGCACATTTTATAAGTACAAAGGTCTGGAAAAATACGTTCAGAATGCCAACGTAGCTGTCAAATATGTATCTTCGATAAAGCGAATAAAAGATTATCTTGCATGTGATAATAATGGCCGAAAATTGCTAACATAAATAGCATAGGGAAGTACACTATTTAATAAACAGGAAGGAAGAAACGTCTCAGCTATGGGTGGCACGAATCGATATGCACACGCACACACACAACACATTGTAAGGAATCAAATAACTATACCAAATTTTACCAATACTTTACCATTACAATTCCTCGTCTATTTACAAGAAATTAATAATGCATACGCACACACACAAAACATTGTAAGGACTCATAGACCAAATTTGCTATTATACAATAACTACCTCGTCTATTTACAAGGAATTAATACCAATGTACCATACAAGTAAACTATAATAATAGAAGCCTTAATATAATGATACAGTGAAAGTCTATGATTCACCTCGAGACTATGCGTCCAATATTGGCGCAAGACGATTCCAAGTAATTTCAACTATAAACTCTTATAACTAGAATATAAACTATAAAGCGATCGATTTACATTGCTATTGGTTTATCTGTTTTATAGACGGTATAAGTTTCAAAATTAGTGATTTGCGGATACCGACCACAAGCAGATTATAATACTATTATATTTATCAAGCCCATGTAGAAGTTGTTGACAACCGTAATACAAAATATTATTTTTTTTTAATCATAGGTCTGTTCCGGCCATAGTTACTCTTCACCCGCTGGGCTTATATCAACATAGTATTATCTGGCACATTACTTTTCTGTAAACTCTCTAGCAATAATTAGATACAGGTCAAAAAGAACAACGCGCTCGAAGTCACGTGCGTCAACTAGTAACGTCTATAAATAGACAACGGTCCGTCATAGTCTTACGAGATATCCGTGTAATACCCCGATCTCGAGCAGCACACGTAACGCTGCATGTAAATAAACAGCTTGTGAAGGCCGCAGTAACATCATAGGAAAGTAATGTGTTAATGGTAACAGGGAATGGACTATGGAACGAAAGGTGACGATCATATTCGCAAAGAAGGAAGATTCGCGAGGTGTTTTGCTTAAGATCATGCGCATTTCAAGAATATTTAATATGCTGTACTGCATGTAGAAGAAGCCAACAGGTTAATTTTTCCTCTGCCTCTCTTATTTGTAGGTATAAGACGATGATGACAGGGCTGATGGTAGGTTGAAAGCCAAACTTTCCGTGACCCAGATTCATCTAATAATCATGAACAAATCTCATCTATCCGTGAAAATGACGTAAAATGCCTTCATCCCACACCAAATAAACAGGACATTCTAAGTACCAGACACAACCAAACAGTACTGGCCATCTGTACCAACTATTGTATGACTATTGTATGTATTGCCAATCGCCAAAATAGGCTTGTCGCCACTCTATGCACGTGAGAGCATAATGCATATGTCGTACAAGGCCGGTGCGCACACGACGCATGTAATGTTGTATGCACTTGCTACTGTGGTACGCGTGCGCTACAAAAACTGGGCACAGCCTTACGCTGATAAATAAGGCAGTAAGTAATACCTACATCTAATATAAGGTGGATATTTTTGCTTTTTTGTTCGCTAAATAAGCTGCGAGACAATTGACCTGTTTGGAAAGTTATTTCGCAAGAACAAAGCTAAATTACTCCTGAGATACTTGACCAGGTAATTTTTTCCTGTTCAACCCGGGCGGAGACAGGGCGGGCGGCTAATGAGTACCTTGTAGTACAAGACGAAATCATATTAATGAGACTTAGAACCTAATAAACTCATAAACTTGTTCTTTACCATCGATTGTTGGAAATGCCTTACATAGGTTCCACAGTTTCTCAAACACACATCGAATGCACAGTATCTGGAGTAATGAATCCTAGCCGATGCACCTACTGAATCAAAAATTACAAAAGTTATCATTTATGTATTAGAAAATCTATAAAGTATAGCAAATTCCAGTCGATTAAATTTATTTTTGAAGTATTATGACCATTTAAAAGCTATTATGTACAAATGTTATTATAGTGCATAAATATTTCGACTTTGATTTTAATGCCATAAACTACCAAATCTATCCACCTTTTACCATGTACGCAGCTGCTATTCTTTCAACCTAGAAAACTATAATAAATATACGGAATGAAATATCCTTTTAGAAATACACCCATGTGTACGCATTCGATTCTGCGCCCAACAGCGCCCGACGTGTGAACACGTCGATAAATTGCATTTGCAGTAAGCATTCGATATTCCAAGTCGCTTTATGCGAACCTATAGTAATACTTACATATTATTGTGAAATTAAATCTGTCTGTATGTTTGAAGAATTATGAACGTTTCAAATATTCAACCACCAATGAGATGTGAAAATAACTTGATTACCTACTCTAAATATTAAAATATTATTTTTGGCTACATCCATATAATTACAGTAACGTATAACTATTCTACAAAAGAACATCTAGTAAACCCGTAGTGGTTTTTCACAAACAATAAGGAAGTGGTGCTAAATATTATATTAGCATACTTTTGTTTTGTGTTTGTAAATTTTCTAATTCTCTATTTCTTATAGAATCTATTGCTCTTTCTTCCTCATCAACATAACTCTTCCCTTCTTCCAATGACACATTTGCTTCAGCGTCTCATTGCACCGGACATCCTCCTACATATTAGCACGTGGGAACCACAGCCGAGTGCAGCCGATGTAAACATAACAGCGTCGTTCATATCGCTTGTAGGGTCATTGCGCTGGTTTTCGTCCAGTTATGGGAGTTGCCAACTTTGTGATGCGAAATAAATATTTTGGAGCACCCTTCCTTAAACATATAATATTTTTATTTAGTCCTTATATAGTCTTCTTTAAGATAATATTAAGTGAAAATAAATCATTTTGACGTATCTTTTTATTTAAATTATTTTCTGCAAAAGTAGGGTATATGCTAGTTTTCGTCCAAAAAAACTGGTTTTCGTCCTAGTGTAAGCTAGTTTTCGACCACCGTGTAGAAAAAGGAGGGTAGGTCAACTATTAAGTTAAAAACCAATTACAGGTAAATATATACTTTTATTTAATCAACATCACAATTTCTCACTACCTTACAGGTTTAGTTTTACTAATAATAATCAATATAACTAGTCAACACTGAGATCTCTGTAGCACTTGGCAGTCTTTATATGCGTTAGTGATGACTGTTTAATCATTCGTAATAAAGAAAGGAATGCGTTACTTACAATGTAAATGAATAAAGTAATAATTATAGGACTGAGAAATTACATCAAAAAACAGAAATATTCATTCTAATACTTTGTTTATCAAATGAAACGTACTATATTAAACACAGCCATAATAATACGTTTTAGCTACTAAAATAAACTATAGTATACCTTACTGAACTATGCATTATTGTCTTACTGATGCCTTTATTAAAGATTCTTCAGTGTACGTAGCGTTTTTTTTTTCTAGCTTTCTTAGACTCCTTCGAGGCCATCTAAAAACAATAAGATCTTTCTTAGGATACGTTGAGTAAGTAGAATAAAAAAATATTGCATTGGCAAAACAGACCTAGAATAAAAGATGATACTCAAGTGAATGATAATCAAGAAAAATACAGTGTATTAGGTCTGACCTACCCCCATTTATGCTACGAATAATTGACTCTACTTCACATAAGGAGAATGATACATGACTGAATGAATGACAATATTAGGTACCTACAGCACTCTGGCCCTCACCAATTATTTATAAGGAAGATACTGAATAGAAAACTTTTCAATACGTAAAAAAGACGAAAAGTAATGCAAAAGAATAGCTATTTTTAATTTTTGTCCACTCCAATACTCATTCATGGACGAAAACTAAAACGTTTAAAGCTAAATTTAGTTTTCGTCCACTTCTTTAAATATTTTTTTATTTTGGCAGCACTGACAAAGCAGTGGACGGAAACCAAAAAATCTAAACTAATAGCAATAAAGATCACTTCGGGAGAAACTATTCAGTATTTTAAAGGTCCGATAGAGTAAAAAGAACCTAACAAATATTCACGTAGCTGTTTGAGTTTTCGTCTACTTGGACGAAAACCAAATATTTTGAGAATTTGGTAACCTAGTATCCGTCCACTTAATTTTTCGAAGAGTATTATAAAAAAAGTATAATAAACACTTCTAATTGCGTTTAATAGGCTTATAACTAAACATACGTACCAAAACCATTACGTAAACTAGCTAAAACAGTGATTTAACTTACCATGAACTTTTCTCGCCGGCAAATTTTTCTCTCGCGCGATGACATCTGCAAGGCACGGATGGGAAGCGGCCACTTTTACGTTAATTTTTTGAACTCTCTTCTTGTCAAATCAAATTTTCATGTTGATAGTACTGTTGCTTACACATTATGGAACGTAAAAAGTGCAAACTTGCGCGGGAAGGTAGGTTTGTATTCAAGTTTTACGCACGTGATTGTAGCAGGTCAGTCAAATGGACGAAAACCGAAACTGGACGGCAAACCAGCGCAATTACCCTACTTTGTACAGAATGGTGACAAATCGCGCATGAGGAAAATGTGTAATCGATATGTACACTTTATATCTAATGCCGGCGATATTATTAATGCGTAGATGCCAATTAAGTTATTGAAAACAACAGACTAAAACGGTACCGTTTACGGAAAATTAAACAACGAAATGAGACTGATAAATATTATAAAAAATTGTTTATCGAGTGGTATGGCGCATAATATTGTAAAAACAAAGGCACAAACAAAATTTTACAAGTGAATGACCTAGACGCTTGCTACAATTTCCTAGTTACACAGTTCAGAAGTTATGCCGGAACAGATAAACAATCATTAGGTACCTATAACCTAACCCCTTCCGTTGATTCATAAGTAACAAACAGAGCAATTCACACAAATCAAAGATAACTCTAAAATCAATCACGCCTAGCGCAACGTTAACAACCGGTTCACACGCGGCGATGACGACGGCACGCCGCGCGGTAAAAATATCGTGAGTCGATTGTTTACATGTCAACGATAAACTACAGCACACGATACATGGCTCTTATCAGGCGAATGGCGACTGTCACGGCTCAATTGATGAGATCTCATTGAAACGTAGGTATATTGGGTACGTCTACAAGTAAATACAAATGACCTAGATTCGACTGTGAAAAATGTACCATACGATCTATCGTTAGTGTTTTCTATAATATCGATTGAAGGTCGTAGTTAAACATTGTAAATGATGACGCGAATCTTGTTCTGTTATGTACAATGTACACTTTGTATTTTAATAACAATAATCATTGACCAATCACCGAGGCAAAAACAATGTTTTACAGACGTGAAGTGAGTACAGACAAAGAATTTGGATACACGATACGAATCATACGGGAAATAGCAACACGTACGCATTTTTTCACAAATAACAAAATAATTACGTCATCACTATAGTAGAGATTCACCAGGAATTAATGAATGGGTGAATCACCAGTTGCAATACCAATTCATCAAAAATACTGCATTCTTGTCTCAAACATGATACAGAGACCTCACACACGACACATCTAACATTAGCAACGAGAAACGTAACAACTTAAGTAATGTATCTTATTTGTTCAGAAGCATGCTGATCTCCCATTGGCTATAATACACTAGAAATGAGTATATTAAATAGACCAAGAAACAAATAGGGGCATTTTATATCACGAATATATTCACGAATTATACAAAGCTACTTAATACGAATGAAATAATTGAAATGGTTTCCGACAGGTTAGGTTAAAGGTGCTACATTCGAAACTACTATATATCACCAAGTTTCAAAAGCCTCTATCATATCTTGGTACACAGACGACAACAGGCAAATACAAAGCATCTTCCTTAAAATCCTATCAACAAACAGAAATCACTTCCCGTCTTCCATATCCCCTAACGTGCAAACACGAAGGCGACGCATTGTCGCATCATATACTATTTTCCCACAAACATGTTTGCTAACCAAAAATAAATTGTATCCTAATATAAATAAGGTGGCTTTTTATTAAAGCATTTATGTAACCTTATTGAGAATGGCTAGACCAATAGTTGAATGACCCAGAATGATAACACTTATCAGATTTAGACAATTATTCATATAGGGTATATCTTCAGGTAAATTGTGTTAATGTTACATTTAGATTAGGTGTGTTGCCGATAACGACCTTAGTGTTTTTTAATACGGAGTAAAACTGAACAACATTTGAAATGAGGAACACATAATTTATGATGATTTCTAAAGGCATAAAATTTGCACATAAATATACAAAATTGCATCATAAACCAATGGATATGCAATCTTAAGAGTAATTTATTAATTGTGCAACTATTCCCGATATAATTAACTTCTTTGTTAAGGAAAAGGATATGACCAACAAGGATAAGCCCCAAATAAACAAACAATTGATTAAAACATACACAGACCAGACTTCAAGGCGAATTTAAATAAAATTAATTAGTTATACATTAATTGTTGTTTTAAGACATTCATACAATCAGGAATAAAGCATTATTAACTATAAGTTACATATTAGACAATAGTTACTTCCATTCCATATGTCATTTAAAATGTATGCTTAATTTATGCACTATTAAGTTATGAACTAAATGAGATGAAGTTAAACTAAAACATAAGAAAACCACAATCATGTCATAAAAGAAATCAATAACAATAAATACAAATTAATATCGGCAAAGATATGATGATTCAGAAAAAAAAAACAATAAAAAAAACTACAAGTCATCACAATCAAAATATGATACTATTGATACACACACACACATCTATGCTATATTACAAGCGACTCACACTATTGTATGTTTATTGCATCATTCATGCAAACTCAAAACATACAGCATTTCATATCAAAAAAAGACTTTTACTGTATTAAAACTATGATTATTATTTTCTTAATGTGTGTAGTAGGTTATTAATTACCTTCATTGAATATTAATTAATTGTTCATTATTTGCAGACTATTTTGATATCTTTATAAATCATATGAAACTGCGGAGTAAATCTAAAATCGGAGTTTTTTTTCCTAAATTGTAAACATAACTTAGTTGAATTTGCGTTATTAAATAAATAAATAAATATTTCGGGACAATTTTCACACACGGCACGACCTGATCCCATACTAAGCTTTCGCTTGTGTTATGGAAACCAGATGGCTGATAAACATACATATATATTTTTAAATAAATACTTATATAGATAATTAACACCCAGACACAGAGCAAACATCTATGTTCATGACACAAATATTTGCCCCGGGTGGGGATCGAACCCACAACCTCTGGCTTGGAAGGCAGGGCCACTACCAACCAAGCCAACCGGCCATTCAAGTTATTGAACTATTTATGAGCATATTCAAAAGCAATGTTTTTGTAAAATTCTATCCTATAAATATTGTTTAGAAATATTTTTTCAATTCCACCTGTTTTACTAGTAAATAATATTAACCTTAAAATACTATCTGATTTTGTTACTTAAAACCTATATTATTCAAAACCTTTTAGCGGAGATTAAAAAGCTTCAAAATTGTATAACAGCGAAGGTAGTTCTATATTAGTAAAGGTACATTATGTAGATTCTATCAACAATGTAGATGTTGATAGATGATGTAGCCTGGAAGAGATCGCTGATAAGCGATAAGGTTGCCTTATGTGCTGTGATTGTTTCCTTTTTTGTTAATATTATATGATTGTAAAATTTGTAATGGTACATAAAACTGTTAAATAAATAAATAAATAAATAAATAAATGTAATCTAATTGTGTTTCACTTCTCTGACCTAGATAACAAATCAATTCATAGAATAGCAATAAAATGGCCTAGGATGAAACATTTTTACATAATACATTGATTGAAATGTATCGCTATTCTACCAAATCTATACTAATATTATAAAGCCGAAGAGTTTGTTTGTTTGTTTGAACGCGCTAATCTCGGGAACTACTGGTCCGATTTAAAAAATTCTTTCGGTGTTAGATAGCTCATTTATCTAGGAAGGCTATAGGCTAAAGACCATCAAGCTACAACCAACAGGAGTGGAGCCACGGGAGTGAAACCGCGCGGAGCAGCTAGTATGTAATATTTATGACTTAAGTTGAAATGAAAGCATATTTTCCTTGTTTCTTTCTTATTTCTTGTTTTTCTTTACTTTGTCACAATAGCGATTGAATATTTTGTAAGATTATTCATAACAAATGAGAATATTGGAATACTCATATGATTATAGATAAGGAAATGATTGTCTAAAGTAAAATGCATCATGAAAGCAGTAGAACTGCACCAGTTCCTTGTAAGAATTAAAAAAAAAATTCTTTTAACGATCGCAGGCAGATTTATAATGCATAAGCAAGCATGCTGCGCAACAACAAAAACCATAATTAAATTGTTCATTTATCATGCATTCAATTGATGACATTGATAACAAGTCTTAGATTAAAATAAATAACATTCTTTATAATTATAATTGTTTGTTATTATAATTATAGACAAATAATTTCTGACATAGATAAGAAAATTAAAACATTCTTTCAATTAATATCACCTCTGCTACAAAAATAACTGATAAAATGCAAACACTACATATTATGGCAATGAATTGAATATTAATTAGATTAACCATACATTTGACATTTAGTTAAACAAATGCACTTGTGTAAACATAATGAAAAAAAAAATGTCAGGTGGGTACATAAACAAAAACACATTGTTTACAAACAATGCTAATAAATAATGCGTAATCGCGACCTCTGGCTTATCTAAAGTGTACTGACCTTTTTGGCAGCAACATCGCGGCCGCTCCCTTACGTTGGAACACCCCGTCCACGAGCACGCCATTCTTGCTGTTACACGTCAAGTAGAACTCGGGGTGGTCGTAAAACAGTTCCAAGTGACGGCGAGATATAAAACTCGAATGTCCCATGTTCACATCGACCTGCCCCCGGCTCGAGTTCCGGCCGATAACCACTTTTTTCTGGCGTATGAGGTACTCGAAGTCGCGACCATCGAGACGGGCGATCGCTATCGGAGCCGGCTCCTGCGCCCACTGCACCTTCGACGGCGAAGGCGGCGCCGACTTGAGCGAGAGGAGCGCCCATGCATCACTCTCGGAGCTCCGCGATATCTGAGTCTGAGCCATGTCAGGCGTGCGTCCTATATCACCAACGTCCACACGCGGGGCGCGAACCCTCGCCGCGATAGCACATCACAGAATTCACAGACCCGAAACTGCCGTACCGCGACCCGGATATCCGGAACCTGCCGAATCCGTGTTCTGTCTACTATTTGAGGTTACTGAAGGGACGCACATGCGCAAAGTTTCCAGTTGTGCGGTAAACAAGAATTATATAAATCACACCACCACGTGATAAAACTGTATACATATAACTAGTCCGGAAGCATGGATCGATATTACACTGTATCGCGCAATAGTCCTACACCGAAATATTATCGATTCGTTTATTGCACAACTAAATTTTTGCAATATGACCGAAATTAGACACTAAAGTAAACACGAGGCAAGAACAAAAATAACCAAAAACGTCAATTCGCCATACGCAGTTTACAAGTTTAGAGCGCCATCTATTCCCAATAAACAAGCGATTTTTTGGCGGTCCGTTGCACGTAAACTTGCTTGTTTACATTCGTATATATGAAATGTTTTAAATATATTTAAATAAATTTCCAGTCCAAATAGTCTCATTTTATTTAATATTAGAACAAAATAAATATGATTAGATCCGGGCAGACCCATGATAAAAAATTTAAAAATGTAATCTGTATCATTCGATAAAAGTAGATTCCTAATGTTAAAAGAATTCTTAAAATAATTATATAACGGATTTTGAGTTTAATCATCACTAATTATTTATCGTTCGTGTATTTTTTTCTTTATCTTTTAATCTTTAAAAAACATATAGTTGTACTTGCTTTTAATTTGACAAGTTCACGTTTATTATTTCTTTAAAATATAGTAATAATAATATGTATTTATATTTATTTAACGCTGTGCTATTGGAATGTGAATCGGAATATTAAATAAATATATTCCGATTTTAAAAAATTAATTCCCTTGCTTCCGTTGTAACAATTCAATAGTAAAAATTAAAATTCGAATTGTCAACTGTCATTATCCGATTGTCACCAGTACATCCGTCAACGAAATTTATTTCATTGAAGATGTACGGTTTGTTTATTTAATCATTTATTTACATATTTAGATTAAGATTATCAAGCCTATTGTGCTATACAGAGATAGCGAGCGTGTATTTAAACAATAACATAAACAACAGTGAAAATTTCATCTTACGGTAACCCCTGGATTAAGCAGGTAATATATTAATAATTTATCGATATAAATCCATAAATTACATTCGCTTTATAAACACAAGTTCTCAACTCCTCTCATCAAATGCATTTTTTCCCTCAAGCCATTCTTTAATTTTTATCATATAATTAATATACAAGTAAATAAATAAGTTTATACGGCTTACTAGCTGACTCCAGTCCTCTTAGGTTTTAACATATTCTTTACCAAAAAAATAAAATCTGTCTGAGTAATTAACCACTCTTCTATTGGTGAAAGAATCTATACTGAATATTATAAAACTGCAAAATTATTATTTATTATTTTGTTATAACTGTATTATTTAACCCCTTGACCACCGAGCGGCCCGATCGGGCCACGACACAATAGATTTTCTATTGTGTCTGTGATTCCGGGGGCTGAGGGATTAAAGAATTACTGGTCACAATTTAAAAAATACTTTCTGTGTTGGATTATAAGGCCATTTATCATAGAAGCAGAGCAGTAATGAACAATACAGGTGAAGCTGCAAAGCAAAATTAGTTTTTAGTATTGTTTTAGTAACCATTGAGATTACTTCACATCCTTGATATTGTTGATTGAGTAACTGTAGATTTATGGCATGTCCTTATATATACAAAAAAAATATGGACCCGCTTCACAATATACAGATTCGTACACAACAATTATTCACAGGGTTTTTTTAATGTTGTGTTTTATTGAATGGCAAGTACAATTAGGTAGTTCCTTAACTCAAAAAATTATTTATTCAATTAGACTTCTTCTAGAAGCACTTTTGAATTGTCATAACATTTTTTACCTTTGATTCTGAAAGTAGTATCTATGGAGAAGAAACGAAAGAAACTCCATAGTTGCTCTTTTAAAATCATGTCAATATTGAGTAGTGTGAGCAATTTTAACTGTAACTAGTCATTAAAATATTTAGAATAATCGAATTTAGATGAAGAAATATACAAAGGAACAACTGATAAAGTTTGGGTTCTATGTAGGGTGTATAAAAAAAATTGTAATAAAAAATATAAAGCTTCAATATTTTTTCATTTAGTATTTGGTTAAAATATATACAGTGTTACAGTTACAGTTATAGTTTAGGTATTCTGTTGCTGCTTTAACAACAAATACTTAAAAAAAAACTGGCCAAGTGCGAGTCGAACTCGTGCACAGAGGGCTCAGAACAAACCTATTTTTTATTAGGTATGTTGTAAATTTAAAATTTATATTTTTAGCAATTTTTCCTTTATCTGTACTATTAGCGACCCGCCCCGGCTTCGCACGGGTGCAATGCTGATACTAAATACACTACAGAAAAACTGTGAACGTTGTATATAAAAACAGCGGCCCGCTCCGGCTTCGCACGGGTATAAAATATATACCCGGGCGGCCGGCCGGTACCGCCGCAAACGCTACGTCCCGCAATTTTTAAATCTGTAATATCTTCGAAAATATTCACTTAAATCATACGGTGTAAAGGGCCATATAGATCTATATTAAATGAACAATGTATTCAAGGTATTTAATTGGTTAAGGATTAATGCTGTATTGGTGAAAATCGTTTCGAAAATTAGCTATTATTTGTCGTAAAAAGTAAATGACAAAAAAAAGTTATTGTGGGTTATCCATAAGAGATAGACATATACCATCGCGGACTTTTCTGTAGACCTTTTCAATGTGTATAATACTTAGTACATTATTTTGATAAAAATCGTAGGGTTCAGCCTGCGTTTGCAATATAAGCGGAAAAAATGTAATTTTTTACGACATCACATTAGAAACCTCAAAAATAACAGTACTTCTCCACTATTTAATGGATGTTATTATACATATAAACCTTCCTCTTGAATCACTCTATCTATTAAATAAAACCGCATCAAAATCCGTTGCGTAGTTTCAAAGATTTAAGCGTACAAAGGGACATAGGGACATAGGGACAGGGAAAGCGACTTTGTTTTATACTATGTAGTGATAAGACCTTGACCAAGGCTTTTAACCAAATTTCAAGACTGTCCGCACTGAAAGTACTTCATAGGTTTTGATTCCCTTGCAAATTGCAAGTAGTTGCAAGTTTCAGAATATGCGACTTTAATTGCTATTTCTTCTGATTGCATTGATATAGAAGTTTGATTTTATTAAAGCTTAAAGGTCTGAGTTTTTCATATGAATATCAATTTAATACATTTAAGCGTTCATGAGTAAAAGGGTTGTAAGTTTAACATTAAAAATTTTTTTTTTTTTTTCTATATAATCTAACTAATTAAAAATTTATGTTTTTCGCAAGTATTCCTATATCTTTAGTATAAGACGTTATTTTGTACCAAATTTCAAGACTCACAGAGTACATGGGCAGTACCCACGGGTTTTGACTACCTTGCTCCTAAAAATAGTTTTTTGGGAACCCTCGGTTAACGAGTCCGACTCGCTTTTGCCCGGTTTTTATTCCCTTTGTGGTTCGGAACACTAAAAATAAAAAATAAAAATAAAATTCGAGTTGCATGTTTGTTTAAAAGAGACTGTGCATCTTAAAATTATTGTTTTGTTATGGTCTTATATTCGATAGCGAATCTATCCAAGAATACTACGAAAAAAAAACCATCCAAGTGCGAGTTGGACTCACGCACGAAGGGTTCCGTACTATCGGGACCCCGCTAAATAAATATTTTTTTTAATTTTTAGAGTTTGTTGTTATAGCGGCAACGAAAATACATCATATTTTGTGAAAATTTCAGCTTTCTAGCTATCACGGTTTATGAGATACAGCCTGGAGATACAAGACAGACAGACAACGAAGTCTCAGTAATAGGGTCCTGTTTTACCTTTTCGGTACTGCGTGTATTTTTTTTATATTCGATATTCTCGAAAACCAGGTGACATTTAGCTAGTTAGGATACAAAAAAAAATATTTTTCAAAACCGCCATAACGTCTTCTACGTGCCGTTACCGTATTTATATCCGTTGATTACGCCACACCCTTTTTCGTTAGTAGATATTTACTTCATATTTTTATCTATGCCTGTCATATATTGATTTTATACTATCCAACCACAGACATGTACCAACCTTTCATTCTAACCAAGTTTACATTGTGAATCAAAAATCGAAATTCTGAGTTTATTTTATGGTACTGTACTTAGTATGGTTGTGACTAAAACCAAGTTCATTGAATTGAAATAATTATACAATTAAAATCAATATCCTAACAATACAAAGGCCTATTGTTTTTCGACTTGATGAATAAATTATCATATTATAACACAACAAACACAAACACCATCACACACATTGCCAACTTACTCACAAAACTTATCCTGTAGTCCATTTTATTTGATTACATGATATTGCAATTTGCAACTATATTCAACATAACCTAGTATTTTTACTTTAATCTGAACCCAATGCCAATTGAAAATAACCCATTCATGTTTCAGAAACAATGTCAGAACAAGTGCTAGTTGAAGAAACGTGGCCGATGGAAGCGCAAGCCGCCATCAACGACATCAAAGAGCACGTAAAGGCCGCCGCCATCTCCTCCGCGCTCAAGAACACCAACCAACGCATCTTCATCAACATGACCACTTTAGAAGACCTTAATTACTGTATCGAAATGTCCGCAGCCGGGTTCAGGGTGGTCGGTCGAATGTACGACGACACCAGCTTATCAACAATAGAAAATATGAATTACGAAACACCGTACGCTCTGCTGAACAGCATTAGCCAAAAGTACAGGGAATCATTTGGTGGTGAACTCATGAACAAGCTCCTCGACTTAGCAAAGAAAGAAGGAAAGACGGAAGGTTGAACGTCCTACAGCTCACTCTATATTATAAGGACTCAATTGGATTTCTCGACGATTATTTCATATATTTAGGTGTTGATGTACGTGAGCTTATATGAACAGATTAGAGAATACGTTTTAAAATAAGATTATGTTATCTCGTTTGGATAAAGATTGATGAACAAATTGTATCTGATACAAAATAGAAGAGTCGTTTTTGGTGATTTCCAGAATTTTAAGAAAAAGAGTGCACGCATTGCAATGCTTGGACCCGCCGTTTGGTCCATGTATCAATAAAACTTTATAGGACTCACCACAATCTTTCTTTTCTAAAAACAGTAGATTAGATTGTATATGTTAGTTCAAATAAATGTTTAAATAGACTGGTTCTAATAGAATAGTATTGTTGTGGTGACGGATTTCGTACAAATTTTATTTGAAGTTGTAAAATAGTACCTACCTATATATTCTATGTTTATGTAAAATCTTATTCTTATCAAGAAAGTATCCTATGTGTAAATATAGAAAAAATCTTCAAAATATTACACTTATTCAATCACTATAATAATGTAAGATTTTAAGTTATGACTCCTTGTGTTAAAAATAATCTAAAAGTACATTCTAATTCATATTGAATTATGGAAAAAGGGTAAATAAATACAGTTTTATGAAAATCCAAATATTTTAGACGAGCTTATAAGATACTGTATCAATTATTTGGACATGTATACAATATACAAGAAGGAATATAATCGAAAAAAAAATATAAGTTTATTTTGGTGCGTTTATTTTAAGACTACTAAACTTGTCAAAGTGACATTACCCGCATATACCCGCTTATATTCTACGTTGTTAAAAAACGAGCAGCAGACTGTGTAAAACTAATAAAACATCTTCAAAAGCTTAAAGTAGTACCAAAAATCTCAAGCTATTGTAACTCAACTATCTTCTTGCTTTAATAATTACGATGAAACTATCGTGCGGTTGTAAATTATATATGTATGTATGTATTGTATCACTTCTAGTGCAATATCTATCCACTAGTCTTAAGAGCAGACTGAGTAGTTACAATAATTATGTACACTTTATATCACGTGTTTTGATAGTAAAGCATATTATTATTCAGTAAGTGTTGTTTTATTTTAATTGCTATCTTATAAGTGGCGTTATGTATGTCCTTGATATTAAATGAGAATACATATGTATTCCAATTCATGCTATTATTATAATTTAATTAAAAATTTAAAATAGTTTACGAATTATCTACTTTCCGTTGCGAGCAACAAACAAAGCCGCGGCAGAATGCTAGTAAGAAATAAATATAAGTTTACAAGAAATTCCATCGAAGTGAGAAACTCAAACATTTATCTAACTAGACTCCAGAATCGTCAAAATACATAAATGAATTAGCCAGAAGTCAGCAGATATTTTGGTAAATAAAGTAAATATTTTGATAAATAAAAATAAAGTCGCTGTCTGCCGCCTGTGTCCTCACGCCGCTCTCGAAGAATAGTAGCCGGCAGTGATGCGACACGCTGGATGGTGGACGACGCCTACACATATCCAAATCGACAGAATTCGGATTCTTAATTCAGTATCTGAATAATAGCAGCGTGCCTCACACATCTTTACCTATTATTAATATAATTGGAGTAGGTATCTATTTTTAGCATGGAAAAAATGGTTTTAAAATAACTTCAAAAAACGTGATTTTTTTTACACATTTTATTACATTTCATTTTTTATATTAATTTTAAACTTGTAACCCCTTTACTCATGAACGTCTACATGTATTAAATCTTAATATATTCACATCAGAAACTCAGGTCTATAATAAGTATAAACTATAAACTGATAAAATCAAACTTCTATGTCAACGCAATCATATAATATAATTAATAGCAATAAAAGCCGCATATTCTTAAAATCGCAACTTTCCCTTGCAAATAGGGAATCAAAACCTACAGGGTACTTCCCATGAACACAGAGTCTTGAAATTTGCTTAAAAGCAAGGTCAAGGAAAAATTGCTAAAAAATTAACATAAAAATAAACATTTTAAAGTTACAGCATAGTTGATAAATAAAATGTTTGTTCAAACTTCAAAGCTCTCGGTGCGCGAGTCCGACATTCACTTGACCGGTTTTTTTTATACCTGCTGATATGTACAGTAACGTAAGGATTAAAAGAAAAAACTCATTTACGCGGATGAAACCGCGGGATGCAGCCAGTATTGAAAAAAAAGTTCGCATCGATCCTTGATAAGTGTACAAAGTACGTGTAGATATGAATTAAATGCAGAGGCGGCTCGTCCTCAGGAGCGCTGGTGCAGTGAACTCCCATAAATCCATACTAATATTATAAATGCGAAAGTAACTCTGTCTGTCTGTCTGTTACTCAATCATGCCTAAACTACTGAACCAATTTGCATGAAATTTGGTATGGAGATATTTTGATACCCGAGAAAGGACATAGGCTACCTTTTATTGCGAAATATGTACCACGGGCGAAGCCGGGGCGGACCTCTAGTAATATTATAAATGCGAAAGTGTGTTTATTCGTTTTAATGTGACATGGCCATGGGTAACTTTTGACAGCGGTGAAACGACTCACACTAATGCGAATTTAACATCAGGGGAATCCGCGGGCAAAGAAAAATATATGAATATTGTTTTTAAATTTAAATTAATAATAATTCCATAATTCCAGGGCCCTGGTGAAAGCGCCCAACGACCGGGCTAGTTTATACGTTCGCTAGCTATGCAGATACTGAGCCACTCTGCGCACGCGAAAATTTCTATACGTGAGGAAAATTTCTATAAGTCAGGAAAATGTTTATAAGCCAGGAAAATTTCTATACACCAGGAAAATTTCCATACGTCGGGAAAATTTCTATAAGCTGGAAAATTCCTATAAGAAAGGAAAATTTCTATAAGCCAGGAAATTTTGTATAAGTCAGGAAAAATTATATACGCCAGGAAAATTTATGTAGATAAGGAAAATTTGTATAAGTCAGGAAAATGTTTATAAGCCAGGAAAATTTCTATACGCTAGGAAAAATCCATAAGTCGGAAAAAATTATATAAGCTTTAAAAATTTCCATAACAAAGGAAAATTTCTATAAACAAGGAAAATTTCTATACGTGAGGAAAATTTCTCTTTGCCGCAAAATTATATAGATAAGGAAAATTTGTATAAGTCAGGAAAATTTCTATACGTCAGGAAAAATGCATAAGTCGGGAAAATTACGATAAGTCAGGAAAAATTTCTATAAGTCAGGAAAATTTGCATACGTCGGGAAAATTTCTATAAGCTGGAAAATTTCTATAAGAAAGGAAAATTTCTATACGCCACGAAAATTTATTTACGTCAGGAAAAATTCTATAAGCCAGGAAAATTTCTATACGTGAGGAAAATTTCTCTTTGCCGCAAAAATTTCTATAAGTCAGGAAAAATCCATAAGTTCCGTACACTTAGATTGGTTGCAAATTAAATACGTAATATGAAATATTATATCGAAAACTTCCCAAGTTTGCAGAACTTTTGGAATTTTTTTCCACGATCATACAGCAAAAAAAAATAATTTAATTGCAATTTTAACATTGTTCCGGACTGCGGACAAGGTTGCAAAATGAGATTTATTGTCGTCCCAATGTACCCTTCACTTGACCGAAGTTTGAAAACTTTTGGAATTATTGTGAACAAGATTTCCGCCCGCGGCTTCGCCCGCTTTTCAAAGGAAAACCCGCATAGTTCCCGTTCCCGTGGGATTTCCGGGATAAAACCTACTCTATGTGTTAATCCAAGTTACCTTCTATATTTGTGCTAAATTTCATTGTAATCCGTTCAGTAGTATTTGCGTGAAAGAGTAACAAACACACACACACACACACACATCCTCACAAACTTTCGCATTTATAATATTAGTAGGATTAAAACTGCTTTTTACATTATCTCTCTGATTAAATTTTTTAATTTATCTATCAAATTAAATAGGTACTTAATTAAATAAATAATAACATTACCTTCACAATCACCTAACAACGGTTTAGAGCAATTACTCCAGTCAGTCAAGACAATCAATTCACAATAATTCCAAAAGTTTTCAAACTTCGGTCAAGTGAAGGGTACATTGGGACGACAATAAATCTCATTTTGCAACCTTGTCCGCAGTCCGAAACAATGTTAAAATTGCAATTAAATTATTTTTTTTTTGCTGTATGATCGTGGAAAAAATTCCAAAAGTTCTGCAAACTTGGGAAAGTTTTCGATATAATATTTCATATTACGTATTTAATTTGCAACCAATCTAAGTGTACGGAACTTATGGATTTTTCCTGACTTATAGAAATTTTTGCGGCAAAGAGAAATTTTCCTCACGTATAGAAATTTTCCTGGCTTATAGAATTTTTCCTGACGTAAATAAATTTTCGTGGCGTATAGAAATTTTCCTTTCTTAGAGAAATTTTTCAGCTTATAGAAATTTTCCCGACGTATGCAAATTTTCCTGACTTATAGAAATTTTTCCTGACTTATCGTAATTTTCCCGACTTATGGATTTTTCCTGACGTATAGAAATTTTCCTGACTTATACAAATTTTCCTTATCTATATAATTTTGCGGCAAAGAGAAATTTTCCTCACGTATAGAAATTTTCCTTGTTTATAGAAATTTTCCTTTGTTATGGAAATTTTTAAAGCTTATATAATTTTTTCTGACTTATGGATTTTTCCTGGCGTATAGAAATTTTCCTGGCTAATAAACATTTTCCTGACTTATACAAATTTTCCTTATCTAAATAAATTTTCCTGACGTATATAATTTTTCCTGACTTATACAAATTTTCCTGGCTTATAGAAATTTTCCTTTCTTATAGGAATTTTCCAGCTTATAGAAATTTTCCCGACGTATGGAAATTTTCCTGGTGTATAGAAATTTTCCTGGCTTATAAACATTTTCCTGACTTATAGAAATTTTCCTTACGTATAGAAATTTTCCATGTCTATAGAAATTTTCCTTTCTCATAGAAATTTTTCAGCTTATAGAAATTTTTTGACTTATGGCAATTTTTCCTGATTTATAGAAATTTTCCCGACTTCTGGATTTTTCCTGGCGTATAGAAATTTTCCTCACGTATAGAAATTTTCCGGACTTATGGAAATTTTTCTGCCTCAAATACAAGGAAATTTTCCTGGCGTATAGAAATTTTCCTGGCTTATAAACATTTTCCTGACTTATGGATTTTTCCTGGCGTATGGAAATTTTCCTCACGTATAGAAGTTTTCCTGACGTATAGAAATTTACCTGACTTATAGAAATTTTCCTGACCTATAGAAATTTTCCTTGTTTATAGAAATTTTCCTGGCGTATAGAAATTTTCCTTTCTTATGGAAATTTTCCAGCTTATAGAATTTTTCCCGACTTATGGAAATTTTCCTGACTTATAGTAATTTTTCCTGACTTATCGTAATTTTTCTGTCAATCGATTCCCGGCACGCGGGCCGCTGTAAACTTTTTGGTAATCATTTTCTAATCGTGTAGGTATACAATGAATGTTAACTATATTTTGTATTCAGTAAATATTTTATAAAAAAACATCTGTCTTTTTTTTTAATACTTTAAAAATTCAAGAACTATCATCATTTCACACGAAACTTTAAAGGTAAATTATATATACTAAAGCTGGGTTGCACCATGTTACTTTAGCAATAAAAAAACATGTTAAAGTAACGGTCATGGAAAAAATGAGATGCACCATTTGACCTTTTTATAGATGACGTTATAATTTTAACACTGACTATAACCGCTCGTGCTTCACCGGTTAAAGCTATTGTTAACGTTAAGTAACTGTTAGAAGCGTTCGCTGACACTCATATTCACCGTTACTGTTATTGATAAATTTGACATTAACCTTAACTATAACTAAAATATAGTGCAAGCAATTCCATTGAACATAATTTCATTGATAAAACATGTTGTTAACCCAGTTAAACAATAAAAACTGAAGGTCCTTTTGTAGAGGCAAAGCCTAGGGAGGAAAGTATATTTTATTGTACATTTCACAAGGTACTTCATTTTGATTAGCGAATCGTCAGTTAGCAGTTTTTTATGCCCTGCCTGAAATAATAATTCGTGTGAATTTAGGCCTTTATGGTCCCTTTATATAATACTACTAGCTTTCCTCCCGCGGCTTCGACCGCTGTGTATAAAACCTAATAAATTATACATATAAAAAGTCCTCTTCAATCATTCTATCTATTATAAAAACTTCATTAAAATCCATTGCGTAGTTTTAAAGATTTAAGCATACATAGGGACAGAGAAAGCGACTTTGTTTTATACTATGTAGTGATAGTGATACCATTGTCAAATAGGAGTAGTGTATAAATAAAACCATAAAAATAGCATAAAACATTTATTAGACTAGACATATCACAGGAATTACAATTAAAAACCTAATTAATCATCCAATTGCGTCAAACTAGCGACGCCTCTATTGATCCAGTGCTTCTGTGGTATATCTGACCTTAACGTGATATACATAACAAAGTTACTGGAATGTCCTGTCGTAGCGAGCACCCCCTTACGTTCACTTGTCTTGTATATAGGGCAGAAGTAGGAGGGAGGGGGGTTAAAGTCAACAATTAAGGCTGGTTGGAACCAAATAATGGGTATTGTGTCAAATAATATTTTCGGGTAAGACTCGTCTAGCTGCATCGTCTCGCGATTCCATCTTGCACCTTCTAGGAAGAGACCCTGTGAACATAAAATGTCATGTTAGTATAATCACGTTTTTATATTATTTCAAGGTGAATGGAGAAATATTTGCCACACACACGCACCTTGTATGGCTAAGGACAAGTTCTTTAAAATAATATCGAATATGTAGAAATAGCAAAAAATAAACCTTTTTTAACTCAGAAGAGAGAACTCTTAGTTGAGAAGCACACACACACACACACACACACACACACACACATTACCAAACTTACCCATACAAACACACTGTGTTCCTGATCCTTTTTGTCCATTTGATGTGATTGCTTGTAATTATTAAAAATAATGGTTATACCGTATGCCTAATATTATTAATATCATGCAAAAGTTTAATAATAAATTAACTAAGATGATCTGCATATTTAAAAAATGTAAGCTTTTACAATGAATAGGTACTCCAGTTTGTCTTGCATCATTTCTTTTTTTTGGCATCGATTTTCAATAAAATCTATATAATTATTAGCTGATTACGACACACAACATAGATTATTATTATTTTTTACCAAACAATGAACCCTAAACCACATTGTCAACAAAATTACAACCTTTCCCCACATTAAGAACAAAAAATACCAACCTTACAATAAACCCCAAAAGTTGGCTCCTCTTCACACTCCGCCTCCATGCCCGTGATGGTGAACTCGAAGTGCACCTGGTCTATCGGTATTCTGTTGTGTCTCGAGTAGTTCTGCAGCACGCCCGTGAGGAACGACTGCGTGAAGTAGAACCCGGATATCCAGAAGACCACCGGTGGACCATCGTCTATCCAGTCTTGGAGGAACTTCAATCTGAATAAAGAATATATTCTATTACAATGGAAAATTTTATCCTTGTGATTTTAGCATATATTTGATTGAACAAAAGCTTGCGAAATGAACCATGAAATATCCAAAAATAAAAATAATTATCTTTTTATTGTTTGTCTTTCTGTTTGTCACAATGGAGCGATGATTTTAATTTTCTGTCTGGATACAGTTAGAGAGTAACATAGGGTACTATTTACCGCGGCGTATAGCCTCAATCCCAAGAAAATCACCTTTGCTTACGCGGGCAGAAAACTAGAAATAAGGTTAAAACTAAGAGTATTATAGCCGCGGGGGGAAAACTAGCAACAAGGCATAAGGAAAACTACCCAGACCGCTATAACCATACTTACCTTGCCAACAAATCCGCAACATACGATCCCAATGGCTTCATAGACGGATACGACTTGGACATCCAAGCTCCAGGCACGATTCCCTTCACGAAGGCGTTGTTGCACTCCTCCAGCTCCGCGCTCATGATGGCCAGACCCTGGGCTGCTAAGTACACGCCTTGCAGGGTACGAGCCACTACGTTTACTAGCCGGTTGTAGCGGATCAGCTCCTGGATATGAAATATACCAATAAATCATGGGGTAATAGTACAAGTAGGCATTTATTTATAACTATATAAATTTGGATAATTTAATTTGAGTAAAGTATAGAAAAAATTCCATTTTTAAACAATTTAAATTGTATTAAAATATAATAGTTGCAATGCACTATTCAAAACCATGATATCAGGAATCAGTAAGAGGTGAATGATCGAGTGAAGAAAATGGTCCTTCGAGCCGGATGTATAAGTAACAATTTATTTATTGTTATTCACTATCGAAACGCCAATTTGAAATATGTCAAAAGTGACATGATTTAGAATTAGAGTACATATTATTGCTGCAGTGAAGAAAAACATTTGAAATGTCACGAAAATCTAAAAATCAACGAAATGTGACATTTGCTATTCTGCACTTGGTCTCTGTGGTAATAGACTACAAGCCCGCATAGGAAAAAAATATGGGTCAATTGAACCACCAGGGGACATATCTAGAACGATAGAAGAGCATAAAATAATAAGATTCATCACTATGCCGTCACTTGTAAGCTGTCCAACTGAGTGCAGATGAGAATTCAAAAGTACAGGTAGACTCGGTAAATTTTGGTCATATATTTTTGTACGGCATTCTTAACCATCGATAGATCCATTAAAAATAATAAGAAACCGCTCAGTGCCGTACAAAAATGGTGGTTCACAAAGTCGGAATTTTTATTTAATTTCCGAGAGTTACCGGGGGTAAATTTGGTCATTTGACCATGTACGGCATCTGTGTCATACTATTTCTATACTGCTTTTAATCCATTATTCTGCAACGCCGTACAAAAATCATGGGGACAAGGGGAAAAAATCGAGAGTTGCAATCCCCTCTCTTTCACCACTCCAGGGGGTCATTTGACACAACACGAAATAAATTTATTTTTAAAGTATTTTATGCATAGATAATATTTTTTCATGTGCCGTACATTTTCGTTGGTTCAAAGGGGAAAAATCTGAAAAAGAAAAAAATCTATATAATGAAATGTTTGCTTTATATTTTGATAATAAAATATAAATATACATTAATATTAAGAAGCTCGAGGTGGTTAATTATCACCTTGGAAAGTCGGAGTCAGGTGGAATGGACTCCGTTAAATTGATGAACTAATAAAGAAGCTATGAACGAAAAGATGTGAATTATATGCAATCAGCCCATGAATACAGGTAAAGTCACAAGCAAATGCTAGTATTATATACATATTCAAAATGTACAAGTAAAGCGCTTTCAAATGATACCAAACACGGCATATTTATCTTAACTTTATTTTTTTACTCTGTATGTTTTGTCCGCTAGAGGGCGCCACATTAGATTTTGTGAAACCCCATATAGCCTTTAGGTAGCTGGTCGCTGGTTATCCAGTGAACAATTCAGACGCTTCTAATGATATGTCATTTGTCGAATTCTGATAAGTAGTTTAGAAGTTACGAGGGAATAGATGAACATACATACATGACCTGTCAAAATCATAACCCTCCTTTTGCTTTGCCGTAGTTGGGTAAAAATATGTTAATGCCGTACTGTATCAAATGGCCATAAAGCACCCTTAAAATTGTATCTTTCGTCGCTTTCATCAGCCTAAAAGATGTGGTCTGCACAAAAATGTACGGCATCGTTTTTTCCTAATTTATCTATGTTAATACTATTTAAAACAACGAATAAAGTGTAGAAAACTATTTTATTTCATTAATCTACGATGTTTAAACTTTTACAAAATTTCAGTTTTTGCATTTCTCTATAACTTTTTTTAGAACGGTTTCTTTAGAACGGCAATACTATACAACAATTGAATTTTACAATATCATGTTAAAAAAAAAGTTCCCGTACAGGGTCAAATGACCTTACAGCTCTTTATATCAAGAATTCGATGAAATTAAGATGATTATTGGTATACATTTAAAAGAACAATTATTTTTTGACGGCATCTCTTTTAATAGTACTTTTGAGTGCTAGATAATGTTTTGGAACCGAAGCCCTACTTAGTCAAATGACCCCCTGGAGTGGGGAAAGAGAGGGGATTGCAACTCTCGATTTTTTCCCCTTGTCCCCATGATTTTTGTACGGCGTTGCGGAATAATGGATTAAAAGCAGTATTGAAATAGTATGACACAGATGCCGTACATGGTCAAATGACCAAATTTACCCCCGGTAACTCTCGGAAATTAAATAAAAATTCCGACGTTGTGGACTACCATTTTTGTACGGCACTGAGCGGTTTCTTATTATTTTTAATGGATCTATCGATGGTTAAGAATGCCGTACAAAAATATATGACCAAAATTTACCGAGTCTACCTGTACTTTTGAATTCTCATCTGCACTCAGTTGGACAGCTTACAAGTGACGGCATAGTGATGAATCTTATTATTTTATGCTCTTCTATCGTTCTAGATATGTCCCCTGGTGGTTCAATTGACCTATATTTTTTTCCTATGCGGGCTTGTAGTCTATAAATTATAGTCTAACCTAAACACCCAATAAGAAGAAGTTTTGTTTGTTTGCCTTCTTTAATAGATACAAATATAGGCTAATATGATGGTCCTTCGAGCCGGATCGTCTTGCACCCTTTGCCAGATTTTGTTTTATGACAATAAAAAAATGAGACAAGGCAAGTTTATAACGTGTATATAACGACTAGATGTCGACTGATTTATTTTGCATGTAGCATATCTTATAAACTATGCACTATTTGCTTGTTACAATCTTAATCAAAAGTAAAACGTGTGTTTAATTTACCAACGTAACAATATACAGCTGATACGTATAAATATGTATTTAATTTTAATTGCGACTGACCGGTTGGCTTAGTTGGTAGTGGCCCTGCCTTCCAAGCCACAGGTCGTGGGTTCGATTCCCACCCGGGGCAAATATTTGTGTGATGAACATAGATGTTTGCTCTGTGTCTGGGTGTTAATTATCTATATAAGTATTTATTTAAAAATTATATATGCGTGTTTATCAGCCATCTGGTTTTCCATAACACAAGCGAAAGCTTAGTATGGGATCAGATTGTGCCGTGTGTGAAAATTGTATTAAAAAAAAATATGTAGTTCCCCCCGCTCACCTGTTTGAGCACGGTGTTCATGCTGTTATAGTACTGCACGGGGTATCTCGCGGCGACGGCGGGCACGTCGTAGGGCGGCGGCAGGCGGGCTCGCATGTCCCGCGTCAGCTCCACCACACCACCGCCCTCACCACCCTCCCCACCACCACCGCTTGACGTTATGGAGGTCTGGGTGAGCAGGCAGCCGAAAAGAAGCTGAAAACATATTTATTTATTTATTTATTTATTTAACAGTTTTATGTACCATTACAAATTTTACAATCATATAATATTAACAAAAAAGGAAACATTCACAGCACATAAGGCAACCTTATCGCTTATCAGCGATCTCTTCCAGGCTGCCCAAGGTAAAGGATAAAGATTGATATTAAATGGGTACACGGGTGGCAATGAAAATAAAGATAAAAGAGAGTAAATAAAATATATATTATATGAATAATAAAAGAAGATATAATACACGGTTATTACATACATATATATATCATAAATTCCTCTTCCTTTTTGTTTATGGCCCCACCAAATGGAATGACTCAATATATAAGTGGGATAGTCAGGATTAAAATTACATAGACATAATTAGTTGCCGTCAAAATTTACATTTTTATTTTAAATTTTTACATTACAGCTGGCAAAGATAATTTTTATGAAAAAACTGTCTTCAATTTTTAGTTTAAGAAAAATCCAGGCACATAATAACAATCATTTCGACATTACTTCTAACAATAACACGATTAAGAAATACTGAAAAAGAGTAGCACAAAGACAACCAACAACAATTTGACTGACCGGTCGGCTTGGTTAATGTATGTGCCGAACACACGTGTCAGAAGTGTTCTTTGGCAAGATTCGAATATACCAAAATTGTCGACTTACTCCATGATGTGGCGGTATTGCCTTGGAAATTTTCCCTCAACGCGCTTAAAGAAGATTCACTTAAAAAAATCACAATATAACTTACTGCAGCCGTCTCCTTATTATCCTTAGTGATGTCCGCATTCTCGTGTAACCCAAACACTTCGGGTTTAGCGATCATCGGCAACGCTCTGATGTGCTCGAGCACGCTGTTGTACTCCATACTTGCTGGCATGCGGTAATCGCCGCTCGGGGAGAATGAGTAGCTGGAATGAGTCTTATGTAAGTGGGAATAAGGTTGGTTTTCGAGTGGCAGGTTGATGATTTGGTGATAGAATATGGGGATGAATTGCTAGAGTAGATCTTAATGATAAAAAATGTGAGCCCTCATGGAACTCATGTACACGCCAGAAATAGATTTTACGTTTTCATCGAAATATGGAAGAATTTTTCGTTGTGTTACCAAATAAAAAGCACCATTTTAAATATACAGAAGAAATGGCAACAGTTTTGATTGTATACTGAAGGAAATATGGATTATTATCATTATTAAGTCTGTATTTTATTGTTAGAAACGTGATTACAGAAGAGTTTGTCTGTGTCATCTACATTCAATTGAATGTTCTAAAAATGGTCCTTATTTACCCAAAACCCATGGTATCACCACTTCCCAAACAATTTATAACTTACTCCGGATCAGCAGTGACATCAGCATTATAAAAAGTTGATAGCAGCGACATGATAAGTCTTCTGTCCTTGTCGTCTGTGACACGACCGCCGTAGTTGCACTCGCCCGCCAGATAGTTCAGCGCCTCTAGCGGGGTCTCTGCGTACTCCGTTAGGAACATCTGTAGATGGGTTGCTTTATAGTCGTAGTTATCGTTTGGGGACTAATAACATTGGGAAGTAGGTTCTATTAAGGGCCGATTTTTCAATGCCCAGATAAACATCTAGATAGACTTTATTCTTCAGTTAACAAAATATTCAATTTTTCAATAGACGAATAGGACTTATCTATCGAATAACTACGTTATTTGAGGAATAAATCTATTTGCCGCTCCAACGGCCAGATAGCGCGCTATTCGACGGTTAGGCGTTTGAGTTGACAACTGATGCGTCAAATTTGGGATATTTTGGTATGTCATAACATAGAGCGTAGAATTATTAACAATTAAACCTCTTTCTATATAATTATTATCAATTAAAATCATATTGAAATTGATGTTTTTGATAGTACTGATGACCATGCCATTGAAAATTTGCCGAACGCTGCCTTTAAGTATGTCGTTTCCATCGTAAAATATATAAATTGAAACACAAATATAACCAAACTCTTTACTCGAATCAAAACAACAATCAACAATCATAGAAGAAAGAGCAATACAAGACAAACTTAAAATGCACTCCTGACGTGAGTCATAATGACGGTTGTTGACAAATTGCAAGAGTTGACTCTATCCCGCTCTAACCTGACTAATTTAATATGTTTGTTTCGCCACTCCGAGAGCAGAGCTGCCAATATGGAAATATTTGGTCAGATAGTTATTCATCAAATAAATCACGATTGAAAAATAGGCGAGCCGTTATGAGTTAGATAAATAATTGAATAAATCTATTCGAGGGGTAGTTATTAGACTGTTTATCTCGGGATTGAAAAATCGGCCCTAAATGTAATAGCAATCATGTTAGAAGATCAATGAGAAATTGTGTACATGTGTAAGTACTAAAGTTTAAGCCGGCTACTCACCTACCTGCAGCAGGGGCAATATTGGAATTGCACCCTTAATTAGCTCCTTAATTGAGATGTGTAAGCAGGCAGGCAAGCAGGCAAGCAGGGGCAATTTGAGAACAACTGAAATAGCTGCAACCGCTGGCCAATCGAGATTGTCCCTGCGTGTGTACGTGAATAGCCGGCTTTAAATAACATTGTGTTCACAAACACAAACCCACCTGCAGCTGCATGATGCATATGCGCAGGTCGCTCTCGTTGAACTCGTACTGTATGTTCCAGCCGAGCGGGCCGAACGCGCGGCGCTCCTGCACGATCGCGTGGAAGAAGCACAGCGCGTACAGCAGCCGCCGCCAGTGCTCTGTGCGCGGGCACGAGATGTAGAACTCCGCGTCGCAGATCGGGTCCGAGATGTACGAGCGGTAGATGTTGTTCTTCAGCCCCTTTGGCGCTTCGTTCGTCATCTTCACGCCTGAAGATTTGATGAAAAATGTTAAACTTACTCCGCGAAGTAAGCGCGAAATGTAATCTATTTTATTCCAAATCGTTCGATCTATATAATTTTCCATAAAGGCAATACTTTTATACACAGATTTTAACAAGGCATTTGATTCATTGGATCATGCAATTTCGCTTAGAAATTTATCTAAAATAGGGATCCACGGGTCAATATATCAATGGAATACGTCATATCTCCAAAATCGTACTCAACTTGTTAAGATTCGAGGGTAAATTTCTAGGAAAATTCGGTTTCAGCGGGAGTTCCCCAAGGATCTTATTTGGGACCTTTGTTTTTTATTTTATTTGTGAATGTTCTACCTAACAGACAAAAATGTAATTTTATAAATTTACGTAGGTGATTTTAAAATATATAAACTTATACAATATGTCTACGAAACTGCAATTCATTACATAAATAAATTGAAATAAATTACGCTTTTTCCACACTTTGTCTGTCATTTACTCTCCTAAACTCACCATTCTGAAGCACAGTAACCGGAAAGGCTTGGCTTGGTACTATGACGGTCAGCCAACACCGGCACGATGATCCTCTCCAGCATCTCTTGTTATCTCTATCTTACCATATTTATCTATCACTCTAATTCTGTCTACTAAGCTTTCTCTCTCTCATATATCTATACATATATATATTATAAAGTTTGTTTATTTGAAGGCGCTAATCTCAGGAGCTACTGGTCCGATTTGAAAAATTATTTCGGTGTTAGATAGATAGATTATCGAGGAAGGCTATAGGCTATATGTCATCACGATAAGACCAAAAGGAGCGGAGCAATGCGGGTAATACCGCGGAACACAGCTAAATAGAACTCTCACCATTCTGCAGCACAGTAACCGGAAAGGCTCGACTGGGATATGACGTCAGCCAACACCGGAACTCCTTATGCGTGGTCTGCGGCACGATCACTTCCGCGCAGATCCTCTCCAGCTCGCCCATCCACGAGTCCATCACGTGGCAGTTCTGCAGCACCACCCAGCCGCCGGTCACGATCGCTTGGCTTATCATGTTCGCTGCTATTGGACCCTGATAAAATAGAAACAACATTATTAACTTTTTGTCTTCATCTCCACTTGCACAGTGAAGGTAAATTACCATACAACACTCATAAAACTGAGATATTTTATTACGGTAAACAGTAGCCTACACTCTTTTGCCTCCTAATTGATTCCAGACACAACAATGATCATAAAAAACCTTTATTATGATGTAAGAGAAATACAAACAATTAATAAAATATTCATTAAAATAAACAAATAATTTTGTGGCAGTAATATTCAAAGTACCTAAATACAACTATGCCTAATAGAAGCGTAGGCAGAGTTTTGCTTCATCCAATTTTTGAGCATGAAATATACGCCAATTTAATTACGCAAAAATTGCCCCTTAAATACCTGTCCTTGCCCCAGCGATATAGTCTCGAAGCTGACCACCTTCCTCTCCATGGAGAACTTGACCAGCCCCGACATGGGGTCGGACCCTGGAGACAGGATGAAGATCAGCGGGGAGCAGCAGTTGCTGTCGTTGTACGACTTCTCCAGGTCGAAGGGGGGCGGTTCAATGTACGGCCGACCCATTTCTTCCACTACGTATTGTTGGACTAACGGGATCAGCTTATCTGGTCGGATGCATCTGGAAATAAGGGTAACCTATTAAAAACTCGAATTTCTATTATCTTATAAAATCTATTCAGAAATCAGAAGGTTAGGTTAGGTACGTGCTGCGTCCCCCTGGAAGGATTACGTTTTGCTGGATATCATTTATTTGAATTTCAAAAATCTGGACATTGTTTGTCTGGATATCAATTAACTGTCTTTCAAAAATTTGTGTTTTAAAAATCTGGCTTTCGTGCATATGGATTACGGTCATCTGGATTTTGTGCATTTAGATTTCGTATGTCTGGAACTCATTCGCCTGGATTGTAAAACGTCGTACAAATAAAGAAATGGGCAAATGAAATTCGGAGTTGCGATTATATGGCAAACAAAACTTCGAAATTTTAAAATTCGGGGTTATGAAAAAATGTCCAAACGTTTTCTGGATTATGATATTCGGAATATTAAAATTCGAGATTAAGATAGGTAACCGGAAATAAGAGTTGTTTAAAAAATCTATTACTGTACGTGTGTATGTAAAATCCTAGTTTAATATCTATTTCATCAGCTGCTGCTGATGAAAACTTGAATAACTTCTTATATTAACCATGTTGTATGAAAATTTTTCATTTAAATTAGTAATTGAAACTATAAGGAATCTTTTTCAACGTTAAAAAGATAATTTTCATTACAATCTTTGTGCAATTTTTATCTCGTTGGTATTGTTAATTTATTTGTGATATCTGATATACGATAAAACTGGATACAAAAAAATATGAATACAGTGGTTTATTTTAAAGAGTATTTATCGAGGAATGCTAGTGCCTAGTACACAATAACTGCATGATATGCATAATATACCTAAATCCTAAAAGAGTAAAAACAATACAAACCTCAATATAATAAGTTTAGGAATTCCGCGTATCTCTTCATACGGGTGCGGAAAAGCAGCTTCATGCGGCGCCGACAGATCGTAGAAATCTTTCCAACTTGATATGTTGGCTTCGAAGCTTTCTTTGAAACCGCGCAAACTGTAAATAAATAAATAATTAACATTTTTTCGTAATTCTATATAATATAGAGAAACTTACAATTTGAATTACATATTTAAATACTAGCTGTGCCCTGCGGTTTTACCCGCATTGCTCCTATTGGTCTTAGCGCAATGATAATTATATAGTCTATAACCTTCCTCGATAAATGGGCTATCTAACACCGAAATAATTTTTCAAATCGTACTAGTAGTTCCTGAGATTAGCGCGTTCAAACAAACCAACTCTTCAGATTTATTAATTAATAGTATAGATTACAATAATTGTACCTCTAATATGGGTCCAATGGTAACAAATATATTTATGTATATAAATATACTGTTTTTAAAATCGAATATGTATTTATATTTGAATGTTATGAGACACAACCGTAATAAAAACAGAAAAACATCATAGCACAAATTACAATAAAAATTGAAAATTCAAAATCATCCAAATCCTGTTCTAATGAAATCCATACACAAAATGTAATGAACATACACAAAGAAAAAATATTTGAGAAAAAAAATAAAAAAAGATTATATGGCAGCGGTGGGATTCGAACCCACGCCTCCGAAGAGACTGGTGCCTTAAACCAGCGCCTTAGACCGCTCGGCCACGCTACCCACACGTGAGCTGCGCCAAATTATCAACAAGATGACATGACATGTTTAATCTATTCATATTTAGACCTATTTTTATCTCATGACGATAATTATACAATATCTTGCTATGTTCAATTATACAATATCTTGCGTATAAAAATAATAATAATAGTTAAAAAAAACTAAAAAACACGCTTTTTATAGAAAACCGAACTAAAAAATAGAAAATTTTATCAAATTAGTGTATTGTCATCGGTCCTCAATAAATCTACAAAGTTTGAACGAAATCTGGCCGTTTAAAGTGGGTCAAAATCGCGCCCAAAGAAGTCGGTTACAAACAAACAAACATACAGGTGAAGCTAATATAAAGCGTGTAATAAACAACGTTTTCCATACAATAAAGTTGTACCTACTCAATGCTGGTCTACTAACTAAATACTCCTTTAATATAATAAGAATTAAACACTAATAAATATTTTTTCATTATTAAAAATCAACTAAGTAATTTCAATTCTTTTAAATGATACGAAATTTTAACAAAAATATTATACAACTACATATTTATAAAAGATATTTAATGGGTGTTTATAGAGTTTGATTATATTATTTTTATATTCTTCATAAATTTATATTTGTAAAGCATTGCATTTGAACGCCATAAAACCAAAAAATATGAAATTCAGTTTGATTAGATATCTTATTTTGTGCTACCTACTGGTAACAACAGTGTAACATGTTTTGCTTTACACTTTATTTTCGTCACTTTGTACTCTACAATTTGCTATGTTAAGCATTACATAAATCGCGCATTACATATTGTGTTCTAAAATCTATAGTGTAAATACTGCTGTAATGCTGCACTATTTATCTTGTACTTTACATGTTTTGCGTTACACGTTTTTCTAGAAACGACACACTCTACAATTTGCGATAGACTAAACGTTTTTTCTGCAACTTGCGATCTACATTATGTTTTCTTCATGATTTGTTCTGCATTATGTGTTCTACAATCTGTACTCTATATAATACTCCACATAGAGTAGACTAAATAGTTGAGTTGAGAGCAGCGCACGATCGTGCACAGTATGATGTACACTGCATATCAAGCTCTACACATTGTGCTCTATATGCCCTACTACATAATGCACTACATAGAGCAATCTGACCCGTTGAGTTCAGAGCAACACACAATCTCAAACCACGCAATGTCGAATGATATACACTACACATTGTGCTCTACACGCTGTACTCTACATAATGCTCTACACACAACCAACGCATTCAGATTAGATCAGCGCTCTAATATATATGTACTTTACACATAGTGCTCTACACTTTGTACTCTACAACTTATGCTCTACATAATGCTCTACACACAACCAACGCATTCAGATTAGATCAGCGCTCTAATATATATGTACTTTACACATAGTGCTCTACACTTTGTACTCTACAACTTGTGCTCTACATAATGCTCTACACACAACCAACGCATTCAGATTAGATCAGCGCTCTTATCTATGTACACTACACATAATGCTCTACACTTTGTACTCTACAACTTGTGCTCTACATAATGCTCTACACACAACCAACGCATTCAGATTAGATCAGCGCTCTTATCTATGTACACTACACATAATGCTCTACACTTTGTACTCTACAACTTGTGCTCTACATAATGCTCTACACATAACCAACGCATTCAGATTAGATCAGCGCTCTAATATATGTACTTTACACATAGTGCTCTACTCTATACTCTACATAATGCTCTACAAACAACTAACCCGTTGAGGTTAGAGCAGCGCACGATCTCAGACCACGCCTTGTCGGAGAGCCAGGCGGGCGCGGGGTTCTCGTGCGGGTTCTCCAGCGCCACGCCGCCAGTCAGCAGGAACGATACTAGATCGTCGTCTATTTCACCCTGAAACATTACATAAATATGTCAGTCGCGGTACAAATAGTAACTGAAAAAAGGATACATGCTCGTTGTTCACCATAAACAACATGGTAATAAATCAAACATTGTGAAACACATTTTTATTATACCAACAAGGGACTTTAAGACTTAAACATTTAATTTACATTTATTTTAAATTTTAAGTTATTTTTTTTATTTTCAAATTACTTACAAATATATTTCAACTTATAGTTACTTCAATTTTATTAATATAACATTTTTGTTATAAATCAAATGTTATAGATATTAATTAATTTTTGGTAGCTAGTAGAAAATTGAAAATCAACATAACTTTTAAACAACCGATGGTACTAGCGTAGCTATTTACTCCTTACGTAATACATCGTCAAGAAACTAAAAGGCCTGGACTAACATTACTACATAATATTTATGTATTCTTCACCAAAAACCACTCACCCTTGCCCTCAAGATGCCCAAAGTCAGCACCAAGGAAAATATCAGCTTATCCTTTTCAAACAGACTCCTGCACACATTTTCATAAATGCTGCGCGTGAAGAACGCGTTGAGTCCTTCGAGACGCTCGTCCAGTATGTCGCTTTGTGGAGAGTTTAGTATCGCTTGGTTGTATAGGTTTATGAACCTGTAGAACATAAAATGTAGTTATTTGTCAAGTGTGTTGTAATGTTACTCGTTACTTTGCTATAATAATATCACGATAATCACGTGGTTATTTGTCGAATGTTACTAGTTATGTTTTCGTTATAATAAAACCACGAGAATCACAACAATACACTTGGAAAGTTATAATAGAATATTATGAGGTAACACTATAATTTTGTTATAATGAAGAAGCTTTAAAAACATATAAAATTAACAAAAATAATTTAAATAAAATTTTTCATTCCATTCACCATGTACTTTCCTATACTATTACCATCTATTTACTTGCTACTGCTATTTTGTTCTAGATAACAAAGTTTAAAATGCCCAAAAACCGTTTTTTTTTTTATATTTTATACTCCCACAAACTGCACAAGCATTCAAACAGATAAAGAAAAATCTAACACAAGTTATTCCCATACAGTCTTACTAATAAAATGTTACCCATTCGCTTTGCAATGGATTAGTTATTGCAATAACCTGTCTTGTTTTTATGATTGACGTTTCATATGAGCAAGAGCAGGACACAGCTATGGTAGGAAATGGTAGAAATTTATCCATTGTTTAACTTTTTATTAGTAAGGCTGATAGAATTCAACTCACCAATTAAGCGAATACTGGTACATAGGATCAATATTGGACAAATCAGATATACAGAAGAACAGCACAGAGCTATGCTTCGACACCGGCACGTAAAGAAGACGGGCTTCGTCTATCTCCTTCTCTGTGATAGCAGCAGATGCTTGTTTCGCTTCTATCTCTATGGATAGAGTTTTGGAAGAGGAGAGGATCTGATTGGCCGATTCGTCTTCTAGAATGTTGCCCGCGGATGATAGCACCTAGCGGAAAAAAAATTATCTTCTTTAATGTTATTAAGTTGTTAGAAAATTGTGTCCAAATTCAAATTTGAACGATATAAAGGTACGGAGTATATTGAAGTATGTGCTGTAAATTAGTCACAATTGCCTATTAAAAGGTCGACAAAAATGTCCGAACGGCATATAAATGAAACATTCATTGCAATCGTCACCTTATTTCGTAGCAATAATTTTCAAAGTCTATTGAGACTCATTATAAAACTCTGCCTGATAAACGCCTAAGCAGGGTTTTTGCATAGGACATTTTTTTTAAGATGACTCCAGTCGTTTATTGAACGTCTATATTCGACAATCAATTAACACCCGTAAATCCAACATAACTAACCTCCAATATCTTATCCTCGATCTCCTTCAAGGTCCTCTTATTATTAGCCCCTTCCACGATGAGCTGGTTCTTCTTCAGCTCGAGCTCGGGTCTGTCCTGCGCCACCACGATACCGAGCAGCTGGTCTTGGAGACCTTGCGGGGTTATCATGAAGTTTAAGAGTGTCACCTGTTGAGAGAAAACAGAACATAAAAGAGAAGATAAGAACGCCAAGAGTTCGATATCGAGATCGTGGCCAAGCGGTTCTTTATTCTTCATAAAAAAAAGAAAAAAAGGTTTTTTTTTTTTTTATTTTTCTGGGGAGAAAATCTTATTTAAAAGTTAGTGCTTAGGTTCCTTTAAGTTAAATAAACAAGAGTTGCTGGCCACTTTGCGTATTTCAAAGTGAATAATAATTTTCTTGCTCAAAGAACTTCATCCTGTAAACAAAGTTTCCAGATTTTTTTTTAATTAAATAGATTTCGTTTTCGAAAATGAAATATCATTAAATATTTACATAGAAATGTTACTTTTACTTATTTTGAACGTACCTTAACAGCGATCTCGGGTAAGTAGTGTGGATTGCTCAATCTAGTAGTAATGTAGAATCGGAAACTGTGGCTGTATTCCAGTATGTTGTCACCCAATTTCAAACAGTCTATACCTCCCGACCTGTACGAAAGTCCAAATGAAATTATTTAAGATCAAAAATAAATTAATTCCACAGTGAAAATTTTGGACTGCGGAATACGATATTTCACATCATCTAAGGATCTCGAAGATTTTATTGGTAAAAATTAATGTTGATTGAATATTTGTAAGTTTTAATCATATTTTAATCAGCACTCAAAACCAGGAAAAACAAAATATCTACTAAAAACATCCTCTAACAAGCCATCACTCCTCTTTTTATAGCCGTACAATTAATTACCTTTAACTTGCTCTTTAGTTGTAAGTATTACCTGAAGATATTCCTGAGCAGCACGGGCTCGAGCACAGCGTCCAGGTGTTCCCGGATGTTCTCCAGGATGACGGGCAAGCCCAGTTGTATTGCGTTCTCGAGCACGCGCACGTAGTTCGGGTCCGTCAGCTTTATCACTTTCAGCTGGTTGTCGCGCTCCATGTTTTTCACCCACTTGTTCGCTTGTTCTAGTAAACATCAAAAAGTTTTAACTTCCCATATGGAAAATTCCAGAAAGCATAGATAAGAAATATCTTTACTTCTGGTCTTCTGATGTGGAAAATATGGGCGACTATACTATATCATTGTGGTCAATGAACTTCATAACTAACTTTGCAATATACCGTCCATTGAAACTTATCCAATCTACTCTAAATCTAGATTCCAATCAACATTCACCAATCCACACTTTCTTATTTACACCTTCATGTGATTAAAGCGTGAATAATAAACATGCGACCGACAACATCCATCATCCAACCCTTCTAAGCATAACAGAAGTTTCACTTTAAGATGAATTAAAATTATAATACATTACCTTGCGGGTCAATCATAAGCGGCCACCGTCTAGACTTCTCCACTATAATTCCGTTCTCAATAGAGAAAGCATCCACAGGCAAGCCGGCGATATTCCACGCACGAATCACAACTGGTTCCCCGAGGGTGGAGATTATTGTGAACGTCTCTGAGCAAGGGATATCTGTAAGAAAGCTATGGTATAAAACACTATGAACATGACGAGCAAAATTTGAATGTGATATATGATAATATATTTGTTTGGCAGATCTTACTGTATGAGCATTAGATTTAGTTTGGAAAAGCACCGATACTATTTATTTAGGAGAAAATAATAAAAATTATCTTTTTGTTACTATTTCAAAAGAGATGTTTTAATTTTTAAATGTGAAATGTTTCTTAAACATACTTAAATCTATTGTACGTTGATTCCACATCTGCACAATCTCTCTCCTGTAGTTCACTGTGTAGGGCCCCAGATAAGCAATAAATCCAGCCGACAACAGCACATCGCCTGGAGTAGAGAAAAAGGATATTTTCCTTAATTATATTATGAATGAATCGAATAAAAAAAAATGTGTGCGTGTACACACGTAAGAAGTGAAACTTCTTTATGACCTTATTTAAAAAAAAATAATTTACTATATGCAACTTTACAGAAATACGTCGAATCACGCGTGGTAGGGATAAGAAAAAGATGGCGCGTAACGGAAAAATGTCACGCGTAACGCAAAAATGTTACATAAAATTTTTTTCCAACCCCGAAGTTTCACTTCAAAAAATAAATTTAAACATCTATCAATATTTAAAGACAGTATTTAACTCTTTTTTGCGACATAAATTGGTTGATTGATGATTGTGGAAACCTTCATGTCATTTATTTTTTTAACTTTCCAAATTAGCAAAAAGTACTCATCTCAATGGGAAGTCTATTTAGTTATAAAACATTGCAGCATTTATCTTCTGCAGGTCTATAAAATCTCACCAATAATATTATCCAGCAGGTTCTGCAGCTGCAGCGCTAAATCTGTCCATCTGGCCTTCTCTCCCCCCAGACCGCCGATCAGCTGTTCAGCTCGAGACAGCTTCGTGGAGCAGAGATCTATCTCGTCTTCTAGACCTTTCTTCTTGCGAGTCATTTCTGCGAACTCGTCGTTAAGCGCCTGGTGGATGGGGTAATTTATGTTTTATTGTCATATAAATTGAGTCTATTTTTAAATAGTCATATTTTGTATAAACTTATTGAAGTAGAAGAAAAAAAAACTGATAGAAATGGTAGATCTTTAGATGTCCTACCGTCTAACAAGCTCTAATAGATATATGATTAGGATAATGCTTAAAAATAATAATCTTCATTTTCAAATGTCTGGGACAGAATAGTAGACAAATACAACAGAAATATTATATTGCAATATATGCGGAATTAAATTATCAAAATAAATAACAAATAATAATGGAAGTACCAAAAAAGATTTCCCGACATCTTCTACCCTTCTAACAATCACTCCAATTATTGAAAAAAATAATTTAGGAAAACTAACAACGTCGTTTTAATGTATAACGATGACTGTGTATGCTTGATCTAATAATAAATATTTTTTCCTAGCAATACAGACCTGCAACTTATCGAGCACGCCCTGCAGCTGCGCTCTCTTCTCGTTAAGAGTATTCATCTGCATCTGCAGCTCAGATTCAGCTTCAGCTAGCGCCGCTTTCTTTGGTGCTACCACCTGTTAAGTAAATACGTGTGTGAAGATTCGTGAATTTTCTAAATCAATAAAGATATGATGGTCTGTTTGATTGTAATAGATCGACTAGGAATAAGCTCGAATGGATTGATTATAGAAGGCTAGGCTTTTTTCAAATTTACACTGAAAAAGAGGATAATATTGTAACGACAAAAAATTTGGAAAAAATTAAATTTTATGAAACAAGGTCTCCTTAAATTTTGAATTTCATCAAATATTTAGCGTATTTCAGAAAAATGATAAAAGTTTCACTTTAAAAATATACCCTAATGCATTACAATAAAGTGTATATCACCTTAATGACTCGATCGTACACGTCCATAGCTCGCACCCACTTGCAGAGCCCCTCGCATGCGGATGACACTTTCGCGATCACGGCTGGGTCAAATTCACGATCCGGGATATATCTGATACGAAAAATTTTCATAGAATTATTGTTTTTTGGTTTTTTTATAACTAAATTGTGACAAATTGGATAAATAACAAAAACGATGCGACAGTACTACACTGTTTTTCAATTTTGACGTAGACTAAGTTGATTATATTATTAATACAAAAAATTCGTTTAAAATATGTTGCTAATCAATATTATGGAATCAACAGATTAGTAACGTAAATAAATAAATCAAGAAAAAATAGTAAATAATACGGACTTGTCCCGAATTTTTTTCATAATCGCAGGCGGAATGTTGTCTTTATCGTAGTTTTTCAAGCTCTCCAGGAATTTCATATCTCCCAACATCTTTTGCGATGGTCCCCAGAAATCTTCAAACGGTTTACCTAGAACGCAAGATATTTCCAAGAATTGTATCTTAAACTTTTATATAAATTTTAATCAAATAGCAAAATAAGTTTAGCTTTAGCAAATTAAAATGGTAATATCAACCGTTTTTATAAACCAACTAAAAGTTCTATCAGAACATTAATTAATTTGCCAATGATGTAAAATAAACAACTTAAAATTGTCCGAAGCAAAACTCTGCCTACGCGTATTTTATAAATATTTCAGGACATTTTTATTTTTATACGATTTGAGTGTTTTGCTCAATACAACCCACCATTAGCATCCATCTTCCTATCCCCTTTAATTCCCTTCATCACACACACCGCTTCCATCACCAGCTTCACCCCAGCTGGGGGGTTCTTCATCGACTTAACCAGTGTGATATCCGCGGGTTTGAGCGTATTTAGCGCATCTAATGCCGCTTGAAGCGCTGGCACCGCTTCAGCGAGGTCTGACTCACAGTCGTCCTTGATCGCTTGAGCCGCTGCAGCCGCTTCGTTGGCTAGCGCTTCGTCCGCGCCTACTATCTAGTGTTGGGAGTTGAATAAGTGATTAAGTTTGAAAGAACATATATATGTAGGGTAGTAGCCACAAAACTTACCTAAAATTATGAAAGAAGAGGTAGAGTTATGAAATTATTTAAAAAGAAAAATGCCACAATATTTATGAACTAAAATTATGAAATAAGTAGTGTATTCACAAATTGTAATAAAATTTAAATCTCAAAAAAACTTGACAGTCATTTAACTTATAAAAACACTTAAAGTAAGTGTAAAGTTCGAAAGTGTTTCAAGTACTTAAAATAAACAAGTATATAAAATAAGTAAGCTATTGTATTCCTCCAATCTGTTCTCCCTGTTTCTAAATCAAATACTGCCATACATACTCAAAACTCCTTAAAATGCATATCTCACAAGAAAATAAAATCAATTTCTATAAACATTTTACCTCCTTCTGTTTTTCCACCACCACGGTATCCTGTTCGATCTTGATCATGAGCTTCTCAGTCTTATCCGATGTCTCGACGAGCAGCGGCTGCAGGTCGATGAGGTTCTGCTGCATCACCGCCACCTGGCCCGCTGCGAACTCCAGCTGTTCTAGACCTGTCTCGTAGCTGATGATGAAGGAAAAATATAGTTAGCATTATTTCATAAACCTAAAATATCGGTAAGATTTTTTGCAACAATTTTTTGTTGCGAAGTTCATCAGATAATTCATAAAATCAATAAAAACACTTTTTTTTCTAAATAAAAAAATATTGTTAACGAATACCTTATTAACATGATTTTTTATTTTATTTGAAAGTTCAGATGTTAAAGACAAAATACGATCAAAGTAAATCGTTGACACATTGCTACAGGTGCTTGGTGAAGCTGTTATATTATAATTAATTATTATTCACCTTTGAGTTTAATATAAAACATGGTGCTAAAATCTTACCGTATCCTAGCTTTAGTAATCTGGTCAACTTTCAAAGCGTATAAGCTCATGAATGCTTTGATAAGCTCCAAGTAGCTTGTCGGTGTGACGTATACTTTGCGCTTTTGATCTGCATAAAACCTATAAAATAATATGTATGAATGGTTAGTTAGTATTCAGACATAGAGTTTATTAGTGTCTCTTTATTTTTAAGCGTAAAACCAAAGGGCAGTATATGTTATTTTTATTTTTGCACTTGAAATATGAAATTCCTTGCCAATTGTATGGTATTGTATTTTATAGGCTGATGTATTTTATTAATTTCTTATAAAATGCACTGATATGTACAAAAATTCGTACTTTGTACGAATGTTTACACACAAGCAACTTGTTATTTTCTAGAAGGTAAAAAGTAAAGTTGGTGTAAACACTATCGACACTATCGACACTAGTGCACACACCTGTCGCTGAGTGTCACAACACTAGTGTGGAACAGCTGGCACATCACTACGCACGCGTCACGCAGCTCGTCGCCGACGTTCTCCATCTTGGCTATGAACATGGACGCCACGCGTTCCAGTGCTTCTGGCGGCCATGATGTAAACCTGGGTTTTAATAGTTTTAATGAAATTTGGTCCAAATTTGAGATAAATATGATTACAGATTTTCTATTATACAGTCAAGCGCATTGATTATATAAGACTTTATTGTACATGATGCGCTTTTGTACCTTCCCCAGTGGTTGCCTAGTAGAGACCAGTGTTATAAGGCAAAAAAAGCGCATCATGTATTATGAGAACTTTTAAATCATTTCGTGGCCCAACATATTTTATGTAGTTCGAGAAGTACGATTATATTCTTGGACTTGAAAAAAAACTTAGCAATTTATTCAAGTTCCATAATCCTTGTTTTAACAAAAATATATTTTCATAAAATGATCCAATTCATCAACAGAAAAATAACTTTATTCAATTAAGTTTCCTAACAATCACCATATTATTAAAAAAAAACCACAAACCAATCAATAGTAGCACAATTTATAAGCGACGGGAACATCCTCAAGCGATTCCTGAATGAATCCCCAATCGGTGACATAGCTAGCACGATCCGAAGGTTCGCCTTAACACGCTCGACGTAGAAACCGAACATTGCTAGCGGGGTGGTTTCTATTTTCTTGCCCTGGTTATTATATAGATAACTTATTAAATACAGAAATTGTTCATTAAAAATTTGATATTGGACAAGTTAATCCGTAATATAAATGCGAATGTGTATCTGTCGCAACGGAGATTCTTATGATTTTAGTTTCTGGAAACTGTAAGATGGCTAGAGTGTTATAGACTTCTTTTTATCGCGTAGACATGGGATTTTTTTGGCTAAGAGGGCAAAAAGCAAGACTATAAATACATGCATTCAGGAAAACCACAATTTTGTTAGTACTGAAACTTTCAATCGAGGTTTTTAAAATGCGTTAAGAAGCTTAAAAAAAACTCGAATAATAATTTATATAGCTAAATACACTCACACTCTCCCTGACCGCCGCTTGCATCTTGTCCAATATCTCCACTTTTTCATCCATCCCGTACAAATTGGGAATATCGCCAGTGTTGAGCAACATGTTGATATCTTCAACCATTCCTTCGTACATTATCTGGGAAATAATATTTTACTTACATTTGGAGTGAAAATAAACTATAGACTGAATTCAGAATCTTATTTGAGATTACGAATTAAGACTCTGAATTCAGGTAGGTTATCCGGTTGTGTGAGGCCAGACTAAGTCTTAAACTAAATCGATTGTTTGAAAAAGTAATATATTTTTCAAAACTTGCGTAACCAATATAATATAATATATATATATATATATATATATATATACAGGGTTACTGGTAATTAGACCGGATCCTTTTAAGAGGTGGTAGGGGAGGTTATTTGCAACAATTAGACTGTATATTGTTATATCCGGAAATGGCTCATTTTTGAGATATTATTTTTTTAATATTTTTTTAAGAAAATCCAGTTTCACTACTTTAAAATTAAATTAAAAAAAAAATTATGAATCGATTTTAATTTTCTTTACAGTTTCAGAGAAACCTTGTTATAGCTCTTAATAATAAATAATAATAACGTACTAATGTGGATCCATCTAGAAACTAGAGGCGGTTTCATATTTTTTTTTAATAATTTTCGGAACTTGGTTTACAAAAACATTTATTTTCTCCAAAAAAACGCTGACAAACTTAGTCTGCGTTTTACGTAAAAAACATCTACAATTCTTCAGCTATCCAACGACGTAAAAAAATTGGCCCTTTGTTGCACAGTTGCAGAAATAATGCGATAACAAAAGATTCAGGTAGAGACATTCCGAGAAAGGGCTACTTTGTCTAAAGAAAGGTATCCATGAGAGGTTGTCATGAAAGAAATACTTTCTGAATGTGACTTATTTTATTTTGAATAAATAAAAGATTAGAAGTTGTAATTTGTATTATTTACTACTTTTACAGCTTATTTTCAAAATGTGAGCCACTATTTTGAATACAGAGACGCATACATTTGCGTAAATGCTTTTAACAACGCTTGTCTTTAAATTAATTTTCATTTTTTCTACTGCATTTATTATGCGCTGTTTTAATTCTTCGATGGTTGCCACAGGTCCGGGAGTCTCGTCATACACCAAGCTTTTCATGTGACCCCATACGTAGAAGTCGACGGGAGTCAAATCGGGACTTCTGGCCGGCCACGGAATGGGTCCTCCTCTGCCAATCCACTTGTTGGGATAGTGACAATTGAGCCACTCCCGGACGCTTAAAGAAAAATGTGCGGGGCAACCATCATGTTGATAAATCATGTTTCTGCGGGTTTCAAGGGGTACCTCACTGAGTAGCTCATAAAGTTCGTTTCTCAAAAAAAATCATATGCTTCACCATTAAGGTTGTTGGGTAGGAAGAAAGGACCAATCAATTTATTCTTAATAATGCCCATCCACACATTTAGGGAAAACCTTCTTTGTGATCCTTGTGTTTTTTTCTTGTCTGGATTACCGTCTACTTTTGGGGCCCAATAATGGATATTGTGATAATTTGTTATTCCATCTTGATCAAATTTGGACTCGTCGGTCCATAAGATTTTTAATAAAAAATTGACATCTTCCATATCGGCGTTCAACATGAACCTGCAAAATTCGACTCTGCGTGCAGGATCTCCGGCATGATTTACTTGTACTGGTGTCAAATGATACGGGTAGAGTCTTGAGCGGTGCACTGTGTTCCATACTTTCCACTGTGACATGCCAAGACGTCGTGCAATGATGTTTGTTGAGGTCGTCGGATCTAGCTCAAACATGTGAATTATCTGTTCCTCTTCCTCCGACTGGTAAACACGAGGTCTTCCAGCATCGCTTTGCCGTCTTTGAACTTGACCAGTTTCTCGTAGTCGCCGGTACACTCCCTCAAACACACTCACATGGGGTAAACGGCGCTGAGGAAATCGAGACTGATATTCCGTTCGAGCAAGAGTAGCGACGCCATTGGCAAAACCATAGCAAAATAGTATGTCTGCATACTCTTCGTTTGTGAATTCTCGAAGACGAGGTAGATGGTCGTGGGGCTCTGCAGCCATGATCAGGTAGTACAAGCCAAGTCTTCGGGTAAGCAATCAATCACAAAGTCCAGTTCACAAGCCAAGTCACAGAAAAAAGAAATCACACAAGTCCAATAACGTTATCAAGGTCGAAGTTTTATCGTAATAGAGGGTTGAAAAGAGCGTCTGAACAGTACGATGCGCCTGAGCAAACTGTGTTCTCATTGCCCGTTCAACAAACAAAAGCGAGAGCGAAACGGCGCATTCAACAAAGATAACCCTTTCTCGGAATGTCTCTACCTGAATCTTTTGTTATCGCATTATTTCTGCAACTGTGCAACAAAGGGCCAATTTTTTTACGTCGTTGGATAGCTGAAGAATTGTAGATGTTTTTTAAGTAAAACACAGACTAAGTTTGTCAACGTTTTTTTGGAGAAAATAATGTTTTTGTAAACCAAGTTCCGAAAATTATTAAAAAAAAATATGAAACCGCCTCTAGTTTCTAGATGGATCCACATTAGTACGCTATTATTATTTATTATTAAGAGCTATAACAAGGTTTCTCTGAAACTGTAAAGAAAATGAAAATCGATTCATAATTTTTTTTTTAATTTAATTTTAAAGTAGTGAAACTGGATTTTCTTAAAAAAATATTAAAAAAATAATATCTCAAAAATGAGCCATTTCCGGATATAACAATATACAGTCTAATTGTTGCAAATAACCTCCCCTACCACCTCTTAAAAGGATCCGGTCTAATTACCAGTAACCCTGTATATATATATATATATATATATATATATATATATATATATATATATGTTATATATACATTATACACCTATAGAATAAGATCCTCACCCAAAAACCTTGTATCCGTGTTAATTTATCTCCAGAAGTCTTTTTTATTTTTGTCCTTTGTGTCTAAAGATATGATAGCTATTCTATTAATATTAATTTTACTCACTTGATTATCAGCAAACAGAAATACAAGCGGTTTCCCAATAATGCCGGCCTTCATCAACATCTTCCGTAGATCGTCCCGCCACTCATTCTGTCCGTACACGCGGGATATCTCGATCTGTATGCACATTTTAATAAGTGAATTCTTCTTAAATTTTGTTCCTAACCTACATTATATCATATATGTTTAGTAAAAATTTGAGTTTTAAAAGATAAATAAACAATTAACAGCTTGGAAGGATTCTATAAAGATGCCATAAAACGTTTCTATGTGTGAGTACCTGTATGACATTCATTTCTAAAATACTTGCTGCTAACTTCACGGCACTGCTTCTACCGCTGCCTCCCACTCCGACCAATAACAAGTTACCTGTAAGGTTTTCAATTTTAGTATTTTTTTTTAAAAACACAATGAGTAAGTCCTTTTATAACCTACAAATATGTATGGTATTTATTTACTTAAATTTAATCTGCATTACTACAAACAAATATTAATATACTTAACTTATAATAGCCACAAGTATGAGTTTTTCATTTGTAACTGTATTTGGAATAAAAATCGTTGTCTTTACGAATAAAAAATGTCTATTGTTATGTAAAAGTTAAATTTTGGGTTCAAATGTCAAATACCTTACAAACCAAAGACCCCAAAAAATCCGGTAATTTTTTCTTATGTTATTATAAAACACATTTATTTAATAAGTACCATTATCCTGCAACAGCACACGGGTACATCTAGAAATATGATCCAGCGCGTATCGGAACATGACCAGCGACATCGGAGACGACGACACAACGTTGTACTCTTCTAGATAGTACTCCATCTTTACCGACATGTCGTCCAGGTCCATTACCTTGGGACATACATTTTGTATATTCAGCCAGTATATATTCTATCTATTAGAGAGAATCGATCATATCTTGTATTGAGTACAAAATAAACGAGTACACAATTATTATTTTTTTTAATATTCAATTCAATATTTACTTGTACACGTTTATGGATGGACTTTCTCAATATCAAAAAGTTGAACTTCATCCAAATTAAATTAATATAAAAATATATATCGATCGAATTGAGAATCTCCTCCTTTTTTGAAGTCAGTTAAAAACACATCTTAATAACCATTTATTCAACGATTCAACCAACTTTATAAAACAAACCCACCCTCTTTCTGTCGAAAATACATCCAGAACTAAATTTAACTGGTCAAAATAAGGGTCACACAAAATCATCTAACAATATTCAGCCCACAAACCTGATCATAAATCTTGGGATCAGCGTCCGGCTCCATATAGTTGCCAAAAAAGATATTCGCCGCATGTTTGTTCGAGCATTTCTCTCCGTCGGGCACGTAGCCCAGCTCCGTCAGCACTTGGTCCATGTGCACGCGGTAGTTCGCGTACACCGCTTTGTACACCACGTCGAATAGTTTGAGCCTTGCGTGTTAGATAATAAGGGTGAAATTTGAAATATGGCGTGTTGTGGCGTATTACGACGTGTTGCATTGTCATAACACGTGTGCTTTGTAGACCACGTCGAATAATTTGAGCCTTATGGGCAGAGGCGGCTCGTGACAAAATTGTATGGGTGTTCAGTTGAAATAAAACAACGAAAATACATACATAGCGTTAGCAGGATAATTTATTAAAAAAAAAATGAGCACCACATTATAAATCCATACTAATATTATAAATGCGAAAGTAACTCTGTCTGTCTGTCGGTTACTCAATCACGCCTAAACTACTGAACCAATTTGCATGAAATTTGGTATGGAGATATTTTGATACCCGAGAAAGGACATAGGCTACCTTTTATTGCGAAATATGTACCACGGGCGAAGCCGGGGCGGACCTCTAGTAATATTATAAATGCGAAAGTGTGTTTATTCGTTTTAATGTGACATGGCCATGGGTAACTTTTGACAGCGGTGAAACGATTCATACTAATGCGAATTTAACATCAGGGGAATCCGCGGGCAAAGAAAAATATATGAATATTGTTTTCAATAAAAATGATGATGATGTAATTGTTCATGACATTAATAATAATTCCATAATTCCAGGGCCCTGGTGAAAGCGCCCAACGACCGGGCGAGTTTATACGTTCGAAATCAGAAAAATTAAAAAAAAATTGAAATTCAGAAAAATTACGATGTCAGGAAAATTTCCATGTCGGGAAAATTTCTATAAGCTGGAAAATTTCCATAAGAAAGGAAAATTTCTATACGCCAGGAAAATTTCTATAAACAAGGAAAATTTTTATACGTTAGGAAAATTTCTATAAGTCAGGAAAATTTCTATACGTCAGGAAAATTTCTATACGTCAGGAAAATTTATATAAGCCAGGAAAATTTCTATACGTCAGGAAAAATTCTTTAAGCCACGAAAATTTCTATACGTGAGGAAAATTGAAAAATTCATAAGTCGGGAAAATTACGACAAGTCAGGAAAAATTTCTATAAGTCAGGAAAATTTCCATACGTCGGGAAAATTTCTATAAGCTTGAAAATTTCCATAAGAAGGGAAAATGTTTATAAGCCAGGAAAATTTCTATACGCCAGGAAAATTTAAGACAGGAAAATTTTTATAAGCCAGGAAAATTTCTATACGTCGGGAAATTTCTATGCGTCGGGAAAATTTCTATAAGCCAGCAAAATTTCTATAAGGCAGGGAAATTTCTATACGTCAGGAAAATTTCTATACGCCAGGAAAATTTCGATAAGACAGGAAAATTTCGATAAGCCAGGAAAATTTCTATACGTCAGGAAAAATTGTATAAGCCAGGAAAATTTCTCTTTGCCGAAAAATTATATAGATAAGGAAAATTTGTATAAGTCAGGAAAATGTTTATAAAATTTCTATGCGTCGGGAAAATTTCTATAAGCCAGCAAAATTTCTATAAGCCAGGAAAATTTCTATACGTCAGGAAAATTTGTATAAGTCAGGAAAAATTATATACGCCAGGAAAATTTCTCTTTGCGGCAAACATTTCTATAAGTCAGGAAAAATCCATGTCGGGAAAATTTCGATAAGACAGGAGAATTTCTATACGTCAGGAAAAATTCTCTTTGTGCGGAAAATTTCTATAAGTCAGGAAAATTTCGATAAGTCAATAAAAAATAATATTATAGATAAATTATGATAAAATACGTATTTAAGGCGATAGAAACGATTCAACTATAAATTTATATTTAAACATGGTATGCATAATAAATAACCTTATATTTCGTGTTTCTCAGAAATAATTCAGAAGAGAACTTAATACAACGGTTCCGTGAGATGAGAGAGGATACGGAAGATTGCTCTAAAGTTCTAAACCGTTGTTAGGCGATTGTGAAGGTAATATTATTATTTATTTAATTAAGTATTTAATTTGATAGATAAATTAAAAAATTTAATCAGAGAGATAATGTAAAAAGCAGTTTTAATCCTACTAATATTATAAATGCGAAAGTTTGTGAGGATGTGTGTGTGTGTGTGTGTTTGTTACTCTTTCACGCGAATACTATTGAACCGATTACAATGAAATTTAGCACACATATAGAAGGTAACTTGGTACACATAGGGTAGGTTTTATCCCGGAAATCCCACGGGAACGGGAACTATGCGGGTTTTCCTTTGAAAACGCGGGCGAAGCCGCGGGCGGAAATCTAGTGCTATATAAACACTAAAAATTATAAAGTATTTCAAAACGAATTCAATTATTATTTAGCAAAATTAGAAAATCCCCGAATTTGCATTCGCGAGCGTATTCATAGTGTTTGTGTATAATATAGGAGTGGCAACGTCGCGCGCAATTGCTGCTGTCATGCGATGCGCAACGTCAAAAAAAAAATGGCTATTTTTCCATAGTAAATCTTTTGTTTCACGCGCAGGACTGTGGCGAAATTTCTCTTTCACTCTTATTGGATTTCGTATGTAGGCAATGTACTGAATGTTGTTTCATAGGAGCGCAATCGAGAGCGCTCCGTAAGCTCCTTTTCGCGCGTTACTTATTAAATGAACAAGAGTGTATGTAATGTATTTTATTTGTAATGTGTAGAGGTACTTATTTTATTGATATTAGTATTGGAGGTTTTTACGATAGATTTTAAATAATGAGCAGGTATAACTTTATTATAATTATTTATGGGAGTTCACTGCACCAGCGCTCCTGAGGACGAGCCGCCTCTGCTTATGGGTTAGATAATAAGGGTGAAATATGTGGTGTTTGCATAACAATAATAAATTACAGATTCCGTGTCTGTCTGCGTGTTGTTGCGTGTTATAACGTGTTACGGCGTGTTGTGGCGTGTTACGGTGTGTAGTAGCGTGTTACGGTGTATTGTGGCGTGTTACGGTGTGTTGTGGCGTGTTAAGGCGTGTTGTGGCGTGTTACGGCATGTTGTAGCGTGGTACGGTGTGTTGTGGCGTGTTAAGGCGTGTTGTGGCGTGTTAAGGCGTGTTGTGGCGTGTTGTGGCGTGTTGCGATGTGTTACGTGACGTATTGCGTGTCGCAGCGTGTTATTGCGTGTTACAGCGTGTTGCATGTTGTGTTGGGTGCTGCAACCATCATACCTATCCGCATCGTCCACCAATCGATCGTAGAACACGCGATACGTCTCGTGTATCCACAGCAGCACGAGCTTGTTAACGTCGCGCATGTGCGACGCGGGCACGAGCAGCACGCCCTTGATGACGCGCGCAAAGTCGCGCAAGTTGAAGAGGTAGTGACATTTGCTGGGTGTTGGGAGGAATTGGAGGGTGACTGATTTGTAGACCTCCATGGTCGCGCTAACTACGTTCTGTGGGCAGGAATATTTGAACAGTAGTAGAATAAAAAAGTTACTAATACACAAGATTCAAGTCAAGTTATATAGCAATGAATTTTTAATTCCTGGCAGGCAATCAGTAGTCTTAAAAGTTCATTTAAATCATCAAAGCAATGCCTAAATTTACAAAAATAAATCTACCCACCAATTTGAAACTATTTAAGAGGAGCACAAACATACAAATAGTCAAGAGGCCTTTTTTATAAATTACTAAAAGTAAAGTAATAATGATTGCAATAATGATATATAGCACTTACCTTGCTCTGTCTAGCCAGTGTATCACTGAATCCCTTCGCAAAGTGCCAATCCATGATCGTACCGAAGATCTTATTCAGGGTGTTATCTTCAAACGAGTCGAGTGTTATGAGCACGGTGTGACGTGTTAGTCGTGACGAGATCAGGTTGGACCCACCACCTGGAGGTAACATCGCTGAGACGAACAGCTGGAATTATTGTATAGAGCTTATAAGTTGAGGGTGGTTTTAATTTATAGACGGATTGAAGGAATGTCTATTTGTTAGTGCTTATTTCGGAAAAAAGTGAATGAATCTTATAAAACAACATTTAACAAAACACATATCTACTTTTATATTTTTCTCCTAAATCTCCCAAATAATTGGACCAATGTTAAAAGAAATTTCAGTTTGACATTATACAATTCAGATGCTCAAAAATATGTCATCCTGCGTGTTCCTGCTTATCTCGAAAACAGTGGGACCAATTTAACAGAAATTTCGCTGGCTGATAGCTACATCTAGGTACTTCCTCAGAGCACCCCATATCACCACAAGCCCAGCACACCCTACATCACGCACCACGTCCACCAGCTCCTGGCGCGCCATCTCCTTGAGGTCGTACCAGTGGCCGTGGTCGATCCACTGCCGCAGCAGCTCCAGCGGCGGCTGCGCGCCCCACTGCTCCTTCTGCGGCATGCTCAGGTCGTCCACGAATAGGACACACTGAGAGAAAGAAAAAAAAAATGGTTGCCTGTAAAGTCGGTTTTACGGGCGAAGATTTTACGTGACAACGATCATAGTTGAGTGGGAGAGAGACGCAAGGCATTCGGCGGGCCTCTCTCTCGTTCGGTGACTCATCGTAACGTTACCGAGCGTTACACTTTTTCATAAGTGACTCCCAGCCGCAACCTAATTTAAGACGTTGTCACGTCAAAAATGTATCCAGATAATCAAAAATAACGTAAAACAAGCAGAAATTAAGTATAGAAGTAGAGTAAGAACAAAACAAATAAACAAAAAGTTGAAATGAACTAAATTAATAGGATCAAATAGCCACTCGCTATCTCACTCATGTCCAATTAATTTTAATGATAAAAATACAATCAAAGGTACATTCATATCCAGTTGCAAATTGTCATAAAAAGTGCGCATTGCGCTATGCGCACGTCTAGAACCATCTATGGACATTATAAAGAAATTTTTAAACACACTTGGCAAAGTTTTATAAAATCATCTAATATGAAAAAAATATGCGTCGTATTTTATGACAAATTTTTTTTTCGTAATAAGCGTATGAAAAACTTTATTTGCATAGTATACCACATGTGAGATGTCCTGTAAATTAAAATGTAGCTAATCCTTATTTACATTGCGGGGGCGCTTAACAACATCTTATGTTACAACATCTGATGATATTATATTAGCAAATCATAGTCATTTTCTTTTTCAAATATTGAGCTGAGTACATACCTTTTTACCCATAGACGGACCAAATACTCCTTTCCTCCTTCTATCAACTTTTGACATTATTATATCTTGCGTCTGGAAAAAATTGGTCAAAAAAAAAATTTTAAAATTTTAATTTTTTGTTATTATGATTAGAAATAAAATCGGCTTTGTTGAATTTTTCAGAATCGAAAAGTAAAAAGAAAATTTGAGGCTAGAAATACTGACCTGATTCGCAGTAGTCCTAGCCGAGAAATTGATCGTATTGGTGATGTACTTTTCCTTGGGCAAAGACAGTAGGAAGTTAAGCACCAGCGATGACTTGCCGGTTCCCGTGGGACCCACCAGCAGGATTGGTATCTTGGACTTCACCATCTTGGACACGAAGAAGCGGAGACACGCGTTCTCATTGGTGAGGATTATTAGGTCGTTCACCTGAAATTAAAGGGTATACGGAACAGAAAAATTATTTTCCTACTGTCAATAGGAACTCTTTTGTTGTAAGTTTTGCTTAAAAATTTGAGAGATTATTTAATTTTCATAAAAGAACGAAAAATAGTTTTGCTGTTTTCTCCCCATAATAGTCTCTTGTACACCTGTAGAACACGTCATTCATCATAAGAAACCAAAGTTCCATACAGCAATTATCCCGACCCTATTTCCTTCATTACTATACCTTAGCAGTAGGCGGTAGAGGCGCCTCCTTCTCCAGCTCGACCCAGGGTATCCAGGTGCCGTTGTTCCTCTTATCATAAACATAGTCGAACACCGTATCCTTGTCCTGGAACAGCTGGTTCTTGGTCAGCTTGAACGACTTCGGCTTGGGGTACGCCGCGTTGCTACCGTCTAGGAGCTTGCGGAAGAACGTGTCGAATGCTTTTCGACTTTCACCTGTGATGGAATAATGTCAGAATATAGAGAACACAAAATATTAACTTTAATCTAGGCAGTTTTCGGAAGAATGTGTCAAACGCTATGCTAATTTCACCTGAGATGGTGAGATAATATTTAAATACAGGTGGATTTTTTTATTCTTATATATCCTAGTAACTGTGGAAAATACGTAAATAATGACTGAATTTTTCAATTGACACCAAATTCCCTACTTATAGGCTACGAAAATTATAGAAAAAATTATCATCCTCGCTATTTTTGCACTTTCCCCTAATAATATTCTATCTATTTTTTAGATCTATCAATCTTCTTATTTTAATCCCAAAGAACTTAAGAAACAGCTTAAAATACCATCATATCATTAAAAATCACCATTCTACAAAGACTAACCATTAATAGACGGTGCGATGCCCCAGAGCAGCGCGAATACAAAAGTGCACTGCAGCCACATCGTGCTGAACTGCGTCTCGCCCTCCAATAAACACGTGAACAGACGGGTGAATGACTGCAAATACAACATGAATTGAAAGAGACATAATTACATGTAAGGTCCATCAAGAAGGTACATTGATCATTATCAACTGAAATAATAGCCATTAAGTTGATGTGTGATCATTTTCTTCACTACATAGTATAAAACAAAGTCGCTTTCTCTATCCCTATGTCCCTATGTATGCTTAAATCTTTAAAACTACGCAACGGATTTTGATGCGGTTTTTTTAAATAGATAAGAGTGATTCAAGAGGAAGGTTTTAGTATATAATTTATTGTGTTTTAGACAAAGCGGGCGAAGCCGCGGGCGGAAAGCTAGTTTGTGAATAAACAACCAATTACCTCCATAACTGGCAAAATAATTTTAAAGCACGATTTTTTACAGATAAACTTATGAATGAATGAAAATACTTTATTTGCAGTATGTGTGTATGTGATCACTCTGGAATCAACAACAAAAACACCTAATGATACGGTAAGATCTAAGTTCTAACCAATAGACGTATTACTTAATAATGGTACAAAAATAACAAGTTTAAATCAACAAACAAACAAATAAAACTCACATAAAACTGGTGTATCTCGCCGACTTGCACAAAGTGCGTGCACTTGGCCTGCATAAACTCAAACATGGCGGGAACCAGCCAGTCAATTAACTCCTGGATCAGTTCAAACTGTTCCGGGATCAGCTTCTTGCTGAGGTGTGTGTTGTATGATTGGAGGAACGCACGCCAACCTGGAATAGACTCTATGTTGTAGCGGTTAAAGTTGATTATGGTATGATGTAGAATATTTAAAAATAATTGTAATAGTTTAAAAATTGTGGACTGGATAATATCACACACACTTGTTATGGTCGTGTATGGGCGATGCAATTTGCTTACCACCAACATTTACTCATTTTTCGTATTCTTTGGACATTGAATGCGTTTGGAAACGACATAAAAACATCGTAGAGTTACCTGGATTGAAATTGAAAAAATAGAATACGATATAATTTAATTCACTGCATAACATTTGGCTACAAACCCAATTGCTCAGGCTCCATATAGATCATACCACAGCGTGACACAGTGGCGGGTGACGCGAATTCTAAGTCCGCAGGTTCGAATATTAAGTTCATTTTATTTGTCATCTGTAATATTTTTTTAGGATTAGCATTAATTTCATATTATAACTACATTAATTCATAAAGTATCCTGCAAAATGCAAAAAAAGTCCGAAGCAAAACTCTACCTAGGCGTCTATAAGGCAGAGTTTTCTTATGACCGATACAATTGACTTTGAACATTACTATCACGAAAATTTCGTTCCTATTTAATAGGCTGTCAATTTCAATGAATGTTTAACACGGAAAAGCTCGGACATGTTTTGATGACATTTTTGTTGTCAACTGTTAGTCTGTAGTATATGTCTATGACACTAAAAGCCATCACCTGGTTGGTGGTGATTACAAATCATCACCACCATCACCATCACCTGTATAATCTCTCCGCTCATCAGGCACAGCTTCTTGTTATCATCTAGCACGGTGTTCATGTTCTCTATCCACACCGCGTCCACGGGCCCGTCGAAGAGTATCCATTTACGATCTCTCGTTATAGACATTGCGTATTCGCGGAACGCTATCGCTAGCACGCCGTCTGACCTGTGAGTTAATTTTATATTGAGAAATATTATGTTCAAAAAGAGCGTGTCTGCCGAGCACATGTGTCAGAAGTGAAACTACTTTGGCAAGATACCAAAATCGATCTTGAAATTTTACTCTAAATGCGCCTAAAGAAGTTTCACTTTAAAAATATAAGAGTAGGTTACAAGTTAAATTCAAATAAGGATATGTATAGTAGAAGTAGTAATCGTATAAATATCAGCAGATGCAGTAACAGTAGTAGTTGTAGATAAGATAGGAGTAAATGTAGCATTTGTAGCAAAAATAGTAGAAGCAGTTGCAGTAGTAGTAGTAATAGCAATAGCTGTAGCAGTAAAAGCATAAGTAATAGAAGCAGCAAGAGACGCAGTAGCAGTAATTATAGTAGAATCAGTATTAGTGGAAGTAGTAGCATCAATAACAGTAGCAGTTAAAGCAGCAGAAGAAAACGAACAAAGATTGACTATTCAAATCCACCCTAAGGGTGCTTTTCCACCAGATATGTGCGAGGATACATAGCGAGGAATGTGTTATCTGGTGGAAAAGCACCCTTAAACATAAAATACTAACCATTCATGACTAGCCGGATCGAAACAGCCATACAGCTGTCCCATAGTGATCGCTTTCGGGTTAATAATCCGGTATATAGCACCAAACTCCTTATGCCTTGGCGGAGGCTTCATCAATTGTAACGCCCGGAGAGATTCCGCGAGGCTCTGGTACGCTTGCGTCTTACCACCCATGGGGGGGCCCACTATCATGAACCCGTGACGGACTAGCATCATTTCGTATATCTGCAACGTTAAATGATTGTATAGCATAGTATAGGAGACATTCAAAATAACGCAGTTGAATGTACATATTTTAATGTGTACATACTACCTACAAACTTGACCAAACTTAAATTTAATAATTTGAAGATATTCTTGTCGAATATCCACTTTGCCTCGTTACGACTCGGAAAACACAATTTAAGAAAATTGGAAAAATATATTACACCTACTGCACAAGAATGTCCACTACCATCATAATTAACCTAAAATCATACAAATTCAAAACTTACTTTTTTAATGGAGTAATCAACAATTGTACCTGTATAATCTTCTCCAGATACCACTCAGTGGGTTGCAGGTTTCTCTTGTCCAGTTCTTTGTTGATACACTTCAGTAACTCAGCGCGATCCGGTTGAGGGATTTCCACGCCCGGGAATAGATCCGAGTATATCCCGGTGAAGAGGGGTACATCCTGGAAGAAATTGTTTATAACAGTTATATATTGTACAATATTAATATTAGGTCACCGAATATACGATACTATGCAATTTGTTTTACGTGTGTTTAGAAATATCCACCCTTTCCTTATACTTACTACATATTGCTTGCTCTATGCTTACTACTGGTCAAAAGTTTAAACTGTCATGATACTACAGAAATTATAAATAGATTAACCATTTCAACCATTAACTTCGGCACACGTTAATACATACTTCAAATATGTTTACTGTGTTCAACGCATATTTTATATGCAATTGATTTTCATGAAACCGAATTTGAATATATAGAGAAAATGTCAATCGCACAAAAAATTAGGGAACATAGCAAAAAATTATAAAACACTTCATTTTCTCCTCATATTCATCTAACCTGCGACAAAAACTTGGGCATATTGACATCAATTATCGCTCTTAACACCAACTGTGCCTCATCTTTATCGGGATAGTTCTTCTTGAGCGCCCCAGAGGCGAGTAGCACCGACTTGACCGCTCGCATGCCGTAGTCGTAGTGGTTCTGGGAGGAGAGTTGTTCCGAACAGAGCTTGTACGCTTGCACTATCTTGCGGGCTAGACTGGAAAGTGGTGGGAAAAGTGTAGCTTTAGTCTTGTTGAATTATTGACAAAGTTTTGATACAAAAAGAACTGTTAATAGCAAGCGAAACCGCTATGAACAAAGTTTTCAAATGGATTTTAGCGGATCTTCTAACGAGTGACTGTAGTACTACATTATAATCAACAAGTATATGCATAAACTCAAATAATTATAGAGAAAAATATTTATAAGAATTATAGAACCACTATTTCCATTGGTGAAAATGAAAATCGATAGAGTAGTTTTTGAGATTGCGAACAGACAGAAAGACAGATACAGCGGAGGACTTTGTTTAGAATAGGTATAATATGTTATGATAAAACTCACGGGCCAGCATTAACGAATCCATTCGAATAGAGTGTGATCTCGCCGATCATGGCGTAGTCAGGTACCATCATGGCCACCGTGCGGAATAGCACTTTCAAGTTGTCTGGCAATTCTGTTCGCCCGGCGTACCTGTAAAAAGTTATTAATTTCTGTATGAAGCGAAAAACAAATTATTGAAATGAAAAATTGCATAAAAAATATGTGGGTAGTCATTTAATAAAATGCATAATGAAAATTCTAACACGAGTTTGTCTTATGTAGAACAAGGAAACCTGCTATTACTTGTGTTTGGAGAAGGACTAGTATCAAAAATTTCATTAGCACATTCTATTAAACATTATAATCCATTTACCCAGGATTCATAGTAATAAAAACAGAGCATGTCGGATTCAAGCTAATCTCCGTGCCCTCGAAGATGAACCGCTTGTCCCTGCGTAGAATTGCCAGTTGGATGGACAGGATCTGCTGAGCCACAACTGATAGGACTTCTAATTCGATGCGGTTGAACTCGTCGAAGCACGCCCAGGCACCAGATTGTGCAAGTCCCTGTCAATTTTAGATTATTCGTTGTTATACTGTAACTTCAAGTATATTTCAAGTTGTCAAAACCATATTTTATCAGCGTAGCACAAATGGTAATGGCAGTACGTAAGAAATCATTTTGAAATTAAAGCATTTAACGGATTTTAAACGCAATTTATTATAGCGTAAAATCAAACACAATAAAATACAAGAAATCATTTAGATCCGTCACAATTATGAGATTTACACAAGTTTGACCTGAAATCTCTTCACTTTATTTTTATAGCGTAAAAAAATGATTATTCCCTTATCACCACTTGATTTATTTTTAACTCAAAAAGTAAAAGCTTATATATCATTTATATTAACGAGTGACTTTATTAGAATAGCATTAAAGATAGAGTGTAACCTTAAAGAACTTCCCGAGCGCCTTATAATCCAGTCCATCCGAGCAGTTGAAGACCACGCACTTCTTGGCGACGGCTTTTGCCAGGTCCTTCGTGGTCTCCGTCTTGCCCGTGCCTGCTGGACCCTCGGGGGCACCGCCCAGGTTCAGTTTTAGGGCGCTCATTAGTGTCCTGCAAATTGGTATTGGATTTATACATCAGGGTTATATACCAGGGAAAATGTGGTACTATTGAATTGAGCAAGGTTTTATTATCTAGTTGTAGGTCCTGGCAGCTTCACATTAAAAAAATCTGATTTGATGATGACATTAAAATTTAGAACTTTGATTGGAAATATGTTTGAACCCGTGTTGTATAAAATATTCAAATAAAATGCTTGATGAGATGGAAATAATATTGGACTTTTTATGACTGAATAAACTTAGGGGTAGCCTGTCGGTGTTTATACACCCACAATACTATTGTTGGTGGTTTGCCAGCTTTTAAAGAAAATATACAAAGTGCCGACACATTTCAAGCGCGGCGAAAAGATTTTCCAGCATCGGAAAAAGATGAAATCTTATTATTATTTTACATACTTTACCTATAACACCTATCAGTGAGCGGCGTAGCCACCAGCCTCCCAGTGTTGCCCAGGTACTCGAACCCGTACTCCACATCCGTGGTTATCATGGAGCAGATCATCCGATCACCGCGCCAGTAGTAGCGTAATTGTGAAATCCAATTGAAGTCGGTGATGTCACGGACTTGCTTCCCTTCCATCTCTTCTAGGATGGAACGACCTGGTAAGAGATAGATGGTTAAAAGAATTGTCCTAGTTTTATGTTTTATAGCTAGATAAATTAGTTTATGTTAATGTTTTAAGTCTTTGTGTGCATCACACTTGTATGCACAAAAAGATATATTTTTTTGTACTTTAAGATTTAGGGCCGATTTTTCAATGCTTGGATAAAACTTATCCGTCCAATAAAGTATTACACGATAATATTAAAATGTCACGTAAACTGTCAAATACGGGCAATTAGAATACGTTTTTAAAATGGTAGTTTTATACATTATTCGACGAATAAGTTTTATTCAAGCATTGAAAAATCGGCCCTTAATCAAGCAATTCTAATTGTTGCAATGTTGCATTTCAATTCGGTGATCTATATGAAGTGTGTAAAAGTGTAAGATGAGTGAAACGGAATGCTTTTAACTTTTTTTTCAAACTTGATAGCTGGTATTATTTGTAGCACATTTACTACTGGAATCTAGCAATTAATTATTTAATCTGCTAAACTTATATTATTCTTACCACCATAAATGCTGTTGACAGTCAAAAATAAAAAGGAAGCTCACCAAAAACACCAATGAAATGAAAATTTGAAAATGAAAATTTATTGTACCTTCTTCATCTGCCTAAAGATCTGGCATATAGATGGACCTAAAGCTAAAAAAGACCAGCTTATTCTATACCATGCACGTCTAGCACAATCTGTTTCGTGCTGTGCGCGATCTGCTGAGCCAAACTCATCTCTATTGTCTCACAATAAGGTCCACATTTGCAGAGCACTCACCATGCACGTCCAGAACAATGAGCGCCTCCACAGTGATGCGGTTGCCGGGCTCCAGCTCGCCCTGCACCAGGTACACCAGCCCCGTGATCTGCTCCGTGCTGTGCGCGATCAGCTCGGGCAGGCTTGTCGTGTTGATCGCCTCTATTGCCTGGTAATAAGGTTCAAATTGTGAATGCTCGTGGATTGCTCTAAAATGGCAGAGGGACTGCTCATAAAAAAATTGCACACACGTAACTCAAAACTCTATTTTGTGTTGCTAACATTTTTAAAAGGAAATGGAATATAAGTTCATTTGAAGCAATTATAATGGTATAGTGAATCTCAATATAATATTAAAATTATAAAAAATAATGGCGCCAAGTGAACTATGTTAAAGTGAGGTATCAACATTTTTTAAGAAACTAAAAATAACAACAAAATCGCAAGCACCTTAAAAATTGTCTGAAGCAAAATTCTGCCTACGCGTGTTTTAGGCCGAGTTTTCTAATGAGCAATACAATAGACTTTGAACATTATTGCCACGAAATAAGGTATTAATTTGAACGAATGTTTTGTTCAACATCACTGGGACATGTTTTGGCGACCTCTTAATAAGCGATTATTAGTCAAGTCGATACAAACATCAATTTTTTCCCTAACCAACTCTCTATACCTACCTCAGTGGTATACTGCACACAGGAGCCCGCCTGCACGATCTGTCCGGGCCAACACAGCACCCACTCGGTACGCTCTGTGAGGGTGTGGGCTGTGATGGCCTCAGAGGCCACGTCCCGCAGGCTGACCATCATCTGGTGCTCCAGCTGCTGCAGCCAGCGCTCCACCATGCCCTGGTGGGGTGAAAAGTAGTTTGAACAAAAAATTTTGGCATAAAATGGCACTAAAATGTTATAAAGTGAGTTAGATGACATTAAGAACATCAACTATTCTGCAAAAAAAGGAGGCAGAGTTTTTATTAAATAGAAAAATTGTAACTACATAAAATTATTCCGCTTTTGCAATTCTGCTAATTCGATACACGATATGGTATATTGTGAAGATGTGACTGTTTTCATATTCTCAATGAAACCATGATTTAATGTTGAAATGTCTTTGTCTCTTCCTCCATCTCATTTGAATTTATAGATAATATTTTCATATAACCTAGATAATATTATCAAAAACCTATAATAGATTCTAGATCTAATAGTTGTAAATTTAGTATGAAGTAATTGTCACCTTAGCATCAGCCGGTTGAATACTCGACGACAGCTTAACAATTTCCCCTTCAGAGGACGCCATGCCGATAATCTCCTTATTAGCATTGAAGTCCAACGTGTAGATCCCTTCGAAACACTTCTTGAGGTGTGGTTGTACTCGCATCGGGTCTTTCGTCTCCGAGAGTATCTCGAGGAGTTCGTCGTTTGATAGGAAGAAGAATCTATTTGAAAGAATACATTGAAGAGCTTTGGAATTAATAGAACTAAAGTAACTAAGACTATACATTAAAAAAAATCATAATATCTTGATTGGTGGTTGATATATAAAAATAGTTTTAAAAATATATGGCCAATTAGACGAATTTTCAAAATTCGTTGCAAAGTATTCAACAAAATAAAAGATGTCGAATACCTAATGAAGAAGATATGATTGAATTTACTCGCGTTTATTTTGTCAAGTTTTTTCGAATTTCTTACAGATTTCCATTGCTAAAAACGACCTTATCAATCGATGATAGTTTAAATAAAAGCTATTCGAACACTTGTAAAAGTTAAAATTAATAACTTTTTAACTCTACTCTTATTTTATTCAAAAACAAACCTGGGGAAGAACAGCCGTTTCTTCTCGAGATAATCATTGAGTCCCCGCTGTATATCATCCAACAGGGCATTATTATATCTCAGCTTCTTCAGCAGCCCCGGGAAGTCGGTAGCTGTCAGCACAATGGGATCCTTCTGTGTTGCCCCCATGATAGTGCGCCATTCCTTATCTACGTCACGGAAGTTACGCGCTTCGGTTGGCATTTGACGCATTATGTCTTCGGAGGAGAAGATCGGTTCGAGATACATCCAAGTAGCTTGGCACTGACAAGTTATTTTATAATTTAGAAGTATATGAAACGTCATTAATTATGTGTTTATTCTTACATATGAAAAATAATGTTTTGTAGGATGTAGAAACATAATCCATACTTATATTATAAATGCGAAAGTAACTCTGTCTGTCTGTCTGTTACTCAATCACGCCTTATCTACTGAACCAATTTGCATGAAATTTGGTATAGAGATATTTTGATACCCGAGAAAGGACATAGGCTACCTTTTATTGCGAAATATGTACCACGGGCGAAGCCGAGGCGGACCACTAGTAAGAAATACTTTTTAGTTTTTACTGACTATTTTTTGATCTTTTATTTAAAAATTATCATAATCTCCAATAAATAATTTGTAAACACAGTAAATGCAATAAATAATTACTTGTCATAAATAATGAAATTATGTTATTTTTCATCTTTAATACATTAAACATAAAAAAGAACGTTTGTATCGAGCACACGTGTCAGAAGTGAAACTTCTTTGACTAGATTCAAAGATAGCAAAATCGTCGCCTTACTCCATGACGTGACGGTTTTGTCATGACGCGACCTTGAAATTTTACTTATAACGCACCTAAAGAAATTTCACTTCAAAAATCTTAATTTTGGTTACTTGTGATGATAAAAGGAAGCCGATAAGTCAACCTAACAGAATGATATAAAATGAGCATTTTTCTTGTAGTTAGATATTTATTTAGAAGTGACTTTATCTTGTGCTTTGCTAGCTGACATGGTGAAATTTGAGGTGATGCCGTAAAGGGGGGTTGAGGGGGGTGAAGTAGTAGAAAAATTATTTGGTTGATTGGTGGTATAGTTATAGAGAGCTTAAGTTTAAGAGCACAATGCAATACGTATGTGCACCTGCAGCCACTGGTCCAGTATGTCCTGCATGCTGATGAGCTTGTCCTCCCAGGCGGCCATGTCCCGCTCGAAGGCGCGCACGTAGGGCGAGCCGCGCATCGTCTGCGCCTTCAGGATGTGGTCGTCCAGCTGCTGCTGGATGTCGTCCAGCCCCGTCAGGATGCCCACGCCTGTGTCCCTGGTGTGGGATAATAAGTTATTTAGTTGTGATTATGTCCAGATCATTTACCCTGTGAGGATGCCCACCCCTGTGTCTAAGTATTCAGTAACGGAAAATATACGAATCCTAAATGAAAAAGTTAAAGACTTTTTTAACAGTTGGATACAGTGTAGTATCTAGTAATTTATAAGCCACGAGTAAGTTTCGAGTATATTTTTAAATGTACATTAGAAACATTTTTTTAATGAATTTAATTGTCTCTATATTTTTTTTTTTTATATGTTATACGTCTATTATAGGGTTAATAACAACTAAATGTTTCCCTGTAAGTATTTTCATACTTAGCGTATTTCTCTTATTATGTGTTTCTGAATTTAAAAAAAAATGAAGATTTACAGTAACCAAGTAACCAACCTAAATAAAACACTTACCTATACGGAACCACCTCGAACTTCACACCAAGCCACTCTTCCTTCATCTTAGCCAGCGCTTTCTCCAGCCCATATTCCTTAGCGGCATATTGCTCTATCTCCTCTAATTGTGCTGCGTACACGTGAACTCCTTGTTCTACCATATCAGCTAGTGATGCACCGGGTTCGTGTGATACTTCGGCACCAACTAGTTCGCTGATCTTGGCCCAGTGACGCTCACGCATGCCCTGTGTAATTTTAGTGGTTAAACGTCAGAGATTCTGCACAACACCTTTAATAGTGCTTATTACTGGGCGCGCTAACAAATAATTACATTTTTAAATGTTAGTGTTTGTTTTATTGAAGCGAAACTTCTTTATCGGGGTTGGAAAAAAATTTAGTCTTACAGTTCTAGAACTTTTGTCAACTTTTAGCACTAGGAGTTGCAAAGAAAACGTTGATAACGAATTTTAGAATGTTCTCAAACAAAGTGCTAAATTTACATAAAATACATTTTAACAAAGTATCGAGTCACTCAACAAACGTTTACCATAATTGCAAAATATTCAATACTTAAACAACTATAAACATTTAAAATCACCCATACCTTATTACAAATAGCGCACAGCACGGGCACCAGCACCTTGAACTTCTCCAGCTTGTTGCGCACCATATCCGCTATGCGCTTGGCGCCGGGGAACTCGAACAGCTGCTTGCCCAGCTTGTACAGCAGCTTCCACCACGCCTCCACGTCTTCCGAGATCTGCTCCGCGTCCAGACCGAGGAATGGACCGTGGTACCTGAATGCAGATGAACGAATAAGAAAATAAATAAGAGAGAAGAACATGTGTAATAGGATAACCGACTAAAAAATATCCAATTGTTTGGAAAGATTAATTCAAATGTCATATTCGTATACTTAGTATACCAAGATGTATAAATACGCAAAGACGTTGGTGTCTTATGCCAATGTATTGGCGAATTGTGCAAACGTGAAGTAAATTTTATAAAACTTTGTGACCACAAGTGGTTTTTTTTTGTTTTTATAAGGTTGCTACTAAAAAAAACACCTTATATTAATTACAATCTAGCCTAAAATACTAATAAGTTATTTTATGTTAACCTAAATTGAACCACAAGTGTCAAATAAAAATTTCAATCATATTAATTATAATTATTTTACAAATAACTTTATCAGCAGAATAACACGCACCATTTCTCATAACCATCATAGAAGTCGAAGGCAGTATGCCACAGCTTGTGGAAGGGCTCGATCCCCGCGAGCATGGTCTGCAGGCTGAAGTACACCGACACCTCCTGGTCTAACAGCGTCTCCTCGCTGATTATGTCCTCCGCTTCGTGCTTGTCGTCCTAACCAAACATATACAGATGAAAACAAGAAATTTTTAAAGATAAGAAATAAATTCAATCATAGGTGGGATTCGAATCCACGTCTGTAGGTCTTTCTTTCTTATTTTTCTATTCTTTAAAAATTTCTCATTTATAAACCATTTGAATGCTATAAAACTAAATATAAGTTTCACCTCATTTGCATACAGTACTACACTATTACCACCTGAAATAGTGTTCACTTTTTGTAATGCGTCACACGTGTCAGTGTCGATTGTTTGTGTATCACGTGTGATAGTATCACGTGTGTTTACGTTTAAAATGCCAGTGACACGTGTGCCAGTTATACGTGTAACTGTTACACATGTGAAAGTGTCAATAGTTTGTTAGTGTGAGTTCGTGTTACATGTGTCAACTACACTTGTCACTACAGGTAAATTAGCTTGGAGAAATTTTTGCGTTTGTAGTAGTGTATGGTCAGCAAATAAAATAAAACAACATTTTATTTTTAGTTTTTATTTTATACAGGGTTACTTGTAAAACACCAGCAACCTCGCAGGACAAGATAGCTAACATCATAAGTAACAACATTTGTTCTACGACTTTTGGCATAACGCAATAAATTATTTTTAAATGATTTTTTAAACTTTTATTGTACTCTCCTTACATTTGTAAGTCTATGTTCTATTAATTATCGGATGGACGACGCGACGCCCCCTTCCCCCTCTCGTTCGCTTTTTGTTTACGTAATTTTTGGGAGGCGTAGAGTTTATAATATTCAGACGGAAAATTAAATGAATATTTATTTTTGTATGAAAATAAAATCTAACAAATTATCAAAAGTCGAAATGTTGTTACTTATGATGTTAGCTATCTTGTCCTGCGAGGTTGCCGGTGTTTTACAAGTAACCCTGTATATATAAGGGATTTTAAATTAAACTATATGTGTTTCTCCTCTGAAAAAGATGAGACTTTATTTTAATATTTGCACATTTAACATACATATAACTTTTACATTAACAATGTTACTAAAATGAAAAATTTACTAACCTGAAAAAGAAACGACATTTAAAGTTTAATTCTTTAGTTTGAGAAGTCAAAGGCTTGCCTCGACCATGTTTTAACACTGGAGCCATATTGAATTAACAATATAAAGTTACAACACTTACACACAAATTAAACACTAGTTATGGCCCTGCCTTCATACAAAACTGCTGAATACGCCGTTCGCACGGGAATAGAATGTGGATGCGATTTCCCTTAGTTAGCATCCAAGCTTACGTCTTTATAATTATTAAACTGTATAAATTCATTCTTTAACTCCAGTCTGCATCGTGCAGACATGGGTGTAAAAGTCTCATTTTAGCTATTAAATGTAGTTTTTAAGTACATCTGAGTTTTCATTTGGGGCCTCCGGCTGCGGGACATGTAATTCACTTCAACAAATATTATAACAATAATAACAAATAATAACAACAATCAACAAATACAAAATTTATCAATTAAACTACGTACATAATAATTATAATTTTTGAATGAAATGTGCTTTATGTTCTAACGGTACCAAACGACTGCACGTGGCACCTGCGGACAGCGTAAACTGGTTTATTCTGGTTTTGTGCGTGTTTCCACTTTCCACTATCAAGTGACGATTTATTTATTTGTTTTGTTTCGTAATTATTATGGTCAAATATTAATTATGAAACAAATTATTATGGACACGATATTTTATTGTTTCACGGTAGTCGCCTTGTCGTTTGCTCAAGGACGTAAAATTGAATGATATATTTTTTTTTATAAAGTCAAAACCATTTTCTTTCAAATAAAAACTTGTTTTTATTGAAAACAAAAGTGTTGCTAGGAATAAGTATAAAATTAAATAGTAATGTTAGGATATCGAAACATTTTTGTATAGGCCAGAACGATATAGTGGAAACGCGCTCTAAGATCTGAGTAATATACACACCACTACATATGCAAAAATTTCTCCAAGCTAATTTACCTGTACACGTGTTGTATGTGTGAGTCTCTTATTTAAAACACATCACAATCGCCACTCACCATCAAGTTATTGTTAATCTCGTCCACTTTCCCCACGACCTCCCGCAGCAGGTCCAGGTTGAGCAGCGGCGGGTCGAACCGGCGGAACAGCTCCAGTTCTTTCTCGTGCCTCTTCAGCTTCTCCTCGAAGATCGCCTTCCTGCTCCTCAGCTTGTCTTCCGCCATCGTCTTCTTGGTGTTGAGCGTCTTCAGCGTCAGGTCTATCGTGTCCTCCATGTCGAGCGGCCACAGGAACACGCGCGTGTTCAGGTTTATGTCTTCAACTGTGGATCAAAACATAAACAATGAAATACATAGAGTATTTGATTGTATTTGGACAAACAATTTAATTTAATTGGGAAATCATTGAGGTAGAATGGAAAATAAGTTTTTTTTTTTTTTCAAATTTTGTAAACATTCCTGTTCCATGTTTTATAAAGCTCGATCTTATATGCTAATACAAAAAGGCGGAAATTAATCAAAATTGCGCACAATCGAAATTGTCACCAAAGAACATTCAACTCGGAATTTACAATAACAATAGTGAACAGCCAAAGAATATTCTTTGCGATTATAAACTTGTTACTGTATTCCCAATAGTTAAAAGACACGAAAAATTACCTTCTGCCATGTCTAAAAAAATATTAGGTACAAAACAAAGCCAACTCACACGACAAATGCGCATGCTCCATAAGAAACAGAACATATTCTGCTGTAGTGCGCGATTTCTCTCTCAACTCAAAGAGAGAACAATCTCTACACTCGAGAATGTATGCCAGTAATTCCACTAGTTGTGCTGTAGTTTCAGGGCTTTCGGACGCACGTGCCGCCATTTCTTCGTACACGTTGCATATCCTGTGAGAGGATAGCTGTTTATTTATAGGGATCAAATATATAAAATATGTGAGAAAAATACGCATAAACCGCGACCACTTTATTGGTAAAATAAGTATGTTCAAACGAAGGTGCAACTATTTTCTTCTCTGCTAATATTATACATTAGAATTTACACAAACCGGGACTAAAAGCGATCAAAATAATTATCTTTACTTCAAATTTAAATTGGTCATTAGTTTACGGGTTTATCCAGTAAGAATACAAAAAAAGTCTCTTAATAACAGCAAAGCAGTATGTGATTACGACATAGACATTAATTAAAAGATATACAATATACATAGCTACGTAGATGCATCGATGGCAATACATTCTTTATAAAAAGGTTGCCCATCCAATATAGATCCACTCACGATCTATTCCACTTCCTATTCAACAATATAAAGTGGTCCACGATATACTGCCGGAGACCGTTCACTACATCCCAGATGACGTCATTGATCGGTCCGCAGTCCAGCATCACCATGTTGAGAGGAATATCCCGGCGGAGGAAGAGGATCTCGTCACGGAGCACTTCGTATTGACGGATTTGGGCTGAGAAGTCCTGGAAGTTTTGTATGTTATACATTAAGTAGGTAAAGGTTTGTTGAGAACATTTTTGCTATAAAAAATTAACACCATTTAGATTACCAAAAACAGAAGACATTTTTTAATATAAATTCTTTGTAAATCACTGATTAACTACTTCCGCCATGTAGGGTTCGCCCGCATATGCCATCATCTAATACTGTTACTTACCTTACGTTCACTTAACATTTTTGCAACTATATCTACTTTCTCACCATCAGCTCTATTACTAGAAAACATTAAATCTAGAGATGTAACGATACCGATACCGATACCGATATATCGGCCGATATAATCGGCAAGCCGATATATCGGTATCGCCGATTATAAAACAACCGATACCGATATCAAACAATTCAAAAAACCGCGCCCAATGAACGATGCGGGAGGCTGCCCGCGCGTGCGCTCTTTGTATTTTGAAAAAACTCTACCAATAGTAAACTTTTATTAGGAACTGATTGTATGTGTATAACCACAGAATACATAATAGTAGCTAAACGCTACAGAACGGACACTCTCCGCCTCCCGCCAAAATTAAACACTTACCCCACCCCGCGCGATCGTGATTAAAATGGGCCACATTTTTCTGCAAGGACGATACGCAACGAAGATTGACAACATTAATCAAATTGACTTAAAGTAATTTTATTATTTTGGATTTGTGATTATCGTTTTTCGTAGAAAATGGTTAGATATTGTGCTGTTTACGGATGTATTTCATCAGAAAAACGCGAATTTTTTTTTTACGCTAGTCACAAATGTGCCAACCATAAAGCGTTAACACACACATTTGCAGTCTCTACAGTGTGACTGTCAAAACGATAATTTTGTATGGAGTGTCCGGGGTGTGGAATAACTTAAAGTTTAACTGACTTTGAAAAATAATAATACTAAAATAAATGGTTTTCTTGTTTTTTGATTTGGCATTGTTATTTAAAAGAATACGATTTACAGTTGAGTCTCTGTTAAATGTTGGTAACTTTTATGCATAATTCACTATTTATTTTTCTACCAAGCCATCGATATCGGTATCGGTATCGGTATCGCCGATATTTTATTACATATATCGGTATCGGTATCGTATCGGCAAAATCATGTATCGTTACATCCCTAATTAAATCTATGTGATGCAAATAAGAATAGGATTGATGACATTAGACACATATAAGTCATTGACGTTCATATTTTAGCTGTATATATTACCTTCAAATACGGCGGCGGATCCAGAGCAAAAAACTTCAGCAGATCCTCATGAGCAGTACCATCTAGCAGATAGTAATACTCTTCATAGCGGCTAAGGAAGCTGATTGGTCCAGGTCTGTTCAGCGAAAAATATCGAGTGCATTGGTTCACTACTTCTGCCATGTAGGGTTCATCCGGGTATACCGACATGAGGTAAGGTTTGGGGCGGGCCGAACCTGTAACCATATTAATTAGTATGGAACGTATGTGGTAACATAAGTGGAAATAGGTAACTAGTAAGTAGTAGTAGGAAGTAAATGAAGCATTTAAACGTACAACATTACGTCTAAATCGACAAAATCGATCACACGCAAAATATGAAAATTATAAAATGATGCCAAAAAAGTTGTCAAAAGACCCACCTGGATACATAATACTATCCACGCTCGGCAGTTGCATATTAACATTGATTATCGTATGTATCCATTTAACAATGAGCGCACGCATGTGATCCAACGAAGGCTCGAAGGCCAATTGCGTAGAACCCGCGCGACCGATCACTTTGATGCGGAGTAATGGCCGCTTTATGTATGTGTAGTCTTTGTACTCGCCAGAGTATTTGTTGCCTTCCTGGGTGGATAGGAGAGTAGTATATATAGCTATGGCACAGATTATATATTACTATACTGCTTAAAATGTGTATAAAACTTTTATATAAAAACTAAACCGCCTTCAATTGTCAGAACTCGACAAAATATAAATAAGAGCAACCGGAAGGCAACAGCTTTCAAATAAAAAAGCAACATCTAAATAGGTATGGCCAGTCGGAAGTTCTGAGATAACAAACGCAAAGAAAATATAGTGGAATGCAAACCTCCTCCTTTTTGAAGTCGGTTAAAGATTTACATAAAACTTTCTGAACCGATGGTTAATCTATACAGTATGACGATTCAAAAGCAGACAGCCAGTCTAATGAATACTTACCCAATAATATGAAAAATACTCCGCGAAATGAAAGATACTTCGCTCCACCAGATCGCGTACTTGTTTTGACATCAACCCATGGATGCAACTGAAATATAATTCAAATGTATATCAAAAAACATGTGTTACTATATTCACAGAAGTGAGAATCAAATAAGTAGTACCATTTAAGATTTGAAATCGAACGAATTTAACATCTTACCACAGAATACATAATAGTAGCTAAACGCTACAGAACGGACACTCTCCGCCTCCCGCCAAAATTAAACTTACCTCACCCCGCGCGATCGTGATTAAAATGGGCCATATTTTTCTGCAAGGACGATACGCAACGAAGATTGACAACATTAATCAAATTGACTTAAAGTAATTTTATTATTTTGGATTTGTGATTATCATTTTTCGTAGAAAATGGTTAGATATTGTGCTGTTTACGGATGTATTTCATCAGAAAAACGCGAATTTTTTTTTACGCTAGTCACAAATGTGCCAACCATAAAGCGTTAACACACACATTTGCAGTCTCTACAGTGTGACTGTCAAAACGATAATTTTGTATGGAGTGTCCGGGGTGTGATCTTACTTTATATGATAAATTTTTCAACTATGAGGACAAGCTAAGTGGCCTACTTATATAAATGTGCATTTGATATTTTCTTGGAAACTGGATTTCCATACCAAATCGTTCAATACCTTGGGAAGTTTAATAATATAGTTACCCAAAAAACTCTTCCACCTGGAAGGTAGAGGCCTTCTTCCTCTTGGCCACATATCCAGCCCAATGATGCCGCATCTTAATCATCGTATCGGCGACATCTATCAGCCAGTTATCAACTAGCTCTGCTCTGGTTTGAGCACACAATTTGTTGAGCCGTTCTGTGAATTCGCTCGGGTATTGGGGGAATGGCAGATCCTCTTGCATCTTGTTCATGTCACAGATGTACATGTTTTGGTATCTGGAAAGGATAATGATTGTAATTCTGAGGAAATTGATATCAATATGTATATGGTAAATTTTGTAAGTAAGATATGTCCGTTTTAATCATTTCAGACGTCTGATTCCATTCTCGTCCCCAGCATTTATTTAACCATTGTAAAAACACTAAAATTTTATTTAAAATCTGTAACCTCTTTCTATATTTGTATCTCGACTATTCTCCCTTTTTGGTAGACGTTGCCGCTCTTCCGGTACCGTTCACAGAGTCGCTAGCACTACCATGCGACGTTGCCGCTCTTCCCGCACCAGCCACACTTGCTACTGTGTTGTGTGCGACGTTGCCCCACTTACCTTTCGTGCCAGATTCTCCGCAGCTCCACCAGCACGGGGTTCCCCTCGTAGTACCGGTAGCCCATCGCCTGTCTCGCTCGCACTGCGGCCGTATGCCACGGTACTGGAGCTCGTACAACCAGAGCTGGCCATAGAGTGGGCAGGAAGGAGATGTGGAGGCGTTGCCGCTCCGCTACGTCTTCGAGGATGTAGCTTAGGAGGCATCTGGAAATATTTAAAACATTTTTATTTATAAACGACTTCCATGAAGTAATTAAGCAAACTATCGATATATCGATAAAATGAAGAATGGTATCTAAAAATGGAAAACAAACTAATCAACGAATTAATTGTTTTGGAAGTGAAACTTCTTTAGTTGCGTTGAGAGTAAAATTTCAAGCTTGCGTCATTGCAATACCATCACGTCATGGAGTAAGGCGACTGTTATGATGTAATTAGATTAAGTCAGTTGCTAATAAACGATCGTCGTGAGAGAACGTATTTTTATTTCAAGCCTCAAGCCACAAGATGTTGGTATCTTTGAATCTTGCCAAAGAAGTTTCACTTCTGATACGTGTGCTCGGCACACACGCTCTATTTTTTATTAGTATCTTTTTTGTCTGTGCTTACTGTGAGTCAAGCAGAAAATAAATCTTTTTCACCTCTTCATAGCCATCTCAAAGAAGTCCCTTATCTCATTCGCACTCTGTCGCACACAGGCGCTGTACGTGAGGCTGAGTAGGCGCCGTTTGATGGCCGCAGTTTGTTTGTCCACGCGGGTTTTAGCCCGCTTGTATAGGTGTTCTGGGAACTCGGGAATGTGGGGACCGGTTAGAGACTGGAATCAAAGAATACGAAATTTTGATTTTATGGCATTCAAGTTAAAAATTAAATTTATATTCTATTTCTTTAAAAATGTATATTAATGAATACGTTACATTTTATATTAAAGCGATACGGTGTATTTTTGATTTATCTGTTTAAATGTTTAGTTTGTAAATTGTTTTACATTTCCAAACACACGATCAGGTAAGGTCATACAGCAAAAGACAAACAGAAGCTTAAAATAAATTATATCATCAATTCAATTAATTTCCACTCAACAAGATTGCCCCATCACAAATTCTAGATACGAATTTCATACAAATATGGAAATATATCATCTTATTTTATTACCGTAGTTAAATAATAATTGATCCTTTCCAGTTCCTTGGGATGAATATATCTGTAGTGCTCCTCTTCAGTGATCCTGATCAACTCACACTTTTGGTCATCTGGGTCTCTTGGCAACTCAAACTCTAGTTTTGCTAAGTGCCTGTAAATTTTAATATGAAAAAATACTACAGAAAATTGTGCCTATTTAATATATGGAAAAAGACCAAGGAAATTTTATGGTGATTGTAATTAATAAGAATAATAAGGACATAGCAGTTTTTGAGTTTATCCATTACACATAAACAAAGTTAAAACATTCATAGAAATGTGTAGGTGTGTAAATTATAAAACATTCAACAAATACTTTTTCAATGCTTCTTTAGCAGCAATTTCCGCTTCTTCCTTCTCTCGCTTTCTCTTCTCGATTCTCTTTCTCTTCGCTTCTGCCTCTGCCGCTTTACGTCTATCATAGGCGCCAGAAACTAGATCTTCAAGTAGCACCAAACCTATATTTAAAGGATATTTTAACGGATTTAATATTTTATTTGCATAGTAATAACTTGTATACATAGTATATTATTATTAGTCTGTGTAATAACCAAGTATTTAAAAAGACTGAAGAAAAATTAAATAATTAAATTAATCTGTCGAAAAAAGTCTTTATTTGGCAGAAAGGAATGAATGTACATTGTACAAGTAAAGTATGCATTTTCCCAAAACCTTTCAATACTTGCAAAAAATATTCATTATATTTTTCCACATTTTTAAATAAACTTCTTAGCATGAGTGAAACAACAACATTTCCATATTTTTTAACCAATTTCACTGATGTTTTATAATCACCTTTTTGCAACTTATGTTTTTCCTTTTCCTTCTTTATAGCATCAAGTTTTTCCTTCTCCCTTTCGGCCCAGGACTTCAAAGGTGGAAACTGTAGTTCCCCGTTTGGTCCCAGGGGGCCATAAAGTTGTGGGGGCGAACGACGTTTTGGAGGCATGTTTATTGTTCTCATAGTTTTAGTCGCTCTAGTGTAGCAATTACCTGATGAAAGGTAATTGAAGAAAATGAAACATAATAATGACAAGGAATAATGTAATATTCTATAATCAATAAGGCATTAATATGAACTTTTGTAAGTGCACAAAATAACAATGCATAACGCCGTAATATTATTAACACGCTATCTGTTCAAATATTTCATGTAAAACTATTATTTAGCAACCAACAAAGAAATCTTTTCATTTTCATTTTCAAAGTTAAATGACTCTGAGCAACATGTTGCAGATCGTATTACACGATAAAACAACTGACCAATAGAATCAGCAGGTTTGGCGTGATCGAAGCTGTCCCGGTAGGGCACGCCACGCGTCCACGACTTGCGCATCATCAGCGGCGGGAACTCGCTGCAACCGCCTTCACCGTCACCTGTAGTAGTACATACACACATACACGTATATTTATGTATCTAAATAAAACTTTGTTTTATTAAGTCATCTAACAATGACGAAATCGGATTCAAAATTCTAAGTACGAACAAGATTCAATGTGTGGCGTGGCATTGCGTAGGGTAGCGTGGCGTGGCATGGCATGGCGTGGGATAGCGTGACGTGGCATGGCATGGCGTGGCATGGCATGGCGTGGGATAGCGTGACGTGGCGTGGTGTGGTGTGGCGTAGCCAAGATGACATAACATATTAACCTGTATCGAGCTATTCGAGATTCTAATTACATTATGATCCGTACACGAAACCAATAAGCCCAACAAGATTGTAATATGCATCATTGTTAATAATAAAATAATTTTTATACTAGAATCACTCATTTTAATAGAGTGTACCTTCAGGATAATAATTCTTCGCCGACCGCACGAGTTCGCTGTCCCTGTCCAGTTCGTGGCTGTATCCTGCCCGGGGCATCCACGGCAAGTTGGGCTGTTTCCGCGGCGGCCCGGGGACGAACCGAGAGGGGCATTTGGGGCCTGCCGGGGGCGGTCGCTTGCGGTCACCGCTCGCCATTGTTTATTAATTAGAAGTTCTATAGCATGGAGAAAGACGTGGGTAACTTTTTTGGGAGTAAAAGTGACGTTATCATAATAAATAATCTTAGTAGTTTGTATCTACATTGTATCCGCTTGTCTGTCTAAAACTCGATATCGGATGGACCAATATGAATGGTTTTGATCTTAAAATATTTGTAGATCTTAAGAAAAGGTTTTTTCGGTGAGAAATTAAGATGATACGTAACGAAAAAATATTTTTCATTAATGCAATATTTAGGTGATCCGAAGATCACTGAATAAGCACTGAATCATCTAGTAAACTTATTTAAATTAATGGGTTAAGATTTAGCCAAAACTTCGCGTGTTTTTCTTTTCAATTACTAAGTAAATGCTCAATTACGCACTTCAAATAACTCACCTTAAATAACTCTTTTACTTTGTTTAGAACATTTTTTTACATACAACAATATTTAATTTGGACTCCACGTCCAAACTCCAAAATAAACAAATCTGGTTACCATAGCAACTACGATAATATTATGACTGATAACACCTGCGGTTGACACATATTGTCAAGGTGGAAAATAATAAAATAGTAATATCTCATACCAGCCATTGTGTGAAATTGTAGAGCAAGCTTCTTTCAGATAATGTCGTAAACACAGGTCGTAAATAATTACGATTAAAAGCACTTGCTTGTATCATTTATTTACTCATGTGGTAAAAAGTATACAAAAAATATTGGTCACGTGAATAAAATAAATTTTCATAATCTCTGATACTTTTTATATGCGCTCTATTAGTTTCAAGTGTATAATTTGAATGCAAATCGTGACTATCCAAATTTCATCTGCTGCTCAGGCATTATTTACATGGAAAACTTATCACCGGCTTCACATCTTCTGGATATGTTCTGTTTAGCTTATTTGTCAATTATGTGAAACACGGTAAATACTGCCAGATAGGGTATCTGGGACATTATTAGAAGCTGGTGAAACCGGCTCTTGAGTTTTTGTTCATGGAATTAATATAAGAGTACTTTTACTTATTAAACTAAAATAGGTAAATAAAAAGGGAAAATAAAACAAATAATTTTCAATCATTCATTTATTGTATAAAAATATTATTGTCATAAATACACCAATATTGAGGAAAATTATGTATAAAGTATTATGCTCACAATTGACATAAATTCATATTAATTTGATATATTTCTTAATTCATAATACACAAAAATATAAAATAATACTGGTTACAACAGGATCTCATTATGCTTTGTTTTGGAAGACCAAAATGGCAGTTTTTAATACAAATAGATACGAGAAAAATTGCTTTCAACTTATTTTATAATAACACACATACAGTATAGTATATTAATAACATTATGTACAAAACATGTAATATATATTGGATATTATAGTATACAAATTTATTAAAAATTTCATTCTTTATTATGAGTATTGTGGATATCGCGTAGAAAAGATAGATACAGCCTTTTAACTAAAAACGTATCAGTTTAATAGGCTGATAATATTACCACAGTATTACAATATTATTTCCTACAGTAAGGAATCGCCTTTGATGTCGCGCGATGCCGCCGCCAGCGTAGGTACTTACGCTGCCACACGAAAATACGCTAGGGTTGCAACAAATGGGAAATAAAACAATTGTGTTTATTAATATTATGATGAAATCATTTATTCATATGTACATTCAAAATAATTGCGATTATTAAATCTGATGTAATTATTTGTTCATAAATATATAATTACAGATATTGCACTGCTAAATATTATTTACGTGGACACTTTATTTTTGGATGTTCTTAATTGTATATTATAATTTATAACATTTAACTAAGTAATGCATTCGCATTGGGATGTACAATCTGATTAGAAAATAATGAGGACAACATATACCTACATAGCTTTGATTTTAATTCAACAGATACAATTAATACAATCTTTCTGAAATATTGTTTCCTTCTGGGATTTCAATGTAGATTTACATCCGTAAACGGAACAGTTTGTGCGCGCCATAATAGAATATGTAAGTATCTATGTATAATAAAATTATTACACAAAAAATACGACTGCGTCGTCCTTTCGCGCTAGGTAAGGCAAACTAAGCGTGTTTGCCTTACGCGGCCCGCGTCGCCCGACCCCCGCCAGTTCCCCTCCGTTTCTCTGTACAAGTACATTCGTCGCACTACTGTAGGAAATATGGTAATACTGTGATATTACTATCAGTTTCATTACAAATTAAAATGCATTCACTCAGGGATATTTGAAATATTCTGCGGACTTTACTAAGTATGTTCATTATAGTTTCAAGTATAATATGATTCACAACACGATTGAATGATTTCATCAACTAACCGCAAATAAATTCAAATAATCGATCCTCAAACGTGTATCCCATCTTAGTTCAAAGTTCGATATGTTCTACATTCAAATACATATAAATACATATAAATACATCTTAGATACAATAAAGAATACAAAATAATTGAAGACGAAGTCTTTTCATCATGTTATATATTTCTCTCCGTATTTGGCACCTTTCATATCACATCTTTGCAACAACCATCATAGAATACATTCTGTATACACCCTTATATCTCATGTATAGATTAAATATTAAAAACAGGTTTATTAATAGAGCAAAATTCATATTATTTACGTATAAGAATTTCGAAAATAGTCTAAAAATCTAGAAATAATGTACTAGAATATACATAAAAAATAAACACAATATAGTATGTTCATTTATTAATTATTATTTTTTTTAGAAAGGATAGATAAATCTTGGTCCTTTTTGATGAGGCAGGATTTAATCTCGCTTCTTATTTTGGCCAGTTAGATGAGCAAGTTTCAAGAATATATATTATTTAAAAAATAACCCTCCCCTCCATTCCATCTATTTTTCTTTGTAAATTTTTCATTTCTAGCTCATCGACTTTTAGTTGCTGTCGATTACGGCTAGATAGACACGAAATCGAAATTGTATTGGCAATTATTCTTCCACTTTTTATAATTTCTGACAAATTACCACCATTAAACAGCGGTTAAACTGTTGGGTAACCATTAATTGTTGAATATATATTTTTTTTTCTATTCTTTATAAATTTATATTTATAAATTTATAACCATTAATTGTTAAATTTACATAGAATACAAGATAAGTTCTAGTAAGTTATTAAGGTTAATGGCTACATACTACCCTCAAAAAGTAGTACATATTTTTTACAACACTAAAATTATTACTTAAGTTGGAGCCTATGGGCTTTATTTCTTTATTGATAAACGTATAACTGTATAATTGCACATTCAAACAACAGACTACCCTCAAAAATGTTAAAAATACAACGTTTAAAAACCACAAAATACCTGTCAAATCATCTTCCTAGCTTCCAGATCGTTCAGGTAATTGCTTGAGCCCTGCCAACTAAACGAGCTGTCTGTATCGCCGTCTGACTTCGGTCTGTCAGACTTTGGTCTGTCTGATGTGGGTCTGGTTTTCGATCTGTCGAGATCAAGGTGGTATCCCGCGTTGGACGGTTTGCGCACTTCGTGTAAGTAGCGCCAAGTATGACTATCTGCGTTTTCCTCCACTTTGGGGCTGTAATACCATTCTGTGGAGATAAGGCATATTTGTTTAAACATAATTACGAATTAATCCGACAGAATTTTTTTATTTATGATTTTTGGAGTAATACCTAAATGAGATTACTAGAGGAAATAAATTATATTATTATGATACTCTACTTACTCGAAATTTAGAAGTAAGCTGTTGTAAAATGTGTTCAAAAAGGGGGCAAATTTTAACTTGAAATGATGTTATAACGATAGAAATACTATTTTACGTGAAAACACTTGAAAGAGAAAACAGTCAGTAACAACAATCCAAAAAAAATCCATCGTTTTTGCTGACAAAGCGCATGTTATCAGCACACTGAGAGACAGCACTGACCTCCGTTGGAGACCTTGGCGATGGCGCTGAGCAGGAAGTCCTTGTCCTTGGCCTGCAGCAGCAGCATGCGCCGCAGCAGCTCGCCCATCGAGCGCTGCGCCAGCGACCGCGCGCGCATGTAGTACACGCACACGCTGCGAAACGTTACGCGTGCTGAATATCAGCGCTTCACGTCATATTGTGTACTAGCTTTCCACCCGCGGCTTCGCCCGCGTTTTCAAAGAAAAACCCGCATAGTTCCCGTTCCCGTGGGATTTCCGGGATAAAACCTATCCTATGTATATATTCTGATGTATAAGCTATATTGTGGTAAAGTTTCATTCAAATCCATTCAGTAGTTTTTACGTGAAAGAGTAACAAACATCCATACATCCATACATCCATACTTACAAACTTTCGCCTTTATAATAGTAGTAGGATACACTTTACAGATCGCGCGGCGAGAGTTTGGCTTTGACCTTCGGGTGGAGGGGATTACTGCGCAACGCACACAATACTTTTCCCCGCCCCGCACCCCGTTGATACCCAATTTCTGATTTCTGCGCAATAACGGTCAAAGCCAAACTCTCGCCGCGCGATCTGTACTACATGTTGAGTTGATCCATGAGAATAACTTAATCAACACAAATGTATGTATAGTCATGGCAATACCATCACGTCATAGAGTATAGCGACGAATTTGGTATCTTTGAATTTTGGCAAAGAAGTTTCAATTCTGACACGTATGCTCGGCACACACGCTCTTTTTATTGATTTACATTATATCTGTTATTGATTTTGTATAATTTTAGGCCTATTCAGATTATAACGTTATTCACTACCACACTGTACCTTTATTTTATACATTCTGAGTCATATGACTATTCTGACTGAAAAAGCTTACTTACCAGAGAGCCACAAACAGGAACCCTATAACTCCAGGTCTCACGATGAAGGCTAGCACCCTGGCCAGGGCTGGTCTTTCCGATAGACCAAGTAGACCTTCACCGACCAGTGATAGCACTGTGGAGTACTGCTGGAACGGACCGCAAGAGTGGGAGGAAGTGCTGGAACGTTTTAGATGCTATTAAAAACAACATAATAAAAACACAAACATATTTTAGTGCAGCCCATTAATAATAACCAAAAAATTATTAGCAATATCACACGATACCATGTGTTTAAATGTGTTCTGCGAACACAATGAAACAAAATACTTCCTTACTTAGATGTTTAATTATGAATTTGCTTCGACAGGTCGTACGTATTAAAGCTTAGTGTCAAAATGACAAGTAAACAAACATTTTCCTATAGCCGTTGCTAATAAATCATTATTACTACTTACCCAAGGAACAAGACTCCAATTCCAAATATTGTTGTGAAGAGCGAAAGAGTTACCAAAAGGTATAGAGCCGTTTGCGTTTGTGCTGCACGCCATACCTACAAATGAAATACACAAATACGAAGAATAAAATAATATTATTCCGAATTTAAATTTGAATTAAAATTCAATAAAATTCCATTCAGTTGAGAATTGAAAATTTTGTATTGGCTCGCAATTTCGTAGTGATACATAAAAAAAATCTTCTCTCGATATCCATAGAGTTTAAAATAGTATATAAATTAAAAAGCCAATATTCTTTATCAAACAAAATTCAACTCTATTCTCAACACAATAAAGGTCACATTACCTTTCTCGCCGGTAAGCACGCTCGCAAAGCGCACACTCTCTTCACATAAAACAGCAAGAGGAATTTGATCGTTACAGCTACTACTAATAAGGGTGAGAATAGCATGCCAAGCCATAGTAATGCCTGGTTGTATATGAGAGTCAATGAATTGTATGCAATGTTGAATTCTGGACCGGTTTCACTTATATTGAATCTGCAAGTAGAAAATTGTCTTAAGAAAATTTTTAGCCTGAGTATTTTTATCAGATGTAATCGTAAATTAGATGATGGAAGTTTTTTTTTACTCATGCAGAATATCTCATTACATTAGTCTCAAATCTTTTCCGTCTGTTATTTATTTTCGTGGAATAATAAATATCGCTTATAATTTTCCATCTACCCACCTAAAAAAAGCACACACTAACGAAATTAAAAGTGGAAGTACGTTTACTTTGTTTATAAGGCCTTATTTTTTACAAGCTATATCTACCAGGCAAGCTATTTATCTTAACAATACTCACTTAAACAACAACATCCTGATAAACTCAACAGCGGGCAACAACAACAAAGAGACCGGAGCGTCTAACAACACGAGTCGGTATGCGGCTTGGCCCAACGATGTTTCCCAACACTAGAAAATTTTAATTGATTGGTAAGAAGGTATTATTAATTTTTTTAAAGAATGTATATAAATGCGATGGTAAAGACAATATTGGCATATTTTTCAAAAGACAAGGACAATTTGATGCATTACATTAACAAAAGTCGCATCTGTTTATATTTTAACTTCTAGATTTTACTAAATTTCGACTATAATTAAGACCTAAGAATAAATTTATGTAACTTTTTTTCAAATATCGACTTTGTTCAAAATAATAACAAATTTGTTTTTTATTAAATTAGATTTTTGTAAATTCGTAAATATTAACAAAACTAACAGTTGTATGGTACAACTCACAATGATATCAAATCTCAACAAAAAAAAGACGGGTTGCACTCCGGGAGTGCCGGCAGAAGTGAAAACTTGATTATTAACGTTGAGCATGTTTGATATCCATCCGTCTTACGCTTTTTCGATCAGGTCACGTGTCCTGACGCGAGTTTAAGATTTTATACCCATTACAGAAAAAGTGCTCAACGCCGCTAAAGAAGTTTTCACTTCAACAAAAAAAAAACTTCAAACAACAAAAACACAAACTACCCACCTCCTCACCACTCTTAGCCCAGTACACGAACACTAACGCGAGTGTAGTTATATCGAGGAGCCAAGTGCGTGCTAACGTTACGTACGTGCCCGTTCGTGGTGCGTAGAATTCCAACCTGCGTGTAAGAAACAAGAAAACTGAATTAAGGCAATGTTCTTTTGTTTGTGTTTAGTGTCCTTTAAACTTTAGTGCTCTTTTATTATTGTGAAAGTGTCAGTTTTCGTAAGGAAGCAATTTATAATGCGATTTATGCATCTAAATGCGTGTTAACATTTTCAATACAGTTTGTTAAAATACATCGACTTTCATTTTCAATCAAAGAGGCTATGTACTTACCAAAAAGATCTCTATCATGAAAATAGATATTATAAAACAGAAGAAACATTTAAATAAATTTTTTTATAGTCAATCAAAAAAGTAATGAAAAAAATCAAACTACCCACCTAACAATAAAGTTAAACAGTAGCGGGCACACCGCCAGTGCAGTGGTTATAACCAGCGACACGCAGACCTCCCAGTACGGGGTCAGTAGCTTCAATCCCAGCAGGCCCCAGATCCCATACTGCATCCCACCAATTGCAGCTAACACTACGCACCACACTAACGTGTTTAGTGACTGTTGCAGTAGTTTGGTGCAAAACGACAACTTTTGCCGCACTTTGTTCTGTTCACTGAGCAATTCCTGAAGAGAATAGTATTTTTTTATGTGAAAGTAAAGTCATGCGACTTTTTTAAATATCAATACAAATATTATAGACGGGATTTTTTTTTTGGTAAAATTAAATCTAACAATAATCGATCCGGTCATTATTACAAGAAATATATAATCGTTATTGAAAAAGTTAAGAAATTGTGCATTAATATATTGTTTTATGCCGTCGTTACCTATTTCCATGACTCTACTATAAGCTACAATTTACATTAAGGGAGAATTCACCTTAAATCTATATATTATATAAAACTCATAGGTGACTGATATAGTGATCTATCAACGCACAGCCCAAACCACTGGACGTATCGGGCTGAAATTTGGCATGCAGGTTAATGTTAGGACGTAGGCATCCGCTAAGAAAGGATTTCCCGAAATTCTTGCGGGAACGGGGAAAACGGGGATGCACGTACAAAGTCGTGGGCAGAAGCTAGTTAAATATAAGTACATTAAAGTGTTATCACTACATAGTATAAGACAAAGTCGCTTTCTCTGTCCCTATGTCCCTATATATGCTTAAAAAAATCTTTAAAATTATGCAACTATTCAAGAGGAAGGTCGAAGCCGCGGGCGGAAAGCTAGTTTAATATAAATTAAGGGGGGTATACCTTAAGTTCATTATAAATACTGGCAGCAGTAAGAGCAGCAGCAGCCGGAGAGACGATCCCGCAGTCCCAGCCGCAGAATATCTTGCTGGCGAACACGTGCGGCAGTCCACCGCCCGTGCCGATGAAGTTGCGACGGTAGGAGTACGCTGTTCTGGATTTTTTTTTATTTTTTCTATTAATTTACTTCGATTGATAGCTACTTATCCCGGGTAAACGATAAAAATAAAATAAAGTATAGCCTATGTGAGACTCTAATCATGTAACGTTCCGCGCGTGAAACAATTTTCGGTCCTACTGGACCGATTTGAAAAATTATATCCAAACTACTGTTTGGGGACCAATGTAATCTTTTTTTTTCTTCGTTATAATATATAAAATAATTAAATAATATAAATAATACGACTTAAATATGGACCGGTCCGTATGCAACTTGATAAACTGAAACTGTCAATTTTATATTCGTGTGAAAACTAGTGCTTATGACTATGACATGGACCTATAAAAAAAGACAGACGGAATATCACCTAAACATTAAGTGACGCCTAGTAATGGCGGCGACACATCTATGTGTGTGTGTGCCAGATTGATTGCCAGAGGCAGTAAAATTACCCCACACTTTAGTATTTTTATTTTTCAATTTATTGTAAATTTTATGTGTATTGTAACTATTAGAACCTATGCGTAAAAGTAATTACTATTTAGCTTGGACGAATCAACCACTGGACGCGAAACTAAAGGAAAATGTATGAAAACTTGTTCATACAATATTGAGGGGAGGAGAGGTAATGTCAGTTTATAACCAAACAAATAGGATACATACCTACCTGCTTCATACGATTTCAGTATATTCTTGAAATTTTGTATCAAATTGTTTTATCGTAATTTTAAAATTAATTAAGTTTACATCAACTCCCCGACTTTTGGGAGAATGAAATTTTTAAATAATGGCAACACAACAGCAACAGCTGTCCTGACGACAATGGCGGCTGTATTTTTCTATAAATTTTTCCGTAGTAATTTAGTCATTAAAAAATAAAAGAAATAACATGCTTCCCTGTGGGATGTAATCCTCTGTGTTTTTTAATTTAAAATTTTACTGTTGCGACACCATTGAAGCACGCAAGACGGCATTTTAAATATTTTTTGTGAAACAGTGACGCGGTTAATCAGTCGGTAGCTCACGACGTAATGGCGGCCGACTAGCTTACTATGGTGAGAGTGTGTGCGTGTTCATTGTCTCTACACGATAGCTAGCTTACTACGGTGGCTTCACTTTGTTTGTTCGTAAAACGGCGTCCGTCTTTTTTTATAGGTCCATGGACTATGAATAGTGTTTTTTTTTAAACTAAATAAGCATTGAGAAGACAAAAGACTATCAAAACAACAATTAAGTTTTGCAAGTGTGCATGGTTGGCGGTTTTCACTTATGTGAACACTTAATTTTTAATGAAGAAAATAACCATTTTTTTTTTCGTCTTAGTATATTAAAATGAGCATACCTATAACAAAGTACCCCAAAGAACATGAGATACAAGCAGAGCATGGTGAAGAAGTAAGCGAACGGCATGTTGTAGTTAAGCGGTACAGACGTGGTGATTACACCGTCGTGGTAGTGGCCGTAGAATAGCGGGGAATCTTCTAGAGCACCCTAGAATATTGACAAAAAAAAAATATTTTTTTTTTAACTAAAAGCGTTCATTTTTTTATATATATGGAAAACAACAATTTTTTTTTCTTGTCAATTCTTCTCTTAACAATATACTTCGTTTATTATGTCATTGAGAGGTAATTAGTGACCATTGATAGATCTTAAACCTTAAATTGGTACAACAGCAGGAATTAAATCTTTCCTCAAATACTACCACACAAAAATACACCAAAAACACACAGCAATTCCATTCCATTCGTCTCAAACCCAAATGAACAATCTAAGACATTACAAAATTTTTGCCATACAATAATAACACTTACCCTGCCACTAATAAAGTCCAAAAATCCCCAACTGCCGGTCACATTCCTGCCCCCATCGTGCAGCACCTGCGGCACCACCACGAAGGAGACCAGGAACACGCTCAGCACCAGATCCAGGCCAAATAGCCAGCGGAGTAAGTGGAAGTAGGAACCCACTGCAGAACCCAGGTGACCTTCTATGTTGCGTATGGGCTCATACCAGAGCTCTATGGAGAAGATTAGGTCGCGGAAACTTTCGCGTAACTATAAAAAAATATGTAGGAATTTGTTAAAATTAACAGGTTTGTTATAGGTTTAAAACATCTTCATCCAGAGATATCTTGTTTAAATGGCCCTATTAATAATCTCAGTGCCGTTTTTGAATCAATTATTTATTTATTTATTTATTTTATACTTTATTGCACACACATCAGAAAGTACAAATACAGAAAGAACATAAAATAGAGAAAGACATGTACAAACGGCGGCCTTATCGCTAGGTAGCGATCTCTTCCAGGCTACCGTATGTATATGCGTAAGGAGAGATTTTGATTGAGGTGGGTGAGCAAAAAATAAGGCGTAAATGAACAAAATAAAATTAATATATCATATACAATGAATAAATATAATAATATATAACAAAATAAGGATAGGAAAGAAGATACGATTACAATAAAGAAGAGTGAAATAAGCTAGGTAAGAGAGAGATAATGTAACTTAAGTAGGTGCTTAAAACTTCTTAAGGTTTGTGCCTGACGCACTTCTAGTGGGAGTTCATTCCAAAGTTTGGCTGCACGAACTGCAAAGGAATTACCATAAAATTTGGTCTTCGAGACAGGGACACGCAGAAGAAGAGTTTTGGAAGAACGTGGGAAGGGAGAAGTGAAAAAATCAAACTGATCTTTGAGATAGTGAGGAGTTTTAGGATCAAAGAGGATGGAGAAAAGAAGTTGTAGGATATGGGAGTTGCGGCGGAAGCGGATGGGAAGCCAGTTGAGTTTTTTGCGATAGTCCGACACATGGTCGAACTTGCGCAAACCAAAGATGAAACGAATGCAAAAATTTTGAAGGCGTTCAAGTCTATTCAACTGGACTTCCGAAAGATCAAGGAAAGAGGTGTCGGCGTAATCAAGGTGGGATAGGAGAAGGGAATGAGCTAGCATTATTTTGGTTGGGATAGGCAGAAAGTTGCGCAGGCGCCGAAGTGAGCCAGCAGAAGCAAACATCCTCCTACTAACTTCCTTCACATGGACATCCCACGACAGGGTCTGATCGATAAAAATACCCAAGTTTTTAACGTGGGTACTATATCCAATCTGTATGCCGTCCAACAAAACTTCCGGAAGAGTTGCCCAATCAATCCTTGAGAGAAATGACGCGCTGCCGATAATGATTGTCTGAGTTTTTGATGGGTTGAGTAATAGACCAAAACTCTTGCTCCAGTTTACAATGGTCGACAAATCATTGTTGACCTTGCTGATTGCTTTGGGCAAGTCTTCCAGAGTCGCTTGGGTGTAGATCTGGACATCGTCGGGTATCAATGTGTTTTAAATCTATTTTAGTAGCTTTTAATCGAATAGTCACGGAAGCATATCATACAATATGGTTTATACAGGTCCCAGACAAACAAATCTAAGGAATGAAGTTCCAAATAGAAATATACTTTACAATTTTTTTTTTTTATGTAATAATACATTAAAAATGTATTATTTTTAATATATTAGGTATGCTTCTCTTACCCTTTTCCAAGTAAAACTGAGCCTATATTTAAATCTCTTGAACACAGAAATGGGACGTCTTTTGGACCGCAAACTGACTGACGCCGACAATTTTGCACGCACGCTCCTCTTCATTGTTAGACCTTGTGGTAGATCTCGGAGGGCCTCTCTGAAATGAAAAAATAATTTTATCTGGAGGATGATATTCATTCAGAAATATTGTGTTTAAAACTGACTAGATAGAGACAAACAAATATTTTTTTAATTGCACAATTTTTATTTTTTGTTCAAAGTAATCACAATAAGTTTATGTTTTTCTATGATTTAAGAGTGTGTAAAAACGAAAGCCCAAAATGAAAAAATAAAATCACAAAAATCTACAAGTAAACTTAAATAGCATTTTGTATAAACTACCTTCTCAATTCTTCAGAAACCGGATTATCCTCCATAAGATGTATATGCTGTTCCATCTCCCGCACAATGATGTCCACTTGCTTATCAGGATCTGGGGTATCTGAGACGGTATCCAAGAGAGCATTGTTTTCACTGTTCACGCGACGAATACGTAGTGTGTCTGAAAAAAATAATATTTGGTAAATGTTATTAAATATAAGGAATATATTTATATGTTTGCAACGTAATATGTGAAAAAAGAGCGTGCGTGCCGAGCACACGTGTCAGAAGTGAAACTTCTTTGGCAAGATTCAAAGATATATAGATATAAATTAAATAAAATATCAGTAAACACAAATAAATGCCAAAAAATAACTTTTTCTCGAAATAAGGCTACTAAAATTATATAATAATAATAAATAATAAATACACTTTATTTAGCACCAAATAAAAACAGACAATATAACAAAAAGAAAAAGACAATATAATATAAAGCCAAAAAGGCGGCCTTATCGCTACTGAGCGATTTCTACCAGGCAACCTATGGGTAGGATTTTGAATTAAAAAGGGGAAAAACTACTATATGTTTTGACTATAAAATTAGCAACGAAATTATTCCATCCGTTACGTCAGTACGGGACCTAGGTGTGATCCTCGACGACAAACTTAGTTACCGCATGCACATTGAATGTATTTCTCAAAAAGCCTATAAAAATTTAGGATTTGTTTTGAGACAAGCGGAACCCTTTAATGATATGGCATGTTTGAAAGTTCTGTACTACGCTTATGTACGCAGTATTCTAGAGTTCGCTAGCGTCATCTGGCGACCTAGCTATAAATGTCATATAATAAAATTGGAAAAGATTCAAAAGGTATTTATTAATAAAATGAACTATAAAAATAAACAATATGACTTTACCTATTCACAAGCTTGTTCTCACTATAAAATAAATACCTTGGAGGATCGTAGAGACGTAATCGACCTTATGCTATTGTATGATATTGTCAATAATAGCTTTGATTTTCCTGTTGCTTTAGAATATTTACAGTATCGTGTGCCATCACAACGTACTCGTCACGCAACCTCTACTAATTATCTCAAACATTCAACCTTTCTGAGACTTCCGAATAATTATAATAACAAACAAAGTTTAAAAAAGTAATACTACAGCTTATTGACCAAAAATTTAATGAAAATCACTAACAACACAAACACACGCACACACACACACGCACACACACACACATACACTTACACTCACACTTTCACTCACTCATGCATATTGTTACCTTTATATATTTTAATTGTTATATAGGATTTGTTAATTAGCACTGTATCTTTTATATTTTTTTTTGCTCACACACTGTATCTGATTGTTATTGGTGTACCTTGTAATTGGCGTATAGAATTGTATAATGTTCTATTTAATTTATGTTTAGCTGTAAGGTACCTTTTACAAATAAATAAATAAAATAATAAATATCAAAATTAAAGTTTATAGTATCTTCAAAATGCTTTTAATTAAGATTCGATCGAATTTTCTTCTGTGAAATTCTAAGGAGTAACTTCCATGCAGAAGAAACTGAAAAAATGCTTAATATTTTAAATTATACTTTTAATTGGATTAAGTAATTTTTATTTAGTTACGTAACAGTACTAAATAATTAAAAAAATACCTAAATTCTCAACTTCAATGATATCTTCAACGATCATTTTACACAACAGCGAAACATTTAAAATGTTCAAACGTAAAACAGTGAATGAGGAAAGTGATTCACGAGACCCTTATGTTAATTAGAGCTTGTTATCATAAATTCGAAGTACTTTTAAATGTTTGAAATTAAATCTCGTTTAACATCTGTACACTGTTGACGTGTTTTACGTTAAAATACATTGTTTCTTTAAAAGATTACAATTCAAATAATTTAGAGAAGTACCTACAATAGCAATCATTTAGAGAAGTATAATTAATATTCACGTTTACTCGCTAATTGCACATACGACAATTTTTTAAGTGAAAACTTCTTTAGCGGCGTTGGGTATAAAATCTTAAACTCGCGTCAGGACACGTGACCTGATCGAAAAAGCGTAAGACGGATGGATATCAAACATGCTCAACGTTAATAATCAAGTTTTCACTTCTGCCGGCACTCCCGGAGTGCAACCCGTCTTTTTTTAAATATGATAGAATTATATAGTACTTTATTGGGGAATTATATTATTTTGCGCCAATATTATAGTATTAAAGTGTTCGAAACTATCATAATGAATAAATCGCGTTTATATCCGTTAATTTTCACATATGATTACACAAACCATTTCTGTGCAATAATAAATAGCGGAATAAGGAATTTAAAAGATATTCTGTTATGTCAATTTATTCCAGTTAGTAGTTATCTAATTATTGTTATGAAAATAAATTAATGGAATTGAACACAGGTAAGACTTATCTATACTAATATTATAAAGCTGAAGAGTTTGTTTGTTTGTTTGATCGCGCTAATCTCGGGAACTACTGGTCCGATTTGAAAAATTATTTCGCTGTTAGATAGCTCATTTATCGAGGAAGGTTATAGGCTATGTATCATCACGCTACGACTAACAGGAGTGGAGCCACGGGGGTGAAACCGCGCGGAGCAGCTAGTTACTTTTATATATGTACTAGATGTGCCACGCGGTTTAACCAGCAGACAAATCCGCACGCAAAGGCAAGTATTTCTTAAGTTATAGTTTATGTGTTATTCTGATATATAAGCTACATCACTGCCAAGTATCATCAAAATCTGTTCAGTGTTTCATTCAGCAGTTTATTTCATATAGATACAACATGCCACAGAATTATTAGTTTGATTAAAATCCTGCAAACTATCTAATTAAGGGCTGATTTTTCAATCCTTGGTTAAAACTTATTCGTCGAATAATGTATAAAACTACCATTTTTAAAACGTATTCTAATTGCCCGTATTTGACAGTTTACGTGACATTTTAATATTATCTTGTAATACATACTTTATTGGACGGATAACTTTTATCCAAGCATTGAAAAATCGGCCCTAAGAGTAACTTCGAGACTTACTATAGGGTGCTTGGCGTGACGGCATGAAGTTGATAGCCACCTGCCTCGCCACATTATTCCTTATGGTGAAATTGCGACGAACACTAGCTGGCCGCAATTCTATATCTTCTATTTCATCTTCCATGTTAAAAATCTACAATCATAAATTTGCTATTATGTTTTCAAACCTTTTAAGGTTAAAAATTAAAATATTATAGCATGCTTTGTTATTCTACGTAAGAGAGAGAATTTATTACATTGCGGAATCTATGATATTGAAGAATTTGTGACACAATGAATTAGTGCAAATTAATTTATTACCATTTAAATATTTGCACACCCAAATAATGGGTATAAGCATTATGAAATTATACTAACAACACCTATATTTGTAACTACATTCTTGCAAATAAATATAATTTGAATTTTGAATTTGAATTTGAAAATAATGTATATTACATATATTAAATAATCACTAATACTATAAAACAAAGTCACTTTCTCTGTCCCTATCTCCCTTTGTATGCTTAAATCTATAAAACTATGCAATGGATTGATGCGTTTTTTTAAATATATAGGAATTTATATAGAAATTTTTAAATATATAAAATTCAAGAGGAAGATTTTTGTATATAATTTATTAGGTTTTAGATAAAGTAGCTGAAGCTGTGGGCCGTAAGCTAATGTAATATAAATACTAAAATACTGGAGTTCATGGGTGGTGGTAACCACTTAAAATCAGGTCTATCCGGCTCTATGCTTGCTATGCGATTAAATAAATACTACTTACATAATACATAATATAACTAATAGCCAGTTTAATTTTACAAGTCCTACCCTTTACATCAATGTGGATTACAGTGATATACACTTCATTAAAATATGAATAGTGATTCATGTACTATGCTCGAAATTGTAATTTTGAATATCGTCATTATAGATTCTAATTTGGGAATAAAATAAAAATGATAAGATCTACATCCACAACAAAAGAAAATTATACACTCAAATAAATCAAAATGGAGATGATAGTCAGCCAATATTTTATTATAAGATGATTTAATTCATTAAAAATCACAATAATATATGGTTGGACTAGTTTAAAATTTAGGACACAAAGGTATTTTCATGATCTTCAACTTAAATAAAAAATCATATGTATGGAACCAAGGAAGTGCGCTTTTAAACATTTATGGCTCGCCGGTACATGAATTGCCCACGATTTGAAACTTGGTGATTTTTCTGAGATAAGTTCATATTATTTGGAGTGTACTCCTAAAATTTCAAGTCCCGGGCGTACATAGTTTCCGAGTTATGATTTATTTAAATCTTGTCTTTATTGTACTATATTTTTACATATTTTACTGTTTGACAGGTGTTTGACAGTTGTTTGACATTATACATTCCATTTTAGCCTGTCATAATTGAATTAAATTCGTAACTTTTGTGTTTATTTTAGTTATTTGGATAGGAATATTTAAATAACATTGTATATTTATGTTTAACTTTTATTTAATTATAATTTAACACAATTTAAAATTATAAATAAAAAAAAAATATATAAAAAATACAGTCCAAACGGAACGTGCGAGGTGACGCGCACGAAGTGACGCCATTTTGACGTCAGTCATTGTTCGTGCGTCTTGCAGTGTAGTTGAGAGCGTTTATCGTGTACTCCTCCTGTTAAGAAGCCCTACGTTGACTACCATGGCGTCTCCGAAGCCCCCGGTTTCGTGCTCTGCCCCTTCATCGCCTGAGGAATCGAGTGTAGTTCAAGTGTTGGACTCAAATGAGCCACTTGCTTCGAGCTCTTCTTCAGTGCCATTGTGTGTGCAAGTGATAGACTCTAGTGAGCCGCTTGTACCCGTGCTACCTGTGGATCCAGTACCTGGCTGTTCCAGAGCCACTGCAACGGAAGCTAGTGCTGGCGTTTCCCCAGGGGAAACGCCGGGCTCTCCGGCGTTGTCTGAGAACAGTTCGAGTGGCGAGGATCAACCTTCTGGGTCATCCGCGCCAAGAAAAAATTATTATGTGGAGGAGATTAGGTTTGTGTGCCACTAAATTGATCATTGTTTAAGATTAAATGGCGTGAAAAGAAATTTATCATCTTTTATTTTGTTTTAGATCTCAGTGGAACCATCACAGGCTCTTTGTAGAATTGAACACTCTTGAGCAGTGTCTGCACTTTGCTGAGGAGCGGGGTATGATTCTACGGGAGAAACTCTGTAGCCGCCATCGACAGCCTATGTCTCTTCATACATTTGGGGGACAACTTGGTACCTTCCGTTGCCGCAAGAGCACTTGCAGACATAAGTCAGTGAGTCGCTCTAAGGGAACGTGGTTTGAGAATGTACATCTCCCCATAAATATAGTATTCCAGATTATGTACTTATTTAGTGTGGGAGCGGACTATAACGCTGTGCAGCGTGAAACTGCAAGAAGAGAAAGAGATACAGTGTTATCAACAAAAACGATAGCCGATTGGTTCTCATATTGTCGGGAGACCATTGTGGTTTATGAATTGGAGCACCAAGAAAGTGGAAGAAAAATAGGTGGACCTGGGAAAATTGTCCAGATAGATGAAAGCAAATTTGGAAAACGCAAGTATAACCGAGGCCGCCGCGTTGAAGGACATTGGGTCCTCGGTATGATTGAAAACGGCAGTCAGGATCTAAGACTGGAAGTGTGTCCTAATAATGAGAGATCTTCTGAAATACTGGTGCCACTTATACAGAAACATGTTGAGGAGGGCACAGAAATCCATACAGACTTCTGGAGAGCTTATGATTGCCTTCCTCAATATGGATACATTCACAAAAAGTGTAATCACAGTGACCCAGAACACAGATTTGTGGCACCAGATGGGACACACACCCAGAGGATTGAGAGCCAGTGGAGAAATTTAAAAAGAATGTTCGCTAAGGACCAATACAAAGGAAATTTCACCGACTGGCTCATAGAGTACAATTGGAGGAAAAAAATTATTGCTAAACATAAGGATCCCTTCGAAGAATTACTGACTGCTGTAAACTATGTATACAAATAAATATATTATTATTACATTATTATTTTTATTTCAAAAATCCCAATTCAATACAGAAATCCTTACTGTTGGTTAGGTTAAGTTAGTTTTTTTTTTCCCCGAGCGAAGCGAGGGCCATCCCACAGAGCGGGGAGGGCAATTTGAAGTCTTAATTAGCGATTTCCTTTCCCATTCTATCCTAAAATCGTGGGATTTGACTAATTAAACTTAACCTAACCTCAAAACTTTAAACTCCAATATCTCAGAAACTAAGTGACTCATGACCCCCCCCTTTGGGGGAGGGGTTCCCACCACTCCCCCCTCCCCTCCCCCCCCCCAAAAAACCTTAAATTCGTGGGCTATATTTGTACAGTCCTTCCCAAGAATTGCCTATGTGTTTCTTATTGAGTTCTCTCTACGAGTAAGCACCAATTAGCTATGATAAGATAGCATTTCGATATAACTAAATAGATATAAATTAATCAGCAATCTTGAGATAATTTATTTATATAAATATGATTTGTTTTTAAACAAAATTCAACAAATGTTTATGTTTTCATTTCTGGTCATTTCACATGACATTTGGTATATTTTAAATTTGACAGTAATAGAGCTTCGTTCAAACTTAGTTCAAACTCCCTTAATGTTCGAGACAGGTGGGGAAAATACGGAAAATATAATATAACAAATAATAAATAATAACATTACATTAACATAATAAAGGACCGGGTATCTTCCTTCTGGTAGTGCCCGTGTATTATGGAGAGAGACATAAAATAAATAAACAATAGTTAACAAATAATATATTAATACTAGCGGTCCGCCCCGGCTTCGCCCGTGGTACATATGAAAAATAGATGTTGGCCGATTCTCAGACTTACCCGATATGCACAGAAAATTTCATGAGAATCGGTCCACCCGTTTCGGAGGAGTATTCAGACTAACATTGTGACACGAGAATTTTATATATAAGAGTATGCAGACTAACATTGTGACACGAGAATTTTATATATAAGAAAGAAGATTATATTAATATATTATTATTATTGTATATGCGGAGAAGTGACTGATTTTTCGAAATGCCTTTGAAGCTTGAATTATTATTAATTATTCCTATCCTATATTATTATAACTTCCTATTATTTTAAATGTGGATGAAACGATACTTTTAAAATAATTGGTAATATATCTACATAGGTAATAACCTGTGGTGATAACTCTACACCAAGACAGTTCCTTTACATATTGATTTATGCAGTTACTGTATTACCACAAAAACTTTAGACAGGGTTTAGCTCAAAGAGTATAATATTGTATAATATGGAAGTTTAACTTTAAGCACGGGTTCTCTATAATCTGGTTTTGTTAGATTTAAAGTTAAACATTTTTCCATTTTATGATTTCAATCCTTTTTTTATAACAGCGCATGATTTTTTTATCCGATAGTTTACAACATTTTATATAAGGGAGAAAAATTTCGTAGCTAAAAAGTAATTATTATAAGTATATAAAAAAAATGTTTTAAAAAACCCGACTAAAATCATTGAGATACTATTACTACGTATAGAGGAGACACCGCCTACATCACTTATGTTCCGCTCAACAGAGGTCAACCGGCCACATTGCACTCAGTCGCTTAAGCGCGATCGTCACGTTCATGTCTTGTTTGGTTTAAAGCAAAACAACATGAAACTCATCAAATATACCCTCGAGTGTGTTACGATATTGCACTAATAATTCAAGTAATTCGGCAAAGTGCAAAGAGATAACTTTTCATCGGTAATTAACTAGATAATAATTTTTAAAACTTGGTTTGAGCTTAATTTTTGGCGGGTGCCATTTTGCGTCATTTGTCAAAAGAGTAAAAATTTAAGAAATGGCATTGTGTATGAAAGATATTTAGATAGTAATATTAAACCCCTTCCAGACGACACAATTTTTCGTCCAATTTGACTAGATTGGCAATCAAATTGGGTCGTCTAGACGAAAATATGAAATTCAAGGTCATTGGGTGGTTGGGATCGGCCGATTTGCGATTGCCTTGGGATTGCCCGATCAAATTGGGTGGTGTGGACGTTAATTGGCCAATTTTTACTTGTAATCTCTTCCTGATGCTAGATATTTAAGCGTTACTATTAATCTCTCCTCAGGACTAACGGCTTCTCTCATAACAGTGTCTTGTTTAGTAATGTATGGGCTTACTAGAGATAATAATTCATTAAAAGTGTCATGGTCCATCCGCATAAAATTTGTGAAATCGACACTGTCCAGTCCAGTTCTCTAACAATATTTATATGACTTAGGCGATTTCTTTTAAGCAACCATTCTTTGCTCCATATCCTTTTTCTTTTTCTTCCTTCTAAATTTGTAGTTACAGCCAAAATCAGCCCCAATTTTTGTTTTTTACTAAGAGGCATGTTGCAAAATAAAAGTCCAGTCAGTAACGGCAACGGAGCAGAACTAAAATTGGCGATTTAATTGTGTACGTGTGGATAGACGATCAAATTGGGCCCGATTCAATCGGCAATCAAATCGGCTGATTAAATTGTGTCATCTGGAAGGGGTTTTAGATGACGTACATTTTTAAAGTGGAAAATAATAATTTTACACATTTAGAAAAGAATGTACTGTCTGTGGATATTAATAAAAAAAGGTTAAATCATGAAAGATGAAAATCAATTACCTACGTATCAATTTTTTTGTTGCATTGATAGTTTTTAATTGATAAGTTTGTTAATAATTCCTTTATAAGATTAATTATATTTTTTTGTTACATTGATTGTTTTTTAATTGATAAGTAATAGGCAGAATATTTACAAAGTGTCGCCTCTATAGCGGTGAGTCGATGACATCGCTTAATCTACTCACTAGCCGCCCCATGCCGCCGCGCTTGCAGCACAGATTTCGTTCGTGTTGTCTTCTCTATACGTAGTAATAATAGCTCAATGTGTAGTCAATTCATTGAAGCTGGCCAACAATAATTAATTTAAATTTGCCAATTTTAACGAGCTGTATACAGTTTGCTTATTGTGATAAAAAAATTTTGACCTTAAATGTTAATTTTTATATCGTATGTATATAATATTTAAGTGTAGATTTAAAAAGTTTTAAAAACCGTAAAATGATATTTCAATCTATTGTATCGGGATGTAGATTTAATATCTAATGTTACAATAATTAATTTAATTTTAAGCATATATGTATTTGCATGCTTTAAACAAAGCTAAACATGATGAACAACTATTTCTTCACACCATGTTTTTGGCAAATAAATGTTATTTTTATTTTATTTTAACTATTTACTTTATACGTCCGTATGGATTCAGGAAAAAGCGGTTGTTGAAGTGAAACTTCTTTAGGCGCATTTAGAGTAAATTTAAAGGCGACGATTTTGGAATAAAGAAGTTTTACTTCGGACCGTAGACAGAGAAACCAATAGACAAACTGATATCTTATGTCGCATTCACACAAGAAAAAGAGCAACTTATGCCGGTGTTGTGTAAAGAAATGAGAGAGAACGATAAAATTTTTTGTTTCATGCAGCGTGCCACTTTTTTCAAGAATAGCAACCTAGTTTGATAAACAAAGTTTGACAGCTAGCTATCGTCTTCCATAAAAATATAGTTTTTACATGCTCTAAGTTACGTAATTCATGGTATGTTTGGTTTTGAATGATTTAGACTTACTGTTAATACCTTATAAAATAATACCATGGTGCGGTGTAGCGTTAAAGGGTGTAAAAGTGATAGTGGAACGAAAATGCCTGGATTGTCTTTTCACTCGTAAGTAAACAACTCTTTATCAGTTTATAGGCCTTCATGATATTTTAGCGTGTTAATATATTGTGTATCACGTGCTGTTGACTTGAATACATTGTTTAAAAACCACAAAAATAACAATAATTATAAATTTTAACCTAAAAAATTTTGTGTTGCCAACTTTTCTACAAATTGTTACCCACTATTATGGGAAATAATAATATATATATTCTGCAGTGTGTATTTAATTAAATATCTGAAATATTCAATGGCTTGTTCCAGTTTTCCTGAACCGGATAATTTACGACAAATTTGGATTGTAGCTACAGGACGAACAGTGGAAACCAAAACCGAAGGTTAGAAAGTATTACGGCAATCACCACCACCGCGACGCTGCCCCGCCGAAGACAAAAGACACTCTTGGTTCCAACATTGAACCGGAGGGACGTAGTTAATTAAGTTAGAGATAATTTAAATGTAATTGTTTTATTACAATAAATTATTATTAAGTAAATTTCGGTTTTTTTTTGCGCCTTCGCGGGTCGGTCAATATAATTAAAGTGTGTATCTGTTAATACTTACGAAAATAAACATTATTTTATTTATATTTTTTATTTTATTTTATAAAAAATAATAAACAATCGAGTTTTCATCTACATTATCATTACATACACATTTTCATATGGGATTATGATAATGATATATACATATTATATAATATATAGGTATGTGTATATACATAATATGTATTACCCATCTAAAAGTAATATGTTTATTATATACTAGCTGCGCTCCGCGGTTTCACCCGCGTGGCTCCACTCCTGTTGGTCTAAGTGTTATGGTACAATATAGCCTACTATAGCCTTCCTCGATCAATGGGCTATCTAACACTGAAAGAATTTTTCAAATCGGAATCAAAGTAGTTCCTGCGAATATCCCTTCCCTCCTCACCTTCACCCCGTCCCGCACTACGCCTCCTCATTGTATTAAACAGTATACCTACTATTTTCTGTAAATTTACACTTTAAAAAATTCGTTATATCTTTTGAATGGAATATCGCGGACTTTCTTGTAGATATTGATCCATTCTATAATACCGTAGAACATTTTATTGTTCTATTTTCAATAGATTCCGCAGCGCACGCGATGACAGAATTTTTATTAAGGATACATTATTGCATTTTTGGTAAGGATCTCTAATTTTTTTGAAAATGCAATATAGCCTATGTTGCTCAGTGAAGATGCAGCTTTCTAATGGTGAAAGAATTTTTGAAATCGGTCCAGTAGTTTATGCGTGAAAACCATACATACATACATACATAATTACAAACCTTTCTTCTTTATAATATTAGTATAGACATGTAAGTATGTACCTACATAATGTGGATATCTCATTATTATCCACTTATGTTATGTGAATAATGATATTGAGAGATTTGTATCTTACAAATTGTGGGGTAAATTTTCCCTCACACGGTAACCCTAAATATTGTGACGTATTCTTTTTTAAACGTCTTATTCACGGTCCATCTTGACGTACGTCCCGCCAAGGTCATACACGATGCACGACGCAAAACGACACTGAATAGTATTGACGTACGTCAATAATTATTATTATTATGTTGCTGGATGTGCACGACCAATTTTTCATCCAGCGAGCACCCCCACCACCGCGAACGTCGTGCAGATGGACAGTGAATAGGCTTGCTGTACAGCAGATCAGTGTTGCCAACAGAAATTAATGTAAATACTTGGAAACGTGGCCTATTGATATGATTTTTTTGTGATAACTTAGTGAGTACATGAGCAAGCAAGAAACAGTTATTTTATATTTTTATGTACACAGGAAATACCCAATTATCATTACTTTTGGATCAACCTAGTACACATGGACATTTTATATTCAGAAGTTATTATTTTAAAAGAACTCCAAGGCGAATTGTTGAATAACACAGATTTTATGCAAAAGTCCACTGCAGAAAAATGGCAATTTATTTTAAAAAATGTCCTAACGAATTTGTTTGTTAAAAAAAAATGATTAGCTATATACTCTCTGTTCCCGCCACTTCAGCATTTACTGAAAGAGTCTTTTCTGACATGAATGTGAAGTGGCGGGAAGAGAGAAACCGAGCTTCATTAAAAATTAATTAAAGCTCAAGCTCTTGAAATATATAAATTTAGATTTGGAATGTTTGGATTCATATAATTCATTTAAAAATAATGAAAAATTGTTAGGTACTGCAAAAAGTACAAAAAAATACATTTTTAAAAATATTTATTTACTCTTTATTTACCTCCTTTAAAATCAGATATACTCTATTTCTTCAAATAAAAGTTGGCAACCCTAGCCATGCTTGATGCGCGCACGATCGTCAGTAGGATACATCCAGCACCGCGGCCTTGAGCTGACGTACGTCGGGGATGGACCGTGAATAAGACGCTTTATCTCTTTCTGCGACACGCATTGCCGGTGTCTATTGGTTTCTCTGTCTACGCTTCGGACGCGTAAACAAGATAATCTAAAGCGTCTTATTCACGGTCCATCCCCGACGTACGTCAGCTCAAGGCCGCGGTGCTGGATGTATCCTACTGACGATCGTGCGCGCATCAAGCATGGCTAGGGTTGCCAACTTTTATTTGAAGAAATAGAGTATATCTGATTTTAAAGGAGGTAAATAAAGAGTAAATAAATATTTTTAAAAATGTATTTTTTTGTACTTTTTGCAGTACCTAACAATTTTTCATTATTTTTAAATGAATTATATGAATCCAAACATTCCAAATATAAATTTATATATTTCAAGAGCTCATTTTTAATTAATTTTTAATGAAGCCCGGTTTCTCTCTTCCCGCCACTTCACATTCATGACCGAAAAGACTCTTTCAGTAAATGCTGAAGTGGCGGGAACAGAGAGTATATAGCTAATCATTTTTTTAACAAACAAATTCGTTAGGACATTTTTTTTAAATAAATTGCCATTTTCTGCAGTGGACTTTTGCATAAAATCTGTGTTATTCATCAATTCGCCTTGGAGTTCTTTTAAAATAATAACTTCTGAATATAAACTGTCCATGTGTACTAGGTTGATCCAAAAGTAATGATAATTGGGTATTTCCTGTGTACATAAAAATATAAAATAACTGTTTCTTTCTTGCTCATGTAGGTACTCACTAGGTTATCACAAAAAAATCATATCAATAGGCCACGTTTCCAAGTACATATTTACATTAATTTCTGTTGGCAACACTGATCTGCTGTACGTCCGCGCTATTCACTGTCCATCTGCACGACGTTCGCGGTGGTGGGGGTGCTCGCTGGATGAAAAATTGGTCGTGCACATCCAGCAAGATAATAATAATAATTATTGACGTACGTCAACACTATTCACTGTCGTTTTGCGTCGTGCATCGTGTATGACCTTGGCGGGACGTACGTCAAGATGGACCGTGAATACGACGCTTATGTTAATTAATCTCATTATTTTATTTGTTGAACTGTCAACAGTCATGTGTCTACAATCTACATTACTATTATAATTGCTCTGTGATGTCAACTTTTTTGAGCATATGAATACGATTATTGTTATTTCCTTTTTAAAAGTTGCTTGGCTATTGTGTTGGCTATTGGATTAAATAAGTTTCAAATCTGATGCCTTTTCTAAACAAAGTTGTAAATTGAACAATACCTATATTTTTAATTCGTGTTTCAGATAGTACATTATTGTTTTTATAACAATTATTGAACTTGCAAATTGTAGTTTCTTTGTTTTGTTTTATATTTTAACTTAGTGAAAAAAATATTACATGAAGGACGCTAACGATGGCATCGCCACAAAGCATATCTGTAGAACAGATGAGAACCATACTAAATGAGGTGATAAATACATTGGAATCGCCCGACTATGCCTCTAAATTAGACGAGGCTAAGGAAGCCGCCGGTAATGAAATGTTGAAAATGATGCAACTGGTTTTTCCAATGGTTGTTCAGATTGAAATAGAAACAATTAAACGACATGGATTCGTTGGTACTCGGGAAGGTGAGCTTGCTAACATTAAATAAATATATTGTAAAACGTTTTATTTTCAAACTACTGATTATGCTCAATGGTTCATGATGTCGTATTGGTTTTAGAGGATCTCTCTTTTTACATCTGTGTAAGTTATGGTATACAGAAATTTCAATTGTGCAACTACATTTGCTATAACATACAGAATACAGTCTTTTCAACAACAGTAATTCCTATTTTTTTTTTTTGATATTACTGCGACCAGGCAATCTGTTAGGTAACAATTGGCCTTTATATTGTTTGGAACTCCGTCCGGGAACATTGATATTGTTTCAAGGGGCTCGTCCAACGACTCCACCCTTGTAGTCCAGTGTTATATTTGTTTAATTTTTATTTATTTCAAAATCTTTTAGCAAGGTTTGTAATGTCCTGTCTTTTTAGCCTGATGTATTGTTGGCCTCCCTCTCCACTTAACGCTTGAGCAAGGTCGTTGGTGTGTACTGTTAGCCTTTCCTGATATTTTTGGCTGCTTTCGACAATTTGTTTTCGAACTGTGGCTATACCGAGATCAAGGTACATGTATTTATTTGCAATACATTTGGGGATACCAAGTATTGTTCTGAGAGCCTTAGTCTGGAATCTCTCTAGGATTTCAATGTTGCTATTGCTGGCAGAGCCCCAAAGCTGTATGCCATAGGTCCAGATTGGCTTTAAGATTGTCTTGTAAATTAGAATTTTACTATTGTCTTTCAATTTTGAGTGGTGACCTATCAGCCAATTTAGGCTACGCAGTTTTCCATCAAGTTGTTTTCTCTTTGTCCATATATGTTTTTGCCATGTCAGTCTTCTGTCTAAGTGCATACCCAAATATCTAGCACTATCTTCTTGGGGTATTTCTTTGTTGTTTAAGGTTACCGGCGGGCACGTTTCCTTTCTGAGCGTAAATGTCACATGCGTGGACTTACTCTCATTTGCTTTTATCCTCCATAGTTTTAGCCATGTCTCAATTTCAGTGAGGTGCTCTTGTATCATGAGAGATGCAGTTCCTGGATCCTTATGGATGGATATCACTGCGGTGTCATCGACATAAGTCGCAATCATTGTTTTGCTGTTCGCGGGGATGTCAGCTGTATAAATAAGGTACAGTATCGGTCCTAGGATACTGCCCTGTGGGACACCAGATTTTATCTCGTAGAGTTTGGAGAGATCTTCGTTGCATTTCACCTGGTAGCTTCTTTTGGTGAGGTAAGATTTGAGAGTTAAATAAAAGCAGTGAGGGAGCTTCTCTTTCAATTTATATAGAAGAACTTCATGCCACACCTTGTCAAATGCTTGACTTATATCCAAAAAGACAGCAGAGCAATACAATTTGTTTTCAAGACATTTACTTATTATGTCTACGATTCGGTGGACTTGCTCTATTGTTCCGTGGTTTTCACGAAATCCAAACTGATGGTCGGGCAGTACAGTGAGTAGGTGTTCCTTAATTCTGCTGAGTAGTATTCTCTTGAACAGTTTTCCAATAATTGGCAGCAAGCTAATGGGTCTATATGAGGTCGTCTGATGCGGCGGTTTACCTGGTTTAAGCACCATCACCACTTGTGCTATCTTCCATTGCCCTGGGAAATGTTCGAGTCTTAGAAGAGCGTTGAAGATGTTGACAATTTTCATTATTCCTTTAGGTGGAAGATGTTTTAACAAAGTAGCATCGACCATATCATATCCAGGTGCCTTACCTTCTTTGAGGTATCTGATTTCTCTAGCGACTTCCTTTGGACTAGTGCTTTTAAGAGGAAGACACATCTGTTTTGCCGAGCCTAGGTATGTATTCACCTTTGCCGTATGATCAGGATTACTCTCAGGGTGTGGTTGAAAAACAGTGTTTAAGTGTTTTGCAAATGTTTCAGCCTTTTCTTTGTCCGATCTGGCCCACCCTCCGTTGCTGTTGTGGAGAGGGGACATATGAGCTTTAGGGCGTTTTAGGGCTTTAGTTACTTTCCACAATGAATAATCTGTGTCAGCATTGGGGCTTAGATTTGTAATACGATTTTGGATGTTTTCATTTTCTAGTTGGCTAATGTAAGTTTTCAATTCCTCCGAAAATTTGTTGAAAGCTGTTTTGTCGCTCGGATACCCGCTCCTGTGCCATATTTTTCTAAGTCTGCGGCGTTCTTTGATTTTCTCTTTGATTTCTAGTGGATAAGAGTTTTGTTTTGGAGGCTTACCTTTCTGTTTTGAAGTGGCAATATTTGCAGCATTATGAATAGTCATATTGAGTTTTTCTATTTCATTTTCTACTTCATCAGAGGTTTTAAGTTTGCATTTCAGATCCACCAGTGTGTTTATTATGTCTTGGTACTTACGCCAGTTCGTATTTTTACGGTTGTATAACTTAGGTTGTGGTTGCAACAGAGTGATTGTTGAGCTTATGTTTAGGATGACAGGAGTGTGATCTGAAGTGAGGTCGATAGGTGATTCTATTGTGACGTAATTATTATCTATATTTTTTGTAACAAAGAAATCAAGCAAATCAGGTATCCTGTTTCTGTCATTTGGCCAATATGTAGGCTTGCCACCAGATAAGTATTCTAGATTCATTTTTTGTATTGTTTTCATAAGTTGTCTACCTCTTGGGTTATAGACTCTTGAACCCCAGTGAAGATGCTTTGAATTCCAGTCCCCTCCACAGACAAATCTTTTATTCAAAGTCGCAAAGTAGTTGTTGAAGTCTTGTTCAGATATTCTGACAGTACAGTTTCCAATTTATTGTCTTCGATTATTATAGAGGTTGCTTGAATTTTCTCTGTGGAATAGTTCTCAATTGGGTAGTGCTTAATATTATTTTTAACAATAATGGCACTTCCTCCATGGCTGTTTCCAGATGGGTGATTAGTTGCATACATTTTGTAATTGTCAAAAACGGTGTGCGATTTAGAAGTGAACCTTGTCTCAGATATAAGTGCTACGTCAATATATTCTGTTTTTAAAAATAATTCAAATTCTTGACGTCTTTCCGTCAAGCCGTTGGCGTTCCAAGTGACCACTCGGAGGTTTCGAGTCATTTTTTAACAAGGCTGCTGACTAGCTGGACCATGCGATCCATCATTTTGTCTACCATAGTTTCAACCATGGTCATTATTGTCTTTTGCTGTTTGTCAAGCATAGTTTCCATAAGTTTCATGATGTCGTTAAGGTCTGTTGTTTTTTCAAAATGTGTGTCTATTAATTTTGCCTTGGTAGCCTCTGCATATGTTTTATTGAGATTGGGTACTCTTGAGTACCTGTTATATAAAGTAGGTTGCATATATGTAGAAGTTACGTTTTGTGATGGTGGATTTACTTTTGGCTTTGGTGCACTCTTTAAGATCCGTTCTTTGTATTGCTTGTAGATGCTACAACCTTTGTAGCTAGCCGGGTGTTTCTCCTCACAATTCGCACAAGTAGCTTCGGTGTCTGGTTTTTTAGTACAAGATGAAGTAGGATGATCTTTACCACATTTAACGCAACGGAAAGGTCTATAGCATTGGTTCTTTGAATGGCCAAATCTCTGGCATCTTTTACATTGAAGTATTTCCTTTTTTTTATATGGCGCTTCAATTGTAATTTTCATGTTATTCAAGTATTTTACTTTGAATATATCTTTATTGTTGCTCTTTGGTTCCAGGTCAACATAGAAGGTAGGTAGTGGCTCTTTTGTAGCCCGGTGCCTTACATTCACCACTTGTCTGACTTCATGTCCTATATTTGACAGCTCTTTGGCTATCTGTGCAGTGTCTTCTGATGCATGTAGCCCGCGCACGACAACTCTATATGCTCTCTCGCACTTAAGCTGATAAGTATAGTGAGAGATATTGTTCGCTATAAATTTCTCTCTAATAGTTTTATATACCTGGATGTCTTTGGGCATGATTTTTATAATATGTCCAGATTTCAGGGTGGTCATAGTGTATGAACTATTGTCTACTATTTCATTTAAAACTTCCTTGAGAGATGTAATATTTAGAACACCTGTGACAAAGATAGGCTCAGGTTTAGGAATGTATTCTTTTTCTTCTTTCTTGTTGTCTTCTGAGGTATCTTCATTCAAGATTTCAAAACTATTTTGTGTGGGTACTGCAAAAACGGAAGTATTTTTCAGTTTTTTATTTGTGTCGTTTTGTATTGGGCTAGTTTCTTTTCTTTTATTTCTTTTAGTAGGAATTTGGTCTCTTTGCCAGTCAACCTTATTGTTTATTATTACTAAGGGGGAGCTTTCTGGCCGAGGCTCTATCAAAGTCTGATTACTTTGTTCTGAATTTGGTTTGTCTGAAATTCGCTCTTCAGTTATCAGTTTTGCTGGTAAAGAAGAAGTCGAGTTGCTTCTAGTTCGAGTAAACATACTTTTGTGAAAAGTCTGTTGAATCATATTATTTTGGTTTGTGCTTTTTTTTTGTTGAAAGGTTTCGCTCATTTTGTTCCCACGAGTAGGGTCGATTTATAACCGTCACACTAGGGGTGACGCCCATTCCCCAGTGAAGGCACGTATACAACGTCGTTAGCCGGGTCCGACGAGGTTGGCGCTAGTAGCTTGCCTCCCGCAAGCCATGCATCTTATTGGCGCGTATCCCACCTTAAGATTGGGGTGACTTTTTAAAGAGGTTTTCTACCTCGCAGCCCGGGCGATTAAGCCAAGGCCCCCGATTCCATAGTAAAATTACTAAGAGTTGCGGGTTGTGAAGGTCATTTCCTACCCTCACTTATTCAAGCTGGTTAAGCTATCATTGTCGGGTTAATTAACCGTCGCCCGATACTCGACGTTGACCTTTTACAGCTGGCTCGGTCACCTCTCAGCCAACCCTCCTCCTTTTGCATACGGGCTTGGGACCGTCATTGGCGGAGTTAAGTTAGTTACGTTACGTTACGTTAGTAATTCCTATTATGCAAATAATTGAAATTAATATTGCAACGATAAGACTGCCTGCTATTGTGTTATTTATTGTAGGCTTATAAAAGTGTTTGAGCATTTATTTATACCACAAAGATATTTGTTAGATAATTATAGAATTGTAGTGACATTCAATGGAATTCAAGGATTGTATTTTAATGCATATGTTTTAAACATTTATTTTTTTGATAAATGATATTTGGGAAACGGAAGTCAACTTACAACAACTATATATTTCAATTTTAATTATGATTATGTTTTTACAGGTATAGTACAGTTCACCCAAATGATCCGGGAATTGGAGAGCATGGACAGTGAAATAGCTCGCCTGCACAGCATGATTCGGAATCATTATCTACCACCAGTGTCTATAAGCTCTACCGTTGATACCTCACTGTAAGTTTATGTAAGTATTTTATTATTTTATATTGTATTTTTTGTGTTTGATTTTATGATAGTACTACTATACATTTTTAAATTAAAGATTTTAACAGATTTTAAACGCGATTTATTAATTATATTATTATTGTAATGCTTAGCACACTTTGCAGCAAGCATGGCCACGGGGAGTCTCCGCATTTAAAATCCGTTAAAAACGTAGGTTCGAAACTATTAATTAATATTATTTGAAAACTGAGACCATGCAAATGAACACATAAATTGTGATTTTTTTAAAACTCAGGTGCCAAGTTCACTTAGCCGGTCATCAGCCTATCACAAATTACTTCATAGTACATACAATATTTCTGTGTCCTGCCGGACCGAGACATTTTTTTGTTGTTAAACCTCACCAGGAAACAAAGCCAGAACCTGAACTGTTTAAATGTTAGAAATTTTTTATAATATTCAACATTGATTCAGTTGAAATTTTATTTTTTCCAGAACCTGAAGCAAACTACATTGTTCAAAATGAGAAGAAAAAACATTTATCGATATTGTGTTTGTGTATGTGTGTTATTGTACATTTACTATTTCTTTGGTGTCAGTGACTATGTGTTTTCCAAGAGTTTCGAAAATAACTTCGATTATCCTTTAAATATTGACATTCGACCAATTGTGAATGATATACTATCAGGAAAAAAGCCCAGTGTCACACCAATAAACTACTATCCTTATAGGTTCTTGACTAATTCAGGAAAATGTTCTACAATGAAACAATCGGATTTATTCATTATAGTTAAATCAGCGATGGGCCATTTTGACCAACGATCGGCGATACGACAGACATTCGCTAAAGAAAACGTAGTGCCTGGAAAGACTGTCCAAACTTTATTTTTCCTAGGCATAGATAATGAACCAAAGTCGGAAACTCAAATAAAAATAGATGAAGAAATGGCGCAATACAAAGACATAATACAAATTGATTTTCTAGATACATATTTTAATAATACAATAAAAACTATGATGTCATTCCGCTGGTTGTACGAGCATTGTCCAATAGCTGATTACTATCTATTTACAGATGATGACATGTACATTTCTGTGAAAAATTTGTTGAGTTACGTCAATAGTGAAGAAGACAGCGTGAAAAGTGAGAAAGAGAGAGTGTTATTCGCTGGTTACGTCTTCAAATCCATTCCACAGCGATTTCGTTCGAGTAAATGGAGGGTGTCTTTAGAAGAATATCCGTGGGACAAGTGGCCGCCGTATGTTACCGCAGGGGCGTTTGTTCTATCCAATAAATCTATGAAGATGTTATATGTAGCAAGTTTATTTGTAAAACATTTCCGTTTCGATGATATATATCTCGGAATAGTGGCCAAGAAAGTTGGTATTGAACCAACGCACTGTCCAAATTTTCACTTTTATAAAAAGAAGTACAGTAAAGATGGATACAAGGATGTGATAGCGTCTCATGGATATGATGATAAAGAGGAACTGATTAGAGTTTGGAATGAGGAGAATTAATATTTTTTTTAGCAGATACTTAGAGATTATATTTTATATAGAAAATATTGTCACAACAAAGTGAAAAACTTATTTGCCTTATTTCTGTAAATGTATAGTTTTTATATCAGCATGTACATTAAAAAAAACGTATATATACTTGCGTTTATAAGTAACTAGCGGTGCGCCCCGGCTTCGCCCGTGGTACCTACATGTTTAAACTATCCTATCTCTCAAGTTGGATCGTGTGATCGAAGTGTGCGAATTTTATTATAATCGGTTAAGTGGTTTAGGAGTCCATTGAGGACAAACATTGTGACACGAGATTTATATATATATTAAGATTGCATCAAATTAATGTTGACAACTATAGAATTTTTTAACGACAAACTGCTAATTTTGCATATGTGTTAGTAGTTAGTACTGAAAGTATGTGTTGTAAAGTGTGTGTATGTATAAGCATAATCTGTATTTCATTACGTAATATTTACACAAACATTCTTATGTACTTGAATAAGTAGAATAATGTTAACATAGCTGTAGAGTAATAAACATGTTATATACAATTACTCATGAGAAAATATTCATAGATTATATTTTCCGTATAAGCATAATCTGCAACTTTTTGCTAGTGAATGTGTATTGAATACCTATCATATTATAAATTATTTTTGTAAATCAATCTTATTTTAATTTGTATAATGGCTACACTAGTCCACGCCAATCATTGGAAAACCAATTTACGGATTTAATTTTCAATAATCAATCTCATTTTGCTTATGATAATTTCATATTGTTATTATTTTAGTTATAAAATATTGAGGTAATCATGTCATTACTTTTTATATACAGTGTGTCCCTCTACGTTAATTTTACGAAATCAGTGTAAGCTAAAAGCATAGTAAAAGAGAGAAGTAGACCAACTCCCAACTGAGGAGATGCAGGGTTGTCACTTGTCACATTGATTTTTTAAATTTTTGTATAAACAGACACCTCACACACCTGCTCACAACAACGGCGTGGCACTCACGAGACCGGTAAACGAGTAGGAACCGAGCTGCGTTGTATTCGTGCGTACAAAGTACAAACATGAACGGGCGGCATGGCCGCTCCGCGTAGATACATACAGACGGTGCGATGTACCTTTATTCGAAGAAAACATACTTCTTTCTTTTTACTATGCTAAAAGTCCCTTTCAGCTTATAGGTATATCAATTTACTCTTGAAGTTATCACTTTAAATAAAAAAAATGGGACAAATAGTGTACCTACTACGTATTTTGGTACATATATTATTATTAAATACCTATGTGTATTTTTTGTAGTGTTCATAGTTTCTATTTTAGGGTTTCATCACGCTTCATGGAAATCGCCTTATAAAATTTTGACCTTGAATAATTCTAATAATTCTATTAGAGATCTGATTTCGATATTAACTTGTTGGTGGCAATAAAACAATATTTCTATTTTTCAGTGTTTTATTTTTTTAACTTTTAATGAATGACCACAGAGCAAGTAGGTCAATGACAATATTCTTAGGGTTCCGAACCTCTGAAAAAACGGAACCCTTAAATGATCACTTTCTTGTCCTTGTCCGTCTGTCTGTCTGTTTGTCAACACACTTTTTCTCAAAATCACGTTGAGGTATCAAGCTGAAAGAAAAAATGCATTATTTTAAATCTTAGAACTGCCGTAGATTTGATGTATCGGTGGCCTTTGTTAGACTGCATAAGGTTGTCGGCATCCAGTTAACTAGTCCCGTTGCATTTATCCATTTCTCTTTTAAATTAGCCACTTTAGGAAATCTATAAATAAATTATTGTACAAATGTAAAAATTGCTTAAAAAAATGGTTGCCTGTAAAGTCGGTTTTACGGGCGAAGATTTTACGTGACAACGTCTTTTTCTCGGTAGAATATTTATGTGCTGCGCGCGCGGCAGACCGCGGGCCTCTCTCTCGTTCGGTGACTCATCGTAACGTTACCGAGCGTTACACTTTTTCATAAGTGACTCCCAGCGTTGTCACGTCAACACAAATTTTAAAGTTACAAAATAAAAAGGTTTGTTCGGATACCTCGGTGCGCGAGCCCCACAGGCGAGCCCGCACTTGGCCGGTTTTTATTTTATTTTTTGCAATTATTCCTCTATCTGTTCCTGTGCTAAGATGTTGCTTCATACTGAATTTCAAGATTCTGGGTTCACGGGAAGTACCCTGTAGGTTTTGATTTCCTTGCGAATGGCGAAATTTTCGAAAATTTTCAGCAGTTACGGCTGTATCTTTTGATTGCGTTGGCTTATAAGTTTGATGTTTTCACAGCATAAAGGGACCGTAGACTTGAGTATTCGATATAAATTTTAGCTTGATACCTCCATAGGAGTTTAATAAGTTGTATTTTAATATTGGTGGTGCCTGTGGGTGGTGCCTATAAGGTCATAAATATGTATTTATTTATTTATTTATCAATCCTTTATTGCACTTAAAGAGAATAAAAAAAAGAAACACAAACACTTAAAGATAGCTTAAACTAAGTACAAATGGCGGTCTTATCGCTTTAGAGCGATTTCTTCCAGACAACCTTTGGTACAGTAGGTAGAGGAATAAATATAAAATAAATGGGTAGTGCAATAATGTATAGTGAAAGGGGAAGAGTAATACAATATACCATACAACATAATACTTAGGTAGTAATTAATGATAAATCTATTAATATAAAAATGAATCCCAAAATGTGTTGGTAAGCGCATAACTTGAGAACGGCTGAACCGATTTCGTTAATTCTTTTTTTATTATATTCCTTGAAGTACGAGGATGGTTCTTATGTAGAGAAAACGTAAATATGTACCACGGGCGAAGCCGGGGCGGACTGCTAGTATATAATATAAATAAATATTATGTTCGGCTAAAACTAAGGAAATGAGCTTTAACCATAGTTTTGAAACTATTTAGTGATTGAGCATTTTTGATAGAATCTGGCAGGGAATTCCACAGTTTAGTAGCATGCACAGTGAAAGATTCATCATAGAAATGTGTGCGATGTGGACTGTGGAGGCATTATTATCCTCAACGTTTCAGTTGAACGAACCTCGCTACAATGGCCTCTAAACTCAAATCTTTCTTTAAGGTATGTTGGTGTTTTGGGATCAAATAAAATTCGGTATAGTACCTAGTTGAAGAGCATGTGCATCCCTCCGCAAACGAACCGGCATCCATTTGAGCTTACTTCGGAACTCCGAAACATGATCTTACGGAGCCCAAATATAAAGCGTATGCAGAAGTTCTGCAGGCGTTCGAGAATATTTAACTGTTCCATTGTAAAGTTGACAATCGGCATAGTCTAGTATAGGGAGAAGGAGGGACTGAGCTAATAGGATTTTTTAAATACATGTAAGTGCAAGTATAAATAAGGCCCTGCGCAGACGGCACACTTTTTGTGCGATCGAGTCTGCGGCGCACAAAAAGTCTGCATGGCGCGCAAAAAGTCGGTCGCGGATTTTTCACAGACTCAACGCACACGACGCACATCTTCGATCATTTTGTCGGCAGAGCTGTAGGGACGTAGACGCTATGGAAATCGTGCAGAGATCGCGAAGTATTATTTTGTACATGAAGTACAGAAAAAGTTTTTCTTTTTCTGTACTTCATGTACAGAAATAGAGAATTTTGGGTACATCCTATACTTTCGGAAAGATTACTGAAGGGACAGTTCCATAATAAACATTCAATTCTGAAACAACATCCGGCAATTTTTTTCAAATTTTATAAAATGTCTGTTATTACATTCTACCTATACCTCTGGCGCCATGATAATAGATCGCGTGCGTTACGTCCAACCCTAGCAAATGCAGATTGCCGACTAAAGTGTGCGCCGTCTGCGTTAGCGCGCGTTGAAGCAAACGTTCAATTCTTTTCACACACTTTTTGTGCGGAGCGGCGCGCCGCGGCGCGGTGCGATCTGCCCGAATTACACGGATTTTTTGTGCGCCGGACTTTTTGCGCGTCGTGTGCGTTACTGCATATAATTTCACAGGTTCTATTTTCACAGACTAAAAAGTGCGTCACGGATAGTCTGTCGTCTGCGCAGGGCCTAAGGAGGTAATAAAACAATATTTATATTTTTCAGTGTTTTATTTCTTTTAACGTTCAAGTTCTTTAAAAGTTAAGAAAATATTCTTCGTTATCACGTAAATACCACAAATATGACGCACGAATTAAATGCACTAACGTAAAATAAATTCACTGACGCATAGGTATATATAACATAATAGAGAGTAACAGTTTCAAAAACATTGTTAAATAATTCCATTTCTATCTGCCAAATGATTATACCCTTTTTGATTCAATCGCTACAAAGATAAGTTATATAGTTTAATCTTACTAAGATTAAGTAATAATTAATTAATATTTTGGTAATATTAAGCGCTTATAAAAGTATAAAATTATGATAATTAAACACACAACTTCGTGGCACAAAATAGCATTTATTTAGTATTGTTCTTACATATATTATAATTAAATAAAATATACATATAAGTATGTATTTAATAAGTATAAATATGGCTAAAAAATATGATCACGCATTTTATGGTCATCACAGCTTTGATAAAAAAACCACTCCTACTTGCTCTGTGACTCCTACCTAGTTAATTTTCAAGGTTTTGACTGAATGAACAAAAACAAATGTCTGTTTAAATGGATTGAGCAAATACATAACAACATAACTTATGCCTTTTAACTTTTCGTTCAGTACAGTATAGGTCTGTAGTTGTAATGTATAAAATATTAAATAAGACACAAAGTACACAAATAGCAATTTAATTGTTATTTCATATAATTAAAGTTATAACTATTACATCATACGTAAAAATACGTACATAAAAACTGTATATAAATAAACAAACGGTTTAATTTTTATATTGGTAGGTAATGAAGTACTTATATAGTTTTTTTCAGTCCTCTAGTAAAACTAAAAATTTTGGTTTTTAACATTGAGATATACATATGGAGACGACACCGCCTACATCACTTATGTTCCGCTCAACATACGCCATATGGCGTAACTGCACGCTCATTTTTTATTTGTTTTAAAGTGAAACGCATCAAATACGCCTTCGTGTGTGTTACGATATTGCACAAATAATACGGAAAAGTGCAAAGGAATAACTTTCATCGGTAAGTACCTAACTAGATAATAATTTTTAAAACTTAGAGCAAAAAAATGGCGCACAGATTTTGTTCGTGGTGTCTACTCCATACGTAGTACTATTATCTCAATGGTTTTTAACCATCCGGTATTATATATATGGTTTCACCATTACAATAAAAAATTCCAATCAAATTGATCTAGGTTATTAGGTGTTAGGTGATACAAGTACAAATAATATTATACATATTATGTAATATAATCTAAAAGTTATTAAAATTTTAATTTGAATTCTATAAAGTAAAAAAAAACCTAGTCACAAAAATCATGGGTAAATATCAAAACAGAGGTCAGATTTTAACAATTAATATCAAATGGTAACACGAGTATGTGGTTATTTTATTTAACTGTACTAAAATATATTTGCGGTTTCTGTGTTCGGAGGTATTTACGTAATTTTAATATATCACATATTATGTATATTGTACAATACTTAATACCATATATATTTACTTCTCGCCTTATGTGCCTAACATCAATGATGTAAGTAAAAAGTGTAGGATGGTTACATTGAATCTTCAAAAAACGGCACACTAACGCACACACGATTTGGACGTCATAGTGAGATGGCATGATTGTTACTGCCACATTTTGATTTGCCACATTCATAACCAATCTACACCTTTTTACTTTTATTGTCATTGCCTAACACAAAATATATGTTACAACCACGCATGATGTGAAAATCAAATACTTCCCAATTAGGACTAAGTTTATTATCATCATATTCAGGTGTGCGTTAATCAATTCATGTGATTGGTCACAATTAATAGATATTAAGGTAATAAATATAACCACATTCGTAGTAACAGCTACATATATAGTGTGTAATATAGTATTGTTCGTGAAAAATATAGAAATGTTTAATTATACACAAAACTGGTATCAATTCATATTAGTTTTTAAAATATAGTTTTTATTCTGTAACACTAAACTCATCATGTGTCATCACATGCGTAGGTATAATATACATTTTTTTTACTGTCACATTAAGATTTAGCAACAGGATGAGCAGCATCCAGCTCCTTGAACACATAAGTCATCTTCATGATGGCCAGCCACAGGTCCTCATCAGAAATGTCCACGTGGAGACAGAATCGTATCGTCTTACTGTCGAAACCTACAGCTTTTACTATGACACCCTCGTCGTTCGTGGTCTTGCAGTCACCCTGCGGGATTAATTCATTGTATTTAATATGTATTGTGTATAAAATAAATAAAAGTATAGACAAATGGTTTTGAGTTTCATTTATTTCTTAAATTAAAAGTTGATATTTAAATTAACCTGTAGATAAATATATGAAGTTGTATGGTGTGTATTGCAACATAGAAAAACAGGTTTTTGAGAGAGAACTATGACTATGACTTAACAATTAAAACAGAAAGAGAGCACACACAATTTTTTCACAATTCATTCAATCATTTAGTTATTCATTCATAGAAAGTTTTAGAAAACTAATTCAAACAATCATTCATTAGTTCATTCACTCACTTATTCATTCATTAGCTCATTCAATCACTCACTAATTCATTCATTAGTTCATTCCCTCACTCACTAACTCATTAATTAGTTCATTCCCTCACTCACTAACTCATTAATTAGCTCAATCACTAGCCCATGCATTCACTGACTCATTCATTCATTCACATGCTGGCGCTCTCACTCACTATTACATTCCCACCTGTGTCTCGTCCAAGGCGACTTGGCCGAGCCTCTATAGCAACAGGCCCACGTCTACTGAGAAAGACTTTTAATAATTTATTCATTCATTCACTCATTTATAGTTCCATTAGCTCCTCCATTTAATAGCTCACTCATTCTTTCAATCACTCACTCTTTTACATATTTTTCAGTCACTAATTCACTCACTCATTCTTTTACTCACTCACTCATCATAAGATTCCCACCTGTGTCTCGTCCAAGGCGACTTGGCCAAGCCTCTTCAGCACCAGGTCGGCGGTGAGCGGGCTGCTGTCAGCTATCTTCAGCATCACGATGTTGGTGTGAACTCCTTCCACGTCCACGGAGAACGACTTGAGGAACAAACCTTGCATCGCTGTAATAAAGAAATTTATTCACTGTTAATTTATTCAAAAATTACATTTATTTATTTTGTAGACCATGTTAAAATATCAAAAAGGCTTTGTTGAATTTCATTGGCATTATAAAAAAAAATCTTCTATTTTCCGCTATTGCTATTGAAATTAATCTTTAATACATACTAATTATTTTATCTGGTAAGGTTTTGAGGAACGATATAATATTTCTTGTATTTCTATAAATCTAAAGCCATATAAATTATTATATCAATTAAATCTTAAATAGATCCTGTCAAATTTCAACATTATCCCTGTCAAGTATGTTTAAAAAAGTTATTTCTTGAAAAATCATATTATTTCTTGCATCAAAGCACTTACTCTTAGCCAATATTTGCGCCCGTTTATGGTCAAACGCCAATCTTGGCACGGTCTCATCGAGCGCCACTACAGCAGCGGCAGCCAGCACGCCGGCCTGCCGCATGCCGCCACCGAGCATCTTGCGCATGCGACGAGCTCTGGGAAATAGCCATTAATTTAGGGTTTAAAAGCGAAATTTTTGTTCAAAATTATTTCAAGAAAGAATGTTTTGTGCTTAATAAACATTCTATACAATCACAAAACAAACAGAAAAAAAATACAAAAATATAATAAAAAAGGTAGTCAACACTCAACAGTTTGTGTAATATTTACTTTGAAGATGAATGAGTTATTTAGTTAGCATAAAAGCTCAACACATATTGTCCAATTGCATGTTAAAATTTTTATTCTTATCGTATTTCAAGTTTCTGATAAGAGAGCAATAACAGAAATCTATACTTACAAATCTGAAGAGTTTGTTTGTTTGTTTGAACGCACTAATCTCGGGAACTACTGGTCCGATTTGAAAAATGCTTTCGGTGTTAGATAAGATAGCCCATTCATCAAGGAAGACTATATATCATCTCGTTAAGACCAGCAGGAGCAGAGCCACGCGAGTGAAATTGCGGAGCGCAGCTAGTTACTAATAAGTTTGGTAATACTAACTGTCCTAGAAAATGCTTAGTTAAAACCTACCTACTATCCTAGAGAAGATAAATGATTAGTCCTTAATATTAAAAGCAATACTAACTGCTCAATAAAGTGGTAGGATCCAACGAGCGCTGAACCCACGGGAGCAGCCAATCCCTTACTAAAACAGACGGATATAGAGTCACAGCCTTTCACCAATCTCGCTGGTGTTTCCTTCAGCGCTTCGCTCGCGTTCATCAACCGAGCGCCGTCCATGTGCAGTGGGATGCTGTGCTTCTGGCATAGGGTGGAGATTTTGTCCAACCAGTCTAGAGGCAGTACCTGAGTGAGAAGAATTTGTTTGTAAATGGCAAATAAGAGTGGGTTTGTAAACTAGGAATTTCTCTTAGAGGAACTTTTCATTGCAATTTCAAAAAGGTCAATAAGTGTGCATTATATAACTATGTAGAACTTGAACATAAAAACTTGTTTGACAGAAAGTGAAAACGATTTATAGAATTTTGTCTGTTGGCATGTCACTACATAGTATAAAACAAAGTCGCTTTCTCTGTCCCTATGTCCCTATGTCCCTTTGTACGCTTAAATCTTTGAAACTACGCAACGGATTTTGATGCGGTTTTTTTTTAATAGATAGAGTGATTCAAGAGGAAGGTTTATATGATGTATTAACATCCATTAAATAGTGGAGAAGTACTGTTATTTTTGAGGTTTCTAATGTGATGTCGTAAATAAAATAAATAAATATTATAGGACATTATAAATAATGATAACGATGATGTCGTAAATAATTACATTTTTTCCGCTTACATTGCAAACGCAGGCTGAACCCTACGAGTTTTATCAAAATAATGTACTAAGTATTGTACACATTGAAAAGGTCTACAGAAAAGTCCATGATGGTATATGTCTATCTCTTATGGATAACCCACAATAACTTTTTTTTGTCATTTACATTTTACGAGAAATAATGGCTAATTTTCGAAGCGATTTTAACCAATACAGCATTAATCCTTAACCAATTAAATACCTTGAATACATTGTTCATTTAATATAGATCTATATGGCCCTTTACACCGTATGATTTAAGTGAATATTTTCGAAGATATTACAGATTTAAAAATTGCGGGACGTAGCGTTTGCGGCGGTACCGGCCGGCCGCCATTACACCCGTGCGAAGCCGGGGCGGGTCGCTAGTTTTACATAAAACACAATTTCACTGCATCACATTTATTTCTGAATCAACATGAACATTTATATTCCACTTATTCTCACGACAAATTTTTACAAAAAAAATCTATATCTTCAAAACTTATTTAGCTAAGTATAAGTCAATTGGAAAGATCTTTCATTATTATCTTTTCTAAGAGTATCGTGGGTTGCTTTAAGATGGTCGAGTTTGGTTGAAATCTGTGCTATGGAGTTATCTATCCATCGCATTGATGACATGTGCGCGTTGAGAATTCGTCAGATTTGAACGATCTGAAAAAAATTGGTTGTCTGTAAAGTCGGTTTACTGACGATAGTTGAACGTGACAACGTCCGATTGTGATTCTTGGTCGCTCGATCCGCGCTCTCGCTTGCACTTCAAGCCTTACATGGAACGCCTCAGAGCGAGGTAACGCTGCATGAGTCATGGTTTTTCGCGCGTGCAGCCGGCTCTATCGAATTATAAGACGTTGTCACGTCAAAAAATTATAAGTCAAATGAAATGATTACATCTACAAGAAAAATTGTTTGTTGATTTCACTTTCATGATCATGTCAAAGTTTGGTTAATAATGTCTTATCGTCAGACAAAATTGCATTTACTTTAACCAGCCAACCAGCCAAACAGCTGATTCAGGCTAACTCACGCTCACTCACGCTCACTCACGCTAACTTACGCTCAGTCACGCTAACTCACGATCACTCACGCTAACTCAGGCTAACTCACGCTCACTCAGGCTAACTCACGCTAACTCAGTCTAACTCACGCTAACTCAGGATCACTCACGCTCACTCACGCTAACTCACGCTTACTCACGCTAAATCAGGCTAACTCACGCTAACTCAGACTAACTCACGCTCACTCACGCTAACTCACGCTCACTCACGCTCACTCAGGCTAACTCACGATCACTCACGCTAACTCAGGCTAACTCACGCTCACTCAGGCTAACTCACGCTAACTCAGTCTAACTCACGCTAACTCAGGATCACTCACGCTAACTCACGCTCACTCAGGCTAACTCACGCTAACTCAGGATCACTCACGCTCACTCACGCTTACTCACGCTCACTCAGGCTAACTCAGGATCACTCACGCTCACTCAGGCTCACTCTCGCTAACTCACGCTCACTCAGGCTAACTCACGCTCACTCAGGCTAACTCACGCTCACTCACGCTAGCTCAGGAACACTCACGCTAACTCAGGATCACTCACGCTCACTCACGCTAACTCAGACTTACTCACGCTAACTCACGCTAACTCAGGATCACTCACGCTCACTCACGCTAACTCACGCTCACTCACCCTAACTAAAGACCACTCACGCTAACTCAAGACCACTCACGTTCACTCACGCTCACTCAGGCTAACTCACGCTTACTCACGCTCACTCAGGCTAACTCACGCTAACTCAGGATCACTTACGCTCACTCACGCTAACTCACGCTAACTCAGGACCACTCACGCTCACTCAGGCTGACTCAAGCTAACTCACGCTCACTCAGGCTAACTCACGCTCACTCACGCTAACTCAGGATCACTCACGCTAACTCAGGATCACTCACGCTAACTTAAGCTCACTCACTCTAACTCACGCTAACTCACGCGAACTAACGCCCACTCACGCCAACTCACGTCAACTCACGCCCACTCACGCCAACTCACGCCAACTCACGCCAAATCACGCCAAATCACGCCAACTCACACCAGTTACTCTTTCACGCAAATACTACTGAACCGATTACAATGAAATTAAGCACACATATAGAGGGTAACTTGGATTAACACATAGGATAGGTTTTATCCCGGAAATCCCATGGGAACGGGAACTATGCGGGTTTTCCGTTGAAAAAGCGGGCGAAGCCGCGGGCGGAAATCTAGTTTATAATAAGACTCACACAAATATACAGCAGGAATATAACGTATTTTCACTGATAATTTCTGAAAGGACGAAATTAAAATATTGACACATTTCACTTGGAATATGGATACTAATTTTTTTTTTTTTATAAAACACACTCACCTTCCCTCCACAAGCATTATGCGTGTTTTCAATAGCCACCATAGATGTGATGGGTTCATGAATATCGCTGCCTCGTATCCGACTCTCCAGCTCCTTGAGATCGAAGGTGCCATCTGGTTTGTTTTGTATCGTGCTTAACAAAACTCCCGCTATGTGTGATGCACCTCCTGGAAAAATACAAAGTTTCAATAATATTTTATGTTAAATTTTTTTATGTACCTATTTGTTTACAGTGAGGGTAAAATGCTGTAATTCACGCCGGTATTTGTACATATCTACCATGAAATGAAAATAAAACAAATAGCGTGATATTAAGCGAGTTTATAATCGTAATTGATAATAGCAACATCTATATTCAAATGATGGTAAATTTATTTTCAAGTTCAATCAAAATTCAAATGAAAAACAGAGGGCAGCTATCATAAGAATAATATTGCGTTTAAAAAGAGTTATTTTAAGAAAAAATTGCTTATCATCGCTAGTCCCACTCACACTTTTTATATTACCAATTATTTCATATATCTTTTTATATGCATTTGTTTATATCTGCAACGTGCAATCTAGTGCATATTAAACAGGTCAGCAGATATCTGAGATACATAAACAATGTCTTATCATTTATTTAATATTAAATATATGTGTCTCTATACTCTATCTTCTGCTAGGTACCAAAACATGGCAGGATTAGAGAGAAAAATAAATATAACTATGTTATATTATGTATATTTAATTCTTCATTCTTCACGTCCCCTGATTTTAAAAACCGTGAGATAAAATCGAACTGGTGAGCTTGCAAATTGTTAAAAAAATTGTGAACTGTAACATTGTTATTAAAATTTAACACATAATTTTTCCATTCCCGATTATAATCTAATAAAATGAAACCGTTAAATTCTGAAATTGCATTCTACTCAATCTAATGTTGTTTACAATTTTATGGACATAGGTATAGGTATAATTAATTATTATTCAAGAGGAAGCAAAACAAGATGGCATAAAAATCCAGCATGTATATATTTTAATGTCCGTTCACATATTGCTAACACAGGATGACAACACATTCTCATTAATTCAATTTACTTACACAATTACCTTGTTCGTATTTATAAATGTGTGACTTGTTTCCAACTATCGCCTCTGAGCCGCGCTTTTTACAGTGCACCATTACTGTAAGAAAATATTTTATAAATGTTTCAAGTATAGAAAAACAAATCTTGGTCTAGCAGGAGAAGGTTTATTATTTATTCATTTAACCATTTATTGTACCACCTCACTTTTTAATAGTTAATTTATTTTCTAAATTTTACACAATATGGAGTAGTAGGGCCCTCCAAGTAAGTTTAAGATAAAACCTGTGTCAGGAGGACCCGCTCTTCCTTAACTTAAAATATATTTAACATTAAAATGTAATAAAATAAGTACATTGTTAAATAAGCCCCGCCCTCTGTACATTGTTAAATAAGTTATTAAGTGTTTTAAATTGTCCTATATAGTGTACCATAAAGAATTTTTCATTTGATTCATTCATTTCATTCATTCATTCAATAAGTACAAAAGGTCATTTTAATACTCAGAATATAAAAATAGAGATTGATTTTAATAGAGGATATACCTAGTAAGTGTGTCTGAACCTCATTCCAATGTGACAAAATAATGTATGAATTCAAATAAAGATTTTATTTATTTATTTATTTTACCCACCATCAAAAATATCTAGGCTACATAAAATTCTTGGTTTAGTAGGTAATAATTTATTATTACCTACTAAACCAAGCCTAACACTAACCTAACACTTTTAGTAACACAAACCTAACACTTTTAGTAGGTAATAATTTATTATAACCTACTAAAAGTGTTTTGGGTCAGTGCCTAAATATTATGCCATTGGGTTTTACAAAACTATAGTTAGATATAGCATTGGAGGCCCATCAATATAAAAACTGCATCATCACTACATAGTATAAAACAAAGTCGCTTTCCCTGTCCCTATGTCCCTATGTCCCTTTGTACGCTTAAATCTTTGAAACTACGCAACGGATTTTGTTGCGGTTTTTTTTAATAGATAGAGTGATTCAAGAGGAAGGTTTATATGTATAATAACATCCATTAAATAGTGGAGAAGTACTGTTATTTTTGAGGTTTCTAATGTGATGTCGTAAAAAATTACATTTTTTCCGCTTACATTGCAAACGCAGGCTGAACCCTACGAGTTTTATCAAAATAATGTACTAAGTATTATACATATTGAAAAGGTCTACAGAAAAGTCCGCGATGGTATATGTCTATCTCTTATGGATAACCCACGATAACTTTTTTTTGTCATTTACTTTTTACGACAAATAATGGCTAATTTTCGAAGCGATTTTAACCAATACAGCATTAATCCTTAACCAATTAAATACCTTGAATACATTGTTCATTTAATATAGATCTATATGGCCCTTTACACCGTATGATTTAAGTGAATATTTTCGAAGATATTACAGATTTAAAAATTGCGGGACGTAGCGTTTGCGGCGGTACCGGCCGGCCGCCCGGCTATATATTTTATACCCGTGCGAAGCTGGAGCGGGCCGCTATGTTTTTATATACAACGTTCACAGTTTTTCTGTAGTGTATTTAGTATCAGCATTGCACCCGTGCGAAGCCGGGGCGGGTCGCTAGTTGAATATAAAATAAAGTAATAAATAGAGACAAAACTTGTATAAGCCTTGTGACAAAAAAAAAAATTATGAGAAAATTCTTCTAACTACGCAATAAGGAAAAATTATGACATTAATCTCCTTATTTTTTGTAGTAATTACAAGGATGAATGTTTAATTTATTCCAATTGCAAATTAACACAGACCTTTAACCTTTATAGATTTCATTGATATTTTTTTTTCTTAGTTTATTTTAATCTTTCAATTAATAGGTTTTCAAGGAAATTATTTTATTTAAATTTCTATATATATAAAAATGAATATCTATTTCCCTTGGGTGGCTAAAACCTACCAGCCATAGGTTTGACAATTTGCACGAAGACAGGTCTGTCGGGTCAGCTAGTATAATATAATATTAAACATGAACTTTCATGAGTTTCGACTTTTAGAGGAATGTTGAAGAAGCATAAAAATTTCTTACCCGACTTGAAAAATCATTTTCAGTATTCTATTGGCTATGAAATAAACATAAATATCTTTTTTATTTAAAAAAAGAAACTCAAGTTGGTTGCTTATCTATAACTTAAGAATGGCTGTACATATTTTAATGTTTTCTTGTTTTTTATTTGTGTCCACTTACTTACGATAAGGAATAAGAACTGATAAATTTGAAAAAATAAACATTCTACCCAGGCATATCCAAGCTATTTTTTAAAATATATTTTAGCAAAAAACCCTTCAGAAAGGTATGTAAGTTATTATAAATATTCACTAAAATAATAGTTAAATAAGCAGCTATAAATTAAATCTTACCAGCAATAAGGTTAGCCATAGTGCCGCTCGGTACAAAAAGCGCAGCCTGTTTACCCAAAAGGGTAGCAATTTTACTTTCCAGCGTGTTCACCGTGGGATCTTCTCCAAATACATCGTCTCCTAGAGCAGAGTTAACCATCGCATGTCGCATGGACTTGGATGGCTTAGTTACGGTATCAGACCGTAAGTCAACTATGTATGCCATTATGAAATATTCTAATTCAAAACTATGAACGAAACAACCGCTTAAACTGCTAAGCGTGATCAAACTGAACTTGTTCGCTTACTTTTTATCCTTAAATAACAATTATTAACAAAAACTTGTTGACGATAACCAAATTATTTGTGTGATACAATTATATTTCAAGTGTTAAACTGGATTGTTATTATTATATTGTGTTGATAAACATGTCAAAAGGTTACTTTATTGTCAAATTAAACAGTTTCAGTAATTATTACAGAAATAGATAACCTTACGTAGTATTTGTATTCTCTTTGTAGATAACGTTGATAATTCTTGTTATCAATTGTTAACAATATGACAAGTGCAGTATTGCCAATTCTGCACTTTATTTTCGCCAGAATAAATTTAAAATAAGTATCAATTAGAAAAAAAAGAAAAATATATTTACATTTATTTCAAGTTTATTTCTCTCTCTCTCTCTCTCTCTCGCTTGCACTTCTTTCTAACATAAAAGAAAAGCAACAACACTGAGAGCGTTTAATTTCCACCCGAGAGTGAGAGATAAAGTACATAAAGCTTGAATTGATTTATGCACCAGTCTATATCTTTTCATTATATTATTACGTTTAACCCACATAACTTCTTACTTTTCACATTACACTCTTAAAAAGGTATAATTTTCTACAAACACAGTTATATACTTACATTATCTACGTATATTCCCTAAATTCAAGGAAAATGCCCGAGTTGGTTACCCTTTAATGACATAAGACACAGATGACAGTTGACACTTACAAAGGCCACTATCCACTATTAAAAAAAGGTTTGGTAAGCAACAAAAAAGCTTCGATATTGCAAACAAATGTTAACAAATGTAAAATTTTATGAAATAGAATCAAAAATAAAAACAGTTAATTTTTCTAGGCAAGACTAATAATGATATTTTAAATATTTGTAAATAAATTGTTTTTGAACGCACGATTACCTTGTCATCTATACTCTATACCGTAGACAGAGAAACCGTCTACGCTCTATACCTCTGTGACAGTCTAAATAAAATCGTCGCATTTCATTGGTGGATATTCAAATTCTGAGATAGAAGAAAAAAATTGGCCAATCTTGTTAAAGATATTACTTTATAACTTTTTTCATCTTGCAATGACATCAGACGTAATTGTTTGACGATGGTTTGACGTAGGGATGTTCATCTAAAAAAAATATCGATAATTTTGTCGATATAATATATCGTAGTGTTCTATCGATACTTTGCGATATATCGTACAAATAAATCGATATTTTCGATATATCGTAAGCGATTTGTATTTAACTAGTCTATAATATTGAATATTAAATAGGGTTCAGGTTAATATGAGTAAATCAGAGTGCAGAAACAAATCAACTTTATTTATTTATAAATCCCAATACTTTTTCTCTAGATCTTGCAAAAATAAAATTTTATTTACTCTTTTGGCTTGCAGTCTGCTTCTCTGCCGAGTTAAAACCTGTGCGGTTTTTGAAAAGTCACTCAGATGGAACAGAGCTAGCCACCATTGTTAAATATTTCAATTTTGTAAACTGTATTAAACAAAACAGACAACTTTTATTTATAGGATAATTTGTACTGAGAACGAAGCGAGTAATCGCAAACCACAGATTAATTAAATAAAGATATAATACGAAGCCACAGATCATAAACTAAGTAGGTAGTAATTTATACAGATTATAAATTACTACTAGTGCGAAGTTAAGAATTTCGTGTCTTTGCGTTTTATTATTGCGAACAACTTGATTACATATAGGTATAATCATTTTATAAAAAAAAAAAACAGAAATGGTATGTGCTTTTAATTTCTCCCGATAATTAATATATCGAGTGAAATATTATATCGATTGTACGTACCGATACTAGATGATTCGATAATATCGGGTTGCATCGATATATCGCGTACATATATCGATATTTTACGAAATATCGATTTATATCGTGCACCCCTAGTTTGACGTAAAAATATAGCTGGAGTCAGGAGTGACTTGGAAGTTGGACGTTCAGTTTCTTTCGTTTATAATAAGAAAGTGATTTTCATCTGTATTTTGCGTAAGGACAATCTTTAGTGTTTGTTTTATAATTGGATTATGATATACTGACACGTCCGTCCATTTATACATCGATATATCCGACCAAAAACGTGAATTCGGGCGTCGACCGGTCCATCCCTCCTACCCGAAACCGTTGCTGCTGTCATTCGTGTCAGTACTCAGTAGCAGTCGTCATTTTATACGTGTCGTGCCGCCGCAATACACGGTTAAAGAGCCGGTCGGTTTCAACAACGTGTTGTGTGTAGTGTCGGTCTTTGCGACCGTTTAATGTGGTATACAGTGCCGGTGTTAGGTTATCGTAAGGGTCGCGCGGCGTGATTGGGCGCGATGGTGGATATGGATAGGAACGACCCAGAACTCCGCTACCTGTCGGTGGATCGGAACAGTTTCAATGATCCGGCGACGCAGGCGGAGTGGACTCAGAAGCGTTTGGTGTGGGTCCCGCATGAGACCCAGGGATTCGTGGCCGCGGGGATCAAAGGCGAGCGCGGAGATGAGGTGGAAGTCGAGATCGCGGAGTCGGGGAAGCGGATGCTGGTGCAGATTGATGATATACAGAAGATGAATCCGCCCAAGTTCGACAAGGTGGAGGATATGGCGGAGCTGACCTGCCTGAACGAGGCATCAGTGCTGCACAACATCAAGGATCGATATTATTCTGGCCTCATTTATGTGAGTATTTATTGTATGATTTTTCTTAAAAATAATCATGTAACAATCGTCATACCACCCTTGTCCTTTAACTAATTTGCCACTCTGTATGTTATTTATTTAAAAAATGACCTTGAGCATCATTTAGGTCTTCTAGACAAGCATTCACAATCCAGCTAACATATTCCGTTACTATTGTAACCATAATAATATTTATCTTGCTGTAAAGATATGGTAAATCCTACTGATATACAATGAAGAAGAAAATATTGTAATAACATAGTAATAGGACTAAGACAGGACATTCATCAATTAATAGATATCTATTGAGGTTAATTTTAAACTGAACACTACTGTAATGGTATATTTCATCATTCAAATTAGACCACACTATCTAGAAAGTATAATTAAGGTACTAAAACATAAGGATATCTAAAATGTTGAGTTTAATAACTATAAAACATACATTATCATTATCTATGAGCATGTTATTAACATTTGATAGCATAAGGAGGTCTTTATATCAATGCCTTGAGCTGTCCCAGGTGTTTTAAATGAATCATATTATGTTTAAGGTGATGTCATGCTTAAGCAAACTTTTTTTGGTTTTACTGCCTATTGTATGCTGCATATGTGTGAGGTGTGTCATTTTCACTTTACATTTGTTAATAGCGACACAGACAACATGGTTTAATGGTATTTCTATGTTAGAGACTTGACCAGTGTGATTAAATGATCTAAAACAAATGCATGCGACTAAATCATTCTTAGAGCTCTTATGGGATTGTGAAACTGATCTGTTTTATGTTAGTTTTGATAGATTTTAGGACAAAATTTAATTGGTCCATTACTGAAAACTGAAATATTGTACAATTAACAATAGAGAATGATTTTTCACAACATATGGGATTCAATTAATTACAAAAACATATGTAAACTGTATAAAAATCTACCTAAATAGATAATTCATAAAGTCAATTGAACAGAGTGTACTTGAAATAGAAATTACAAAATGCACTTTACACACCATAAAAGGAATTAGTTTTGTTGTAAAAATTTCATTGACATAGTCATATTTCCAAGTAATTTTACTTTGTTTCAGTTATAATTATGCTTTATGAGTAATCCAGGTTTATACTCCAAACCTGGAAATTTTGAATAATTAATTAATACATAACAAATAACTACACAAATAAGTACAGTCAAGGAATCAAGGAAAATTAAATATATGTACATATTGCTTTTAGCTGTAATTCATGATGTCATCATTTTTGATAATGCTCTTAATTTATCGAAATTTATAAGTTTAATAAATAATTACTTTTAACATGGTTTCCATAGTTAATACATAACAGTAATTAAGAATTACTTTGCTTATAATGTTTCATTGGGTAATTACTGCTATACAATGTATTGGACATAGAAATTAATTACTTCAAAAGTCCAAGCTTAATGTCTGTTGCTAATTGAACTTAGTTCTATAATGATCATTAAAATTAATTACTTGCATTTGCACAACAAGATAAATTAATATATGAACAGTACCTTCTTTGGGATTGAATGTTTCCAATTTAATTGTTGCATGATGTGTGGGTTTGGTTTAAAGGACTGGCCTATAAAATTTAATTATTTTATTAGAATTATGCACCATAGATGTTGAGCCTTATCCAAAGAATTTTACTCTCGGGTTTTTTACAAAATGTATAGTTAAAGTTGAATTTAAGTTAAGAATAGTTACCAAAAATTGGAAAAAATATTCTAATCTGTTTAGTATTGTCAATAATTTTTTGTGAGGAATTATGGTATAATCTCCTCCAGTTTTAATCCCTCAGAGTGTAATCTAAAGCATAATTTTATATATTTCTTGCCTATTAAATAATTCTTTGTGTAAAATTCCAACCTTAAAAACTTTCTGACCGCTATAGATTATTTTAGTGCTATCACAAGCTGAGTCATACACACTACTCTTTGTCTTTTCATTAGGTTGTGTATAAATATGTTATCTATTTGAATAAACAGTGGTTTAGAGGCTAAATAAAAACGATATTTACATTATACCATAGCTACTAGTGATCTCATGTGATTGTCATTTATGATATCATAATCAAGCCCTTATTGTGTTTTACCAAAATGTTATAAACTACTATTTTAAACGTGTAAGGTTTCCTTTGGCATGTTTGTTATAAACTACTCATTATCAAATAAAATAAATTTATGTTAAATTTTCTTAGAGAATGTATGGATGTAGTTTTTAAATAAACCTGTATGTACAGTACCCCTTGGAACAAAGGAAGTTAGTGATATCTAAGTAATTGAATCTTAGTAATTAATATTCAGAATCTACTAGATATCTGCAAGATATTCTGCATGGATATGATATGCAGTTCTTTTCAGACTGTGTACTATTTTGATAATAACTTGGGTGAATTTTAAACTTTGCTTTAATGATGTTAAGGTTCAAATTAGTATAGCATTCGCTAATTTACATTTCCACTTATGTCTGAGATGAAAATCTTGTTAAATGTTTTGGTTGTTCTGTGATGTCATTCATGTTGCATTCCAATTAGCATCTGCAAGCACAAACAAATTTTCCTTGCTGTTACCTCATTATTTATTGTTTGAAATACAAATTTCTCTCGAGATGTTAATGTATTCCATAACATTTTAGTACATTTTCTTACAATTAATGTAATTTTTAATCAAGTGATTCTCCAATGTATGTTGTAACTAATTATCAGAATACGTTATTGATTTAAACATGATGTATTCTTTCCCTTTACATGGTGTTTTCTGTCTGAAGCTGTGTAAATATGCTTTTTCATGTTCACCTAGCTTACTACACGGTTATTAGAGAAAGCTTCGTCTTACAACGTTATATATCAACGTTTTCCTCGGGCCGTGTCGCGGGCCAGCCATAATTCTCCGCCGTGACTCATGTTGGAACAATAGCCCATGCTTCACGATGTTTTCCATGGCACCACATTACGGTAATGACAACAATCGTGTGTTTCGAAAATTGTATCGTATTGTCGGCTCTATTGACGCTCCACTGAATCAATGACATTATTTTTGCGCCGTTTTTGGTGCCTTTTGGCGCGCTGCTTGCGTACACGTTATGGGCGACGATTACTCCCGATTCGATTAATTTATTTCGTTCGATAAGATATTGTGACGCAAATTGAGCTGAGCACTTTTTGGATTATTTGCGTAACTTCATTTGTACCGTTGAAGTATCAGGATGGCATATATTTCAATAAGTTCTGGCCGCTGTAAGCTACGCTTTTGGAACAATATGGTGCATATCGACCACAAAAAGCTAGATATTAGCACCGTTTTGATTTGTACGGGTTAATTCAAGCGTTGGTCAAAGCGTGCTCGAGATGAATGTCAAGGTGAGGCGCGCCGTCGGCCGAATCGGCTCCGGCGGTCGTCGACCCGGGCGGTGGGGGGAGGGTGGGTGACGGCCCACGCGAATATGCGCTGCGTTTAACCTCCACCGATGTTCAGCTGCCCTGGTACTTGCGCAGTACATTATCAGATGTTTTGTCTTGTTAAGTAAGACTAATTGCTGTTATTATGCCCCTAGAATATTTTCACGTAGCTTTAAAAGGATCGCGTTAATTGTTATAATTGTGATAATTTACTCTGCTTTATAATAGAAAGAAAAGAATTGTAAATCTACCATACCTATTCAATATTCATGAATTATAATTGGTAAATTTTATTTTATTAGTATAAAATTGAAAATATTTGTATTACACAAGCTAAATAGTATGCAACAATACATAGGTTTCGAATATCAACAGTATGCTGATGCCAAGTCGTGTGACACGCTTTTTACTCGACTGGGTCATAAAGAAAATGTCATATTTTTAGTCTAGTTGTTACAGAAAATGTGTAGAGGTGGATGGATGAAAAATTATAGGCAATACTTTGTATAGCAAAGATAAGAATAAGATTAAACGTTAATCAATAATATTACGTTATAGATATCTCTACGTAACAAGATGTTTTCTGATATGAGTTTCCTGGAGAATTAAGAATCATTCAACACTTTGCTTGGATGCATCTTTATTCTGAAAAATGTAAGGTATAATCTATGTACGTGCGGTCATTCACCTAGACGAATATGCTCTATCAGTAGCAAAATTTTAATTCAACATTTAAAAGGATATCAGGGTTAAGTTCAAACAATAAATACGCGCCAAATAAGATAAGTTGAATGAGCCGAAGTGTTTACGCGACGTTACCAGTGTAAAGTTTAAAATTACACATATCCGTCCGAGATGGTGACTGCGTCTCGTAAATCAGTTTTAATGCTATTCAACTAGCTACGAACATTTATATCGTTACGTAGTGTGTAAATGTTTAAAACAGCATGTTTTAATTTTCAAGGTAGCGATGGACGTCAACAGGATGGGAAGCTTTCTGGGTTATGGCACGTTTCATGGAGTTTTTGTTGTACTGCTGACTGCTGTTACTAAATCTTAGTCATGTTTTCAGGACAAGGTCTGCCATTTTTTCTAAAGCTCTTTGGAAGAAGTTTGGATATGCAATATGCATGCTATCACGTGAATACATTAAAAAAACCTTCATTTCATAATGCTAGTTTGAAATTATTGATCAGGCAAATCCCTTTTAATTTGCAAATAAGCTCAAGCATTTTTTTCTTTGAAAACGACCAGTTAACGCCTACATTGACCAAAATATTTACGTAGCTTAAACCACTTTTATTCTATTTCACCCCACGGATCTGCTCCGTATAAAATGAAGCCAAAATTTTAATTTAAACTTTTGGGACGAAAAAGTTTGCGTGGTATAAAATACAATACAAAACAGCCATAGTTATGACACTCGAACACAACGAACTCGCGAACAGGCCCCATTCATATTATAATAATTAATTGCAACTAAATAGTTCGCGTGGGTCGTTATAAATAAACCGGCTATCTTGGGCATTGAGATCGGCGTATAGCATGAGCTATGTGATTGTTCAGCGGGCGATAAACTCCGTACGACTGATAACGCTTATCAGATGGTCCGAGTGGATAACAGCTTGAGTTGTTGGTGAAATGAATTTGCAGGATTTGAGTCGTGAGTCTTATGACAATTTGCGGAGAAAAAGTTTTAGATTAGAAGAGATGACTAGGGTTAAATTTAATTTGTGGTAATATATCTTCGAAAAGAAAAAAAAATGGGTAAATATCTGACTATCTTTGGAAAAGGAATAGAATTCCCAGAAAAATGTTGATAGAACAGTTCTAGAATGAAATACCTATATCGTGATTAATACTAAGCAGTTGCCTTCGAACTATGTATTAAATTGTTTGTTTAGGCTATCGGTTTGCGTTCTATGAACCTTAACGTAATCATATTTCCCGCTAAATCTGTTATGGTATAGCTTTACAAAACTGTTTAAATAATACTAAAGGGGTATGTGATGTAAAATAATATCATTAAAGTGACCACTTTTTCCAATAAATTGTGACTAATTTATTTTCAATTTTAATCCTGCTCTCTCGTCAATCTCGTCTCCGAATTTGATAATCAAAAGAATGCCTAGAAACATATGTAAACCAGCTAAACTATACCATACTTTATATTATTGTAAACCTTACTGAATACGCTCGAGACTTGAAATATAAATCCTCTCAGAAGGGACGAAACCCTTTGGGTACTTTCGACCCCGTTCAAATATTTTGAGCTGGAGAACCTCTCGAGGGGCCTAAGTAAGATCTACTAAAAAGTTTAGTTTTGACATAAGTGGCTTTGCGACGCACAGTGTAAGGCGCTGACTCCACGAGCGAGAGAATCGCGGCGATATTATCGTCGTGCCACGTATTTCTATACACTCTCTATGGAACCGTCTCCACACGGCGATATTATCGCCGCGATGCGACGAGTGGCAATGAGCGTGCGAAACGTCATTACATCGTCGCTAGCCCGCCGCGACTAGCAACGGGCCCGCCGCGCGCTCGCGACGATCGCGCAGCGGGCGCGCTGTCAAACGCAGCGTCATTTCAGCGTTGCCTCTGGTCTTCTCGTAGTTCTCTTCAAGGAAACGTGGCGATACCGTAACAAGTCGCCGCGGAAACGCTGCGATTCCGTTACGACTCGCGACGATACGCGGCGGAATTATCGCTCGTTCGTGGAGATTGTCCGACGATATAAGGGCGGACTCGTCGCGATTCTCTCGCTCGTGGAGTCAGCGCCTAAGGAAATCGCAATCTAGCAGGATTTAATTCTGATGATACGGAAATTATTTAGTTTGATTGAAATAGGTTATAATAAGTGTTTTTATAGTTAGTAAAACACTTTCAGGCGAAAAAGTTGTTTTTAACCAAATCACATTATTTTCTAAAAAAAACGATCCCGATGACGACGGCATGTAGTCGATTTAACTTCAATTTGTTGGCATAATGCTCTCAACAAACACTTGATTTTATTTTTATAAAATCCATTATAAGTTACTCGAGGATAATAACACATAAAAAATGAAAATAATTCGTCAAATTGATTACTATTAGAAGACCAAATTTCGAAAATTTGCATTTTCGTTATTTCGATAGCCATGCTGAAAATTGAAAAAAAATGTATGGGTGCCGCAAAAAAGCGCAAAATTTTTGAGTTGCATCAGTTAGTTTAAATCATCAGCTTTACTGTGATGGTATACACTTGTCTATATTATGCTATATAATGTGTTTGCGGGTCTAATGAACTTAAAATCTAAATAAATCGAAGTATATTTCGTGTCCTAACAGAAATGGTTGGTTTTGCCTATTATTGATTATTATAAATCAAACAAAATGTGTATGTACTTACGTATTAAACACAAACACTATAATAAATAAAGTAAAAAACACTATTGACTTAATAATCGCTTCGTAATAAGTAAACGGAATTGGCACAAATTAACACTGGAAAACACGTAGTGAGTGTGACTCCGTTTTGCTGCCGATATAAACATTTCTCATATTAATGTTGACCTTCCCATATAAGAAAAAAATAAGCTGTCCTATTAAGTAGTAGCTAAGGAATAAATAGACATCAATAAATGCTAGATAAATCAATGTTCAAATTTTGAATTAAATCCCGCTAGATTGCGATTTCCTTACACTGTGCGACGGGGTCTCCATAGGGAAATAGTTGCGGTTGAATCTTATTTGGCATTGTAAGAATCTATTCGAAAAGGTTTTGTTTTTACTGGTTCCTCGTTTTGTGAAAAAATGTGCAATGTACCTTACCGGTATAAATAATAGTTCCAATTAATAATCTGTAGGGTCGTAGAATGCAGTGGTGCTATATAATCCTGGATATAGTTATTAGTTAGTTAAGCAAATGCCTGCCTGCTGCTTTCGGCCAGATGTCACATATACTTTTAATAGAACTTTGTCACAAAATTCATACCTTGTAAAAGGGTAATGCTGTCTCCGAATTCAATCAAAACATTATTATCGAGCCAGCAATTACAGCTGAGTCTAGTTTATGAGCTGGAGCACCCTCAGTCTGCGTCCCGAGGGGCGCGGTAGGTGCGAGGGTGCGGCGGGGGGAGGGGGCACAGACGGGGTCAAATGAAAGTTTCAGACGCGAGCGAACCGTCGCCACCACCGGTTCCTGATGTATGCCTCTTGTTAAGCACTGAGGGGATATAAAGATGTGCTCGAAATTATTTTTGGAGGGCACTCCTGTATTGCTTTTACGTAGTTTCTTTTAAAAGTATTTTTTCCTATTTGAAAGGGGATTTTTTCTCTCATCTCGTATGTAAAGGGTTGGAAATGTTCTATTGTTTTTCAAAGATGTTTCTTTACCTTAAATCGATTGGAATAGGTTACACAATCGAAGGATGTATGATATCTATGCATAAAAGATATTCTATATCATCTTCCTGATTGTATGCAACTTATAAAAACAACAATATTACAACAATTCCCGAAACAACAATGTGTCAAAATTTCATACAATATGTAATGAGTAATGCCGTCTCCGAATTCAATCAAAACATTGTTATCGAGCCAGCAATTACAGCTGAGTCTAGTTTATGAGCTGGAGCACCCTCAGTCTACAACATTTGAAATGTTTAATATTTGATTGCATAAAAATACTTTAAATTGCTTATTAACCTTTGCACGTCCGCCTCATCAGTTCATCGCATCATTCTTCTTTAATTACATAACACAAAAACCAATAAAATAAACACACGTAAAACAAATTGCCAATATATAAGTAACGTTGCAGAGATGCAACGTTTCATCTCCCGCAGTGCGGTCACTGCGGATATGCAGGGAGGAGTCGGGAGACGGACGTAGCTTGAAATAAAATTTACTTTCAGACGATTGCATAGGATGCAATACTTTGTGGGCATTTGTTAGGAAGTTTTTAGATTGCGGGTCTGGATATGACTACGTTGGTTTGGGAGTTGGCACGTGAATTATAATAGGGTTTATTTATGTGTATGATTCAATCAGTAAAGGATAACATAAATAAGGTTTTCATTAAGTGATAATTTGCTTTAGCTTTTAATTTGTTGATCATAAATTTTAAAATTAAAAAAGATTGTACTCCATCAATTTCTAGTATTTCTTCGGACGTTTAGAATTTCTTCGTTAGTTGAGACATTGTTATTTATTCTTACCTGTTCTCTTAGACATAAAACGTAAATGAGGTACAAATCACGTAACCAATATACGTAGCACAAGTCCTGCGTAATTTTATTGGTACAGAATAGTCCAGAAACGATTATTTTGAGCTCGATGATGTAATGAATCGGTGTAACATTGAAGATCTGCTATTGATGTTACTACAGTATTGTATTCGTTTTCATCATGTTCGTATTCATTCTTTGATATCGATAACGTTTCGCTATTTATAAAGTTTAGCAGGACTAAATAATACCATATTTAGACCTAAATATGAAATTTATATTAAATGTTATGTACATAATCTCCAGTCTAGTTATCATTACGAAGAAATATTACGAAACAATTTGATCAAGTTAGGCTTATTTCGATCTTATCCTATTTCCTACAATGTATGCGGTCTATACTATGATTTAACTTGTATCACCTGGTGATAAGACACACATTAGTATGCATGCAACATCAGATAGTCGCTGATGTTCAGATCTTACAATCAGCTGATGGTTCTGAATCAGTAGTGATAGATAAGAAAGTAATTCTACCTAAACACTAGTTCTGATAACTATTTTTATCTTCACATTTGCTTACTCAATATAAAGAATTCGACAGCCAACTTCTACAACAGTCCTTACTCTTACAAAATGCGCAAACGTTTCGTAACTCCACATCACAGCGCTCCATAGTTGTGCTCGACGTTAATAAATGATTAACAACGCGTTCACCGAGACTCGAGAGCAATGTGTCAATATTAATAAATTGGCCGCGAGATAAATTCTATGAATGCGTTCTGAGGTAATGGCTTCAGACTATCCTGAGCCTGCGATCTGTTACACGTGAATGGATACGGAGGCTGCGGTGGCGTGAAAGATTATTGCGTTTACGCGATGCGATAGGTTGGCCCGTTTGAATAAGTTAGCCATTGGAATAGTATGTAGAGATGTGCGGGTTTTGGGTTAGGATTCTTAAGTAGGTAATGTATTTTCGAGACTTCCAATCAACCGCTGACTTTCTCTCGGATTATCAAACCTTCAACCATCTTATAGAGAACTTTTTCATTCATGTAATTGAAATAAGGAAAAAAATAGAGTAAGTTAGCGCAGACAGACGTTTTTGAAGGTAAAGGATCACAAGCAATTTAATTTCTGTACGGATCTTTTCTCTTTATATAAATCGCAATTCTTCACAAATGTCTCCTCTTCCAGACAATCTTCGAATCCTTGGAACTGATTCAAATTGATGCGATTTACATTGAAACTCGTAAGAACTTATTGTGCTGTTGATAAATGGACATAATTTTTACCCTTTAAGCAATTATATTGTTAAATTGGGACAATGTGGTCAATATTTAAGATTTAGTGCATAATAAATTCAATACATAGTTAGTTAGATGTAATATCAAAAGAGCTTCCTATAACAATCTGTCGATATTTAATTTACTGACTGAAAAATGTCATTAATCTAGAATGATCTAGTTCTCCACCTGAAAGTCTCATAGAATAATAACATCCAAGTCTAATTTAGTTTTGTATTTCAAATTGAATATAAGATGGGAGTTCAATTTTGTACATTGATGGCTAAGACTGCGACAAAAGTGCTCTTCTACGTTAAAGGTATAGTCCAGGATCCATCGCCCATTTTTGCACTTGATTACTATCAAGCTAATTTTCCGTTAGTAGCTTTATTTTGATGAGACGTCCAATAATTTCTTGTACGAAACTCTCGATTGTGGTAGCTTACAGAGGTAACAAGGATAAAATATTTTGATTTGATGGTTCTCAAATATTTATTGCGCAATTTGTAGGACAATATGTCTGTTGAATTATATAAATATTAACTAAGTGAAAACAAAAAAATCAGCTCGTTAGTAATCATTTATGATGACCTCGTTATCGATAAACATTGGAAAGACTTGGGATTGGGACTCTTTGATCAAACCATAGATTTTGTAGGACAAATATTTTTTCGAATAATTTAGATAATTATCTTGAGATTGAAACAAAAAAAAAATCGGTTAGTAATAAATATTTGAGAACCATCAAATCAAAACATTTTATCCTTGTTACCTCTGTAAGCTACCACAATCGAGAGTTTCGTACAAGAAATTATTGGGCGTCTCATCAAAATAAAGCTACTCACGGAAAATTAGCTTGATAGTTATCAAGTGCAAAAATGGGCGATGGATCCTGAACTAGTAGATTATTACGCCTTTGTGTCGCTGCAAGGTTCGATATGAATTTCTAATAAAACATTTCTCGAGAGACGCCGACGTTCGTGTTTATATTAAATACCATCGGATACTATCCCCGTGGGTTTGCTTTGCCTTTTACTCCACGTGTTGACGACATAAACGTGCTAATACGGCATTTACGTATAATAACCAAACAATAATTTTCTAACTGTTCAAAGTCATTAACGCGGTGAACTGCAGAACAAAGCACATACCCGTCCGTATCTTGACCTTCCCATTATTAGCAATTTACATTAGGTACATTTAAATTCGTATCTAATTTCCCCAAGGTCCAAATTCCCGTGCAGCAATTAGCGTAAACTTCAAGCACTTGATATAATAAGTGTCTTGTCTTTGTTCAGCGATATTTTTCATAGTTAATTAAACGTTTTATTACATTTGTAATATGAGACAAAAGACTCTTTGTGGTCAATAAAGTGGAATGATATGACTCGTGAATGGACGTTTATTATGTATTGATATTCAGCTTTTATATCTCACAATATTAAGATATGCCTCTTTTCGTATAAGAAGTGTACGAAATAATTTACCATTTATTTTCTTGCTACTATTCATATCTCTTTTCTGCTGTTATGTTATACTGCTTAGAATGACTTGTAATTTTTCAAATATTACACTATTGTCCGACACAAAAACGTTGTTATTACACCGTGTATGGCTGAATTCGTCAATGCAACAGCACGACTTGATTCCATGTGTCCAGTCCGTAAATGGAAACGTTTTAGACGCCATATGTCTGATTGTATGTACCTCTGACCAAACATAGAATGTGGAGTGTGAAACTGTGCAGAGTATTATCGAGCTTCAGCCCAAGGGTTATGAAGTAAGATTGTACGGCATAGATTTCGCGTGGATTTTTAAGGTTATATGAAATGATGGAAAATTGCGGCAAGGTGCAGATGGAGGAGCATTGATTAACTGTAAACGGCTTTGAACCGCAATCAGCGTTCGCATTTAGACTTCAACATTTTTGGTTGGCCAGAACACAGCTTGAAACTTGTTTGTTACCTAAAAATCCCGCACTGACCTTCTTGTCGAGATAAATTGCTGCCGCTTTTAAGGTTTTCTCCAAGCACGATTTATGTTGTAACGTGTCTGTTCGAGACAATGCTTTCTGGTGGTTAAAGGTTAAAAAGCTCTTATTGGATACAATTTTCATATCGACCTTCCAATTGATATGCTTAAATATGTGTCAATCTTATAAATTTAACAGATCATAAAAGCGGCATTCTTTTATATACGACATAAAAACAATGTCCTTATAAGAATTATGTAGGTTGCATATTAAAAACTGTTATGATCGCCTTTTTTGATTTCGTTATTCCAGTTTCATATATTAAAACACCAAAATTAACTGCAGTGACGCTGCAACTAATTAAGACAATTCCGTTAAATTTTTATCAATGCCATTTGATAGTATGATATCTGATTCGATTGCAGACGGAATTCTTTTAAGTGTTATTTATGAAATAAAATTTTTCGCAAAAGCAACATTATTGTCCTGTTTTACGATAAATTTCACATAAATAGTCGCTTGCGCAACTTGTAGTGCTTAAAGCCTTAAATGGGCAGCGATGGAGGAGGCCTTCGGAAAGTGGGTCACATTTAATGCCATCTGGTCGGGTAGGACACGTTCTGATGTAACTGTACTGTAGCTGTACTTCGGTGCGAAAAACCCTAATTATGAAATAATTAACATTCAATAGGGCATGTTGATAATGTGCATTCCTTGTTCATGATCGATATATTGTGTCGGTCAAGTATGAGATTATCTTTTGGGATATAGCAAATTGTAATTTTTGTGTATTGTAAATCTTTTTGTGTGCGTCCTGTTTCATTTCAGCAATGTGTTAACCTGATTTCAATTACTGTTAGGGCGGCCGTACATGGACCGCTTCAAGCAGTTGAGACCGACCGCTTGAAGCCGCGACCGCGCGGTGAACTATAGGCATTCATTCACCGCCGTACACGTGACGGCTCGAGCCGTCGCGACCCCTTCAAGCCGTCAACTGCATGATGAAATTTCATCGTGCCGTTGAAGGCTTGAAGCGGTCGTGAGGCATACACTGACTGCTCGAGCCGTTGACTGCGCTAGAGCCGTCGACAGCTCCCACCCCCCCCTGAAAATCAATGACTCGACTAGTCAAAAAATCAACCGCTCGAGCGGTTGGTAGCGACGGCTCGAGCGGTCAACAACCGACGGCTCGAGCAGTTGACGCCGACCGCTCGAGCCGTCCGTGTACGTCGCTCAGCCGTTAACTGCTCGAGCGGTCTGTGTACGGCCGCCCTTAGCTCCACTTGTTTACATTCTGAGGAATAAATACTTTACATTTTATCTAAGTTTTGAACTGATTATGACTGTACCTATGTCCAAAAATATTTATTAGCTATTCATAATTGTTACTGATAGATATATGTAACCTTTCGTTTTCTTGTAGTAATTTTAATATTGATTTAACGTTCAAACTAGTTGAGTGGAAGTTTTTACTAATGTCAAACTCTTTATCGTTCTGTTGATCGGACAACATGATCTGTAACAATTTAATTATAGTGCTGCCCACTTTTGTTAATATCAAATCTATTGAAATAACTTCGTGATTCAGTATCTTTATACTAAATTAAATCATATGTGTGATTCATTATGATGGATTTATCTAGTGATATTTATTTTGAGATTGCAACAGTACTGTGGCAAGATAGTACGACCATACAAATTAATTTTTATTAAAATTTGAAAACATGAGAGAATGGTCCTTATAAAAGGCTGTAAAGTATAGTAGTGCTAAGAAAAACTATATGTATTTATTTTAAAATATTAAACATCGTCGAAATTGTATAACGTTATGATAAGGTGATGATAATGCGTTGTTTCATTACGTTATCAGTTCCACATTAAGGTGTAACATATGACGTTATCACAGTGCTAGTGGACAAGGGATATGAGCTATGTTTGGTAATATTTTATGCTAAGATGATGATAGTAATTGTAACGTTAGTAGATGACCTGTTAGAATGTCTTTTATTCCTTATCGACGTGTTTTCGGTCAAGATAACACTAAAATATGGATCGACGTGGACCAAATTACACACAGTACAAAGTATCATAGATCGCTTAATTGATTGAGTGGCTGCAAACGTTACGACGTAAAAAGTGATTATGTATATAATTTATTCTTGAAATTATGAAGTTATTAAGCATAGATTATAGTAAAATTTTGAAAATCTTATAATTAAAATTGTTTTAAATACATATTCCAATTGTTTATTTCTTCCACTGATGACGAGATCTTTAAATAAGTTTTCATTCGCAACCGTAGCTTTGCTGTAATTTGGATGTGAAACATGTCACGTCGCAGAGTACTTGGCACATTTCAGCTCCTTTTTTCGCTCGTTCCTAATTCGGTTTTCTGCAGCGAGTGTCCCTGCCCACGATATTATCTTAACTATCTTTGTCTTGTGGGAAGTAAATTTGGAAAAGCACGATTTATTCATCTGATAGCAATATATAGAAATTTTGAGAATTTTGTTTCTTTCAAAATTGGGCTCGTGTTGTCTGAAGTAAATTAAAATGTTAAAGGAATATCTAAAATTATCAGGTATGAGGTACCTATGCTTGATAGTGAAGTGAAAAATTTTTACGGTTGTTCAATTTTATAGCCTCTAGGTATATAAAATGTATACGTTTCTAGTTATCAAACTATTATAGAACTTATCAGAAAATTGCGAGTTGATATCAAATTTCTCGAAAGTATTCTTTCGGAAAATATTTACATAACATTTATCATAGAATGTAAAATTGGAGTAATTTTTCGAGGAAAATTTATATGAATTCCTTATAGACCTTAAAAAAATACTAACAATTTGTACAAAAAGACTTTCTATCTAATTAGGTAATATAAAATACCTGAACCAGGTAGTAAAACAAATAATAATAATTGAAGAGCGATAGTGCATGGCACAATGATGGGAACAAGATAACCGTGTTACGTTGTGATGTCACACGATCACGTAACTATTGTCTACGGCAGGAATGCTATTGTAATTGGTGGATGTATTGTGCCAATAACGATAATTGATATTCCAAAATACTTGTGCTGTTGTGCTCATGGGTTTATAATCAGCGGTTTGAATGTCCTGCTGTGTGATGATGTATGCTGCGAAATATGCCATTATACTTCTTGTTAGTGTGTTATTTTACTACGAATTTTAATTGAACATTTTCAATGTTAAGAATATAGATGGTACGGGATGTGTTCCCCGTCCCAGAAAAACGGCCAAATAATGTAATTTGATAGGTACATAGATAGTTTATGTCCAGGTCTTACACTTTTTCCGATGAAGACTAGCAGAGCTAGGCTGTATTTGGATAAATTTGAAACTATAAATACGGATTAGAAATACGACACTCGATCCACTCCAACTTTGCCAAGGTTAAGCAAATAGCTATAGTCTGTATTATTTAGTCTTTGCCCTTTGGAATTATGTAAGCTTCAAATTGTGAAAGAATTCCTATAATTCAAGTATATAATTCTGCTGCTGTATATCATTTTGCTGCTTAAAGTCTGCTGTATATCATTTTGCAAGTATATTTTATTTCATTATTAGGGTACTTAACAGAAGGGAAGGAAAGGTATAGCAAAGGAGTAGAAGCAGTAACAGTTACCGATAATATTAAGAAATATGAAACAAAGGAAATGCCTTTAAATGGAATCTTTTCCACAATTCACACTTAGCGGTTGTGTAATATAGCCGCGGCTCTGCTCAGGTTCTAATGAAGGTCATTCTGACCACGACCACTGGGATTGTTGCCGGTGATCAGTATACGTAGGATTATAGTGTATCAATTAATTGTATTAATAGATATCTTGCCTTGGATATTATATTCTGAATTCTGATGATATCTTAACTGTTAATGTGCTGTTTTTCCAACTTGAGATCAAAATCGTATCGCAATTTTAAGTATCAGGAAGATTTTTTGGAAATGGATGTGAATGTTAGTTGCTCTTTGCTACAAAAACCATTGAACGTAAAGGAATACAGAGTTTGTGTAACAATAATGTTTAACTGTAGGACGTCTGAATACCGATTGAAATCTATTCTTATGCATTTTGATGCATAATTGAATGCTTGTAATAATCGCGTCAGGAGCTAGGTTTTTAAAAACAAAGGCTGGTGTGAAAAAGAAATGGCCAATTATATCTACCTATTCTAGCCCTGTCCTGAATTTTAACTTTTGTTAGAATCTTTAGATCTAATGCTATGAAAAATTTTAGAGGTAACTACATAAATTTACTGTTTCTTGTTTGGTGTTCGAATCAATAATAACAATATTAATTGTGTTTTTCGTTTTATAGGTAAGTATCCTGATGCAATGTTAAAGCAGACACATGAATCATCTTTGGTATAATGGCAAGTGATAATTGACTTTCAAAAAAATTCCTGATATACCTACCTAAGGTTTTGATTCATCATCCTATTTGAATTTTTTTTTAATTTAAGCCAAAGTTATTCATTTGGTTGCGAGAATAAAAATAACACTGATCTATTTACATAAAATTTTCACAATAACATTTTAAGAAAGCTATTAGGCAATTTTGTCCTAATAACTAGATTAATATGTAGATGAGTTGTTTTCATATAGTCACATATGTATCGGCGGTTTATTTATTTGCACATTTACAATTAAACACATCGCGATAAGGATATATTTACATTAATACCTCGTTTAAATTCCAAGGAAAGTTGTATCGGCCGTAGTACGCAAATGTAGGACTCATTTAGTTGTATACTTTCGTTTTATCGATCAATACTGTTAATTTAACACAACAAAGACAAAAAATACTTCACAAAATTTCCGTTTTTACATAGTATTGAAAATTTTTTGATTGGGCAAAAATAAAGTTTAATCCAAACTTTCAACTTGTTTTCTATTATTTCTCAGTCCACTTTTATATAAATGAAGTCATTGTTTCGTGCCACAATAGTGCTAAATCACGTCCGGAAGTTTGTCAATTAAATGTATAGCGGGCCGTGTCGACTCCGATCTGGCTCCGATAGTCGGGTGACGTCTTTGTAAATGGCTTGTAAAATGTACTGTGGATCTTTGCACAGCGGTTTTAATTAACGAGTAGATGTTCACGTGTAGTTCAGACTTCAGATGGTTAAATCCTGGGATTTTAATTACTGATATTGAGGAAAATTTAAAAATTGCTGTTGACGATGTGTCCTTCGTTAAGAAATTCATGTGAGGTCGTTCCTCTTAGCCTGCAGAGGACAAAATGTCACAATATTGTGTGCCAGCACCAGTCGCCTTGTTCAAATAATTTTATAACATTGTACTTTATGATCCTCATAAGTCATATTCAAACCATACAGCGAAAACTAAAAACTCCTTCGTATCTTCTATAAATATTTACGCTAACTCCCAATTGGTAATTAATATTCAAGATACAGCTTATGTAATAAAAACTTCCGAACCAATTGATTTTATATCTTAAGCCGTTAATTTAAGGCTTCAATTGTATCAGGTAGCTGTAATTTAGTTACTAGGAAACGTAATATCGACCTAATGTTCTTGATCGTAAGGTTTTAGGTTACCTAGCTCGAATGAAGGTTGTTTTAGGTGCGTCAAGGACGTTGTGTCAACGGATTTTTAGGACAAACGTGTAGTAGAACGTATTTCTTAAAAGTTCTTAAAACCTTAGCCTGGTATTCAAACAATTCGTTCGATTATGGGTAGTGGGCACTGCTTATAAAGAACTGGAACTTTTCGAGAACTCTTTGTAAAAACTGATGGTGTTTAGAAATCGGTATGTAGGTTTAAAGTATCAATCAAATATTATGGTTAAAATAGTACGATATGCGTATGTTAAAAAGATGTCAAACTCATCTGGTACCTAGCAATGATGAAGCTGCTTTATAAAATTTTGAAAGTCTTACTCGAAATAACAACTGCTTTCTGATTCAAAGTGGTATAATACGCCATAACAAAAGCTCTTCTTAAAGAAATACGTACACATTCCACTATATTGGATACAGAGGCTGTTAGGCGGAGGTGTCGCGGGTATCAAATACTGGTCATTGAGATCATGAGGCTTCTGATATCACACACGATACAAACTCACAGCCATCCCGTTACAGGCTGATATAAATTTTGGTGGGTTCGGAATCCTCTTGACCGGTTTTTCGACTGGCTCCCGTCACCCCCGCGCCCCGGCCGCCCCCGCGGTGTCCCCGCGAGCCGAAGGTCGTCGCACGCGCACGGCGATATGGCTCGATTGCCGGATGTGGCGATTTTTTTAAACAATACTATATTACATTTTGAATGTTTTTCTCTCGTGCTTGGAGAGTTATGTCATGCCGCGTTGATTAGATAGTGTGGAAGAGATATGTTGAGATTCTATATGATATGGATTTTGTTAAAGCTATCTTATTGTCCTAAATGAAAAAGAGAGAAAGTTTCCTCGGCGTTGACCATTAATTTTATCAGAATAATGTCCAATTAATTAGAGTTAACAATTGCTTGCTTAGTAAGACGCAAGAGGAACTGTTTATTTGTCTGATAAGAATTAGAAAATATATTTTTTCCTTTTCAATTTCAAGAACATCCCGCAACATAGAATAATATTCTATGTTCAAACATTTCTTTCGATAATTAACACAAAATAATAATTGATACATAATATCCTTGTTGACTCATATCGTATGTTAAATGAACGATGTAACGTTTATGACAATTTATGACGGATGCTCCATTTATCGTTCACTATTTTTTTTTTTTTATATATCACTGTTTAACTATCTTAATATTCATGTAGGTTAAAGTGTAGACGGTACGAAACACAGTATTACAATATTATTTCCTACAGTAAGGAAACGCCTTTGATGTTGCGCGATGCCGCCGCCAGCGTAGGTACTTACGCTGCCACACGAAAATACGCTAGGGTTGCAACAAATGGGAAATAAAACAATTGTGATTATTAATATTATGATGAAATCATTTATTCATATGTACATTCAAAATAATTGCGATTATTAAATCTGATATAATTATTTGTTCATAAATATATAATTACAGATATTGCACTGCTAAATATTATTTACGTGGACACTTTATTTTTGGATGTTCTTAATTGTACATTATACCATTTAACTAAGTAATGCATTCGCATTGGGATGTACAATCTGATTAGAAAATAATGAGGACAACATATACATAGCTTTGATTTTAATTCAACAGATACAATTAATACAATCTTTCTGAAATATTGTTTCCTTCTGGGATTTCAATGTAGATTTACATCCGTAAACGGAACAGTTTTTGTGCGCCATAATAGAATATGTAAGTACCTATGTATAATAAAATTATTACACAAAAAATACGACTGCGTCGTCCTTTCGCGATAGTTAATGCAAACTCAGCGTGATTGCATTAAGCGGCCCGCGTCGCCCGACCCCCCGCCAGTTCCCCTCCGTTTCTCTGCACAAGTACATTCGTCGCCATACTGTAGGAAATATGGTAATACTGTGGTACGAAATATAGTGGGACGTCTTATACCTACTATACAGATTTCGTATAGTTATGACGAAGGTGCTCGAGATTTCTCTCTCATTGTAATATCTTACTGCGCATTACGTTTAATCAAATTCCTATTCCACAGCGGCCGAAGGTCAACGGCCGCTTATCTCTGGTTAATTGAATATCACGTCTGTTTACCAATTAGCTATAACGGAATATTCGGTGACATCCCCCGACTGACTGATTGTATTGTTACTTTATATTGAACCTTTGGTAACCGTAATAGGAGTGGAAATAGCATTTCTTTCGATAATTAACACATAATAATAATTGATACATAATATCCTTGTTGACTCATATCGTAAAATGGTGTAGTTTATTACGAACTAGCGACCCGCCCCGGCTTCGCACGGGTGCAATGCTGATACTAAATACACTACAGAAAAACTGTGAATGTTGTATAAAAAAACATAGCGGCCCGCTCCGGCTTCGCACGTGTATAAAATAGATAGCCGGGCGGCCGGCCGGTACCGCCGCAAACGCTACGTCCCGCAATTTTTAAATCTGTAATATCTTCGAAAATATTCACTTAAATCATACGGTGTAAAGGGCCATATAGATCTATATTAAATGAACAACGTATTCAAGGTATTTAATTGGCTAAGGATTAATGCTGTATTGGTTAAAATCGCATCGAAAATTAGCCATTATTTGTCGTAAAAAGTAAATGACAAAAAAAAGTTATTGTGGGTTATCCATAAGAGATAGACATATACAATCGCGGACTTTTCTGTAGACCTTTTCAATGTGTATAATACTTAGTACATTATTTTGATAAAACTCGTAGGGTTCAGCCTGCGTTTGCAATGTAAGCGGAAAAAATGTAATTTTTTACGACATCACATTAGAAACCTCAAAAATAACAGTACTTCTCCACTATTTAATGGATGTTATTATACATATAAACCTTCCTCTTGAATCACTCTATCTATTAAAAAAAGCCGCATCAAAATCCGTTGCGTAGTTTCAAAGATTTAAGCGTACAAAGGGACATAGGGACATAGGGACATAGGGACAGGGAAAGCGACTTTGTTTTATACTATGTAGTGATTAGTGCTATGATTGATACCAAAATTGGAGCATTTAGATAGGGTGTTCTATGAATTAATTAGATAACAAATTAAGGAGGTACCTACATATAAAAAAGTATCGATAAATATAAATAGAACAAGTTATAATAAATGTACCGAGTAAATGACAAATATTTAAGTTTAAAGTTACAGTGCATCCAAATTTTAATTAATTGCTTTAGAGCAATAAGATAATAAATCCTTGAGATAAACGAGAAACAAAAATCATGAAACACATGATCATTAAAAATGATACATCATTAAGAACTTTCTTGAAAAATGAAAGCTCACAAAAAGTCGTTTAAAAATGAAACAAACCCAAAAGCTGGTTGTTCAATTAATTGTCAAGTATCAGGTATTATATAAAATCGCGTAAACTTCCAAACGAATTGCAAATCTTGCAATCAAACCAGAATTCAAGTAAGTACATAAAATAAAGTTACACGAAGTAACAAATAAAAAAATGCCATATCGGTACAGATGCTAGGACACGACGTAAGGCAATGAAATCGACCATTATGTGTGACTCATAATATGTAACGGTCGCTGTGTGCCTCGTTTGTGTTACAAGGTCTTGCGCACGCGTCGCGGTCGACGCGCGCTACAAATGTTGCGAAGCGACTTGCTGATTAACACCATAAGTGGTGGAGCCAATGAGCAACAAGATTGTGATGTAGCCCGTAAAGGGGAAAGGAATTTGGAATTTTAGGGCTAGAATGTTGCAATAATTTTGAAGTATTTCGTATTCAATACATTAAGGAATGAAGTGATTACAATTTGATATCGAAAATATATAAAACAATTATTTTATAACAATTATTTACACAGGGACAGACATGAGGATTTTTTTTTTATTATTGTCTTTGTTTTAGTAGACAACCAGCCTTTCGTCTAAAAAGTTAAGAAATGTTTTTAAAAAATCGATCCCCAGTTTTATTTATTTTGTATAATTAAGGAAAAAAATGATTAAATTAAGTAAGAAAAGTATCTAAGTTTTACAATATCTTTAGTTTTCCACTCGTGCGCCTTGAAGGCCGCTCGCACACTTGGCGATACAGCCTCGCTTAATTGTTACCATCTGTCGCAAACATTTTTAGTTTATACCTAATGGCTTCACGTATTAGCATATTTATGTAATAAAAATAGAAATACCGAATTAGTTTGCTGTGTATGACTAATGGTAACGGACGAGAGCTTTTAAAATGGTCTTTACATCATTTGTTTAAATCAGGTACAATATTGAAAATACATATTAAAAATTAGGCGCTGATAAGTACAGGTACATCTTTATGAACTAGAGCACATTAGTGAGTTCTGTAAAGTCATTGATTTATTCCTGATATTATGAGTTATGTACGATAAATTGATTTCGCACAACCTTGAGTCCAATCCACCAAGCAGCCTTCGAATGGTAGTGTTTTTATGACAGGGGAAGGAACACGAAGACATCACCTGATCGTAAGCGACACAAACCCATAAGCATCCGTAGCAATTAGTGGCGGATGTGTTGCAACTTATCATGTTGTTGCTCAGAAACAAATGAGAGATACATGCTGACCTATAGATGGTATTGATAATATGACCCAAATGGTGGTGGATAATGCCTCCTCCGAAAGTTCACGATGGCTTGGTCAGACATGATGCTTTCATAAGTTTTGGATATGTTTCCTCTAGCTTATCGCTTGTAATCTATCTTCTGAATAGTGTAGGTAAAAAAGAATAGGCTAAGTCTTTGATATTGTTGGCAAGGGGTGAAACAGGAAACAAGTATTTTTGAGCAGTGTTTAAATAGGGAATCTCTATTTATTCTAACTAGACTATATAATTGGAAGCTTATAGGAAGTTTATCCGATTTGTTAATAATTATTATACCTTATTGTTGAACAAAATATGCCGGATACCACTGAAATATTTAAAAACAGCATGCAATAAACTCAAGTTTGGTTGGATGATAAATTATCGTTCGCGAAGTATACGCGCAGATGAGCGAACAATGTTTGGTGTCAATTATTGAGGTCAATGTACTGAGCTCGAATTTCTATAGGGTTTTGGGAAAATATAATCTTCGTACGTAGACTTTTCGTTTTATAGGAATTATTAATAATTCTGAATTTACGTAACATTGAAATATATTGGCATGGGCCAATATATTTTTATCTTATGCCATTACGAATAATACCAGACAAGATATATAAGAATAAATTAGGCATTTAGGGTGAATATAAAAACATCTTATTTGCTTTACATATTATGTACATATATCATGTCGTAATAACTATTAATTACAGCTGATTCATGGGTTCGTGATATTTTTTGCGTTATCAAATCTTGTTGAACAATTACGTTGCTTACGACGTATTTCTATTTCTATTTTAATCGTAAAGATAAAATGTGTTTTTATTTGGAACGTGCAATTACGTATAATAAATGGTTGCGTAACAATAAAATATTACAGATTATGAAGCGAGTTGCTGAATTTTTTTTTTACTGAAATACCTTCTACCTTTACCTATTACATCTGTAGATGGCTATGGGCGGTTGATTCGATTATTACCAATCCACATGCTAATTAAAAATAATTTCTAAAAACTTAAATAATTTCTCTGGATATAGATTCTGCTTTGTAGCGTTAATTTTTTTACAACATAATATGATTAATACATATATTACTTCTACGAAAAGGTCAGCTGTAGGCTGTAGCCTATAACTAATTACTTGTTATGTACGATTCGCTTTATGAAATTATTTTATTCCTATAAATCAATGAATGCAGGTATATTATGATATATTTATCAAATCGCAAATATCTAATATTGGCCTGCATCATATCATTGAGATGCATTGTAAGCTCATACGCGCATTAGCTACCTCTTGACTTGGGACTAAATGATTCTAATTCGGAATTCATTCGATATTATAAATGTATATGTGGACATATTTAGATGAAATTGTGAACAAAATACAAACAGACGAATTGACTTTCACTTCTAATATACCTACTACTAGCTCTTGCAAGATCTCTTAGGACAAAAAATTGTCTATTCATAGTTTATGGTAATCAGGGCCATAATAATAAAGTAATTAACATTAATCTAAATGAAATGACAGCAATGTCCAAGTGTAGTCCTATAAAACCCCTGGCAGACAAACTTATTTGTTTTTGTTTTCACCATAAACCTTTTTTTTTCACTTTAAACCTGTACGGCAGTTACGATACATTAACGTTATCATTTAAAACTTATGGCTGAGCAGTGCATTGTTGTGCGAGGTCGTTGCACTTATTTTGTGTAACAAACCCGTCGACGGGCTTTTTGTTTTCGATATACATATAATGTTTATATATATTTTTTATTATCTTTTGTATTTTTTTCTCCAGCGCTTTCATTAGTGAGCTCTGCGCTGGACGGTCTTTATGGTGTGCGTTTATGGTATTACATTTGCTTTTACTGTTATTTTTTTTTTGTCTATGGTGGTACTTTGTTTTCAGTGGGGTCAGTTCTGTAAACTCTGTAAACTCATCTGCACTGATTAATATAAAGCTGTAGAGTTTGTTTGAACGCCCTAATGCTCAGGAACCTACTGGTTCTTTATTGAGGAAGGCTATGTACGCTCATGTAGAATGACGTAAGTGAAATCGCGGGACACAGCTAGTGGAAAATAAAAACATTGATTCTTTGCTATTATTTAGTTTGTAGACAGTTGGAGGCTTTCCAAAGGAGCAGACAAGGTTATTGGAAAATATGAAGCCTTTGTCTGGACAGATACATTAGAATAATTTATGTAGTTACTCAGTTTTATTGTTTTGCTATTTATCGAGACGATGGAAGGGCAAATCTAAGATTGTTGCCGCAAAATGAATTAACGAGAAATAAGTTAGGATTATTTATTTAATCTAGGTAGATATATGGGTACGATCAAAATATTATTTTAATATATTAAAGAATATATGTGTTTTATTTTGGTACAAACCAACGGCCAATAGAGAAAAAAAGTTGTGTGGTTTTATGAAACCACGGTAAAAGTGAAACTTTCCGAACACTGCTTTATACCTACTCGGCAGCCGACCGTCACGCGACATGCGCTACACAGACCAAAAAGTTTGAGACGATGTAATAAAAGTTTCACTTTAATAATAATAATATTTTTTAAGCAAATAAGTAATAATAACATGATTCAGCAACCTCAATACGAATTTCTGCGTATCTGGTTGTGGTGTGAACAGTGTTTTGCTGACGTCAGCGATACAGTTAGACACTGGTGTTATGTGTAACTTCACTTGTTTTAATTAAATAGTTTTATGTATAGTTTTATAAATAAATGTAGTTAACATGGTTGGGTGGAAGTTATTCTGAATTCAGTTCTGTTCGATTATGTTGATAGAACTTAGAAGTTTTTAGAAATATGTATTGCTTGTTTTTAGTATTCATGGTAATTGATTAAGGGCTTGTAGTCCATTGAATGAGTCCCTCCAAGGGGGGTCTAGAGTGCGTGAGTTAGTAACGTAAGATGTTTCTTCGGAAACATGTCAAGAGTCCCTAGGTAATAAACATACTAAAACCCCGGGACGCTAGGAGGAGCCCCGGAGTGGGAGGAGGGGGGAATGGGTCCATTTTTTTCATTTTTCGCTTAAATCTCAAAAACGGTACATGTTAGAGGAAAACTTTCAAGGAAAAGTTGAAAGGCCATAAAATTATCTACAAGTTGTACCTAAATCATTTTTTCCTATATCCTACCGTTTCTGAGTTACACGCAGTAAAAAATGATTTTGGCTCAAACAATTTCCCCATACTACATACCCATGTTTATCACATCAATCGATCAAAAAATATTTCTTTCTTCCAAAATACTCAAATGTGCAACTTGTGACCGGTACTGATAGATTGCTCTTAATTATGTCTATAATTGGTAAAATAAACACATTCCTCCATGGAAGCCTTTAGGAGGAATCGATTGTCAAAATATTATATTAGGGTAGTTTGAGTTACTGAACTTGATCTTTTTATTTTTTTCTTCCAAAAAACTCAAAAGTGCAACTTGTGACCGGTACAGATAGATTGCTCATAATTAGGTCTATCATTGATAAAAATACCAGATTCCACCACGGAGGCGTTGACGGGGAATTGAATTTTATTAGGGTAAGTTACGATACTTGAACTTTTTATTTTTTTTCTTCCAAAAAACTCAAAAGTGCAACTTGTGACCGGTACCAATAGATTGCTCATAATTAGGTCTATCATTGATAAAAATACCAGATTCCACCATGGAGGCGTTTAGGAGGTATTGAATTTTATTAGGGTAGTTACGATACTTGAACTTTTTAACTAACTACCCTAATAAAATTCAATACCTCCTAAACGCCTCCATGGTGGAATCTGGTATTTTTATCAATGATAGACCTAATTATGAGCAATCTATTGGTACCGGTCACAAGTTGCACTTTTGAGTTTTTTGGAAGAAAAAAAATAAAAAGTTCAAGTATCGTAACTTACCCTAATAAAATTCAATTCCCCGTAAACGCCTCCGTGGTGGAATCTGGTATTTTTATCAATGATAGACCTAATTATGAGCAATCTATCTGTACCGGTCACAAGTTGCACTTTTGAGTTTTTTGGAAGAAAGAAATATTTTTTGATCGATTGATGTGATAAACATGGGTATGTAGTATGGGGAAATTGTTTGAGCCAAAATCATTTTTTACTGCGTGTAACTCAGAAACGGTAGGATATAGGAAAAAATGATTTAGGTACAACTTGTAGATAATTTTATGGCCTTTCAACTTTTCCTTGAAAGTTTTTCTCTAACATGTACCGTTTTTGAGATTTAAGCGAAAAATGAAAAAATGTACCCATTCCCCCCCTCCACCCACTCCGGGGCTCCTCCTAGTGTCCCGGGGTTTTAGTATGTTTATTACCTAGGGACTCTTGACATGTTTCCGAAGAAACATCTTACGTTACTAACTCACGCACTCTAGAACTTTTTATTCAATGGACTATTGGGAGATGGACAATTTGTATTACTCGGACTTTGCAATACAAAGTGATGAAACTTCTTCTGCTGTTCTAATACAATATTATTGTGACCAAACTTTCTTCACATCAATAAATTATTATCATAATCAAATGGGCCAATCTATTAATTTATTCATCAGTAGTTTAAGGGCTTGGTCTAGTAGTGCAAACAAATGCATCCTGTCATCCTATATGTAAATAATACAAATGTACTAAGGGAAAGTTGCTCCACTTAATTTTTAAAAATTAAATCATTCGTATGCATAATTTAATATTCGTAATAAGTACCAAAAATGACAATTTGAAACAATTTCCGTAAAAATTACACTGGGTGATTTTTTTTTATCAGTACACAAAATTTGCGAATACGTTCTATTGATATCTTCAACTTCATGTTTATATAACTGATCAACTTTTACAAAGAAATTTGGACGAAATATAAAAAAAAATAAGCTTTCCATACAAAATGCATAACTCTATACATTTTTTTCGACCTAAGTTTCTTAGTGAAAGTTGTTCAGTTTCACTAATAAAACGGATAAACAAATTTTGAATATAATAAAAAAATGTAATGTTTGTGTAAAAAATTATAAAATAGAAAAATACGCAAATGAAAACAAAAGATATTTATTTCTGGCTAGCTTGTGTCTTCGGTCGGTATGTATGTCGGTCTTCGCGTGGATGGTTTATTTCTCCATTTTGAACTGGGAAGACGTTTCTCACTAAATTAATATTAGACAATCACTCTCGCTCGCCACACTGGACACGTCCGCTCGCATCAAAATTCATAAATTCTATGCATCGCGCGGAACGCCGTCCTTATATAGGAGTCGAGGAGGCGTGGTGTCGTGCGGCCCGCGTGTGCCGCAAACGGTTCAAGCCAAATCCGATTTTTGGCGCTAAAGGATACATCGCTGAATCCACTGCGGGTAACGCAACGTGTGTTCGCGGTTCTACAGAACAACGTCTATGGATAAAACTGAAAAATTAAGATTTATTTTTTTTCTTCCTATTTTTCCAGGATAAAAAGTATTCCATTTTATGCCAGGATAATAAGGTATAATTATACCAAGTTTCATCGAAATCGAACCATTAGTTTTCACGTGATGCCTTCACATACAGACAGACAGACAGACAAAAATTTTTTTTATCACATATTTGTGTTTGGTATCGATCCAGTAACACTGCTATTTATTTTTTAAATATTTTCAAAGTACAGAATTGACCCTCCTACAGATTTATTATATTATGTATAATATATAGATTTATATTGATAAACCTAATAAATCTTTTGCTAGCATTCTGATGCTTTATCGGTTGCACTGGATTTTTCTCTTTTTTTTTCAATCGCTTGAATGATATAGGATGGATCCTTGATGGGCATCGAATGCTGAAGTCTCGAATCAATCAATTCCGACAGTAGGCAATTTATGTAAAATCTTGATAATGGTCCATCATTTTATTTTGCCTAAACGTTACATACTTTTTTATATATTCTATTTTTAACGAATGATTCACTCCAGTCCAAACAGCAAATAAGCAGACTTCTGCTTCTGCAACGTTTAGTTGTCCCTGAATTTGGAAAAAATAGTCATGATTCTTATCTATGACAAAAGTGTTATTTTTTTGCATTGTATTTCAAATATTATTTTTTTTATTTTTAACCGCATCTACCGCATTCATGTCTTTTGCCGGAATTAGACATTTAACTTCTACTAGTCCCATTTTCCCTTCTTGATATGGGAGTGTATAAAGTAAATTTTTTTGATATTTCTCGTTATACTTTTAAAAAGTTATTATTGTCATTTTGCTCATTAGGTAAAGTAATTTCGATATCAGTTTTAAGTTTTTTGATAATCGCCTGCACATACTTATCGATTACACCCTGTATACAATCCACCATCCACATTCATAATGTTTTCCTGTCCTCCTCTCCTTTACGCTGTTCACCGATACATTTTAAATGAGTAAATCTGCTACCACTGAAGGATGTTTCATTGTGATCAGCAAATTTTCACCACTGTTGTCGATTATTTGTTTTTCATTTTTAATCAGCAATTGGGAATCATCAGTTTTGTTTTTTGCAGATTGGTGATGTACCCTAACAATACGTCGAAAAAGGAAAGCATCAACGAATTATCGTTTTCGTCCTCTTTTTTTATTCTGTGCGTCTCTGTTACTTGTGTTTGTTTAGTTCTCAACACCCATTGAATTTTCTATGTTATTGTGATCTTCCATTACATCTGAGTTTTGATGATGTGATGATAATCCATTCGTTTTAATATTGGTACTTAGAGTTGGTCGACTAAACTAGAAATGGTGGACTAAATTTGTCAGCGCGTCTGTAAGATCAGAATATAAAACCAACATTCTGTATTTAAGTTACAAAATTAATAATCAAACAACATGCCGCTACGTTCAAAATGACTAGAAGAAAAAATTAAAACACCTCGACATATTTGGAATTTTGGAGTAAACAAATCATTTTCCCCGTATGTCCCAAGTTCAAGTTCTCCATACAAGTTTATATTATATTTCGTATTTCTCAAACGAAAAATAAACATTTTTGGAACTTCAAAAAAAATTATATTATAAGAAAATTTATGAGCTTACTTTAGTTTTAAAGAAATATACATCCCTTTACTGACACCCCGTAAAATAACGAAATTGTTGCCAATCACCTTTGTAATCTATGTATTTGGTTTCATTAACTTTATGTTCGAAGATAATTTTTTTTTCTAGTAGTTACACGCATATTTTTTTCGTTTATTTTCCATATCGAAATCAAATGTTTAAAAATACGAATATTTGCACAAAACTAAGATAAAAATAATCAATTAACAAAAATATTAAATTTAATGAAGTAGAGCAACTTTCACTTCGGTATGAAGGAAAATCGAGCGTAGAGCACACGTCAGAACGCTCCGGCCCAAGGAGCGCGACTAAAGAAATTCGCTAGGATTTTTCCTAATTATTTTAAATATTTTTTTAATATTTAAAGAATTATCAAAATTCAAAAAAAATTTTTTAAAGGATTAATACTCATTGGTCTTCAACCAACTCGAATAAATTAATGGAAAAAATAACTTTTAGCAGTATTTATCAATAGTTTTTTGTAAGGCAAAAAATGGGAAATTTAATGAATTTATAACGTTCTAATTAGGAAAATCATAAGTTTTTCGGCAATTGTATTCAGCAGATTTGAATTACGACTATATAAGGATAATAATGCGCTGATCAAATTGTATAAATTGTAATCGGTTGCAACGTAGTGAGTGCACAAACTTAGCTCGAAATGTCTTTGGGGGAAAGAGGAAGGCCTGATTAAGGTAACATAAAGTAACTTTATAAATGTGAAAAAATTCACGCGCATTGCGTATATAACACTAATTGATAAACAAGAAAAAAAAATTCAGTTTATCATTTCAATAGCCTGGAAAAAATTGTCAAATAACTTGTTGAAAACGCAATTTTGCTAGACTGCAGCCTTAAGAAAAACAAGTCTATTGTGAATCATGTTATTTGTTCGAAATTCGAATGCAAATTACGCACGTTACACTAAATGGTATCGTATTGAATCACTGTAGGCTTCGGCTTTCACAGATGGTTCATCTTGTATGCTGATTCATTAATTTATTCTAATTATTGGTTTCATAGGTTTAAGGTTTTGGAGTTTGATTAATATACATATTGAGATGATAAGCTATTTAAAAGAAATGGTTGGTTGATTGACATTTTATTGATATTGAGATGTAACGGAGAACATAATATTGGTTATAAATAACTTACTAATCAAAGGACCTACAAGTAGTCGATGTTAGAAAATAGATTTGTTAAAGTAGAACGCTTAATATTTGCAAGACAAATAATTATGTATTATGATTTTTAGGTCGGTATTTTTGAGATTATGAAAGTTAAAGAAAGGTTTTTCCAGTAGGTTAGTACCTACTGGCATATAAGTATATAATTAATGCTCATTGGTATTCTTTATATTATGATAGTCCTGCGGTGGTGACGCAGAAACGCATCACCATAAGTTATTTCTTAATAAGTCCGTCTCATGGAGAAAGGCTTTTGCGGAATGCGAGTGAGTCAGGCGGAGCCGCGGGGCGCGTCATGTGTTGTGAGTCATGAGGAAATTTCAACTATACGAATAGTATACAGGATTTTAAATTTATGCCGACGACTTTGGTTCCGGTTGTCTGGTATGACGTTAGTTTGGGGTTTCCTTTCGCTAAACTAGCGCTTAGCACTAGGAAGTGCTTTTGGCATATGTTTCTAATGTATTATGTTAGAAAGTATGTATGTATATAAATTCTAAACTTTAATTAGGTCCCGTCGAGTCAATAGTCGTCAAGTTAAGTTTTTAAAAGTATCGTCCTGCTTATACTTACATAATATTTTGTCTTAACTTTTGGCTAGCAAAGGAAGAATGCGCTTCTATTAAAAACGGCTTATGCAAGGTTCTAAGTACTCAGTTTCTGATTTTATTTAGTTAGTTATGTCCCCATATGGATGTTTTCATATCCAATGCATCGATGCAGTTCATAAGATATTGGAGACAGTTTAGCCCATACGTCTTATGATCGTGAAAGGGCACAGTATAATGTGTGTTTTGTGAAGTAATGTGTAACTAATGGTTAGTGTGACCAAGTGTTCGATTCGCTATAGGCGGGTTAACGACACCCACCTAATGTTATTTATGTATGTAGTTAAATTGTACGAGGAAAAGTATGGAGTACTGATTTAGCAATGAATTGTTATGCCTTATAAGGGCAGAGGAGATATTGCTGTATTGTTAAGTATTGGTTAAAATTAAATTGTTAAAAGTAGATATAAAAGACGATACAGAAGGTGGTATTTGCAGGGCAACCTTTATCAAATAAATAATTATCAGCTAACAGACAATAAAGAAAAGTGGATCGAATTCAGACTAAGTATCTAACGCAAAATGTAAACTGCAAAAAAAAGCTAAGAGCAAATCGTATGAATCCAATTCGTGATAGTAACCACCCACAATATCAAGCGCTTATTACAAATTACTCTAAGGGTTTATCAAATTAAACACAATAATTACTAATTAGCTAATAATTTCAATTCCAATGAATCACGCTGTACCCAAAAACAACTAATTAGCAACAGGAAGTTCACAATGCAGCAAGCTGAAATAAACAATTAAATTTACACATCTCGTCGATAGGGCTCGACACTGCGCCGTCATTTTCCGGTCTGTTGCCGAGCGGTGACCTTTCGACCTTTAACCTAGCCCTTTGTGGGTCACGGGATGACTTCTAATGCGGGATACGTAGGGATTAACTTGTTGTGTCTGATGGTGGATGATAATGGGTAAGGTGGTTGGTCGGTGGTTTGGGCTTATCAGGAGATGTTTCAGAGAATACCTAATACGATCAATTTCTTTTAAAGATTCAGACAAAACATTTCTCTTCAGATGCACTTAATCCAGTTAAACTTAGAGTATATAATTTACTATCTATAGAGTGCGAACAACGAAGTGGGAACAGTAGGCACAGGTGGGAACAACACGACGTTCCCGCCGCGAGCGCTCGTAGTCGTAGTTGAGTGCTATCGAAGTGAATGAATGAATGAATGAATGAATGAATGAGAACTTTATTGTACACACCAAATTACAGACATTACATAAAAAAGAATACACATAAATTGCACAATGGGCGACCTTATGGCTACAGAGCCATCTCTTCCAGGTACCAACCAAGGAAAGCAATGACAAAAACAACGAATACAGGTAGGTGGTGTATACTGAAGCACTGAAGCAATAAAAAGATAAAAAATAAATAAATATGTATAATACATACTAATAATAGGATAACCAGGAAATTAATATAAATAAAATATAGTATACAAGTGTGTTTCTCTAGGGATTTTTTTCATATTTACGAATAAACATGGTGAAATGTGCAGTTCGATCTTGCAAGAACGATACTAGAAAAAACACAAAATTGAAATCCAGTATCATATTTCATCGGTAAATCGATTATTGTATTTATTTTTATGAAAATAAATCTAGAATCGCGGGGGTGAAGGGGAAGTGGGAGGCGGACACGCGCAGGCTCGCTCGCGCACCTCACTGCCGCCACGTGATTGAAGTGATGTGACTTGACCAACGCTGTACTCGATAGTTTACAAGAAGAACTGTATTTTAACATATTATTTATTTAACTTTAAAATTAAAACTCTTTTAAAAATGTATTTAAAATAATTTTGTGGTGTATTTTGTACTTAGATCAATAAGTAATGGATGGAGTACGCTGGCAAATGTTCTAACTAAACTTTCTGCTGATTTTGGTGCGGGGAGGGTAACTCACACTATGAAACACAATCACACATTCATTCAATTTGTTTCACGAAAGTCGTAAAAATTTACGACCTTTTAAGCGACGAGTTTTTAAATTCAACTCCATCACTAAGTTCATAAAGATTAAATTTGTATTTCATTCCAAGATAGTCTCGTGGGGAGTGCGGTTCAATATCGCGTTCTAAATTCAACTTTATCACTTAGTTCATAAATATTAAATTTGTATTTCTTTACAAGATAGTCTCGTAAGGAATGCGGTTCATTATCGCGTTTTAAATTCAACTTTATCTCTTAGTTCATAAAGATAAAATTGTATATTTTCTTTCCATGATAGTCTCGTGGGGCCGCATCAATGATCGAGTAAACATGACTCGATTATTTGTCTTGATCATATCGCTAAACGATACATCGACGATTATTAGAAATTGCATTTAAATAGATATTTACGTAAAAAAAATAAAAGAATACTTACAAATGAAAGGTTATTCCATCTTTTTAAATATTTGATGTGTTTGACTTGTTTCTGCAAGACTTGACAGCACAAAACGGCATTTTTAGCGGAGCACTCGCAGACGTCCTTTCGATGTTTTACGAATACGCAGAGTGTTTGTAATCGATTACGCAAGTAGTTTTTATGAAAGCATAAGATTTTTCGATTCGAATAATCTTATACCTCGGCAAAAGGGGAAGCGCCTATGAGTGTTATCCATTACTTAATGATCTAAGGTTTTGTATGATACACTTTCTAATATTATGAATGCGAATGTATTATAGTGTAAATGTAAAGTATGTAATGTTACGAATTACGATATTATATTTTAACCGCTAAATTATTGATTTTTGAAGATTTTGGTAGGTATAGAATTGATAAAATTGAATAAAAAATTATTAATATTGTTTATTATTTCATTTTAAATTTTAAATTATTTCTTATTTTTATTTAACATTTTTTAAATACTATTATTATTTGATTTATTATTAAAAAAATAGTACAAAACCCATCGAGATAGTATGTACTACGTACTAGAGAGGCGATCGCTACTACACTCTCTTTAACACGAGCTAGAGGCAAGAATCACAAGTCTCTTTAGTCTGTGACGGACTGTGCCCCCCGCTTGCCGCGTCAACACGTATTATTGCTCTGTTCAAAATGCCTTCGTGTGTGCTAAGATATTGTTTTAACAGTTCCTATAATACAAACAAAGCCCGAGGAGTGACTTTTCACCAGTAAGTTTCCTTATTATGAGTAAGTCATGCATTTTACTAATATTGTTATCATTTTGCGAAAAATCACCACGCGTTCTGCGTTTCGCGCCATTTTTCATAGACTAACAGCACAGACGTGACATTATCGATGAGTCTGTTAAAAAAATGTAACTGGATTTTTTAACTATGAATATACAATATATACTAGGAAAGATTACCGTGGTGTAGTACCTAAATATTTATACTTTTACCCGACTACCCAAAGTAAAACGGTAGGTTATATTAAGTAATATTTATTTATTTACCTATTTTTATTTATTAAAAAAAGGATCATTAACAGTTGTTCCAATAGGATTTATAAATTATTATGCACAACAATTACAAATAAACACAACATTCACAGAAACTAATACAGTAAAAGTTCCTTAATCGCGCTTCCTTTATTCGCGTTTTCACTATTCGCGGATTAAAAAAATGCGACCCAATTTCTATATTCGCGAGTCGCGACTAAAAATTTTTTTTATTCGCGGATTTAATAAGTACATACATAATAATAAAATTATTCCAATAGGTATCTTACCCAATATCCTTGTCAAATGGACTAATAAGAAAGAAAAATAGATCTTATTACAAGTTTGCCTAAAGTACATAATATTATGTTCTTAAATGATATCGCCGAGGCCTTTGACACAAGCCGCCTTTGTCGCAAGCCGCCTCTGCCGCGATTGATGTTTTTGAGAATGTAAATAAACAGAATGGAAGCAACCTTATAACTCAATAAATAAAGTATATTTTTAAATGTAGTTCCGTTTATAGTAAAAGCCGCTTTGCGTATTTATTGTTTCGTCTTTCACATTCGTTACAAAAATTGTGATCGAGTAAGGGGGCGTCCATAAATTACGTGAGGTGTTTTTTTAAATTTTCTGCAACTCCCTCCCCCCCTGGTGAGATGTCGTGAGATTTTATTCAACCCCCTCCCCCATCCCCGAATCTCACGTGAGATTTTTCAAAATGTGAGTTTCTTATACGTAAACGCCATCAACATTGAATCATCGTATCCATTTAATTAGGGCTATTATAAACCAATACTCCAAAATTCGATTACATCATGAAGCAAAATCTGATAAAACTATTGATTACTACACAAAACGACAAAAGTTTACTAAATTGATATTATTTAAAGGAAATTAAAATACATAGTTTAATATAAAATCCTCTTTTTATTAATTCCCTAGTATCAGTACCACCAGATAGTACCGAGTAAACAGATTGCACAATGTGTCGCATCTGCACGCATTGCTTAATCTTTGAACTTGAAGCCACGCCCCGCTCGTTCCACACGTACCCCACCACATCGGCCGCGTGCAATGTTTTTGTTTGGAATAACCCCTCTAGTACGTAGTACATATATCTCGATGACAAAACCCGATCTTTTATTTTATTAACTTTAATATTTAAAAAGTCCACACGTTTTTCAGATATTCCAATTAAACATTTTCTTTTAAACTACTTATAATTAATACAAGACATATTTAAATGGAATAAACACACTTTATTCACTTGGCAAACAAATTTAAAATTACATATTATTTATACTTTATTCATACATTTCTCCTTTAATAACATATTGAACATAAAACAACAACTGATACCTACCCATCCCTATTTGTCACACACACATCTATATAGTATCTATAGCTCATCTGCCTACGATGCGCACTAAGCAATTTGTGCAATACACGCGCTCTATACTATTGTAATATATACTCTAAGCAGTTAAAGCTCTTGAGAATGTTCCTTATGAAGAGAAGTTCCTTAGTCGTCCTAATAAACCTTTTAAGAATTTCGGGAATCAATTTCACAATTAATTTTACTATATAGCATATTGCCGATAAAACCGTCTAGATTCTAAACGTATGTCTTGTAATGCCAAGCACAAGAAAGCCAAGCAATGCGGCGCTTATGATCGTGTTATAATTCGCAAATGCCGACCGGTTTAATTGTGCAGTAAAGCGGTGTGATTAACAGCGTAATAATAATAGCTCAAACTATTAATGATGGTACGAATGTATACAGTAGATCGTTTGATGGCTCCAGTGGCTGTATAATAAAGACTTCGGGACTGTCTGGATTGGAAAGTGCTAAAAGGTACCCTGGAAAGTCTGTTGTATATCTGTATGTGTATAATTAAGCCGTTTATCATAACATGAAAAAGCAGGATTATACATTTGCTTTGCTCAAATAAATCAAATAATAATTTAACATACCCAAAAAAGGGCAACGTTAAAAATATAATTATATGTAATGTATGATCGATGCGTAAATCGCAATGCAAATAGACGATCGGCGAGATAAAAAATTGACAAAATATTTACATTACATGACTCAGTAGACGACGCCAATGCTGCGTGGTATTGACCCTTCAAGAAATGGATAATATTTAAATCGGACCGTCTCCTTGGTACAGTGGTTGACGCGAGAGCGTAGTACCGAGGGGACCTGGGTTCGATTCCCAGTGGAGACGAAGAAAAAAAATGTCTCGGTCTGGCAGGACCAAGAAGGCTTATCACCTACTTGTCTCTAAAGAAAATCGATCTGTGAAACATATGTATAATGCATCTGCCCCTTACCCCACGATGGGACATGGTACTTCACTTCACTTTTTAAATCATAAGCTTGTTAAACTAAAAAATAAAGTGCCTTGATTTGATTTGATTGACCTAAAAGTTCACTGAATCCTGATAGACTATTGTAATGTTACGCTATTACTGCTGTTGAGCCCTTTCCAACATAGTTAGTTAAAACAAGGCAGGTTTTTCACAAACCAACAATTCTACTAGTATTTTTTATAATGAAAGTTTAGTTGATATCTATTTTTTCAATACTGCTCTGGTAATAATACACTTAACACAACGTTTTCTAATACAATACAGCAGTTGCAAGCGCGAAGTTGCGAGTCCTCCCTAATTTTAAACTCCCGACCCTCCGACAGGTGGCCTCGCGCGCAGCAGGTGCGGCACACTCAAGATTGGTTTCTTGACTAACTTTGATAGTCTGCTATTGGGTGTAATTTGAAGTATTGTATTCTTGAAATGTGCCTTGTATTAAAAGAGGCATATAAGTAATTGAATTGGAATATTTACGTGGGTTATGTATTTATGAACAACTTACAATTTTATATATGTATTATATACAGGGTGTATCAAAATTAACGGATAAAAATATTTACTAATTAATATAAGTACAGTGTAAATCTTAATACCTTAGTATTGATACGAAACAGGATGCATGATAGTACCACAGTATTACAATATTATTTCCTAACTTCCTTTCCTTCATTAACAGCTTATCGACCACTTGAGTTTCCATTCCATCTCAAGTAAGAAGTTTTTATACACAACAGTTTCATATCCTGTTTGTGTCCAAAATTTTAATCTAAAACTATTATTACCTGTCCGACCCATATAATGTATCAATACCTATCATCAATCTTAAGTTTAACATTATCAATGAATATAAATTCATGGTGTTAGATCACGTTACAATCATTGATCATATTACAGGCGACAATTTACAGACACTTCATTTATTTAAATGTTCATCTTTCATAGGAATCTAATAATAGATATAAATAATAGAAATGCCATTTATAGATTATCTGTTAGTTTATGCTAATACAGTCTTCAAATACATTCGAATTATGATACATATATATACCTACAGAAGTTTCTCGCATTTTTTTTGTAGCATTTGTTTGTCAAAGGACGGAAAAGCGTTCTTAATGAAGGAACGAAAGAACTTTGTTCTTGCAAAGATCTAACGATAACATCTTATTTGCATTCAGCGAGCTAACGATTTTATAAAAATATCGCCGATTCGGAAGTGCTAGAACGATGGAAGTTTTTAAATAGTATGTCTATACAAATGTATGGTAATTTTTTGTCTCTCTAACTCAGTTACTGGCGAAGCCGCGAAGGGAAGAATATGATGAAAGAGCAATGCCAATTGCCAAAGCTACGAATACAATAAACGTTTATAATTTTTATATATGTCTATCCGTATATCAGGAAGAGCTATTAGGGCATTTTATCAGGTCTGGTGCGGTATCTGCGGATGTGATAGAAGTGTCCTGTGCAATGGTCATTGAACTACGAATTGATATTTAATTGTTGTTTTTATTAGTTCTTAGTAATCGTCGATTGATGGAATGTTTGTTACCTTAACATGTTGTAAAGAATTGAAAAGAAAGATGCATTCAAATATGTAATGAGACAAAATAATTGCTTAAATGTAGGTTTCAAGCATTAGTCCTTTAACAAAAACGAGCAATTAAAGAATTCATGTTTTTTTGATGAGCATGAGCCTCTTTTTGCATCATCGAATTATCTTGCAGCTTACAAGGCTTTTCTAAACTTCACAACAATGAGTATGGTCTCCAAGTGAAAACCTCCAATTAGTATCCGTCAAAGCTACACACACGACGTCGAAAGTTAGTCGTGTCAAGTTAATGCCCAGTGCCATCAAACGAGTAATCCTTGGGGGCCCCGCGGGTTGTGCAATGTTGACAGTGTTCTAGGAAGCTAGATCAGCGTTACGTGATTACTGATAGGTTACTATGGTGGAGTTAAGCTCTAAGCTAGGTACCGTACCGTGTTGTTTTTAGCGAATGGTTGGTGGTTAGACTCTAAGATAGGACTATACGGGAGGTCTGATAGGATTGTGCCGTAGTTAAGCTCGTCTTATCTAGGTACTATAAGGATATTGTTTTTAGCGACTGGTTAGGCTCTAATATATGGGATTATGTATTTTTCGGTCTGTTGTAAATTTCAGCAAAATTGGTACAGATCCATTATAGTATAGACTAGTAGACATGAAAAGCACAACTATGCAAAGCCAGGTTATAAAAGTTTTTAATTGCTTAATTTTTAATATTTTGACTAAATTTTATCGATCCTTTAAAACAATATTCTTGTTGACCATGGGAAATGAAACAATGAAGACATGATACTCAAAATAAAGCTTTGTATTTACTCTGTTTAAATTGTTAGCCCTGTAAATCGCAGTTGTTTTGATAAAGGTCAAACAATTTTGTTTATAAATCATAAACAAATAATAAATGTTGTTTTTCAAACGGAGGGAAGGGAATGAAAATATTTAGATAATAAATCATTTATTGAAATGAAGGACAATTATAAATATCTTCGAGAGAGAATGTTTTTTTGGAAAATCTAGAAGTTTATTATGCTGTGGTAATAATATTTGGATTATAATAAGAAACAACTTATATTAAAAAATGTTGTCCATGTATAAAATCTTCATGTTTCTATTCTAAGTCTCGATGTATTTATATAACAAGGTCACATAAATACTAAGTGCTTGGTAACAATACTTGATTCTGTTAAGGCAATAGAAACAAATGCTATTATAGGCCTCGTAGCGGATAAGCACAGAGTAAATAACGATACAGGTATATCGCGTCTGGTTGGAAGCCAATTTTGGTTGGCGTGGGCGTCTGTGCTTCACCTAACCTGTGTTAATTGAATAAGCTAAGTCACTTTGAGAATTGAGATGTATATGGTATTAATAATGTAGGTTACAATTTAATGTTCTAATCTATAGGTACTTAATATTATAAAGCTGAAGAGTTTGTTTGTTTGTTTGAACGCGCTAATCTCAGCAACAACTGGTCCGATTTGAAAAATTATTTCGGTGTTAGATAGCCCATTTATTGAGGAAGGCTATATATCATCACGCTAAGAACAATAGGAGCGGATCAATGTGGGTGGAACCGCGGGACACAGCTAGTTGATTATATATATATTGTGGAATGGTAGCGCAGTGGTTAGCGGTCAGCTAGGGGTGTAGGTTTGCTTATAAACCATTACTTAATATCTTAGTATTTTACCTTTATTTCCCTTTCCCGATATAATATGTGCTCATAGCTCCAGACGATTATGTGCTCACCTGATTTTACCCAAACATATTGACTCATTCCTTTTTATAGGCTCTCCCTCGAACTCGCGTTGCCATAACCGCAAGTGTTGCACAAATCATTTGCGAGTAAGTAATAACCAAATATGGTGATACGCGCGCAACGTTCTATAAATGTACATTTACATTTACACATAGATTCTGACTCACTCAGCGTTCTACAATTTGAACTTTATTCCTATAGCAATAAGAGCGATGACAAGACGTGCCTGAGCACTCGATAAGGATTACATAGCGTACCTACTGTTTTTAAGTTATCGCTATGTTGGAGTTGTTCGTTTTGATATGCACTATGCAGACACATTGTAAACGGCCTTTGGGAAATGTAAATGAATTAGTTTGTTAGTATCTTTTGAGTATAGATAGATTATACTAGAGATAGTAGGTACAGGAATTTGTCGTTGGATAGAGATGGTCTAGTTGGATAGTATTTAGGGCAATTGATAATTATTGAACTAAAATACACTTCGACGCTTTTTTTGGGAATTGTGGCTTAAAGGTTGCAATACATAGATACTATTGTTAATTTCGTAAAAAAATGGCCACGTATCAATATTATATCCGTTTTACATTTTCTATTATCATAAGAACACTGTCAGAAAATTTCATCAGAATTTTCCAAATATGTCCTATAAAAAGATCCATTGACCATTCTAAGAGGTCTATCTAATTAATAAAGTATCGATCATATTGTCGGCCTTGCGATCGAAGATGCCATCGATGTATGCGCTGAGTCAGCGCTGCGGAAGCTATGCGTGCGCGCAGGCTGGTACGTGCCGCGGTACGAGCGTAGTAACGATATGATTAGACTTTTGGCACGTTTGTTATTGTAATTTGTAGCACTGTGGCTTGTGCTGATAGAGGCCGTATTACCATAGATTACTAAATAGTAACTACGTATCTATGGGCTTATCGTTTATAGATGGTTGTTAAGTTTACCGTAACTGTTTAGTAATCTCCTCTATTACTATGGGTTTATCACGATGGCAAGATACTTATGTTCAGACTATGTTCAATGTTCATAGGTTTGGTACATACGTGTTGATTCGACTGTTCGTATTCCAAGAATTTTGATATTGTTTTTACATCCCGGTTGATGACGAAATAATTTTTTTCTCAGTCGATAGTCTATCTGCTTTTAATAATTTTATTTGAATCAAATCTGCAAAGAAGTTATAGTATAATTGGATTATGTTTGTTTTAGGTAATTCTTTATGTGTCTGTCTGCAAATTAATTATATAATTGGGCTTAGTATCATAACTGTACGTTTTCTTTCCATCAGCCTTAAAGTGGCTTTTCAATTAGTGGAGAATCTTTATAATTAGATATTGAGATTAAAATACATAAGCCATTTCTTATTCTTAACTCAATAATTAATTTTATAATTGCTGTTTAAATAATTATTTCTAATACATTCGGGAAAGACTTCAACAAACTAAATGTTCGATTAAAAACGACGAATAATTTAAATCATATGATATCACAGATAAACAAACAGATGCATCTAGGTATCTTATATAAAACACTAGCGCGAGCGGTCCGCCCCGGCTTCGCCCGTGGTGCATGTTTATGTTTTCTTTCCATAAGAACCATCCTCTTCAAGGAATATTGTAAAAAAAGAATTATCGAAATCGGTCCAAACGTTCACGCGTGATGCCGTGAATAAAATAAAACGGGTTTCATTTTAATATATATATATATATAGATAGATAGATTAATTAAGTATATGAAATATTTTGATTTTGTACTTCATCCGGTGTTTTTTTTATAACTGCACTTAATAAAACTATGATTCATACCATACTGTACATACTAATTACGTATAAGTTAATAATATGTAAATAGATAACTATGTATCATATAAGGATATGTTTAATGTTATCCATGTCAAGGATGATACGTGATCGGACCCGGTTCGTCGGGTTTTAAGTGATTTTTTAAGAAAGATCGTTGTTCTTTGAGTCATCGGTATTTTGTAGATGGGCGTGGTTGGGACATTCTAAGCGGTTTCATGAATTGTAGAGCCCTAGAGAATAGTGATTTTTATGTTTGTTATGTTTGAGTTAATTCGATCGTTTGCAGTCCAGTGACATGTTTGATGTCTCTGAATGAGTTGGTAGATAGAGATGTAGATATTTTGATTCATAAGCAGAATTTAAAAAGTTTGAATTCATGTAAGAACATAGAAGCAACTTGTGCTGTCATTTTCCAAATAATACGCTAGCATCTGTCCACTAATTTTTAGTTTTATTTAATATGGTTACAACTAATACATGTGAAATGATTTATTTTCTTTAAAATTATTCGAGTGACGATTTTGGGTTGTGGACCATAACAACAAAGAAACACGAGATAAGTTCCGCGAGCTGTCACTGTTAACGTGCGCCAAATAAAGTTAATAAACCAAGACAAAATATTCTGATTCACACTGATAACTGCGATTTCGACGAACGGAAAAATATAATAATAATGCGCTCGTAAAATGTTTAAAATCGTTTTATTTCAATGCATTCTCTTGATATGACTCATATAGGACGTGATAATCGTGACGTGTTTTTTGCCATATGAATAAATAATGTTTAAATTATTTATTTTTATGTAGGTCAATAATAATTACATTGGAATTCGTAGTAATGAATACCTTGATCGCATAATAGGTATGTTGGTGTTCCATGAAATTTGTTGGCTTTATCAAAATGCGAAAATATTAAATATTGAAAAGAAATTATGATCTATTACCGATTCATCCGCAAAACTCATCCGAATTATTTTAGTTCCCGATTCATCCGAAAAAATATTCCCGATTCATCCGAAATCCAAATTATAATTATATAATTACCAATTCATCCGAAAAAATATTCCCTTTTCATCCGGCATGAAAATATCCTTAAATAAGACAAGAAAAAGTATAGATAGCAGAAAAAATATTTTAAAATATATTAACTCATATTTTTAATATACTGTATTAGGTATTACAAATTATATGTATGTATAAATACAAGTACTCACTTTTTTACAATATTTTTTCACTTTTTAACTGACTTCCCAAAAAGGAGGAGGGTCTCAACTGCCGAGTTGTGTTTTTTTGTGTGTTTGTACATCGATAGCGCCCAAACGCGTTGACCGATTGATGTGATTCTTTTTACATTCGACCCGAAATATATTCCGAGTGGGCCCATTTCAAGAATATTTGAAATCGATCCAGTAGTTTCCAGGCGGAGACAATCGGTCGATTTCTCGAACTTGCGAGACGATGTACACTAACTTCTACTGCACGTATCGTGTTGTAACTTTGCATACGAATGTAGATAGAGACTAACCGACTTTTAAAAGAAGAAGAAGTACCTACATACGTAACGAATTCTCGCTTGAAATTTCGTGTTGTACCCTTCTTACAACACTAAAAAGTGAATTGAATATACCTGTCCGACTTCTAAGTACGTGTTAGAAGTCGGGAAGGTTTATTATTTTTACCTTTTGGAAGTCGGTTTTTTTTAAATTTATTTTTATAAGATAAACTGTACGAATCTATTCCTACATTATCTAAAATGCCCAAAAAAAAACTAAAAAGAAAAACATTACCTACTTACTACAAAAATAATATCTTCTAATATTCAAAATCTTTTATTTGTCGTCGGTCAGGTGACACGACCAACCTGTAAAAAAAATATATATATATATATATATATATATATATATATATATATATATATATATATATATATATATAGGTAGATACCATATTTTTATAATACCTTTTCCCTTCTTCCATTATATATTAACAAAAAAATGTTAATAAGTGTGCCTAACCAATTGTTCTTATTACGAGAATTTTGCAGTCGGCAACCGAACAAAAGGGCTACAGAGCGTCAGGTAGGTATTTAAAAATACGAGCTCTATATTGCATAAAAGGGGTTTTATGATGGGATAGATAACACTGGTGAGAGTTTTCGGAATGGATTAGTATTTGTTAAAATATTGTTATTTAAATGTAATTGTTAATTTTAAAAAGACAATGTAAAAAGTTTTTAACTTTGCTTTTGTCGGCATCATAACGCAAAACCACCCTTCTTTTTAAAAATTATGTCACATATTTTGCATAAATGAAAATTTAGTTGACTTTTCGCTCGCGATCAGGAAACATCTCTACTATCACTTACTGTAATCACTTTCTGAACATTTGACCCTTGCTCGTGATCGGATTTGTTGTTTTGCCTACGATTTGGATTAGTTTATCATGGATTCTACTTGTGAACCTAGTAGTTCCAGTCAGACTCAATTAGTTTTTGAGCAATCAGAACGAGGAGGACTTCTTTTATTGCGTGGTGGCTATCAGCATAACAAAAAACGCGAAAACAAAAACGGTACAACTGTTTGGTGTTGTGTGAAGTGGCAAACTCGGAAATGTCGTGGACGTGTAGTCACAAAAAACAATCTAGTTGTGAGTGATGATCCTCATACATGCCAACCAAATTTTGCTGCCAACATAATAAAGAAACAACTGAACCAATGCCGAAAATTAGCTGCAACGAAATCAGACCCAATACCAACGTTATTCAACAATGAGATGTCTTCGCTCGCTGATTTTGGCCTCGACCTAGTAGCAACAATACCGAAGTTTACATCAATAAAGAACAGTTTATACCATTCCAGAAATAAAGCACTGGGAGTGAAAAGAACCACATTTCAAACTGCTTCTGCCGTTGAAATCCCAGATGCATATAAAGACAAAATATTGCTGGCTGACTATACAGACCAAAGGAACAGAATCATAGTATTTGGAACACATAATGCGAAGCACTTACTAGCAACAGTTGAACATATTTTTGCAGATGGTACGTTTAAAATATGTCCTAAGCCCTTCTACCAACTTTACACAATCCATGGAGATTTGGGTAGTTCCGAAGAAACATCTAACGTTGTCCCGCTGGTATACGCGTTATTATTAAATAAGAAACAGGCTACTTATGAAATCCTTTTTCAAATAATAAAGTCGCAAGTGCCGGATTGGAATCCAAAAAAATTTCAATCTGATTACGAGGCAGCAGCTATGAACGCAATGCAAAAAATAATGCCTAATTGTAAAATTGTAGGTTGTTATTTTCATTTTAAAAGTGCTCTAAGAAAAAAAGCAAAAGAATTAAAATTAAATAAAAATCCCGTACATAAAGCTCACGTTGCAATCTGTGGCGCTTTATCACTTCTGCCACAACACTTAATCAGTGATGGTTATTTATATATAATGGAAGATTGTTCCAATAACGGGCAAATATTAGCTTTTAATGACTACTTTGTGAACGCCTGGATTGAATCTAGTTTTTTCGGAAAATGGTCATTCTACGGTGAAAGATTCAGGACCACAAATCATTTAGAAGGGTGGCATTCAAAGTTAAATAAAGGAATATCGAATGCAAAACCGTCATTTATTAAATTTTTAGATCTCCTATTGAAAAATATAAAAGAATTTGATCTCAAAATAAAACAATTTGAACAGGGTATTCCAATTTCATATAGAAACAAAAATGTCATAGATTTTGATAAACGTCTCGCTCATATAATTACGCAGCATCAAAACTGTGAAATTACCTTGGGTCATTGCTTAGAAAAAATTTGCAACTTAACGTAGTTATTAATATTAAAGTCTGAAATTTATACATCATAGGCTTTCGATTTATATGTATCAAACCTATACAGGAAGAATAATAGATAAGTCCTAAAGTTGATTTTTGTGTGTATTACTTAAAAAATATTATTATCCAAATCTGTATGTATCAAACCTATACAAAAAGGGTAATAGGCATTAAAGTTGATTTTGTAACACTTTATTACTAATGTAGTAATTTAAATATTGTATTTGTTACTGTTTACAGCTTAAAAAAGAATTAACAAATAGTTGTATATCCAGATTTATATGTATCAAACCTATGCAGGAAGAATAATAGATAAGTCCTAAAGTTGATTTTTGAGTGTATTAGTTAAAAAATATTATTATCCAAATCTGTATGTATCAAACCTATACTTACAAAAAGGGCAATAGGCATTAAAGTTGATTTTGTAACACTTTATTACTAATGTAGTAATTTAAATATTGTATTTGTTACTGTTTACAGCTTAAAAAAGAATTAACAAATAGTTGTATATCCAGATTTATATGTATCAAACCTATACAGGAAGAATAATAGATAAGTCCTAAAGTTGATTTTTATGGTACTGTATTACTGGTGTTATATTATATGTTACATCTTACTATTTAAAGTTTTACAAAGAAATAATATATATTTACATAATTAAAATATTTGTTTTATTTGTCAACCCTCCATCACTTTTTTTATTAATAACTATCTTTAAAACTCTCGGATGAATCGGACATACCATTTACTCTTCGGATGAATGGGGAAAATATCATAGGTATTTCAATATTTAATCAAATTTATCCGGATGAATCGGGAATAGATCGAAATTATGCCGAAGAAGACATAAAAATTCAAATATGCCGAAGAAGAAAACAATGCATATTTAAGAACAAAATATTTTTCGAAATGTTAGGGTCACCAACCACATCCAGGCGATTCGAGGCTTTTATCGTGCTTTTATTTTATTTCATGACACCTTGACAGATATAAATGAAACAGCAAAGAGCAATGCAACGCGAACAGCTGTTGTCCGTTCGGTGCGACGTATTTGGTGCGCGTGCGCCTGATTTGGTTGTCGCCTCGCGCCTCGTGGTAACTGGGTCGCTGGTCGCTAGCACCTTCTGACCACATGGTTGTTTTGCTCAAGATTGTATGTGTAGTTTTATGCTGTATGCTTGGATGATGATGTGGAAGTAGATAGGATAGAGCTAATGACTAGGTTCCTCAAAAATTTATAGAATTTGGACGTCTTGAGTATTAAGAGTATGTAGCATGGACCGATGTAGTATCCAGACTTTATAAAATGTGATTATTACAATCTAAACCCTAAACCTGTAAAGTACGGCTTTTGGCGTAATTGAGTAACAACATTTTAGGTATCCTTCGTACTACACATTACAATGAAGTACTCTACAAATTAAAGGAGTATTTAAAAATAACAGAGCATTTGTATGATCTCCAACGTTCGTTCTAACAAATATGGTATCATTTGTATCGGACGTATAGAGGTAGGACAGATGCATCGTACGATGTTCATCTACCAATTACGTAAGAATAAACACCTATACACCTCTTTCGTATCTAGATGTAAGGTCTCCGAGTGACCGTAAACAAACAGATAGCATAGAATATACCTATACTCTAACAGATAGTACAGACTGTGTACACAAAGTCGCCCTCCAAGTGCTAGGTCAGAACGCAAATTGATTCAGAGTAATAGCTGCTTGTTATCGCCGCGATAAGCTGCCGCCGGCTCCTTTGATGTTGACGGGGAGATCGCTAAATCTTTGCTGATATTGGAAATGTTGGAAAATCATCATGAAAATTAATAATTTTTGTCTTGAAATGGTGGGGAAGTTTGTTATGCTATCGTGCGGACAAAATTTCCGAAACGTGATTTTATGTTTCTATGTGATAAAATAGTAACTAAAACTTCATGTTTCACACATGCACACAGTAGTTTTTATAGTTTTCCGAAATTCAGTCCTTTGAGTATACCTAATATAGGTTACTAGACTATCTGAATGCATCAATTCAATTCCGAAACTAATAAAAAAGACCAATTGACGTGTTTTTAAGCTTGAAATATTTAAAACTCTTGCGGCATTAATAGCGCGCAAGGCAAAAGAAGTCAGGTCAAATCAATATAGCATATGCGTAGTGTACCCTTGTCCCCTGCACTTGAAACATCATCATCATATTATGTTTTATTTGGTTTTACGACATGTTCAGTTTAACGACGAACGCAATTAGTTGTATGTGATGTATTACTTGTGTTAATTGGCTGTTTGCGATCTGATTTAATTACTTTTTAATCTAGCGGACTTTATGTAGGGTTGAGGTGATCTTCGTGGTTTATTTGTTTGCTGTAGAGTTGATTGATAACAGATTGTACTGCAGTAGTTTATTCTTCGAATTGATGGGAAACGTTTACATTGATATATGAAGTACGATAAATAGGTTATACTTTTTCTTCTAATTTTAGATAAATTAAAAAATGTTCAGGAAATGTTAAATTACAAGCATCAATTTATAGCCATTGCTTGCACAGTCATGTTAAATCAAAACATTACAATGTTACCTCAAGAATGTATTTATTATCATTATTGACGCATTGCACTCATTGTTCTAATCAATTTCGTCACGACAGATAACAGGAATGATATCAATTAATTCCAACGAAACTTAAGATGGTCTCCAATCAATGGATACAACGAAAGAGGTACAACGATGATAGATAGGGGCTATTAATGGCTCTTCCACATAGAACGCGTACTTAACGCCACGCTATGACGCCGAATTGTGTTATACTATGCGGTATACCAGGTATACCAGAATAATGTCCCGATCAAATAGAGCATCGTTCTGATTTGCGCTCAGTAAATCAAAAAGCTCGTAGTACAATAAATCTTGGAGTCATAACGCGGCACCCGTGTAGCTCTCTGACGCGCGCCTTAAACTATGTGACAAAGATAATAATGCATAGCACAATGAATCTCGGTGTCACAACGCGGCATCAGGTTAGCGTTCTGATGCAGCCTAAAACGCGTTCTATCTTACATAGTCATTAGTAAGCAGTGACGTATATGAAGGATACGTTGTGGCACTCACGTAGCTGTTACAGTGTTGTCCTAATAACCATAGCAAATGTTACATTTGAAACTAATTTTACGAGGAATTACTTGATAACAGTATTGTATAATGAATGGTTATTTTAGATCGTTTGGTCACAGTTCCTTTGAATGTCCATTTGCTTCAAATTATTTAAAGAATAGATGAAGTTCGATCATGGTACGGAATTATATAGCAGCGTCCTTCGCTACGTTATGCTTAAGGACACGGGTTCGACTTCTGATTTTAATGTTATAAACACACAGATATCTGACATTATTCAAATATATTCAATTATTATTAATGCGGTAATATCTAAATATAGACTGGAATGTTATTATATCTACAAGCTAGATATTTATTTGAGTGGCCGATAACGGCTCAGTATCTAAAAGCAATGTTTTGTATGAATAATGAATATAGACCTGGAATTGTATCTAGTTTTTAATAACGATATGAATGTCTGGACTTGTTATGTAATTGATCCTTTCAAGAAGGAGATAAGAAATGCTATAGCGATTTTTACAGAGTACCTACTAGAATTGCGATGAAATTATCCGTATTTTCCTTGCATGTTATTTTTTTGGTATTTCTCTTTAAAAAAAAACGATAAAGGTTGTTATGCGCAAACGTGCTACACACCATATAATTATTTGAAACAAAAGAAACTTTTATAGATTTCTTACAATTAAAATTTCAACAACAACTAATAACAATACCTAAGTTAGTCTATTCATACATCAAAAACATCTTAATAAAGGCGAAAGTTTGTAAGTATGGATGTATGGATGTATGGATGTATGGATGTTTGTTACTCTTTCACGTAAAAACTACTGAACCGATTACAATGAAATTTAGCACACATATAGAGGGTAACTTGGATTAACACATAGGATAGGTTTTATCCCGGAAATCCCACGGGAACGGGAACTATGCGGGTTTTCCTTTGAAAACGCGGGCGAAGCCGCGGGCGGAAATCTAGTATTAACATAATTAACATTTAATTCCTCAGCTATTTGTACACAGCATGTGCAAAAGCTTCCTCCAATTGATTCTTATTTAATTCATGTTTCGCTAATATCTATGTATCTGCATCGTAAAAACCCCCTCTAAAATACTAATCACAATCCACGTTCCACAGACGTACTCGGGGCTCTTCTGCGTGGTGGTGAACCCGTACAAGAAGCTCCCGATCTACACGGAGAAGATCATGGAGAGGTACAAAGGGATCAAGCGGCATGAAGTACCTCCCCATGTGTTTGCCATCACAGATACCGCGTACCGTTCCATGTTGCAAGGTGAGTGAGAGTAGTTTGATGTAGATTGATGCCCCAGCAGACGTTGTTCTGCCCTATTGTCCCTTTTTTCGTGTTTAACGCTCAGCAACACATTTGGCGATTCATTTTTATTTATAGAGATGTACCTATTAGGTATTCCAATTCCTATCCTGAAATTGAAACAATATAGAGAAATTAAATTCACACGTAAAAGTCTTAAGGTTTTCTTTTGACTATCGTTAGATTAAAAGCATAATTCAATGCGATTTATTTGATCAAAGGTAAAAAAATAAAAAAAACTCGTGTTACATCATAAAACACTATAAATGCGAGTTGTTATTGAATATATTGTTCTCATTATGATTGAACAGCTGTTGTGTTTCGAAATGTTGGACAGTCGTAGATTGTGCAATTATAGAGTCAGCATTATGTTCAATAAGTTCTTTCTTATTTCATTTTTTTTATACATATATGGAAATTACTAATCTATGATGCTGGATAAAAAACTCTGTCCAAAATGCCACTTTATCAAATAAGGTCTTCAATAGTGCCGCACGGAATATTCATGAGTAGCATACAAATTAATTAGAATTAATGATGTTTGTTTCCTACATCGCATCGTGCATCTCATGACAAATGTGCGTAATGATTCTTACCAAATACCATTAATGGTATTGTACTAATAGAGCACCTGCAGTTTGATCAGATTTCCTCGAATTTTGTGGGTGTATTGGAGATTGAACCGTAATGAACCAGTAGATAGGGATCAGATTAATTTCAAACTCGAATGTTAGTTTTGAACAGGTCATATTAAATTACGCGTACAGAAGTATCTTTGTATTATGGTATCCTTGGTGTAGTGAATGCTCGATCAAACCGAATGTCCAAAGGTGTGAAGTAAATTACTCATTCGAGGATAGGCCTGTGTAAAGAAATCATAAACTAATCAACTCATCTGTTTGTTTATCAGCTGATTTTTTATAGCACTCATATGTACTCATCACCATTTTGTACCACTTATAATTCGGTTTAATATGTCTGCAATAAAGATTTGTGAACCAAATTAGAGTCGAAACCAAGACAGGTTTAGACTGTCACACAAGACTTATCAGAACAATTTGAAGGCTCCAATCATGTCGACAGACTCAATACATCAAGCATAACATTAGCTGTCACCCAGATAAGCAAGTGCCGTGGCCATTTGTCTAATTGTTCGCTCTAATGGCGCCGGCGACGGGGACGGGGTGCGGTCCACCCGAACCGCGCCCTTCTACAATAACAAATGTTTTTTTACACGGCACCGTATGTTCAATAGCTTCTAGCTAAAAGTGACGCAACGTCCGACACTCAAGGATTTGTACTGATTGACGTTTGCTTGTATTTAATCCTTGATTTAATCCATGTTCAATGAATGTTTTATTGATACACTGGTATGATGGGATTGAATAAGAGATGGAAATTTTTGATCTGTTGAAATGTTTTGAAGAACATTCACAAAAAATTTACGCGCCCTGCATGCTTAACTGATGTGTTGAAACCATAAAGTTAAAATTAACAATATATCATCAATTTATAAATCTCATAAGTAGAAAAATTTGTAAAATAGCACAACACACCCAAATTATAAAACTTCTTAGAGTAAAAGCTTAAATTAAGGTTATCGTAGACATTTTATACTAAATATGGGCATTATTAACATAGCCTGCGCGGAAAATTTTAATTAAAACGTTCACAAGGAAAATGTCCTCCACAGTACGTTTAATAATAAACACAATGACACAAATATTGTTTTAAACACTATCTTGAAAATGCTTAGAATTTCAATTATGTCCTCATTAAATTTCTACGAAGTTTAATGACAATTTTTGCCTTGTGTGTATTTTTGACTGTGAAATTATTAAAATTTTAGGAACTGTACAGGTATCCTTTCATACTCTTTCTGTTCTTAGATCATCCTTCTTGAGTTAAATTAGTTATTTATCTCTTTTTCAGATCGCGAGGACCAATCCATATTATGTACAGGAGAGTCGGGTGCCGGTAAGACTGAGAACACAAAAAAGGTCATCCAGTACCTCGCGTATGTGGCCGCTTCTAAACCAAAAGGATCCGGAGCGGTAAGTTCATCTATAGGTCTATATACTGTTTATATTATGCTATCTATGATTTAGTTGTATCTGTATTCAGATATGTGACAGACTTGTACTAAAATTTTACATTGTTCTGATGTATTTTCATTTTCGTTATTGTCTTATTGTTTTGCAAATATTTTGATAATATCATTTGATGTTTTAATACCGATTCTGTCTTTTGTGTTATTTGTACCATATTTTATTAACAAACATTGCGAACACTAATATAAGTTTCTTTCTGTTGAAGCGCATACATTGTTATTGGTTTGATTATCGTATGCGGGTAAGAAATTACCTCAACGTTGTAATACGCTAATGGTGTTCTATTATCGTAAACTCATTACGCCATTTTGTTACCACGCTAGATAATTTACAAACTTTGGCTAATAAATATTCATATCCGATAGTAACAATTGTAAGCATCATTATATGGAGTGCTCCAAGGTAGTATTCTTGGTCACAAAGTATATTTCGTTTACAGCATTGCTAATTAAATCATTAAGAAAGTAATTCAAATGATACAGTAAAGTAATAAAATAGTATTAATCTATTTTTACGAAAAGGTTTTTATTAGAATTGAGCCTAAATTTAAATTACTATCAATCTAAATTTGTTCCACGTAGAAGGACCGTGTAATTTACCGATTTAGTAAACTGTGTAATAGATTATTGTAGCAGACAATATTTCGCTTGTGTAGTTGCTAGGTAAACTTAATTCACGTTAACATATAATTTAAGAAATACTATACTCGTATAACTTTTATTTTAAACAAGAAAGATTGTAGTGGTTATGAGATTTTATTATAAGTAAATACTTGTACGATGTCAGTTGGGAGGTATATTATTTATAGAATATTGTTTATCCGCAAATTGTGCACATGTGCATGAGACGGAGGTGGCATTTATCCTCTTATATAGCAGTCTGAATGTTAATATGTACGTTTGTGTGGGCCACTAGTTATTATAAGTCACTATATGATATACGTTATTAATCTTCATTATATTATTAGATATAGTAGACTCAATCATCAGATACACAAATGGTGTCTTATAGAATGATAATTATAACCAGTAGCACACACAACAACTGTATGAAAATGTTACTATTACTACTTTAATAATCTTATTCTTAAATATTGTTGGCGTTTTGTGAATCTTGCCTTTGATTTTGAAATGACTCGAAGGATTCAATACCTAATATATATTGAACACATATTAAATGTTCACAAAGTGCCAACAACCACACGAGTCATACACGACAATATAATGGTTCGTGAACCGAGCACACCTATGTAATATACTTTTATTTTTCCACTCTCTTCGCGGACCGCCCATCGATCATCAGGGGCCGACGCCACAGTTGATTATAGTAAGTTTGATGGATATTTGCTTACCAATTAGGGAACACCAATTCAGAAAAAGCTTTGCGGATTGATGCAGGACTCTAGTGTCTAATTGATATTGGGTTGGGTTTTAATGATTATGTGTATGATATGTAATTTATTGCTTGTAAGTCGTAGCCATTACACGGTTGTCGGAGATGCTTGTTTTACCAGCTTTTAATATGCACGACGGATTTATGAATGACCGTTTAATTTGCATGATTATAATGTCATTAATATAATATATTATGGTTATGGCCGTGAAAGTGTATAGAAGTCGATAGATTCTGAGAAAATTAGCGTTATAATTTATTCTATATTGGTGCTAAATCTAATTTTGTATATTTATCATATTTTTGCTAGTGATAAAATTAATATGCTGGAAGTAGTTTCAATACTGTAGAATTTTACATTGTAATTTGATTTATGTTGCAACCTCTCCGTAGTTTTTAATGGTTTCCGTCGATAACGATACCTGGTTCTCGATAGTTGTTAAGCTCATCATTTCTTAAGTACACCTAGAAACATTTAAAAAGTACTTAAATTCGTAGCTGAAACCTAAAAAAATAAAATAAAAAAACTACAACCTAGCTAAAATATAGATAAATAAAACATTTCATTCTTGATTCATTTTTTCACACTCGACTGTACGTTTTTACTAACCGTGTATGTTATTAGCTATTACTAACATCAATACATCACCATTAGTATCAGTCGTAATTTTATTAACACCATCGCGCCGCATACGTTCATTTATAATAATCCGAATAGTGAAGTAAACGCTAACTTCCATGTCATCTAACCTTTGGTCTATCGTACCTTTCACGCTGCTCAGAGCAATGGACCGACCTTTGAGGTAAATACAACGGAAGTCACTTTCATTTTGTACGGTCTATTAACAGCTTGATATGTTAATTTTGTCCTATGGCTTATTAACGAGTGTGTCGTGTTAGCGCGATTTGTTGCAGTTCTATTGTTTTTCTTAATCAGATGTCAAGCTTTTTTGTGAAGTATATCGCGCTGACATGTATCAGTTTTGGGAGTTATGGTTATTCTGAATATGTCATTAATATTTATTCTTTCTCCAGGGTGAATTAGAACAACAGTTGCTGCAAGCCAACCCTATATTGGAAGCTTTTGGTAACGCCAAAACAGTCAAAAACGACAACTCGTCACGTTTTGTAAGTATCAGTAATAGCACTAACGTTCTTCTGTTTGCATCTTTAAATAATTTTCTTATTTTAAGCTACTTTTTTCACTTTTCAGGGTAAATTCATAAGAATAAATTTCGACGCGTCAGGTTTTATAGCAGGTGCCAATATAGAAACATATTTATTAGAAAAGTCAAGAGCTATAAGACAAGCAAAGGACGAGAGAACATTCCATATCTTCTATCAGCTCCTAGCTGGTGCCACACCACAACAGAGAGCAGAATATATATTAGAAGACCCCAAAAGCTACTTCTTCCTGATAAATGGGGCCTTACCCGTACCAGGAATTGATGACGCCGCAGAGTTCCAGGCGACGATCAAATCGATGAACATCATGGGCATGAACATGGAAGACTTCAATTCGATATTCAAAATTGTGTCTGCCGTACTTTTGTTCGGTTCGATGCAATTTAAGCAAGAAAGAAATTCAGATCAGGCCACCCTTCCAGATAACACAGTCGCTCAAAAGATCGCACACTTGCTTGGTAAATAACTTTTCTTTGTAACTATACATGCAATGTCACTTCCCTTTTAAAGTTGAGTTTTCATTTCTTACTAACAATTTCCATTTATTTTTCAGGTCTTTCTGTCACGGATATGACAAAAGCTTTCTTGAAGCCAAGGATCAAAGTCGGTCGCGATTTCGTTACGAAAGCACAAACGAAAGAGCAAGTCGAGTTTTCAGTGGAAGCAATCAGTAAAGCCTGCTACGAAAGGCTTTTCAGATGGCTTGTTAATAGAATTAACAGGTCACTAGACAGAACTAAGAGACAAGGTGCTTCCTTCATCGGCATACTCGATATGGCCGGTTTTGAAATATTCGAATTGAACTCCTTCGAACAATTGTGCATTAATTACACAAATGAAAAACTTCAACAGCTCTTCAATCACACTATGTTCATTTTGGAACAAGAGGAGTATCAGAGAGAAGGTATCGAATGGAAATTCATTGACTTCGGTCTCGACTTGCAACCGACAATCGACTTGATTGATAAGCCCATGGGAATTATGGCTTTGCTCGATGAAGAATGTTGGTTCCCGAAAGCAACGGACAAGACATTCGTGGAAAAACTTGTGTCCGCACATTCAGTACATCCCAAATTCATGAAGACAGACTTCCGTGGAATAGCTGACTTTGCTATTATCCATTACGCCGGTAAAGTAGATTATTCCGCCGCACAGTGGCTGATGAAGAACATGGATCCATTGAACGAGAACGTCGTCTCGCTTCTGCAGTCATCTCAGGATCCTTTCGTGTGCCACATCTGGAAGGACGCAGAAATAGTAGGCATGGCGCAACAGGCGATGACCGACACACAATTCGGTGCTAGAACGAGAAAGGGTATGTTCAGGACAGTTTCACAGCTGTACAAGGAACAGCTGACGAAACTCATGGCCACCCTCCGCAATACGAACCCTAACTTTGTTAGGTGTATCATTCCGAATCACGAAAAGAAAGCGGGTAAGATCGAAGCGCCATTAGTTCTCGACCAGCTCAGGTGCAATGGTGTGTTGGAAGGAATCAGGATTTGCAGACAGGGCTTCCCCAACAGAATACCATTCCAAGAATTCAGACAGCGATACGAGTTATTGACGCCGAACATAATTCCAAAGGGTTTCATGGATGGCAAGAAGGCGTGCGAGCGTATGATCGAAGCTTTAGAACTGGACCACAATTTGTACCGCGTCGGTCAGTCGAAGATATTCTTCAGAGCTGGAGTGCTGGCTCATCTTGAAGAGGAGAGAGACTACAAGATAACAGACTTGATAGTGAACTTCCAAGCGTTCTGTAGAGGATATTTGGCGCGAAGAAATTACCAGAAGAGATTGCAACAGCTGAATGCCATCCGAATTATCCAGAGGAATTGTGCCGCTTATCTTAAGTTGAGGAATTGGCAATGGTGGAGATTGTATATTAAGGTCAGTACCTAATTTATTTTATACAAGTGATAGGTATTGTTTATATGAAGAAAGGCTAATTATAATATAGATTTTCTCACGGTAAAATATGTTTTGAAACATTTGAGTCCTTATTATAAACACACAAGTGAATAACACCTGTCATAGATCTTCTTGTAATCATTTCATTGTTTTATAACTGTGAATAATTGCTTAATAGAATCGTTTGTTATTGCAGTTTATATACAATATTGATTCATTTTACTTTCTACCATATATTTTTCAAATTAAATATTTATCTAATTGCACCAATATGTATTATTGATTATCAGATTTGTACTTAAACTACTAAAAACCCTAAATTATACAATATTATGTATTCCAGGTGAAACCACTCCTCGAAGTGACGAAACAAGAAGAGAAGCTGACCCAGAAGGAAGATGAGCTGCGTCAGATCCGCGACAAGCTGGACTCGCAGATGAAGCGGTGCCAGGAGTACGAGGCGAAGTACCAGCAGGCCAGCGCTGAGAAGACGCAACTTGCAGAACAGCTGCAGGTTTAAGATTAGCTTGGTTTTTAGTCGTATGGAAATTGTTTTTTATTTATTATTATTGAAACTAACAGTACATAGTGGTATAATGGCTGTTATCATTATTATGTGTCAAAAAATTTATCTGGTCACAAAAGATTTAGCTTATATGTTTCCTTTTTATAAAACTCTGTTTAAATATTGATCTGTTTCATTTTAAAAATATTTTTGGAGGATATATTTGAGCCTGTGTTTTTCCCATGCACTAACAACTTAGTTTTTACTCTTGCATTTCTATCACATTAGAAAATTACGTATCTTTTCTCGTCTAAACGTCTTGCCTTAAATTATATTATGCTATTACTTGCAGGCGGAACTAGAGCTGTGCGCGGAAGCAGAGGAGAGTCGAGCTCGAGCAGCAGCTCGTAAGCAGGAGCTGGAGGAGCTGCTGCACGACCTGGAGGGGCGCATCGAGGAGGAGGAGGAGCGGAGCAACGCGCTGCAGCAGGAGAAGAAGCGGCTCCAGCTGAATATACAGGTAGACTAGCTGTTGATAGATTAACCTCTCAACCACCGAGCGGCCAGATCCGACCGCGACACAATAGATTTTCTATTGTGTCTGTGATTCCAGGGCCTGATGGATTAAGGGTGTTTTTCCACCAATAATGTGTTTGTTAATAACTAATAGTATTGCTTCAGGGTGCTTTTCCACCAATAATGTGTTTGTAAATAACTAATAGTATCGCTTCAAACTTCAAACTAAATGAAGCGATACTATTGGTTATTTACAAACACATTATTGGTGGAAAAGCACCCTTTAAGATATAAGGACCATGTTGGTCGATTAAATTAATCATAGTGATATGTGTATGGTTAAATAATGTGAATCACAGTGAAACAAAAATTAGAGTAATTTGCATGCAAACATTCGAAACATGGACGGTTTTTAGATTCTTTTTAAAAAGACAAACCAATTATCGTTACTATGATAAAAGGAAAAACGGAAAGCATTTGAGTATGCTGATGAAAGTAAATTTTTAAAATTCTACTTTGTTTTTCGAGAATATCTTCTATTGAATGAGAATAATCTTCGATTTTACTACGAAAGCTGAATGTTGAAAGGCCTACGCGGTCAATCAAAAATATCATAATGATGTTCAATAAATAATAACAAATGTAAAGTTATTAAATATGAATACTGTAATTAATTACCTATATTTCCACTCGCAGGATCTAGAAGAACAGCTGGAAGAAGAAGAAGCAGCTCGGCAGAAGCTGCAGCTGGAGCGTGTGCAATGCGACGCGAAGCTAAAGAAGCTGGAGGAGGACCTCGCCCTCACAGAGGATACCAACCAGAAGTTGAGCAAGGAGAAGAAGGTGTGTATTTGTTTTAGATGAGGGTAGACGAAAAAAATATGTGAGTAGTTCTATGTACCCACATTCGTAAAAGTAAAAGTTTATAGATTCGTAAAATGAATTTGTTTGGAAAGGTTTCGAAGTTATTAAAATAATAAATAAATTTTTCAGGACAATTTTCACACACGGCACAAATAAAACAATGTTGAGTTCTAAAATAATATTACAGAAAACATTGTATTTTTGCATTCAGTAACTTCATGTTTAATGAATTTAAATAATATTGTTAAATGAAAGCATTTAATAATTTGCTAAATGTATTAAATTACATTGAATAAATTAATTAAATTGTAATGCTGCAAAAATAAATCTGAAATAATACTCTTAAAACTACACAAAAAATAGAAATCAACATTTCTGATGTATATTTGTATATTTTCTTTGATGTATATTTTTAAATATATCGTTATTACAGATACTCGAAGAGCGCGCGAACGATCTCTCTCAAGCGCTCGCCGAGGAGGAAGAAAAGGCGAAACATTTGAGCAAACTCAAGACGAAACAAGAGTCCGCCATCGCAGAGTTGGAAGAGAAATTGCTTAAGGTAATGTTACATACAAATATCTGTTTTATTATGTTTAAATATTATAAAATTAAAATTTTATTAAGAAATTAAGTGTAATATTTTGGTCAATGATATATTAATTATTGTATTTAATTGTGTTCTTGCAAGAAATGGCAACATGGTACATTTTTAAATCTCAACAAAATAAAAAATTTCTAGACATAGTATGTTAGCGGTTGATTTTATTACAATATTATAAAATTTTAATCATACAAGGATGTTTTTTTTTTTTCGAAATAATACGTGTGTTGTATTTTTTCAGGACCATCAAATGAGGCAAGAGGTTGAGAGAGCCAAGCGAAAGATGGAGACGGAATTACAAGATGTTAAGGAACAGCTCGTCGAGAAGAAGGCGCAGATTGAAGAAATACAGATTGTTTTGGGTGAGTACTTTTATGTATTTTATAGATTTTAACTATGTTAACAAGTTGATTACTGTTAAAGCCATGAAACATAAAATTTTGTTGGATATTCCGTTTAACAAATTTATTTTTAGTCATATTAAATATTTGGTTAAATGATGGACATTTTTTGAATATTCATCTATTATTTATTATCTCTATTACAGTGAAACGCGAAGAAGAACTAGCCGCCGCGATCAGCCGCGTGGACGAGGAAAGCGCTCTCCGAGCGAGCGCACAAAAGGCCGCACGTGAGGCAGAAGCCGCACTTGCCGAGGCACATGATGACCTCGAGGCGGAGAGGAATGCTAGAACTAAAGCCGAGAAGCTGAGGAGGGACCTTAATGAGGAGCTGGAGGCGCTGAAGAGTGAACTGCTGGACTCGCTTGATACTACAGCTGGTAAGTTATAGAATTTAGCTGGCGGTAATCTAAGATAGATGGCATAAAAGGCCGTATGTGAGGCACAGGCCGCAAGTGCGATAAAAATGATGCTACACAAATTAGTAAACATCCATATTTTTCCAGAAATTCCAAAAGCATCTAGCTAAATGAACCTAGACTCTAATATAACATGCCTTTCATTTCAGCACAACAAGAACTCCGCTCCAAGCGGGAACAAGAGGTGGCAGTACTGAAGCGAAGCTTGGAAGAAGAAGCGGCATCTCACGAGGCATCATTAGCTGACCAGAGACACAAGCACTCGCAAGAGCTGCAGCTGCTCAACGAACAGCACGAACAGCTCAAGAAGACTAAAGCTGGTGAGTGTAGAAGTCCCTGGCAAATAAATTGGCCCGAAAGTTTTGGTACTAAAGCGAAGCTTCAAAAAAGAGAGAGAGTCGCAACGCGGACTTAAGGAAGATTTACTCGAAAAAATTAATATTAACATTGCGAAACTCGGTCCCCGAAACTAGTAATCAAAGTTTTCCTGTAAAATAACTTGAAAAAGGGCTATCGTCTAATCTGATTTACAACAATTTTTTTAAGATACATACAATAGAAGATATAAAAGAGCACCTAAAAACTTAAAAGTAATATAAAATAATTAATTAAAACAACCGGAAATCTATTTCTTTGATAGTAAAATCTTTTTGGTAGTAAAAACGCTATACTTATTATGTCTGGTCGGTACACACTTCTTTTTTCGAACGTTTGTCACGTCACAATTGACAAATCAAACTTTGAATGTACAAAACTTTTATGCGGTGTATTTTTTCGTAAATTTTGAATGTGTTTTTATTTATTTTTTTATCATGGCGAACAAGGAGCGTAGACAGAAGAATGTTAAATTCGGTTTGTCGAAAGATGATAATTATGAAATTGAGAACTTGTGTCCCCACGAGGAGGGAAATGCGTTTAATTCGACCAGAGACTATTGGCAGCACATGTGCCAGGGTTCGTCTCCCGATAGGAAACAGGATTTGGCTATGCAGTGTAAATGTTAGTTTTTGTATTGTATTGGAGTATGAGTCGATATCAAAGCGGTTGGGTGTTGTAGATTTCACAATAAAAACTATACATTTATGTAAATAATGAAGCTGTTTTGAGTTCATCACAGCACATGTGAAATAATCTAAGATTTTTGTAATGACTGACTGTTAACTGTTTTCTCATTGTCTTGTGTTTTTTTTTATTAAACGTTATGTTTATTCTTATTGATTTATTTTTGATTATTACTTACACATAATATTAGGCTGCGGTTTGACCGCTTTTATTTTACAATTCTATCTCAATTTCGATTAATTTTACCTAACTTTATTGCTCATATTTTAATTAAATTGTATTTAAACAGCATTGGAGAAAGCGAAAGCAACACTCGAAGCGGAAAACGCGGACCTAGCTACGGAACTAAAGAGCGCCAGCGCGGCCCGCGCGGACGGCGAGCGGCGCCGCAAGCAGGCGGAGGCGCAGCTTCAGGACCTGGCTGCCAAGCTGCAAGACGTCGAGCGGGCTAGGTGAATGCGATGTGTTTTGAAGTGAAACTTATGTAGAGTAAAACTTCTAGGTTGCGTCATGGTAATACCGTCACCTCGGAGTAAGGCGACGGTATCTTTGAATCTTGCCTTTCATTTCTAATACGTGTGATCTTGTTGACTATTGTTTTTTCTTCTCATGTGTGACTTTGTCTTCTTTATTGTGTTTGGCTATGTTGGTTTGGATATATTAAGTTTGTAATTTGTGAGGCAGTGAATGCAAAGTCAAATATGTTGCACTGTTCTTTTTAGTTATGCATTTTCTTTTGATATAAACTGTTTTAAGATAAAATGATTTACATGAATTCAATTTGAAAAATGCGGATAGTCTTTATAATTGCCTGAACAAACATGTGCAGATTTAATTCTGTGTAATATCCCTTGTGGCATATCTAAATTTGGTCCTTCGAGCTGGATCTACTTCAATTTTGGCTCTCTAAGGCACTTTCCTCATTCCCAAACGTCCCTATCTTATCTATAAACTACTACTAACCAATATTATGCACCTACACCAGGTCGGAAGTATCAGAGAAGTGCGTGCGGCTACAGAGCGAGGCGGAGCAAGCGCTGGCGCAGCTGGAGCAAGCTGAGCTGAAGGCGTCCGCGGCGGCAAAGCACGCGGCCACTGCTACTGCACAGCATGCTGAGGCACAGGTAAATAATTTGTTTAATAATTAATACCACATCAAAGCAAAAAGAAAAGAAACACTCCGGGAGTGCCGGCAGAAGTGAAAACTTGATTATTAACGTTGAGCATGTTTGATATCCATCCGTCTTATGCTTTTTCGATCAGGTCACGTGTCCTGACGCGAGTTTAAGATTTTATACCCAACGCCGCTAAAGAAGTTTTCACTTCAATAAACATTCACTACCGCAGCTTGTACTGGATACTGGGCCGGAAAAGTCGCCTGTCACTGGACAACAAATTACTGATATATAAAAGTGTGATTAAACCTATATGGACATACGGCATTCAACTATGGGGTAGTGCCAGTAATTCATCTATCTCGTTACTGCAACGAAAGCAAAATACTATACTGCGAACTCTCAGCAATTGGAGGGCTCGCTCTACACGCCAAACTTTGCCTGTCAACACATCCGCTTATAGCGAAAACCGCTGATTGCAGATGAAATGGAAAAAAAAAATAATAATAATACCCTTCATAAAGGTTAAATATTTGGTAATGTAAATGATAATCCAGCGAAATATATTACACGCGGTTTAACTTGATGAAAGTTGTTACTAACTAAAAACGTTTATTTGGTAAATTTAATGTCAATTTGTTTTAAAAAGTTGAAAGTTTGAAAGTAATCTATAAAGAAGTAACTAGATTTGCATCGATACGAAAGGCATTTCGATTAATTTGAGATTTTTTATTTTCATAAAATTGTGTTTACTATGTTCAAGACTAACAAAATAGCCTTTAATGCATTGACTTAAAAATGTATTGACTCTAAATATTTTACAGGCATTGCTAGAGGAGGAAACGAAACAGAAGCTAGCTCTACAGACCCGGTTGCGCAACGTTGAGCAACAGTTGGAGCAGGCGCGCGACCAGCTCGAGGAGGAGGAGGAGGCCAAGAGGAACTTGGAGAAGCAGGTACGGGATTGTAACAATAACATGATAAATATGGCAATTTATAGAAGAAGTATAAATAGAAGATTTATTGATTGCAGTAGTTTTACTGTTGTTTATTTATGTCATTGTATCTTTAAGTTTCAAAACAAAAGGACAATTTTGTAAAGATAAATTATCTACAGAGAAGCACTTTTAAAAATATTTTGGTGTGGTAGCCATTTTCGATGGACATGGTTAAAATTCATATGCGAAAATGAACTTCATTTACTTTTCTTATCTATTATTTGTTCTTTATTTTGCCTGTATACGTTAAATTACGTGTAGCCCTATGCGGCTATGTATTTGATGTATTACTGTAATGGTTTTAAATTTGTGACGTCACTAACCCCCAATGTCGCTGCACAGGTGACAGCGCTGACCCAGCAAGTGGCGGACGCCAAAAAGAAGGCGGAAGAAGAAGCAGAAGCTGCTGCAGCGCTTGAGGAGCAGCGCAAGAAGTTGGCCAAGGACGCGGAGGCGCTGCACCGCCAGCTAGACGAGCTGCGGCAGGCGAACGACAAGCTGGATAAGAGTTAGTGGCCGATATGTTTATTAAATTAATGCATACAAACATACGCAAGTTATGCTCACACGTACAGGCACACGCCTGCATACACGCAAATACACACGCGCACGCGCACGCACATACAAATATATACAAACTCAGTAATAGTATTGTAAGGGTTGTCACAAGTTTAACTATTTTTTTCATTTTTTTTTATGTTTATAAAATCATATTGTGAAATAAGTCTGTAAACGTTCGAATATTCGAGTTGACCCCGGATAAAATCAAAATATTGCCCATGACGTGGCTTTTCATCAATGGTAAAATATTTTTTTTTATGGATTCAGTACACAAATTCGCAAACATTACCTCGATATAATATATTTGTATTAATATAAATGACATTCGAAATAATTTTACTTACTTTTTATAATATTTCTAATATAAATATAATAAATAGGCAAAAAGAAGATACAAGCAGAGTTGGAAGACACGAACATTGAATTGGAAGCGCAGCGCGCCAAGGTCATGGAGCTTGAAAAGAAACAGAAGAGTTTCGATAAGGTGAGCAATTATTATCTGTTTTATTTTTGTAGTGTTTGTATTCTTTTGATAGCTTTTTATACTCATTTAATTCTTTGTATGGTTACAGGGAATTTTTACCATCTCATTAGCGGTAGAAATTCATTACAATTGTATCTGTATTAATTTTGGGCTCAATATTGAATTACTCTGAGCAAGAGTGGATACATAAAAATTATTATTTTTTAGCGTTGTTTTACTAGACATCTGTTTTGAAGTATACAGATTTGCATGAATTTTTAAATTTATCATTCTTTTGATTTGATAATGAAAAATTTTTGCGAATTTTACGTTATTCACAATATTATTTTCGTTGAAAATTCTTACTGATTTCATGAAATACGTTTATTTTAATAATATTTTGTCGGTATCCAGGTGGTAGCGGAGGAGCGAAGCGTGGCGGAGCGGTACGCGGCGGAGCGGGACGCGGCCGAGCGGGACGCGCGGGACAAGGAGACGCGCGTGCTCAGCTTGACAAGGGAGCTGGACGATGCTGCTGAGAAGGTGGGTTCTTTGAATGAACTAGCTGTTCCCCGCGGTTTCACCCGCATTGCTCCGCTCCTGTTGGTCTTAGCGTGATGATATATATAGCCTATAACCTTCCTCGTTAAATGGGCCGACACCGAAATAATTTTTCAAATCGGACCAGTAGTTCCTGAGTTTAGCGCGTTTAACAAACAAACAAACTCTTCAGCTTTATAATATTAGTATAGATGAAGGAAAAAAAATTTTTTGGCACCAATACAAAGGTAGCAGTACGAAAGGATGAGTTTGTTAGGGCAGGTCTAAGTGTTTTTTTTTTTTTGGTGAGAAAGTTGGTGTTTTATAGATGGCAGGATGGGGTGATGATGAAGTTTATATTGTTGTTGAGTAAAGATGGGTTGGGGATTTCACATGTTATTGAAATTTGGTTAATACCGTATGAATCTTAAAACAACTGGTCCTTTAATAGGTTTCTGTTCCTCTAGAAATGATTTGAGAATATATTTCTGTGACTCCGCAATTGTACAAATTGTAATTAAATCATGTGCACATTTATTTCAGATCGAAGAGCTCGAACGTTCCAAGCGGCTGCTGCAATCCGAGCTCGACGAGCTGGCGAACACGCAAGGCACGGCCGACAAGAACGTGCACGAGCTGGAGAAGGCCAAGCGCGCGCTCGAGTCGCAGCTGGCCGAGCTGCGCGCGCAGAACGAGGAGATCGAGGACGACCTGCAGCTGACGGAGGACGCCAAGCTGCGGCTCGAGGTCAACATGCAGGCGATGCGCGCGCAGTTCGAGCGCGACCTGCAGGTGGGTTGCGGCTTGTGTTACATCCTCGCAGGAGATCGAGGACGACCTGCAGCTGACGGAGGACGCCAAGCTGCGGCTCGAGGTCAACATGCAGGCGATGCGCGCGCAGTTCGAGCGCGACCTGCAGGTGGGTTGCGGCTTGTGTTACATCCTCGCAGGAGATCGAGGACGACCTGCAGCTGACGGAGGACGCCAAGCTGCGGCTCGAGGTCAACATGCAGGCGATGCGCGCGCAGTTCGAGCGCGACCTGCAGGTGGGTTGCGGCTTGTGTTACATCCTCGCAGGAGATCGAGGACGACCTGCAGCTGACGGAGGACGCCAAGCTGCGGCTCGAGGTCAACATGCAGGCGATGCGCGCGCAGTTCGAGCGCGACCTGCAGGTGGGTTGCGGCTTGTGTTACATCCTCGCAGGAGATCGAGGACGACCTGCAGCTGACGGAGGACGCCAAGCTGCGGCTCGAGGTCAACATGCAGGCGATGCGCGCGCAGTTCGAGCGCGACCTGCAGGTGGGTTGCGGCTTGTGTTACATCCTCGCAGGAGATCGAGGACGACCTGCAGCTGACGGAGGACGCCAAGCTGCGGCTCGAGGTCAACATGCAGGCGATGCGCGCGCAGTTCGAGCGCGACCTGCAGGTGGGTTGCGGCTTGTGTTACATCCTCGCAGGAGATCGAGGACGACCTGCAGCTGACGGAGGACGCCAAGCTGCGGCTCGAGGTCAACATGCAGGCGATGCGCGCGCAGTTCGAGCGCGACCTGCAGGTGGGTTGCGGCTTGTGTTACATCCTCGCAGGAGATCGAGGACGACCTGCAGCTGACGGAGGACGCCAAGCTGCGGCTCGAGGTCAACATGCAGGCGATGCGCGCGCAGTTCGAGCGCGACCTGCAGGTGGGTTGCGGCTTGTGTTACATCCTCGCAGGAGATCGAGGACGACCTGCAGCTGACGGAGGACGCCAAGCTGCGGCTCGAGGTCAACATGCAGGCGATGCGCGCGCAGTTCGAGCGCGACCTGCAGGTGGGTTGCGGCTTGTGTTACATCCTCGCAGGAGATCGAGGACGACCTGCAGCTGACGGAGGACGCCAAGCTGCGGCTCGAGGTCAACATGCAGGCGATGCGCGCGCAGTTCGAGCGCGACCTGCAGGTGGGTTGCGGCTTGTGTTACATCCTCGCAGGAGATCGAGGACGACCTGCAGCTGACGGAGGACGCCAAGCTGCGGCTCGAGGTCAACATGCAGGCGATGCGCGCGCAGTTCGAGCGCGACCTGCAGGTGGGTTGCGGCTTGTGTTACATCCTCGCAGGAGATCGAGGACGACCTGCAGCTGACGGAGGACGCCAAGCTGCGGCTCGAGGTCAACATGCAGGCGATGCGCGCGCAGTTCGAGCGCGACCTGCAGGTGGGTTGCGGCTTGTGTTACATCCTCGCAGGAGATCGAGGACGACCTGCAGCTGACGGAGGACGCCAAGCTGCGGCTCGAGGTCAACATGCAGGCGATGCGCGCGCAGTTCGAGCGCGACCTGCAGGTGGGTTGCGGCTTGTGTTACATCCTCGCAGGAGATCGAGGACGACCTGCAGCTGACGGAGGACGCCAAGCTGCGGCTCGAGGTCAACATGCAGGCGATGCGCGCGCAGTTCGAGCGCGACCTGCAGGTGGGTTGCGGCTTGTGTTACATCCTCGCAGGAGATCGAGGACGACCTGCAGCTGACGGAGGACGCCAAGCTGCGGCTCGAGGTCAACATGCAGGCGATGCGCGCGCAGTTCGAGCGCGACCTGCAGGTGGGTTGCGGCTTGTGTTACATCCTCGCAGGAGATCGAGGACGACCTGCAGCTGACGGAGGACGCCAAGCTGCGGCTCGAGGTCAACATGCAGGCGATGCGCGCGCAGTTCGAGCGCGACCTGCAGGTGGGTTGCGGCTTGTGTTACATCCTCGCAGGAGATCGAGGACGACCTGCAGCTGACGGAGGACGCCAAGCTGCGGCTCGAGGTCAACATGCAGGCGATGCGCGCGCAGTTCGAGCGCGACCTGCAGGTGGGTTGCGGCTTGTGTTACATCCTCGCAGGAGATCGAGGACGACCTGCAGCTGACGGAGGACGCCAAGCTGCGGCTCGAGGTCAACATGCAGGCGATGCGCGCGCAGTTCGAGCGCGACCTGCAGGTGGGTTGCGGCTTGTGTTACATCCTCGCAGGAGATCGAGGACGACCTGCAGCTGACGGAGGACGCCAAGCTGCGGCTCGAGGTCAACATGCAGGCGATGCGCGCGCAGTTCGAGCGCGACCTGCAGGTGGGTTGCGGCTTGTGTTACATCCTCGCAGGAGATCGAGGACGACCTGCAGCTGACGGAGGACGCCAAGCTGCGGCTCGAGGTCAACATGCAGGCGATGCGCGCGCAGTTCGAGCGCGACCTGCAGGTGGGTTGCGGCTTGTGTTACATCCTCGCAGGAGATTGGGGAGATTTGGGGGCCGAGTCACCTCCGTCCGTAGGAGTATACCCAGAACTCTGAAACCCTACACGTGGCCCCCGGGTGGTGCTAAACAGGTGACATGGTGGGAGACAATCGTCGTGGCTAGAATGACCACCCATCAGCTGAAGACGAGTCGCCAAGCGTCCGTGTTCCGACTCGATGAAGCTGATGTAGCCTTAGTGAAGACGGGTCGAATCAGTTGCGCTTTGAAAATCGGGACGATCTGACGCACACTGACGTTTCTGCATCTGGTGGCTAGTCATGGAGGTTAGCGGGATCCGAGGCACGGTGCACCGCTGGCCGACCGCTGGTCAGTAGGGGGCCCAAGTAGCGTGCTAGCCACTCGCGAAAGGCTGCCCCGCCAACCAGCGAAAAATCCCAAGTTGCGCCATAGTGCCGGTTGGCGACCGGATGAGAGGGCCCTATGGACAACTTGGGGGGGCTCGGGCGTCCCCGCAGTCTCCAGACTAGTCCCCAATAATGCGGCTGCTAAGTGTGTGTCTCTGGTCCTGATGTTAAGCGCCTCGATTCACTGCCGTCTTCACACCTACTTCACTCTCCTCTAACAAAACCATGAAAGCAAGATACAGAAATAAGGTTGTACAGCGGCAGCACTCCCTCTCGCTAAAAGTGGACCTCACTAACATCAGAGGTCTCCACTCAAATCTCGCTGCAGTCCACTTCCACCTTGAGACTCATAAACCCTGTATCTTGTTCCTCACGGAGACGCAGATAAGATGTCCGTCTGATCTGGCGTACCTTTCTTATCCCGGCTACACCCTGGAGCACAATTTTAAAGCTCGGTCAGGTGTGTGCGCGTACGTCCGAGACGACATCTGTTGTCGGCGTCTCCGGTATCTTGAAGACCCCCATTTTTCCGTATTATGGATGCTGGTGGACACAGGCCCTGAGAAGCTTCTCTATGCATGTGTCTACCGGGCGCACAGCGGAGACCAGGAGACGATCAGGCTCACAGAGTACCTAAGTGAGGCGGCGGACGCTGCTCAACACAAATACCCTTCCGCTCAGCTTGTGTTACTGGGGGATTTTAATGCCCACCACCAGGAGTGGCTATACCCATACCAGTGCACTGACCTCGCTGGGAGAGAGATGCGTAAACTCGCTATAGCATTGAATCTCACCCAGCTGGTTCAAGGAGCGACGCGGGTTCCTGATGTTGAGAGCCATACAGCCAATTGCTTGGACCTTCTGCTGACAACAGACCCAGACAGATACTCGGTGGCGATTTCCTCGCCGCTTGGCAGCTCCGATCACTGTCTGGTGAAATCTGTATCTGTCTACTCGCCGCCCGATCCCAGTCCCAGGGGCTCTCGGCGCGTGTGGCAATACAAGTCAGCAGATTGGGATGAGATGCGTTCCTTTTTTGCATCTTATCCTTGGCGGCCTGTCTGCTTTTCTTCTGAAGACCCTTCGACCTGCGCGGATGCTGTGACTGATGTGTTGCGACAGGGAATGGAGTACTTTATTCCATTCTCAGACGTAGCCATGTCCGGCAAAGCTCAGCCCTGGTTCAGGGCCGATTGCAGACGCGCTGAAGCGCTAAAGCATGAGGCATACCTAGCTTGGGTTGACGCTCGACACCGCAAAGCGAAGGACGTATCAGAAAAGAAGAAAGCCTTTAACCGGGCCGCCAAGTCCTGCAAGAAGGCTCTACGGAAAGCTCGATTCGACCACGTTAGCCGTATAGGGAGCAAACTGGCTTCTTACCCCTCCGGTAGTAAAGCGTTTTGGTCCCTGGCAAAGTCGGTCGAATCGAATTTCTGCCGCCCCTCACTTCCTCCACTGCTGAAACCAGACGGGACGCTGGCTCACACCGCCGTAGAGAAAGCGAACCTATTTGCTACTCTCTTTGCGGAAAATTCTCGTCTAGATCCCGCCAGCGCAAAACCTCCCAGTCTACCTGGATGCGAGGCGAATATGCCGGAAATTCGCATCCGTCAGACGGAGGTTCTCAAAACGCTGCGGAATCTTGATGTGAATAAAGCCAGTGGCCCTGATGGCATTCCAGCCATAGTTCTAAAAACCTGTGCGCCTGAACTTGCTCCTGTTTTGACACGCCTCTTTCGCCTTTCGATGACGACTGGAAAAGTACCGAAATCATGGAAACTTGCCAACGTGCAGCCTGTGCCCAAAAAAGGCAGTCGCGCCGACCCTTCCAACTACAGGCCAATTTCTGTCACGTCCATACTCTGTAAGACTATGGAACGTGTACTGAACAGCCGGCTCCTGGCACACCTAGAAGCGAACGACCTCCTCAGTGACCGACAGTACGGGTTCCGCCGAAACCGGTCCACTGGGGATCTTCTAGCGTATGTCACCTACATCTGGAGCGAGGCCATCGAGAATCATGGTGAAGCACTTGCTGTCTCCCTTGATATCTCGAAGGCCTTTGATAGGGTCTGGCATGATAGTCTTATTGGCAAGCTTTCATCCTACGGCCTGCCTGCTGGCCTCTGTGCCTGGATCTCAGATTTCCTGAGAGACCGGTCGCTTCGGGTAGTCGTTGACGGCTGCTCGTCCGACCAAATGGCTATTAATGCCGGGGTCCCTCAGGGATCAGTTCTCTCCGCAACACTCTTCCTGCTACACATCAACGATCTGCTGAAACCCGGTATCTATGGGTACGCAGACGATAGCACTGTTGTGGAGAGATATGTATCCAATGCGCGAACCAGTACGGCACAAATTCAGTCTCTACGGGAGGCGATGGTCGATCGCATGAACTTGTCCTTACAGGCGGTCTCCGATTGGGGCGATGCCAATCTGGTCAAGTTCAATGCGGCTAAGACCCAGGCGTGTCTATTCTCCGCAAAACGGAGTCCATTCCATCTGACTCCGTCTTTCCAAGGTGTGTCCGTGCCGATAACTAACCACCTCGAGCTTCTTGGTATCACCTTAACGCCTACTCTGAACTTTGGTTCCTTCATAGAATCAAAAGCCCAAGTTGCCTCAAAAAAGCTTGGAATTCTGGCGAAGGTGAGACAGTATTTCAGCCCGGGACAGTTGCTCAATCTTTATCAAGCACAAGTCCGATCGTGTATGGAATACTGCTCTCACCTCTGGGACGGTTCCGCCAAGTACCAGCTGGAGGCGCTTGAGGCGTTAGAGAGGCGTGCCAAGAGGCTCATTAACGACGATGATCTTGTAGGCAGAAAACTCCAGAGCCTCGGTCACCGCCGTAGAGTGGCTAGCTTATCGGTCTTTTATCGGATACACTTTGGTGAGTGCGCTGCGGAACTGCACGATCTTGTTCCGCCATCCCCGTTCTTCCATCGATCGTCGAGGCGCACAGATTCTAGGCATCGCCATATGGTGGACGTTCCATGTACCCGGACTAAGCGGTTCGATTCCACATTCTTTATCCGAACCGCAAGGGACTGGAACATGCTTCCTGAATCTGTGTTCCCCGACGAGTACAATATGGGGGTCTTCAAGCGTAGAGTGAACAGGTACCTTCTAGGGAAGCGCGTACCATCTTAGACCACATCTCAGCTCAACATCAGGCGAGATTGTGGTCAAGCTCTTCCCTATCGTCAATAAAAAAAAAAAAAAAAAAAAAAAAGATCGAGGACGACCTGCAGCTGACGGAGGACGCCAAGCTGCGGCTCGAGGTCAACATGCAGGCGATGCGCGCGCAGTTCGAGCGCGACCTGCAGGTGGGTTGCGGCTTGTGTTACATCCTCGCAGGAGATCGAGGACGACCTGCAGCTGACGGAGGACGCCAAGCTGCGGCTCGAGGTCAACATGCAGGCGATGCGCGCGCAGTTCGAGCGCGACCTGCAGGTGGGTTGCGGCTTGTGTTACATCCTCGCAGGAGATCGAGGACGACCTGCAGCTGACGGAGGACGCCAAGCTGCGGCTCGAGGTCAACATGCAGGCGATGCGCGCGCAGTTCGAGCGCGACCTGCAGGTGGGTTGCGGCTTGTGTTACATCCTCGCAGGAGATCGAGGACGACCTGCAGCTGACGGAGGACGCCAAGCTGCGGCTCGAGGTCAACATGCAGGCGATGCGCGCGCAGTTCGAGCGCGACCTGCAGGTGGGTTGCGGCTTGTGTTACATCCTCGCAGGAGATCGAGGACGACCTGCAGCTGACGGAGGACGCCAAGCTGCGGCTCGAGGTCAACATGCAGGCGATGCGCGCGCAGTTCGAGCGCGACCTGCAGGTGGGTTGCGGCTTGTGTTACATCCTCGCAGGAGATCGAGGACGACCTGCAGCTGACGGAGGACGCCAAGCTGCGGCTCGAGGTCAACATGCAGGCGATGCGCGCGCAGTTCGAGCGCGACCTGCAGGTGGGTTGCGGCTTGTGTTACATCCTCGCAGGAGATCGAGGACGACCTGCAGCTGACGGAGGACGCCAAGCTGCGGCTCGAGGTCAACATGCAGGCGATGCGCGCGCAGTTCGAGCGCGACCTGCAGGTGGGTTGCGGCTTGTGTTACATCCTCGCAGGAGATCGAGGACGACCTGCAGCTGACGGAGGACGCCAAGCTGCGGCTCGAGGTCAACATGCAGGCGATGCGCGCGCAGTTCGAGCGCGACCTGCAGGTGGGTTGCGGCTTGTGTTACATCCTCGCAGGAGATCGAGGACGACCTGCAGCTGACGGAGGACGCCAAGCTGCGGCTCGAGGTCAACATGCAGGCGATGCGCGCGCAGTTCGAGCGCGACCTGCAGGTGGGTTGCGGCTTGTGTTACATCCTCGCAGGAGATCGAGGACGACCTGCAGCTGACGGAGGACGCCAAGCTGCGGCTCGAGGTCAACATGCAGGCGATGCGCGCGCAGTTCGAGCGCGACCTGCAGGTGGGTTGCGGCTTGTGTTACATCCTCGCAGGAGATCGAGGACGACCTGCAGCTGACGGAGGACGCCAAGCTGCGGCTCGAGGTCAACATGCAGGCGATGCGCGCGCAGTTCGAGCGCGACCTGCAGGTGGGTTGCGGCTTGTGTTACATCCTCGCAGGAGATCGAGGACGACCTGCAGCTGACGGAGGACGCCAAGCTGCGGCTCGAGGTCAACATGCAGGCGATGCGCGCGCAGTTCGAGCGCGACCTGCAGGTGGGTTGCGGCTTGTGTTACATCCTCGCAGGAGATCGAGGACGACCTGCAGCTGACGGAGGACGCCAAGCTGCGGCTCGAGGTCAACATGCAGGCGATGCGCGCGCAGTTCGAGCGCGACCTGCAGGTGGGTTGCGGCTTGTGTTACATCCTCGCAGGAGATCGAGGACGACCTGCAGCTGACGGAGGACGCCAAGCTGCGGCTCGAGGTCAACATGCAGGCGATGCGCGCGCAGTTCGAGCGCGACCTGCAGGTGGGTTGCGGCTTGTGTTACATCCTCGCAGGAGATCGAGGACGACCTGCAGCTGACGGAGGACGCCAAGCTGCGGCTCGAGGTCAACATGCAGGCGATGCGCGCGCAGTTCGAGCGCGACCTGCAGGTGGGTTGCGGCTTGTGTTACATCCTCGCAGGAGATCGAGGACGACCTGCAGCTGACGGAGGACGCCAAGCTGCGGCTCGAGGTCAACATGCAGGCGATGCGCGCGCAGTTCGAGCGCGACCTGCAGGTGGGTTGCGGCTTGTGTTACATCCTCGCAGGAGATCGAGGACGACCTGCAGCTGACGGAGGACGCCAAGCTGCGGCTCGAGGTCAACATGCAGGCGATGCGCGCGCAGTTCGAGCGCGACCTGCAGGTGGGTTGCGGCTTGTGTTACATCCTCGCAGGAGATCGAGGACGACCTGCAGCTGACGGAGGACGCCAAGCTGCGGCTCGAGGTCAACATGCAGGCGATGCGCGCGCAGTTCGAGCGCGACCTGCAGGTGGGTTGCGGCTTGTGTTACATCCTCGCAGGAGATCGAGGACGACCTGCAGCTGACGGAGGACGCCAAGCTGCGGCTCGAGGTCAACATGCAGGCGATGCGCGCGCAGTTCGAGCGCGACCTGCAGGTGGGTTGCGGCTTGTGTTACATCCTCGCAGGAGATCGAGGACGACCTGCAGCTGACGGAGGACGCCAAGCTGCGGCTCGAGGTCAACATGCAGGCGATGCGCGCGCAGTTCGAGCGCGACCTGCAGGTGGGTTGCGGCTTGTGTTACATCCTCGCAGGAGATTGAGGATGATCTGCAGCTCGAGGATGTAATAATATGTAGTTTTGAGCGATTAAACAAAGAAAAATTTTATATCCGAATTCGACTTACGTTGTTACCGGGAATTCGACTTACGTAAGTCGGGTATTACTGTATTATTAATAAAATTTATGAAAAAAAAAAATATGAATCTACCCACTTTGTATTTTATTTTTAATTATGAATTGTATTTTTTCGTGTCAAGGCCAAAGAGGAGCAGGGCGAGGAGAAGCGGCGCGGCATCGTGAAGCAGCTGCGCGACGTGGAGGCCGAGCTGGAGGAGGAGCGCAAGCAGCGGGCAGCTGCGCTCGCGCATCGCAAGAAGCTGGAGAGTGACCTCAAGGACGCGGAGCAGGCGCTGCACCTGGCCAACAAAGTGAGTAAATAAATAAAATCAAGAAGAAAAAATCTTACGTGTTATATTGTGTTTTTTTTTTTTGTACCTTTATCGTTTAATAATTAATTCTGCTGTGATTTACTATAATGATATTATGTAGATATATATTTTGGTATTTTTTATTTTTGCCAAAGAGGTTTCACTTCTGACCCGTGTTCTCGGTATAGACGCTCTTTTTCTTTTTGTCTAAAAAAATTACTAGACATTGTATGTTGAACGTTTTTTTTTTTTTTTTTTTTTTTAATTCTAGATAGGGAAGCGCTTGACCACAATCTCGCCTGATGGAAAGCTAAGATGCGGTCTAAGATGGTACGCGCTTCCTAATTACGTGTACTTAATTTGACCGTATCGCGTTCCAGGTGAAAGAGGACGCCGTGAAGCAAGCGAAGAAGCTGACCGTGCAGCTGAAGGAAGCTGTCCGCGAGGCGGAGGAGGCCCGCGCTGGGAGGGAGGAGGCCGCAGGTGTCGCGCGCGAGGCGGAGCGCCGCGTGAAGGCGCTGGAGGCGGAGGCGCTGCAGCACGCGGAGGAGCTGGCGGCGGCCGAGCGGGCGCGCCGGCACGCGGAGTGCGAGCGGGACGACCGCGACGACGAGCTCACCGCCGCCGCCGCCAAGGTGACGTTCAGTTGAATGACTAGGCCGAACGTTGGTTACCGATAAGTTTAGTGAACTCAACGTCCGACTTGTTAGCGGATTGTTAGTTAGCCCTTTGTACAGAGCAGATTTAACGCCCGGCATATAATTAAATGACTAGCGCTTTCAATGAATGACAACAGTTACGACAGTCGCGGGGCTGCGTCTCTTACATACATGCGCACGTGCATGTGGGGTAGGGAGGTGGTTGATGTAGACACAAACAAATGGATGGAGGAGCGCAGGAGTGCATGGCGAATACGTTATCTATACAAACATACGTGCGTGTGACTGATTATTTACACTTACACTTATACTTACACTTATATATGCATGTGTATTGACAACGGACCAGTGGGCGGGGCTTAAAAAACATGGCTACGTATTGTGTGCAACAAAAGAATTAACCATAAGTTTACATTGAATTAGTGTCATCAATTTTAATTATTTATGTTTTCTATAAATGATTTTTTTCAATTTGTTGGATCATGAATGGATTAATGAATCCTCATTAATATCATTATGTTTTTTCACAGTATCCTTCATTAAACTCCGATTTACTAGACGCTGATGTCGTGCCTCTATATTTTTTTTAGCTTTATTTGATTCTCTAGCAGAGCTTGGTAGATTACACGATGGAACAAATGTTTTTTTTAAAGTCATCTTTTTAGTAATAACACCTGAAAAACAAATTTTTCAATTAGTTTTAGATTTATATTTGAGGTTAAACATTGTCAACTTACTTGGTACAATAAAATCATTCCTTTGAAAATGTAATGAACACACTCTCATATGCGGATTTATATTTTTCAATTTTAAAGCACGCTGCCAGGCTTTACATCGATCTACTTTTTCTTTTTTTCCGAAATAATTTTCAACATAAACAAAACTGCTACCAGGTTTAGGTATAGCATGAAAACTAACTTCTAAATTCGTATGAGATTTACTACCACAACCGTTCACCGCACAATAAACTCTACTTTTATTTTTAGTACGAAATTTTAAAGAATTTTTATTAATTTAAAAAAAAAATTTTTTTAATAGATTCGGTAATATACTTGTGTACTTAAGTGCACACTAAAACTAGTTCTTTTTTTGAACACCAGGTGTCGTGACCAAAGTGGTCCGTTGTCAATAGGAGCTGTCCAGCAACACAAGCGCCCGTAGCAGTACGCTTATATGACATTGCACATGTGTACGTTACATAGTATTATGAGTGCGTATTTATATAAGATACAGCTTCTTATTGCTATCCACAGCGTCTATAACGTTTTGTACATCGTGATTGAGAAGATAACAAAATATATTTAAATGAAAAGAAAAAAAAAAAACATTCACGAATATCCTTGTACGTTGAAAAACTTCACTAACTATTTCATATTTTATGTTTAGCCAACTAATATTTTAATATATGACTCAGGTTACCCTCCTGGTGGACGAAAAGAAGCGACTCGAAGCGAGGATAGCGGCGTTGGAAGAAGACCTTGATGAGGAGCAGTCCAACAACGAGATACTCAACGACAGGCTCAGAAAATCACAGGTACGTGTACTAATATTATTAAAAAATGGTGAAGATGCAATTTTCAACCCTGTAGCGTGGATATAAAGTTGTATCTCAATTGTTTTGGAAAGTGTAGTAATAAGCATCAAACTTTCAAATAAATTTTTAAAAACATAAATTATTCCTCTGGGAATGGCAAGAAATTCTCTGCAAAAAGATTTTTTTTTGCTCAACTATTAATTTATATGCTGAACTTGGATCGGATTCTCTTCAAATGAAAGAAATTATTTTTGACTCAATCATTTATTTGTATTTTGTTCAAACTTATATTTGTGTTTATGGTATGTTTCTCATCTTGTCAGAATAAATTTTGTAGAAAAGCAGCTTTTTTAAGCTATTGCATAGCTTCTATCGCGGGCCTTGAGCGCGGCGACCGAATGTAAAAATTCCGTAACGAAAAAACCTAACGCCCCCCACTCCAACCGGCACAGCGATGCTATGTAATAGCTTTACCGCGGCAGTCCTCGCGTGCCACACGTATTTTATTATTTTTCTTGTTCCAGAACCAAATCGAGCAGCTCACAATGGAGCTGGGCACGGAGAAGGCGGCGACACAGAAGCTCGAGAGCGGCAAGCTGGTGCTCGAGCGGCAGAACAAGGAGCTCAAAGCCAAGCTGGCCGAGCTGGAGACTGCAGGACGCACCAAGACCAAGGCAAGAGAGATAGAAACAATCAATATATTTATTTTACAACAAAAAAATAAAAAACTTAGTTTTTATAGCTAAAAGGTAAAAATATAAACTATGTCTCATATTGACAGGATGTCTCGGAAATTATAGACAATAGTTTGTACACATTTTTTTATAACGAAATACAGACTTGCAAATATCATGACGTTTAAAACTTTTTTTGGACAACCATTGACTATATTTTAAACTTATTTTACCTAACCTAACAGTTCTTAGTTTAAAAGTTTAAGGTAACTTCTAAGTTTCAGTAAAAAATATTCCATACCCAAAAATCCATGTTACAATTTTCACTTCTGACACGTGTGCTCGGTACACACGCTCTTTATTTGTGTATTATTTACTTTCGTTTTATAATGTTTATTTTGTTTTTTAGGTTTTGTTTGGTTCTGTGTGGTTTTGTTTTGTTGATTTTGGTATCTTTGAATCTTGCCAAAGAAGTTTCACTTCTGACACGCGTGCTCAGCAACAAGCTCTTTTTTTTAATGTCATGTATGCGTGTTCGGTGTTATTAGAGCTGGAAGGGACAGGACAGCAGGGGCTGCAACCACGTGATGGAAAAAGAAGGAAAGGTAGACAAGTGAAGAGATGGTTAGATGATATTAAAAAGATTGGTGGAATAGTATGGACCAGATATGCGAAGGATAGAAATGAGTGGAAGCGGCTGGAAGAGGCCTATATTGTGTCACAAGACACGCTGATCAACAAACCGGAAAATCCGATGTGTTAAATAATAGTGTTTAAGATAGAATATTTAGTTTTATATGTATGTTTGTATCAGCAATAAAGGCTTAAATAAATAAATAAATGTGTTCGGTGTGCAGGGCGTGATCACCTCCCTGGAGCTGAAGGTGGCCAACCTGGAGGAGCAGCTGGAGGCGGAGTCCCGCGAGCGGCTCGCGCAGCAGAAGGCGTCGCGCAAGCTCGACAAGAAGATGAAGGAGCTCGCGCTGCAGCTCGACGAGGAGCGCAGGCACGCCGACCAGTACAAGGAGCAGATCGAGAAGGTACGGCCGTATTCAATATTGACATTATTGAACTACTATAGTATATTCCTAGGGCAGGCGGTTTCGTACAATGACACGAAGTATTATGTTATCATCAAAATAAAACGATACCTATCGCTCTTCATACACTACTTTATCGAACGCAGCGTACCGCTTTTCATGGTACAAGGTGAGGTGAGCGACGCGGTCGTTCAGAGATAACAAACTTGTTTTGACATGTCTGGATGAGGTATTTTTCTAATATAATTCACTGGTAATTCACTAATTTCATAAGATGTTACTAAAATATTTATTATTATTTTTATTATAAAACACTTAGAAGTTAGAACCTAAGAGCAGAAGTGGTCTAACATTTTTTTTTATTGTAAATTGTGTCATACCTACAGCTTACTGCAAAGTAAGTTAGATATAATCAAGTCAAAGTCAAAGTGTTATGTAATGTAGGTTACTGAAATAAAGATTTTCACTTTCACTTTCACCCTTTAATAATGTTCTCAGGTTACACAACGGTCGGTTACCCCTGTTAGGTCATTGTACGAATTTCCGCCTGCCCTAGGAACATACTATAGATGTCCCGCCCGCGTTTTCAAAGAAAATCCCACTCAGTTCCCGTTCTTGTGAAATTTCTGGGATACAAATTAGCCTATGTCTTTTTCTGGGTATTTCTGGTCAATAAGGGAAGGGAAGGGAATAAATGGTATTGGTACTATATTTTTTCATATATTTTGTTGCGGACACTTCTGTAGCGAGCGGTCGCCACCGGCTGTCGCTTGCCACTAGAGGCTGTGGTCGGTGGCCCGTGCGCCGTCCGTAGTTGTTCACTAAACTTATTATGTGTGTGTTTGTGTGTGTGTGCAGATGAACAACCGCGTGAAGGCGCTGAAGCGGCAGCTGGACGAGTCGGAGGAGGAGGTCCAGCGGGAGAAGGTCGGCAAGCGGAAGGCGCAGCGCGAGCTCGAGGACCTGCTCGAGACGCACGAGACGCTCGCGCGCGAGTGCTCCAACCTGCGCAACAAGCTGCGGTGAGTGGGACTGAGTGGGAGCGAGTGGGAGTGAGTGGGAGCAGTGGGAGTGTGTTCCCACCTGAGTGAAAGCGTTTGCGCTTGGTCCCTCCCCTCGTCGAGAGATATCTGGTGAGCGACAGCGACACTGCTAAGACGCTGGGCTAAAAAGTTTAAGAAGCCGTGTGATTCTGCGCGGTAGGGTAGTGCTTGGGCACAGCCCAAAGGGTAAGCAAGGTTGGGGGACCGGAGAAGTTACGACTTCCAAAGGTTCCAAGGTACAAAGCTATCTACATATTTAATTGGTGGGTTCACTCTTACAATTCGTAAATAGCTACATACCACAAACATGAACATAATAATACCAAAGTCTTATTTTATAAGTAGAAAAATAATAAACTTATTCCTTTTATATTTGGGACAAAATATTATTTATGATAACTTATCTATATTACTTGTATAGGCCAACGGTATCGGACGATAGTGACTAGAGGGCGAACAACAAAATGACGAGGTAACAGGGCTTTACGGAATGCAAAACTGACATTCGCACTGCATCTATTTAATATTAAATACAGTTTAAATATATTTTAAAAACTTACAAAGTTATTTTCATTATTAATAAGTAATAACGTTCTATGCTAAATAAACTCATGTTCGTTTTGAATCATTATCACTACTTTCTCATCAAAATATCTGTAATAAAGTGAAGTAAATTTAACGCATAATATGTCCACTATTATGGCACCTTTTGTTCACATTCATCTAAAGAAGAATGAGTTCAAAAGCAATCATTTACATGAAATTTCAAGTCAGATATTCATCTTGGATTCTTTAGCTTGTCGTTTCGAGTCAACTCATTGATATCGTCGAGTCATGTACATGTACTTATTAACAACTCACAAACTCATATTTTAACACACTTAACTCAAAACATTAAACCTGTATTCTCTAAACACATGCACATAACCCATACTCAGAGAAGCATATTGACGTACATTAAACAAGTGCATTCACAATCAACAAGTGTCCAAAGCAAAACTCTGCCTACTCGCATATTAGGCAGAGTTTTCATACAATGGACTTTGAACATTATTGCCTCGAAATAAGGTGTAAATTTCAATGAATATTTTATAATACATTCTTGGTTAAGTTGTTTATAGGACGTCAATGGAGATACTAGTAATAAATTGTTTTCATCCATTTATGTATGTAACATACAACAATAAATAAACCACAAAAAAATTTCAACAGATTAAGTAAAATAAGTGCGAATGAAGGTTTAGCTTTAAAAAAATAACAGGAAGCGATCAGCTTTTATGTATGTGTGTGTTAATTTTGTAACAGTTTGGAGGGTAGAAGGAAAAATGCTTATGTTATGTTTATTTGAGAATCATCACATCTTTATAACGTGTTATATTATACGTTCACGTTTATTAAAGTCCTTTTCACCTATGATGATTCCTGTGACACTTCATCGTGTTCCGAATTACGTATTTTATGTTTAAAAAGTCAAAATAATTTTAGTGCATAATATTTTTATTTTATGGCGGCATTATTACCAAAAATATAAAAATGAAACATCTTAAGCTTATAAATCAAAAACAGTATTGTTTAGTTTAATATAATGAAAAATAAAATAAAATAACACAAAAATATAATACCTACGCAATTCGTGTACATGAAATGGATCGTTGAAAAATCATAGAGTTGGAAAATCATATAATCGGCGCCCATCTTGTGATCGTTTGTCAATCGAGTCAATCGTCTGTACGAGTACGTCAGCCTTGTATACAAGTTGCATTTTTATATTGATACTTTACGTGGTATTCTGTTATTGTTACTAATTGTTATTGTTGACTATTTGTTGCTGTTGTTTACTAAGTTACCTTAGTTAATTGTTGGCGAAATGCCGAAAAAACTAATTTTGGTACTTTATTCAAATCGATTTCATTTCCATATAGAATATTATCGATTATCGGAAACAATTGATACGATTTCAGTAACCGACATCTCTACACGTGTCAAAAATCGATGTGTCACAGAAATCATCTTAGGTGGAAAGGACTATAACATTTCGACCTGTAACTTTAATTAAAAAACTTAACTTTCTATCATGTGAAATAATTTTACATTTTCTGAATTAATCACTAGTTTTAATGCTATCTCTATTAGTTATAGTTAAATTAGCAGTTAAGAGCTTAGGCTTTACTTTTATTTGCAAAATTACCTATTATTCATCGAACTAAAGAATATTTGAAATAATAATTGTATTAAGTATTTTTATTTATTTTATTGATTGAGCAGTGATCACTTTCATAAACATTATTAAATCAGGGAATATGTTTTGTGTTACATTACGAACAACTCACAACAATAAGGTTTAGTTTCTTGTACGTACTATTGAAAGTTTAATTTTTATAGTTTTAGATTTTACGGATAATCTAAAACTGATACATTTTTATTGTTTATCATGTATTGTCCATATGTACCGCCGTGTAACGGGCGCTATTCACGCACCACACATGCTTTCGCTAAACTTGATGGAAATTCAGTCGCGGACGAAACGGCCATATGTTGTTTCATATAAATTACAAATAGCACTACGCGAAAGGTTTTTTGAATTTGTATGAAATAACATCTATTGGTGCAGGTGTTCCGTCTAGTGTGGCAAAGGCCAAATGTGCGTGCTATTCACTTGCTTACTATAATCGCTCGCGTCTGGTTCCAGAAGGCAAGGCGGCGGTGCGATCGGGCTGTCGGGCGCGTCGTCGTCGTCGCGCGTCAAGCGCACGTCGCTGGCGCCCGGACACGCGTCCGGCGACGAGTCGTTCGACGACGTCAACGACACCGCCAACAGCCTCGAGTGAGCGCCCCACTGACGAGCGACTGCGCTGCGACTGACTGACGACTGTGCTGCGACTTTTTTTTTTTTGGTGGCGACTTTTTAGCGGGGTCGTTGTTGTACAATAATTGTCCTCAGCTCGAAGGTTGCGCTAAGAGAAATTTCAACTTGTATTTGTTTTGCATGAAATATTAATTAATGTTAATGACGATAAACCGTTTTTATTATATTGTTTAGTAGTTCCGGTATAGTGGCGTAACAATTGTTTCTTGCATAGTTGTCGCATTAATTATTTTCATGTAAAATTGTTTCGAAAAATTTCACTTGTTTCGTTACGCCGTTATTATTCTTGTATTTAAAATTGATATTAAATTAATTAAGACGATTGACATTGTCACTTCATTTTACATTAGCTACGTTGTGTTATAAACGCAGACAAATAAAATATGTGAAATTTATTTATTTTATTTAAATCAGTTGCTCGTCTTGTTGTATTGTAAACTAAATGTTAATATTATATCGAGAGTGTGAGGAAAATCGGTATTTACGATTGAAATTGCCCCTTAACTAACCTCAGTCGCTTGTAAACTATTAAATGTTCGAGACAAGCGGGAGTAAATGTATAATCGATATATATTTATATTTTAATGTAACAAGCAATAAAAATTGTATATACGTGATATTTGAAATTTTGTACGCCTCAAAATGAATTTCTTACTGATTTGATCGTGGACTGGTGCTCAATTTTTAACACTAAAAACCTCAGTACATTGTGGTATAGACAATTCAGGGTTGCCATAGATGAAATTGTTTATCGTTTTTTTTTTTGACGTGACAACGTCTTAAATTAGGTTGCGGCTGGGAGTCACTTATGAAAAAGTGTAACGCTCGGTAACGTTACGATGAGTCACCGAACGAGAGAGAGGCCCGCGGTCTGCCGCGCGCGCAGCACATAAATATTCTACCGAGAAAAAGACGTTGTCACGTAAAATCTTCGCCCGTAAAACCGACTTTACAGGCAACCATTTTTTATTTGTAATCTGGTATTTTTGTAATGGTAAGGTTTTTGAAAACACACGTTTCAGGCAGTTCAAATTGGTTCACCCCATACCAGTATTAGTGTCGAAACATTCCTAAAGTATCGAGTTATCTCGTCGCGACTTGGTCGGATGATATTAATTGGTAAATCATTCTATGCGTGATATTGCGCGGTGGTACTGCGAAAGATATTAAAAATAACAGCACAGAGTTAAAATAAACGGCCTGCGCTTACAATTTTTTAATAATCTGTGCAAATCATGTATCACTTTTGTGGCGCCATCGCGTTTAATTTTTTTTTTTGTAATAAAAATTCAATTGTAAAAGTATTAATTATATGGCAAATGTTTTTCGGTGTTGCATTTATCGCAATTGAGGTGAAGACTGGTGTTGCGACAATATTTTTTATTCGTCTGACGTTTCGATTCGATCGTATCCCGACGGAGGTTCGGCTCCTCGTGTATATAAGTGTCGAGTGTTCCACTGAGCGCTTTGTTGCCATAAAATTTTTAAAGCTAGTTGTAAGGAGTCAACGGACGCGTCAGCGAGTGGCCGCATCGTTTTTTATTTGTACTTACTAGGGGATAACCGTTAAAGTGTCGATCGCTGTCGCGTCGTCGGCGGGTTTTTAAATTTTCTCTGCCGGCATCATCGGTCGTGTATTTGTATAGTCGATGGTGCGAGTTCCTCGACCGATGTTGAGATATTGTCTATGCAAACTTTGATGAATTTTAAAATGTAACGGCCAAAAAGCTGCCATCGCTCGAGGAAACGGCGAACATTTTATACATGTGGTATTATCACTTTCAAGTGTGCGCTAGGACCGCTTGCTTTATTTAGACTTAGATAAGACTTAGTTTACATCGTGGCCTTAGGTTCTCCGCGTGGACGCGCCTGACCGTCACGGACGGACTCTAACCACTATTTTATACGAAACAACTTGTATCTTCGCATTTTATACGTTATTGTACCCCGAGTCTTAATTTTAATGACTTCCTCTTTTTTTATAAAGTTTTTTTCTGAATAATAATATAAATTTAAATGTAAGTAAACCATTGAAGCATAAACATATTTTACATAAATATTATATTTAATTATTAACAATATTGATAATTGTAAAATTGGCCATAGGTTGTAACAAGTTATCAGTTGGTATGCCAATTAAACAATTTTTCATGATTTTTAATATTGATTGTTTTATTTATATTCCCTTCCTTCTACTATAAGAATACATTATACCTACCTATTATTTATATTATTATGGTTAATACTATCCAACAAAGTATTACACAATAATATGAAAATGACACCCGTAAAATGTGACTAGACGGGCAATGGATCATATTTTTGAAATGGTTGTTTAAACAACTTAAATTCTGTCCTCAATTAATGTGCTTGTCAAAATTGTACTCGAAAGAATATAAATACAAATACATGTGGAAGCAAAATCAAGCTTGTCTGCAATATTTCAAGGTGTATTCATAAAATAAATGCACTAAAAGCAAATAAATACATTTTTAAGACCTGAGAGCTGATTAGTATTCACAAAATAACCTTATTTGAATTACATAATGATTTACAAAGCACTAAAACTAAACTCCACTCAGGTTATGAGCAATATTGTGTTTAGTGACAGAAATAGTGGCAATGCTTTGCTGATTGAAACCATTTCGATAAAAAACTACGATCTATCGCTTAATCCATACATCCTCATTCAAGATTTCTCGCTAGAATTCCGTTCAGAATAAATAATAATAATACTGACTATCTTGTCTCGAAGTACCTCTCGATTTATGTATTGATTATAATTAGAAGGCATCGTTAATAGAAAAGAAAAACAAAAGTTTTAACTTTCCAGTAGGGCCAAATGAAATTTGAATAAATACTTACGTGCAGAGAAATAACTCCCTTCATAAGCATTACCAACGTGATTAGGTACCAATTATTTACGTCAAAGAATTCTGTTTATCGGTCTGTTCAAGTCTCAACCACAGAACCGATTTGTACTTAGATCATTGATTTGTATGAAATCTGGTACAGAGATAGCTGGAGACTTGAGAAAGGACATAGAATTTTAAATTTTCTCTGCTGGCATCATCATAGGCTTTATTAATCTTACGGGGACGGGAACTATGCGGGTTCTTCTTTGAATGCACGGGCGAAAAGCTAGTTTTCTATATGTCTCAAACTTAGTCTCAAAGATAGATCACCTCTCAAAAGATACGAACAGCATAATATTTGTTTTGCGATTGTTCAACCATAAAAACCATGAAGGTACTGCATACATTATGAAAAAAAATGATATCTTTGTGCTGAGCTAGTCGTATAGGAGCTACCAACGTTGACAAGAGAGAATTTTAGTATAGTTGGTTCTTAGATATACTGTTTCTCTTCCTATTTCGGTTAGAGTCCGGGATGTCTGGCTGGCCGCACTGGTTGCGTTTATTAGTGCGCATCTTATCTGCACAGGAAAATATCCGTAATTTAAAGTCATTTATTAACGCGTAATTTTTAATCTTTTGCCTTTAGATAGATCCATCAGACATAAATTTTTTATTGCAAGACGTTTTTTTCGTTGTTAAATAGGTGCCAGACGCAATTTTTTATTTCAAAATCATTAAAATGTCATCGAAATAAGTGAAATTCCATCAACATGAGTCCGCTTAAAAGGTAAGTAATAACTTTATTACTTATATTATATTATCCTTTTTTAATACTTATATTTTAATAATTATAGACAGCCCGGACTCTAACCGAAATAGCAAGAGAAACAGTATATCAAAAACCCAATTAAACTAAAATGACTTTTTTTAAAACGTTAATAGCTCCCGTACCATAGTATACGAGTAACTTAACAAGTAGACGGCCTTTTAAAGTAAAGCTTACCCTATGTTAAGTCAATACAAGTTAAGAATAATTATCAGCTTTTAGTTTACTTTAATATATACGGTGAAACATGTTTACTTTAGATAAATTTTAAATACTTTATGCGCTTAATTCTGCGTATTTTGTAAGCAAATAAAAACTGGTTCCCCGTTCCCGCGCCTGTCACACAGTGACATAATTGTCATAAGTCATTTGCATTGTGTCATATCCGTTTGTTTAGGTCGAGTTACGAATTGCGATTTGCGGTAAATCACAAATTCGCAAGTTCAGGGAAAATTTAGCGATTTATTGAACTTTGTAATTGTAACTTTCCTAGGTGTATTCATCAAATCAAGTTGGTGCAGTTTTATGTAAAAATTTCAATTACAATTTTATTCTCATTACAATGTCTGACGAAATCGATGAATATTTTGAGGCTGCGCTTGAATTAGTGAAAACTGCGGGAAACCTTATAACAGAATTCAGAGATGGCTGCAATGTCTTCGAACAAAAGTCTAGTGATATTGATTTAGTCACTGAGGTGGACAAAAATGTAGAAAAGACGTTAATGGATGGGCTTGCTAAGAAATTTCCATCACATAAGTTTATCGGCGAAGAATCCGTCGCTGATGGAGCTAAATGCATTTTGACTGATGATCCGACGTGGATTATCGATCCTGTAGACGGCACGTTAAACTTCATTCATGGATATCCACAAAGTTGTATTTCTTTGGGCCTCGCGATAAACAAGGAATGCGTCGCCGGAATTATCTACAATCCAATTCTCCAACTATTATTTAGTGCAAAGAAAGGCAAGGGTGCCTTTTTGAACAATAAACCGATTCATGTATCCCAAACTAAAGAGTTGAGTAAGGCACTGGTGTCTTTTGAAGCTGGAACTTCACGGGACCCTGAGAGACAGAGGGTTATGTTTGAGAATTTCAAGCTTTTGGTTGAGAACGGACATGGAGTGAGGACAGTCGGGTCTGCTGCATTGAATATGGCTAATGTGGCTTTGGGTGGTAGCGATGCATACTTTGAGTTTGGTATTCATGCGTGGGATATTGCTGCAGGAGATATTATTGTTCGGGAAGCTGGTGGAGTCTGTATAGACCCAGCTGGGGGACCCTTTGACATCCTCTCTAGGAGAGTGCTGTGTGCATCGTCTATTGAACTTGCCCAAGAAATGAGCAAGGTTCTAAATCAATACTATCCAGAGAGAGATTAATGATAGAAAAATGTATTTTTTATTCAATTATTGTGTTTTAATTGAATGTTCTGTTATTTGTGTTTAATTTTATGTTACCAGTGTGTACAAATTATATTTTGATAATGACTTGATTTGTTACCTAATATAATTTTACCTATTTTGTCATGTATCTTGAATATTTTGTAATAAATGTTATATTTATGAAATGAAATAAATGTATTTATTTGTGTATTAGTAGTAGGTACTTAAACATAAAATTTGTACCAAGGGTTTAAATAAAAATACAGTTTCTATTAAATAATTTTATTTATTGTCACCGAAATGTAACATTTTACAAATTATTATTAAATAAGTTTCAATTATGAATGTGTTATTATTATTTAATGATGTTGAAATAAACGTTAGCAAGTCAATTGGCTTTTATTTTTTAATTTAAGTTAAAAATATCTTGTCGGTGGAGGCTATTCTTAATAGAATGTAATATATTACATACAATATATTATATTAGATAATTATTAAAATCAACATTTTATGATTGCAAATATAGAAAAATTAAGATTAATGTTATTATTCTATAAATGCATTATCTGTTTGGAATGTATTTGAAATATTTCAAAAAGCTTAAAATTCCAAAATAGTGATATTTTGTACTTGCACTATGAAATACTTAACATATTAAAATAGTAGTAGTATTATTTTAAATATTAAAGACACAGTATAATTTAATAACAGGTTCCATCAGTCAAAATGGTAAATATAATACCTCAGTCAGGATAAGAGTCAAGTCAAATATTAGTTTCACGTCATTATGGTCAACTTAATAATTATTTGAGTCGAAAATAGATTTTTGTATAGTCAATCATCAATGTACCTAAGTCAGCGAGTTTATTTGTCAATAGTCAGTAATATTATGTTCGACATGTCGCTTTGAAATCATTAATCAATAGTCAGTATAGTCAAAAGTCCTGTCATTTTACCAATATAATTATTTAGCAGATAATTTTATAATCTGCTTCATTAATTGATTTTCGGAGTGTAGAAGTAAGAGTAGTGATTCGGTTTCTGTCCTGTGTTAAATCGAGTAATCTTTTTTTCGAATGGGTATCAAACCCATGGTCAGGTCAGTTCAGAATTCGTCAAGAAAGTTCGGACTAAGTCATAGGGTCATCGTGTCAATCATAATATTGATACGAAATGTTACATAGTCATAGTCATTAAGTAATAAGTCATTTTGGTCTGGTTAGCATCAAATGTTACGTAATGTCAGGTAAGTAAAAATTGAAATGTATGAGATCGTGAGTTTAGTCATGAGTCGTATTATAGTCATGGTAAATAAGTGAACTGAGTTCATCTCAGTAACTAAAGTTATAAATAAGGTACCTCAGATCGTAAAACTCAGTCATTAGTCTTTGTATTCTAGTTTTCTTTTTCGTAGTCGAAGTCAAAAAGTCAAATCTTGTGCTTATCAAAGGAAGTCAGTCAGTCAGTTTATTGAGGAATAGTTGCATCGTACGTAAAAATTAATCTGGTGATAATAATTTACTTTCTACAGTCTGAATTATTAAGTTCAGCTGTTGTTTATGTTTGGATAGGTATTAGTAGGTTGGTATTATTCCTCAATAGGAAGTATTATTTTTAATATAAGTATTATTTTTTTCTTATGACGAGAAAAACATTAAATAATACGTCATGTCAACCGGTCATGTCATTTAATTTCGTTAAACATTTTAGTCAACACAGTCAAGTTGTCAAAAAGAGACACTTTATTTCGTCAAATAATTTAGTCAATATAGTCACACAGATCAGTTGCCAGTCATTAGTTAAGTCAGCTCTCAGTCATAAGTCATATCTCAAATAGTCAGTTCAGTCTGTTTTAGAGTCGACATTAACAGTCTTGCAATAACATCGACATTCGTCACAATTTACACAACATTTTTCCTATAAATTTCACATCCACAATAGAATCCTGAGTATTTATTTTAATCTATAAATTGAATTATTTTAAATTGTATGATAGGTATTATTTTCCTCCAAAGCGTCGTTTTGATGTAAAGTGTATGGGTCTAGGCAGTTCTCTGAGCGCGTGGGGGTCTATCTTGATAGAGGGCATGCTCGGAGGCGGCGTGTCTGTGAGGTCTTCTTTCTCGTCGTAAACTGCCCATCGAGAAGGGCTAGAACAAAATAAATAATTAAGAAAAAAAAAAGACGTGTGGCACTCGGGGACTGCCGCGGTAAAGCTATTGCATAGCATGCCTTCAAGCCACACCTCCGAGCCCGTCGGAGTGGGGAGCGTGAGGTTATGTCGTTACGGAATTTCTCGATTCGGTCCCCGCGCTCAAGGCCCACGATAGAAGCTATGCAATAGCTTAAAAATATGAGAGATATAGAAGAAACAACTAAAAATTACGGCAAATTCCGATGGGTACTTTCATAGGAAATTAATTAAAGAATATTATTCTATAGGATTAATTGCAATTTTTGAAATGCTCCTCTATAAACATTACAAACAGACATACATGTACTTCAATTATAAGCAAGTTATAAATCTAAAATTCAATAATGAATGTGTGAACTATTGAATTGATATAAGGAAGCCCTCCAATAATGGTATACAATATACATAATTGTTTGACTTCATTGTTCAAGATAACAATAACTTATCAACATGCAAATAGTTTTTCGTCACTTTACAATAATTACACAATTGAAGATTGCAATTAACTACGAGGTCGTAAGATTGTACATTAATAAAATGGTGAAAAATTTACCTGTTTTCGCTAGGAATTATTTGAAAAGTGACGGACGGTGTCTTCGCAGAGTTTCCAGGTTTTTTACCCCTAAGTCGTGGTTTTTCAGACTTTGGCTCTTCTAAAGCTGCCATTTTGTCTGGAACGGATCGCTCTTCTATGTCCTCTTTTTTGCGAATATTGTCACTATTCTGTGCGTCATCATGTTTGGGTTCGTCATCTGGGTATTTCTTTAAAACATTGTTAACGTAAAAGTATTTTGTTTTTGTATTCGTAGTCATTTCGTCGTTAGTCAGTCGTTGGGAATTAAAAGGTCTAGTCACAGTCTCGTAAAGGAAAAACGTCGATAGTTTTCCATTGTTTGTGTCAGCGCTTTGTTTTTTTGCGTCAGTCGTAAAGTCCTTGCTTATGTTGTCGTCTTTTGAATCTTTTCTCGTTATTCTGTCAGTCAAGTCACCTTTATAAGAACCTAAGTATCCAAAAGTCAGTAGTTTGTATAAGTTTTCAGTCGTTGCGTCAACGTTAGTAGTTTTGTCAGTCACTTTATCATATGGTCGTTCTATCAGTCTGGTTGTAAGTACGTTATCGTTGGATCTAGCTGAGGAGTGTATTTCAGGTTTTCTAGGTTCGTCACTTCTTGATTCAAAGTCATTATCTAAGTCATCTCTGTTGTAGTGTGGTCTGTTAGGTCGTCTATATGTGTCTTCGTAATTCTGATATGTCACTTTAACTACATCCCTGTCATAATTGCGTCTAGTCGTCTGTCGCCAAGATTGAGTCGGTCTTGGTACATAGTTAATTAGGTAAGTATATTTGTCAATGTTTTCAGTCACAGATAGGTACGGTCGGTTATGTGGTCTTGTATGTGGCAAGTTATTTACAATAACCGACTGTGCGCTATGTACGTCATCGTAGTCACCGTATTGTTTTATCGGGTTGCGTCGAGTCTGTATGTCACCGTCATCTAGTCGTTTACTTTTGTTTTTAAAGTCAAGTTTATCGTCAATGACCAATAAGTTTAAGTTTGAATTAGATTCAGTTACGTTTTCTAAATCATCAGTCAAATTCATATTGGAATTAAGCTTTGCAAGCTTTTCTTCACTCAAGACAGCATTTGGCTTTTTAGGCACTAAATTACTATGGTTTGGTTTGAGTCTTTTAGTTGTGGTCGTTGGTTTTTCTGTCGTTGTTGTTGGTTTTGTTTTCTTGGTTTTTGTGGATATTTCGTCAGATTTCTTAACTTCATTATTTGAGCTGGAGTTTATTTCTATCCAAGGAGAAAGGTCAAAGTTGTTTAGTAGACCGTTATTGCAGGATATTCTTCCATTGTCAGGATTGTCAGGGGAAAGGAAAACAAAGGGTTGAACGCTGTCTACCGTGTCAAGCGTGCGACAAAGGATTTGAGCTAACGAGATTCGTCTAATTTGTTGTAATTGTGCTGGTGTGAATGATGAGTCGAATCCTCCATTTTCGTACCTAAAAATTAGAACCATAATATAACTGACTAATCAGATAACAAAGTCAATTTCTTCAAAAAATGGCGTACCAGAATCTATCTCCTTTACGCAGATTAGAGAATTGCTGTGCAATAATACAAGCGAAAGTCGGTCCAACTAAACCACCAATAACGGGTCGTTCTGCCATCCCGCCAGTGAAGAGATCTATGTCATCGACGTGTCTGAAATGTAAAACATTATTAAAATATGCACTCTGTCCCTATTTTATATCCAAACATTAAAAACTTACTTGTACAGAGCTTTTAGTTTCCTGACAACCCTGGCTGGCATTACTCGTAATAGATCTTCGAATCCATCTATAGTACTGAGGCCACAAGGTTCTCTCCAGGAGGTATAAGGAGGGACGCCATGATCACGTCCTCTTTGTATATTGATAGCGGCCAAGTCCATACCGAAGTCAAAGTGGGGAGTTTGGAAGAGGTGGTTTGTGAGCTCTTCAGTGATGAATTCATCCCTTTTCTGTATCGGTTGGTTGATCATTCCTAGAAGAAGCCGGTCTACTGCGCCCATACTCCAGATGTTCGACGGGTTTGTGGGCTCGTTGTGGAGCGTTACATCTATAATGGGTTGATCGCTTTGTTAGTTGCTGCTAATTTTCAATATGACATTGTAAACAAGTATTATTCTTGATGTTTATAGAATACTAGCTACTCGCACTAATAGAATTTTTATTGTATTTTTATTTTTGTTTTGAAAATTATTATCCCTATCCAAGCAGAGATAATCGATCGGATAGCTCTGGCTGGTTCGCTAGCGATTGTGTGTATGTTTTTTCAAGACAGCTCAATCAGCAGATCCTTCAATCAATCAGTCAAATAAGGACACTATTTAAAATCAAATTCCAATTTCTTTATTGCTGTATGGGGAAATTGTTGTGGGAAGCGTTTGACCTGTCGCCTGATAGTAAGCTGAGATGTGCCCTAAGATGTTGTGCGCTTCTCTAGGGACCTGTTCACTCTAGATTATGTTATATGCTATACTAACTTTCCACCCGAAGCTTCGCCTGCGTTTTCCAAGAAAAACCAGTTACCCTCTATATTTTTGCTAAATTTAATTGTAATCGGTTAAGTAGTATTTGCGTGAAAGATTAACAAACACACACACACACATCCATCCTCACAAACTTGCGCATCCTATCCTACTAATACTATTATAAATGCGAATGTTTGTTAGGATGGATGTGTATGTGTATGTTTGTTACTTACATATATAAATTTATAAATTTATAAAGACTTACTACTTACATATAGTTAATTTGGATTAACACATAGGATAGGTTTTATCCCAGAAATCCCACGGGAACGGTAACTATGCGGGTTTTCTTTGAAAACGCGGGCGGAAAGCTAGTTTATAGGTAATATTAGTAGGAAGTAGGATCTCACTGTTAGGCACGGGTCGGTGGGTCCGGTCGTATCGTACAAGCGAGCGCTGCACGAGGCTGTGCCCGAAGCGGAAGGCTGCAGACGCGAAGGCGCTCGCCGGTGCGGAGCTCGTGCGGGGGCTGTAGCCGAGCCAGTAGCCTGTGCGGGCTGGCTCTAACTCGAATAGCTGCATCACTTCTGATCCTGGAGAAACAACAGAATAATGATTGAAAGAAAATGAAAATGTATAGTAACCAGCGCGCACGAGCAACTTTGTCTCCGCAACTATTTTGTCTCTCCACCCATAGGCTAGTATGAAAGACGCGCACGTAGCGACGCAACTCCCCATACAATTGATGGGAGAGACAAAATAGTTGCGGAGACAAAGTTGCTCGTGCGCGCTAGCTCTAAGGTGACTCACGAAAAATTTCTAGACAGCAGACAAAATAAAATTTTTCAAAATGAAAATGCTTTAAAAATTTTAATTTACTTTAACTTTGTCCTTAAAAGAGCGGCGAAGCACCTTGTAACACCACCAGTTTTACGGGTGTTTATGGACAATGGAACCACTTAACATCAGGTGGCCCACTTTTGCTTGCTCTGACATAAAAAATCTAATAATAATCGTACAAACAATTATTTACCTAGTACTATAGGCAGGAACTCTCTGTAAGTAATGTGTTGTATCATAGCGCCAACGATTTTGCGAGTTTCTTGATAAATCTTCTCATCGCTCCAGTGCGGGTTCAAATGAGCTAGCTCTGTTGCCATTCTGTAAGAAATGTATTAGCAGCTGAGAATATTTCAAATATGTTTAAGGAATTGCATAAAATGGTTAAATAATTTATAATTTCATAAAAATTTGAGAATTCTGTGCTAATAGTGCAGATTTGTAATGGACAAGTATGTCGAAATTGGCAACAAAGCACATGTCACTATTGACAATTTAGTTGTAACTGACAACATAGCACATACGGCAAGTGACAAATAAGTATAATTATTTGACATCATAACACATGATACTACTGATAATTAAGTCGAAATTGACAACACAGCACATAGCATAAGTGACAATTAAGTTTTACCTGACAACAGAACACGTTTTAATAGTGATAATTAAGTCATTACTGTAACCATATTACAAGTGACTAGCTGACACAATATGTTACAAATGACAATTGAATCCTAAATGACATACCAGTAAATATCACTGCTGACTTTTTAGTCACGACTGAACACCTATCAGTGACCATTTGACAATTATATACGCTCACGATGTTTATTACTGACGTCTGTTTAGTCATGATTGGCCACCTAACTCATGTCAGTGACCATTTGCATCTATCAACTCACTGGCTATGCGTGCGCAGTCACATGATGTGCGTTACTGGCGTTTGTTAAGTCATGACTGACCACCTGATTTATGTCAGTAGTTTCCTCATACATCAGTAATTTAGTTTCTTATTTTATTTTATTTATTTATTTACTTCAGGCAACAATCTAGTTACAGTTAAAAGATCTTTAAATAAGATCAAACTACGGCCCATATTAATTTATTTAAAATATACTAACTAGTTTAAATACTATATTAATATTACACGCGATGACTACGACGTGTGACGTCACTACGGGAGGCTACGAAACACAACTCCCTGGGGCCAAAATCACATTTACATACCGGTTATGCGTCCTTAGCCACACAATATGCGCAGCCACAAGCCCGGGCTGCTCGTTAACTCGCGCGTCGCCCGAGCGGAAGCAGGAGGGGGAGAGCGCGCCCCCGCGGCACAGTGCGTCCTCTTGCTGCGGGGGGAGGAGGGGCCGGCGCTGTTGGACGCGCCCGTATTGGAGCATGCCTGTCATTGGATCATTAGTTAAGTAAAGCTTGGTGTGTGAAGGGAGGTTGAAATATTTGCCACAGCACATTTACAATATTATGTTTCGAGTCGTTGATCTATCCATTGCTTGATATTTGACGGACCAATTGGCTTGGTTGGTAGTGGCCCTGCCTTCCAAGCCAGAGGTCGTGGGTTCGATTCCCACCCGGGGCAAATATTGGTATGATGAACATAGATGTTTGCTCTGTGTCTGGGTGTTAATTATAATAAAATAAGTATTTATTTAAAATTATATATGTATGTATGTTTATCAGCCTTCTGGTTTCCATAACACAAGCGAAAGCTTCGTATGGAAATAGATCGTGCCGTGTGTGAAAATTGTCCTGAAATATTTATTTATTAATTTATACCACTTAAGGGTCGCTTAATTTGATTTGGTAAATAAAACTGTTGATTGGTATAATATTTATGATATAGATAAAGAAATAGATGGATAGATTTTAGTAAGGCATTTGATAAGGTGGATAATTTCCTGCTACTTAAAAAGTTGTCAGAGGTTGACATTCTTGAAGTAGTGCTCCTATAGTTTGCAATTTATTTAGGCGTTAGACAGTTTCTCATGTAGAGATTTTTAAGTTATTACGAATTACTTTTGTAGTTTCTTTAGGTGTTCCCCAAGGTTCACATCTGGGGCCTCTTTTTGATTATTTATTCTTTATTATCAATTTGGCACTTAGCACATGAAATTCGTCACTTAAAATTTATACGATAAACGCGTTCATGATTTCATTTACCATTCCTAAACAGGCGAAGTTTATCAGATTGCCTTGCAGAACTGGCATATAATGGAGACCCATCAATATACGCAGACACTTGGTTAATTTGCTCTCTCCAGCCGATCCTGCAGTCTTCTAGTGGCGCTGGTGAAGACCTGATGAAGTCCAGACACCTGACGCCGCGCGGACCGTAGAAAGGGTCTGATAGTGGTACTGCGATAGGCATACATTCCGGATGCTGCGAGTGATTAACGAGTTTTGAATAATTGTGGTTAAGAGTGGACAATGTAATTATAATAGAAACATGCAAGCAATACATTGTTTACAAACTGGGCACTGAGTATGAACAGCAATGAGAATTATTATTTTTCTATCCACAGTCCACACTATACACATTACGTATCCACACTATAACTAGGTTATAAGTAGGTTCTAAACCTAAATATATAATTCTGAACTGAATCGATAAGTGGCTAATTACCTAAAGTTATACTAGAATATTGTTTTTGTGAGCACATAAACAGACAGAATATGATAACACTTAAAATAAGTCTTACCAAAAATTCCTTGGGGATGAAATCCCTTCCACCATCCTTGCAGCAACGTGGCACAGATCCATTGAAACCTCGCGACTGCGACGACGACACGATATCGTGATCTAAAAACTGTCCCCACTGCATCAGCAAATGGGTGATACCAGGGTTTTCCACATTTTGGTCTTCATGGATTGACGCGCTGATTTCTCTAGCAGAAGGGAGTAGGGAACCGAATATGGAACGGCGGGGAGCTTGTATACCGTCAGAGTAGAATGGGGAGAGGAAACGTTGAACTGGGGTCATGGTGGACCCCCATCTGAGGTGGTTCAGGTTGTTGCAGGTGCCATCGTGTGTACGGTATCTGTGAAATTGTAATAATAATTAGCTATAGAGCTAAAAATAATAGACATTGAATTTATCACTATTTCGTATGAAATTCTAGTTTTTAGGATTTCTTCAAGATATACATACAATGACGACAGTTTTTTAATAAATTTCAAATTACTTAGGAAAAACTAATTTATTTTAACAACCATACCACCCGTTGTCTAGATTATGCACAAAGAAAAATTGTTTATTAATAATAATTAATTGTAGTTGCAGACAAAACCGAATAGGTACCTACTTTACGCTACCAAATTAAAAATATGTACACATAAGAAGACTAACCTTTTAGAAGCAGGAGGGCACTTAGGAGGGGCGCGTAGAGGGCACTGATCCAATAAAGGTGACTCCCGTAGTGCACTCGCCTTGGGAAACTTTCCCTCCTCTGTACGGCTCTCGAGTGCATCTCCACTGTAAGAAAAGATACACAGTCAATTACCTATTACACTACATAATATACATGTGAAAATTACAAAAAAAAATATTTAAAATATTTTTTTACTTTTACAATTTCTTTCGCTTTTAGTCAAGCGAAAAGTAAAAGTTTTATGTATCTTTTCTATTAAAGATAGTAGAAATTATGATTATCTTAAAATTAATTATAAACAAAAATGAGGGAAAGTTTACTTTAATGATTTGAAGATACCCTGATCTAATCATAAAAAAGAATCAGGTTTTACGTATTTCATCTTTGGAAAGAAAGGCGTCAGTCTCAATTTAACAAAAGACCTTGCCGGCAAAAGATATCGGCGAAAATCAAAAAAATAAAATCCTTGAAATACATCAATGATAATTTTTTGAGCGGTCGGAATAGTCACATACATATTATTATAATATATGTATAATTATATCCAAGAGAGAAAAGGCTCATGTTCTTATAATTAAAAATCTATCAGTAAATAATCAAACAGAGCCGCAATATGTAAGATCTCTTGCGTGACGTAACCATTTCATAATTATTAGCATAGAGAAGTATGATTTTTTACAACTTTTCTAATTACGCAATGTTTTATTGCTAACTGTAATATTATTATGAGTTACGCAACATGACGTGAATGCTGAATGGAGAAAGCGCATGACTTTCAATTTCTTTTACATGACATATTGTCAATAGTATTCTTTTTGTAAATGCCGATGAATGTGTAGATTAATCACTAGGTGTAATTGTGAATGTTCTTGCATTGAGTTTGGGTTTATAGTCAATTTTGTTCGAAATTGAAGCACTATTTCGGTTTGATTTCGGGTAATTTTAAATATAATTTGTACTTATTCATTTCTTATTCACTATATAAATAAGTTTTATTTCCTTAAAATGCTTATAAATTAGGAAACAATATAAAGAATTGAAAAACATGTTGTATGTGTGTATGAAAAATAAATATAAAAATAAACAGACAATTAAAATAAACTTTTTTTACAAAAAAGCGATGTGTTAAAATCTGTTGATTATATGAATTCAAATATAATATGTTTGACCATATTTAAATTAAAAAGATGCGATCTACATATCCACGGTAAGCGAAATCTTTTTGGTAACATACGACCAAAAATATATTTATAGACAGATACACTTTCAAATCTACAGACAGCATCATTTGTGTAACTTTCTTATTTTTTATATTTATAAACATTCTTTTACCATTTTACAGCACAAGTTACGCCTCTACAAAATTTCTCTGGACTTATCTAACAATCAAACACAGCTAGTTATGTTAATTGGCAGATTTTAGCGGCTTCATAATAATCAATAGCCACTATAGCTGCCCGTTTGACCTATGTGAAAGTGAAACTTTCGTTGAGTCGTGTGTGCACATGATTAGATTCTAACCACGTTGCGTTGTGTTTATATATTTGAGATAAGATTACGTTTTATTTCGCATATATTGTTGTGGGTGACTCTTGTTTTTTATGAGATTAATTTTAAGGAAGTAAAGTTTGCGATTTTGTTCAATCTAAGATATACCATTATAACAATAGCTATTACAGTAAGGATACTAATTTTGCAAGTTCTTTAATTGTTTAATCTGTAGAAATCTATCTAATTTCCGAATGACATATACTTAGGCCTTTATTATCCTATCAATTTTTTTAGCTGGAGCCGGTGACAACGGTTAGGTAAAGGAGTACGTTATTTATTAATAATTATTTATTGGTTCTCATGTACATATTTATTCTACGTTTATTGCTAACCGAGATCTCCATCGATTGCAGATCGATTTTAATTTTCATGACATCATGACTTTAAAGTCTCAATTAATATCTAAACACGCATACAGACAAAATATTTCATAATATAATTACTTGCTACACTTAATAAAATGGATTAATTATTTAGACAAACAATACCATAATGTTATTGTTAAACATTTGTTTTGTTTGTATTCTATTGTTATGTAAACTTGACTTTGAGCTTCAAATTTATTTTATGTAAGTATGTTAACAGTAATACAACATTTATATCAACCTTGTTAAATATTCGTAACAAATAAAGTTTAATATAAAAATAGTTTGTTAAATTATTTTCAAAAGTTTTGATAATGTTTAAGGCTAGAGATAGGTAGTTCATTTTATTTATATCTAAAGAACTATTAATCGATTGCATAAATTACGTTTTTATAAGAGAAAAGGAGACCAAAATAAATCACTAAAAAGGAAAGCGTATTTATTAAAAATAAGTACGATAATTATTCTTATTTAGGTACAAAAAAACCTGTAAATTGTCATTCGAGAGGAAAATTAAAATTTATCTGTGTAACGGTCTAGTAGTTTTGATGGCCCTCGGATAAACTTATAATTGTTTATTACTTACAAACTACTGTGCATAGTTTTCATTAAATTATACTCAAAGAATATAGGGGGAGTCCGGGAGACTTGCCCAGGTGGGAGAGTTGAACCACTTTCAATTACTTTTTAAATTAGGCGCCAAATTACGCCAAGTAGCAAACAAATGAACGCGCATAATCTGCCAATCACAAGCAACTCGAAATTTTGGGTGATAACAGACGCGTTCGACCGTGAGTTACGAAAAAGTGTTTTCATCGTCGCGGAGTGAATTTTTTTGGATCTGTTGTTTTAATTGCTATGCACGCATTTCTGAAGGTATGTATCAAACACCTACGTTATTGCATTACTAGATTATCATATTTTGTCGTACGTTCAGTGTTGTTCTCCAGGTGATAGTGGATTTGTTGGAAAAAATCAAGATATGGCCTTGAGTCGGGTGTGGGAGAGTTGAACCAGTCTGCAGTCGGGAGACTTAAACAGTGGTTCAACTCTCCCTTTGCAGTTTGTGCACTATTTTTGTTTTGTTTCAGAAAGAAAATGCCATTTCAGTATAAGCCTAAGGAAGATAGTCGTCACAGGAAACCGTTTACTTAGTCTGAGATTGAAAGTGCAGACAGAGAAATAAAGAGTGGCAAATCTATTCGTCAAATTTCAATCAAGTATGGGATAGACAGAACCATTTTACGACGGTATTACCTGTTAGGTGAACAAAAGTTAACACCTTTGCAAGACAAGGGGAGCCAATACAAATGCTCCCAGATTTTCAATGTAAATAAAGAGACATTGCTCGTTCGTTACTTATTGACCTGCAGTAAAATGCACTATGGCTTAACCAGAAAACAAGCAATGCAACTAGCATTCGACTACGCCAATTTCATTGAATTATAGTTCCACTTATTAAACCTATGTTGATTTTGCATGTGCCACATTTAATCTTTGAGACTAATAGCTATTCTTAGTTTATAGTAAAAAAAATGTCTTTAAATTAGTTTTGTAGATTTATATAGCAGTAGATACCTCAAAACGAGTATTTAATTAATAATAAAAGCGAATGTTATGTTATGCAGTTGCTCTGAAAACATTTGGATAATTATTTTCACTAATTTGTTTAGAAGGTGATTATGAATATTCTAGTTATTGTTAAACGTGTCTAAATAATACATAAATAATGTGTGTAATATGCTTTATTTGCTTCATTTCTCCTCTCTAAAAAGGTATGGGCAAGTGTCCCTCACCTTATGGGCAAGTGTCCCGCCGGTTGGGGAGACTTGAATCAAAACTCATTTTTCATTAAAACTTAGTTTACTGTCTTCTCCTTGCAATTTTTATTTTCAAAATGGTATAAAATCTTAGCCAGATAATAAGGCTTCCATATGGTATAGATCTTAAAGCTCTCAAGGTCACTAATCAGATTTTATAGAGTTTTTAGTAAAAAGCGGTTCAAGTCTCCCGGACTCCCCCTATTTTCAAAATCTTCAGTGACATCGTATCATTTTTATCTACTTAAACCCGAAATTTCATTCAACTTGATAAAGGATCTGTTATTTTCACATGGGAAAAATAAGAAAATGATTTTCGTCCCTATTAAAATTTAATTGAAAATTGTTGCGATGTTTCGTTTTTATTTTTATTATTTATTTATTATTCTTGGAAATTAGAATACGTACGTTCGTATTTATTAGGCAGTTCAATAAAGAAACGAATCTTCAATGGCGGCCAAAGCTGACACTGACGTATGGTAGGGTCAGCAAAAAAGAAAATAAAAATAACGTAAATGGATAATTATTTTATTAATTATTTCAAATTGTTTGTTGACAAACTTTTTTGTTATGGTATTTGTAATTTATGTATTTATATGAATTATCATATTTACGTATACAGAATGTAACAAAATCCCCATAATATTTGTAATGAGCCCATAAAACTGAACAACTTTTCCCAAAGAACATATTTTGTCAAATTCCAATAAAACATTATTTACTTTCGCAAATGCATAATTGTCATTGTAAATTTATGATAAAAACTATTATAGGGAAAATCAAATACATTTTAGTGATTTTATTTTTCCATTTTTTTTTGCATGCCGTACGGCCGTGTGTAAGCGAGAGGGAATGATAAGCGCCGCCATTGAAGATTCGTTTCTTTATTGAACTGCCTAATAGTGTATACTTCTTCGATTTTAAAGTCCTTCATAATCGTGGAATATTTTGTTAAAACTAGATTGACTATGAGAACATTTTACTTGATTTTTCAATTAAAAATTAGAAGAAGATTTTACGATTATTATTTAAAAGCTTTTAGTTGCCTTTTAAAGATACAATGTTAGTAAATTTTGTTATAATATAAAAAAATAAATATAGAATAAGTTATGAATATGAAATAAAATACTGACCTTAGCTGTTATCGTAGGTCCAGTCAAAAATCCAGTCAAGTCAAGTCACTGTCACAATGTCAAACGGTCAAATAATAGTCATAATCAGTCAAAAACACCACAGTCACATGATATTAGTCAGTCAATTCATAGTCATAGTCGATCAGTCTTCATTGGCTAGAGTTAAAAGTAAATAGAGTTTTCGCGCGCTTTCGTACGTGAAGACGCCATGATGCGCGCGCGATACTGCGTTGGCGGGAAATGTGACAAGCACTGAAATACTGCCACTTCCACAGAACCATTTCGTAAACGTTGCAAATATCAGCATCAAGCTTATGCCTATTAATTCCATTGCAATTTGTGGAACTAATTAATTTGCTTTGAATGGATGTTCTGAGGTGACATTTTCATTGAATATTTTTTGTCGTATTTATAGCGATTGCGGTGATGTGATTTATGTTTATTAAGTTTTACTCTGTCAACAAATGGCGATTCTGAATAATATATATTTTAATAACGAAAAATTTAGTAAGTAGTTAAGTACCTATTTGTAGTTAGAACAACAACGTTTAATGTATTTTTTTGGATATAATCCTTAAAAAAAATTTCTATATACAATATACATTATACATATTCCATTGTTGATCATAGATTAAACATAATAATACCTACTTTAGGTCATACTCATTAGGTCATTACATCTACATCTAAAATTATAAACTATAGAAATCGTTACGAGCTATGGAACGGGCTATGCTCGGGGTTTCTTTGCGTGATCGAATCAGAAATGAGGAGGTCCGCAAAAGAACTAAAGTCACCGACATAGCCCACCGTATTAGTAAGTTGAAGTGGCGCTGGGCTGGGCATATAGCCCGCAGAACCGATGGCCGTTGGGGCAAAAAGGTTCTTGAGTGGCGACCACGTACAGGACGTCGCAGTGTGGGACGGCCTACAACGCGATGGACAGACGACCTGATCAAAGTGGCGGGGAGCCGCTGGATTCAGGCCGCTGGTGATCGGTCGTTTTGGAAATCTTAGGCCTCCCCTATGTCCTGCAGTGGACGTCCTGAAAGGCTGGAATGATGATGATGATGATGATGATAGAAATCGTTTCCGAATGTAATTTTCCTGTTTTTTACGTTTTGAGTTTTGTTTTTCGATCACGTACAATTTTTAAATAGATGCGGTTACAAAACGAAAAAAATCCGGTACAGTCAGATAGATTTGACTTGTGAAATTATTGGTTCAGTGTTTATTTTGTATCTGTGGATTGCAAGAGATGGCTTGCTCATTAAATGTTGGATTTTCTTGCGGTTTCAATCACACCATAGGGCTGTCGAAATAAAAATTAAAGATAGATATAAAAGCTTTATAAATTATTGAATTGTATGTAATTGTTATTTAATTATTATATCAAAATATAAATATGATATTATAACTTAATACAATTGTACTTCGTATAAAATAATGCACTTATTTCTGTATTAAGTATATTGTATTGTATAATTTTATAGTTGTTAGTTTGTTAGCAAATTATAGTACTTATAATACTATAAGTACTTATTATCTTTTTACAACGTTTATAGAAGGTAGTTAATTGAGTTTAATGTTTTATGTAGTAAAATGACAGCTATGATTCGATTATTTGAAATTTGAAATTAAAAATTTGCAAATGTTTTTGTTCAAAGCTTTCACTAGTACAGAATTTCACTTCAACCGAAAAGTATTGACCACGTATTGACAATTATCTAACATTATTTTTTCTATTTTGTATAATTCTTTCCATACGATTTCCGTTTAGCAATGGAGGAAGTAAGCAAAGCACTTTCACAATATTCTGAGTAAAACCATTCCTGTTCTCATTGGTGTTATATTTATCCAAATGACAATAAAACATTATTTTATCATTAAAAACTTTTGGTGGCATCCCTAGCAAGTAGCAACTGACAAGAGTGTTTGAACCATGCCCTATCCTCAAATCGAATATAGCTCATGTTAAGCTGCGTACGGATTGCGCGTAGCCAGGTACGCGTTCTCAGTTTACGCGTATCCGGAACGCCTGGTTCATACCTGCAGCTACGCGTTCACTCTTGGGGTACGCGTACCTCGCGAGCCAACTTGAGCGCGAGCCGATCGTCAGTCGGTTTTTGGTCGCGCGTCAAAGAGAACTCGCGAGGCCCGGCCGGCTACGCTACATTTGGACGGTAAAATGAATAAACTCGCGTGCTCTTCGAGTTTTAGTAATGGAAATATTATAAGACTGATTCAACTTTATGAATTTCAGCGGGTCTTGTGGGATAGCACACTACTTAATTATAGAAATAATGATTTACGCCAAGATGCATGGCAGGCAATTTCGAATAAACTTAATTCCAATACTTAGGTGAATTAAAAAAAAAGATGACAATTTTATTAGCAACTAATAGAAAAGAAAGAAGCAAAATCAAAAAAAGCTGATGGGACTCGCGGATCGCTCTGGATCGATTGACCTCGCGTACAGGTTCGCGGCGGTCCGTACAGGAGCTGTACGCGTATCCAATGTACGCGTGGACAGTGTTTCTCGACTACGCGTAACACTGGAACGCGCTATCCGTACGCACCTTTACGGTTCTTCTAAAGGTTACATCTTAATCTTAATACTTATAAAGGCGAAAGTTTGTAAGTATGGATGTATGGATGTATGGATGTATGGATGTTTGTTACTCTTTCACGTAAAAACTACTGAACCGATTACAATGAAATTTAGCACACATATAGAGGGTAACTTGGATTAACACATAGGATAGGTTTTATCCCGGAAATCCCACGGGAACGGGAACTATGCGGGTTTTCCTTTGAAAACGCGGGCGAAGCCGCGGGCGGAAATCTAGTAGTTTATAATTTTGATGCTCCGAGTGTATATTTTGATAAGTAGGTATGAGCTCTGATGTTATTTCAAAATATAGTTATACTCGAAGATTCTCAAATTTAGATTTGTTAGAGTAACTAAAAACGAAACGTGCTTAAATATTTAAAGCAAAATACCAAATAATAAATATTATATTCCATTCAAAATTGAATGTATAGCTTATCACACAGATAGAGTAGATTTTGAAGTAGGACATAAACTTCAAGCGAATTGCTTATGAAAATACTTTATTTAATATCTCTAAGGCCTAAGCAAACCCTCCGGTAAATAGCTAGTTAATAATAATAACTACACAATACATATGTATTATTAACCGTCACATTTAACTAGTTACGAGGAAGTTTTACAAAACAATAGCAATGCAATAAAACTCTACCTTATGTACAAATACTGAAGTAAATCCGCGGGTCACTGGCTATCCACCATAAAACATAGATTTTATTGTTTTACGTAAGCAATAGCCAAGTGCTGTAATAGTTATAATATTTTTATTTTGTAACCACGAAAAGTCGGTGACGCCATGGCTTGGTATTGTTCAATCTGATGGTTTTGTCTTTACTAAATAATTGAAAAGTCTACACTAATATAATAAAGCTGATGAGTTTGTTTGTTTGAACGCGCTAATATCAGGAACTACTGGTCCGATTTGAAAAATTCTTTCGGTGTTAGATAGCCCATTTATCGAGGACTATATTACATCATCACGTTAAAACTAATAGGAGCACTGCGGGTAAAACCGCGTGGCACATCTAGTAATTGATATACAAATCAATACACATAGGGAGAAATTTCTAGTAAATAACTTCGGAGTATAATTGCAACTACGTTGTTTTTTAGACGGTTCAATACTTTCTAATTTTATCAACAAACGAACAATTTACGATAGCAAAAGTACATCATTCAACACTTTCATGATCAAATTAAACATTTATATTTAAGGAATAAATACTTCTCATTATATACCTAACTGTAAGTATACATATTATGTACAATTATTTGCTCAAAGGTTTCATAGTGGATAAATTCCGGTAAACTTTCACTTATAATCCTATGGAAGTTGGAACGGATATCCGATTATAGGTATACGAGAGAAACTGTTCATAATGACCGACAGGGCTTATTTCTCTTTCTATAGTAACTACTAGTATAGTACCTATTAAATTATCTGTTGTATATGCCATACATACATATACATATGTTTACAACCTTATAATATTATGATTTGTTGTATAATATCGGAATATTATTTACAAGGTAAATATTCAAATAAGTAATTTGTACATAAGTAATGTACAATTTTTAAACTAAGGTTTAATTTAAGTAAATAATAAATCTGTTGAATAAGAAAGTATAAAAAATGCGATAATATTAAGATATACCTACTTTAAGAGTTGCCTGGTAGAGATGGCTACCTAGCTATAAGGCCGCCGTATTGTTTGCCTTTCATGTTTTTATATTTACTGCAATATAAGATTTTTATTTAATAATAATATTTAAGGTTATACAGTTCAATATCTACTGAAATATAAGATTTTTTCATAATATTTGACTATATAAAGTTCAATAACCTTGTAACAATCAGCTGATAGTCTGTGCAATGTGCTGTTTGCGTGCGCACACGCATTTCCTAGACATAAAATTGAAAGTCAACTCAGTTCGCGTGAACACGGGAGTTTTGTCTCGAATTATCTAGAAATAATTTATTCTATTTGTAGTATAAATAAGTGTATTATAGTACTTATCTATGTATTTTAGCATAATAAATGATGAAAAAGACATGACAAATGACAATATTTTTCCAGGCACTGGGTGTCAAATATGTGATAAATTATAAAAAGTACGATCTTTAAATTAAATTAGGTATATTGCGCATAAATCAATATATCAATAGTTTAAATGTAATTTAAAAACTCGATGATGCATACCATAATTATTGTCTTCCCGTATAATAATTTAAAGCAAATTAAAAATAACAAACACAACCAAAGCATTAAATCACATCGTTAAAAATAACTTCTGAATAAAATTAGCAATGTTTAATTCATGGATCTTAAGGGCATTGACACATTGAAAGATTTATTTCATATAAACACATATAAACGTATAATGGTTATATTTTGAAAGCCGATTATATAAAATCCGTCGCGTGGTGAAAACTCGTCTTTTGAAAGCTCGTCGGGTTAGCTTTCTGCATTTTTAACATATACAAATGTGCGTGTGTTCAATTAAAGTTCTTTAACACTTCAATATTTGGGTTTTACATTATTAAAGAATATACATATTATGGACGTAAAAATGTAGTACCTACTTACTTATGACGCAAATATACCGTGATGCTCGTTAACTAAACTTCGAATCTAAGATTGATTTATTATTAAATGAAAATAATTAATTAAATAAATTAATAAGTCAGTCCAAAGATCGTATTACTATGTAGTTAAAGTTACTTAATACGTCTGTGTAAAGTTCGTATTAACTAACGCAATAAAAAGGTAAAACATCATAAAAAAAGTCTTATTTAGTTTCAGCAAGCACTCTTACTCCTTTCTTCTTTTTTACTCTGCTAAAAAGTTATTTCATGTCATATTGTAATCTGCATACAATATTTCAACCAAATCAGCAATAATTTTTGTGTGAAGGAGCAATAAACATTCACGAAGGTGCATCCACCTACGTATAAACTTTCGAATTTTTATTTATAGAATCGAATTGAAGAAGAGACAGTAATAAAATATGCTTATATGAAAAAGATAGTTACACTTTAAGCATATTTTGCGAGTACACAGACGGTAAAATACATAAAAAACATGTAAATAAACAATTCGTTATAAAAACTACTACAAATAAATAAAAATTGTTTAAAATATGCAAATAGGTTAATTACAAAATTTGATAAAAACAATGTAAAGATAGATGAATAATAATCAAGTGAATTAAGAAGAATTTGAAAACTCTTTTTTACACTACATCTATTTACACGCTATTTAAATTATATAAATTATTGTTCTGACTTCTGAGTATCTAATAATATGATATAGGTACGTAGTTATTTTACTAATGTGTTTAAAAAACGCTAAAGGTCACTCACCCGGCGCTGATGGCTATAAAATTATTCACAAATTCGTTACGAGCGAAAGTGAATGAATAAATCGGCAGTTGTCGTCAACATTTCTATTTTCGACTGTGTGAAAGAAAGAAAAAATAAATAAGGAAAAACACATTTCATTTCAACCAAAAATTAATACCTAATCAAAATAATTAGCAACCAAAACACCTAATAAACATATACATGATAATAACATAATAATATTTAAATTATACTCATCAGAAGTACTAAAACGCTTTGCTCATCGTTTTTACGATTAGAGAGGTTTATGAAAGGTTGCAATAAGTATAGGAATGAAGAAAAACTTATACATTCTAAGCATTGAGATAATATTACTTCGTATGGAGGAGACACCACGAACAAAATCTGTGCGCCATTTTTTTGCTCTAACTAAGTTTTAAAAATTATTATCTAGTTAGATACTTACCGATGAAAGTAATTCCTTTGCACTTTTCCGTATTATTTGTATTATTTGTGCAATATCGTAACACACACGAAGGCATATTTGATGCGTTTCACTTTAAAACAAATAAAAAATGAGCGTGCAGTTACGCCATATGGCGTATGTTGAGCGGAACATAAGTGATGTAGGCGGTGTCGTCTCCATATGTGACAATGATTCTAAGTGATATTTAATATATAGGTAGGTAGGTATGTTATGTGATATATGGTCTAAAGAAACTCAGAATACTAGAAATACAGAGATATTTATCTATTTTTTTTACAAAATACTACAAAAATGCTCGCTTTATTGATTCCATTCTATTATTTATTTCGTCGATTTTGTCAAGAACGAAAATTTATTTTCTCTCAAACTCAAACATTCAAACTCAAACATTTATATTTTATTTATTCCATTAGACTTCTTTTAGAAGCACTTTCGAATCGTCATTACATATTTTTAACATTTACCACCGATTCGGAAAGCATTATCTAAGAAGACTACGTCCATTAGAGGCACTAGAGGTAAGTTTTTTGTCACAAAAAGCACGTAAGAGATATAATAAATTCAATTATGTTCTTACGTATTCAATAAATTGGTTTTATCTTCACACAATACACTATAATTTATTATTTTTTTATCGCACGTTGAAAGTGGAAACTGCTGAACCTATTGTGATGTTTTTTGTTTAGATACATCCATATAAATTAATTGAACTAAAATCTAATTTAAATGTATCCATCATATTATATCACGTAATATTAAATGCCTGCTGTCTTTTCTTATTTCTATAAAGATTGCAATAATCTTTAAACGTTATTTTAATGACTTATAAGGGAAAGGAAAATCGCAAATAAATTTTTAACGCTACTGTAATACTTAAGAATATTTTCTTGATGATTCCTCACACAGGTGTCTTAAGAAATGTGAACCTTTCACTTTAGTATTGTAGAAAAGCTCATATAGAAGTAAATATTAGCTGGTTGATAAATTTTTGCTCTCTGAATAGATTTTGATGTAAAAACGGTCACATCGTTTTTGTCTTAATAAAATGTGAAACAAACAAGAAATATTTCCAAGTTTTTGCAAACTATAATTTGTATGTTACGTTTTCTTCTTTTTCTTTGTCATAGTTTAAAGTGTTAAGGATATCAAGTATCAACTTACGGGTAGGCTAATCCCATAAATAATGTTGAATATGAACCGTCTTGAATCGTATTATAATAATTCGAAAATACTCTACGTCTACAATACTATACATTTGATTTTCACGTGCGTTATTTTGGAATAAACACAATTTAATTAACTTTTATTTTTAAAATATCTTAATAATCAAATAAGATATCTAAATAATCTATAAAGGTTGTACAGCCCTACCATCACATCAATGATGAGAGAGTATACGTCTTAAGTACTTTTCTCTTAGTGTTTATTCCGTCTAGATTTTCGTTCGAGCTTTCACAGCTCATTATACGAATAACTAATTTGTACAATGGTGTTGCTATCTCAAATATTATATAGGTACTAATATATTATATTTTAGATATGGTAGGACCTAGTGTGGACTATAAGATTTAAAAAAACTATTTAACGATTTGAGCTCTTTATACTATAATTTATTTCATATAATTTTTAGTTTAAAGTTATTTCAAACCCAATAATACAATATGAATTATGGAGTGTGTCCTTTATAAGTTTTATTAAGTTACTTTAGTAGTAGTATTATATTATCTGTGGTATGCGGAGTACAGGAAAGCAAGTGTCTATGGCAGGAAATTTATTGATTTAAAGAGACAGTAGAAAACATTTTCCATAACTTTTACTAGGCCCATAGGATTTCCGTAACTACTAGTTTTTGAAATTGCAAAACATGTTCGTTTGTCGTTTGATAAGCATTAATAAAGAAATAACATAAATAGAGAAAGTACAAGCTTTACAGCAAATTAGATGTTTAATAAAAATTTAGATTTTATTTTTCTTACGACATAATGCAAAACCTAGGTACTCGATCGATTTAAAAATTATTCTGCCATTACAAAGCTACACTTTTTCTTTACTAAATAAAATAGACTTACAGACTTTCTAATGGCAGAATTTTATTTATATTTTCGGCAATCGGCATCTAGTCTCTAACAACATAGAAAATATTATCATTCTAAGTCCAGTTTTCTTTTGCTTTGTAATGGCAGCGTCTTGTAGCCTCCTATTTTGGTATAATTACAATGAAAGGCAAATTACGATAATATACATGTTTAGCATGTGCACAGTGCATGCCCAAATGTAGGTATCCATGCCCAATTTAACAATCCACTTTCTAGATATGCTCAATTCGAGAGCATTGGCATATTTTTCTTTAGACTCAGTTATTTTAGTGTCAGGCGTCAGCAATGTTCTGAAAATGTCATTGATACATTTAGGGCATTTTTTTGTGTTTAATTATGCAGCAGCCAGCAGGTATTCGCTACTCATTAAATAAGATGATTAGTATAGTTTCATCGACGTTATAGAGTAAAAAAATTGTAATTTTACTATTATTTATTACTAGCTGCCCCAGCAGACGTTTCGCTGCTCAATTACCCTTTTTCGTGTTGCTCTCCATAAGAACCTTCCGCGTGGTGAACAAAAATGTTAAAAATTTAGCTGAATTGGTAAAGTGAGAGTGAAAAGCTGAATTGGTAAAGTGAGAGTGAAAAATTATATTACAATAATGTTATGTAGCAGTTTCTTGCCGGTTCTTCTCCATAGATAGTCTTTCCAAATCAGTAGTAAATGTTAAAAATATGTAATGAGGATTCGAAAGTGCTTCTAAAAGAAGTCTAATTGAATAAATAAATGTTTGAGTTTGAGTTTGAGCTTATATGAATTCACAATAGCATATTATGCCATGTTACATGGCTAAAAACTATATTTTCATCGTAGTTCGTTCTATAAGTTCTTCCATCCTCATGTGGCGCAAAGGAGGAAGAGATTAAATCAAAAAATCATTAAAATAAATGATGTGTGAGCAAAACGTAATCGGATGTGGGTAATTAGCGTAACGACACTTTCACTATTATTTAATAGGCTTGTGGTACAGTGGGCTTATCGATAAATCAATTATTTATATTTTTAGTGACTGAAAATATTTATTGGAAGTACAATAAAAATGATCAAACGGGACTTAAATACATTATTTTTTATAGATTTAGAGCAGGGGTGAAGACCTCAGACATTAAAATTGATAAGAAGAGCGTGAAGGACAAAAAATGGATTTTCAATTTATCTACGCATATGGACAAAATCACCAATGCTCCAAACGGTGAAGAAAAACATCATGAGAAACCGGCGTATGAAGAATAAAAACTTCGACATTATTATAAGCATTTAGCACATACATAATAAGCGATAGACAATCGAAAATATTTTTTCCTATCCCTATCTGTACAAGCCTCTTTAAATACAGTACTCCATCCTACAAAAAGCGAATTACAGAAACCATTTCCACAGCCTACAAAAACTCCCATTACATCTCTATACAAAACACCGCATAGTTGAGGTTACTCAATATGTCATAACTCATAACAGTACGTGATGCGCATGCGCTGAGGACATCGTTATGATTGATTAACTATTTTCACTTTACGACGCAATATCGCTTTTACTTATATTGAGATTAATAGAATAAGCTGCATAATAACCTCTCTTCTCTTGGCCAATGTGAATAAGATTCTTATTATGCTAGACATAAGTAGTATAAAAGTGAAATCATCTTTTGGTTGTTGGAGTCAACCACTTGGATGTTGACCACTGTCAACCATATCAAACCCTCAAAGGAAAACTGACAAGAAAATCAACTAGTTTATGTTTAAAAATAACACCTATGTCTGCCTTAGATTGGCGTGTCATTTAGAAAAAACTGTAAACTTACAAAACGGTTACAAGCCCCTCTATCTATGATAGTAAAATATTATAGAAATGTTCAAGAGGCATCATATTATATATATAGAAATTTTTATCTCTATCCTTGTCTATCTATGTGTCCAAGATTGATGAAAACGGTAATTTATATTACCTACTTTCATTATTGAATAATAAATTACTCCACATATAATGAGTAATACCTATGTATGATGCCATAATCTTCGTTGGTAATTATGCTAAAAATAGTGAATGGGTTGGATATGATGTTATAAATGATATTATAATTTATATTGAAATGATTTAGTGTAAAAAGTTGGACTCCATGTTTTTACTGTGTATTTACCAACTCAAAACCAGGAAAACGTTAATATTCAATTTATGAATGTCGTTGCTTTATCGCACAGAAACCTTTTAAGGGATTTGACTGAAAATTTGCATGTACAGTGTACACCTCTACCACGGAGTAAGTAATATACTGACCTTTACCTGTACGTATTCATATGATACCTTCACGATACTAACAAAAAACGATACCTACTCAGAAGTAGGTACATTTTTCCGTAATTACTCCACATCCGAAACTCCCCCAATGCACTAGTTATTGTTCGACGAAATAACAATCGCATTATTGCATTAGATTAATGAAAAACTACATAATACCCAATACCAAATCTATGAGAACATTGCACATGATTTCTTATATCGATCGGCGATTTCCAGGTTATAGATTTCTACATAATATGTCACAGCAAAAATGCGTGCAAATGAATGGTAACTGAACAATAGTGGGAATATGTGTGTGAAACCGAGGGAAAGTGTAGTTCACATGATTATTGCTTTGATTACGGTAGTATTGATCTGTATCCATACAGGTTTTATGATTTGGGAAGTAAGTACCTCATAGATTTTTAACGGAATGTGGGAGGTTTTAATCGGAGAAGTAAAACTTAAAAGGCTTTGAATTGACAATGATTTTGTAAATGCTTAATGAATTGTTGTTTATCTTTATTATAATATAGTAATTGTTGTAGTGTTTTAAAAAGCGATGTCTTTTTTGATGTTAATAATTTCAAAAACTAATGGACCGTTTAAATTAAAATTATAGTCAACAGAAAACTCAATGATATTATTAATGATTTTTACCTTAAATACCTACCTATCATCCAGTTAGCATTACTTATTTTCGTACAGACCTAAGATTTACATAAAATTGAAAAATTCACACAGTTCCGCCAATAAAACAATAATAAAATATGAAGAGATTGTATACAATTTTCTCAATGGGTTAAATTAATTACAATAGAAAATATCTTGCATTGTTATTCAGACAATGGCGAGAGTGCGCTATCTCTAACCGATTTGAAAAAAGGTGTATTCATTAGATATGTTCGAGATGGCAAATCTTATGGTAATTCTATTGTTGCGGCTTATTGTGGGCTGTTTTTATTTAGTATAAAAATGATATATCGTTATATTTTATTTTAATACTTATTGTATGGTATCATGCGGAATTGAAAGTTCGTTATCGGAAAACTATTTTGTTGTTATGATGTGAAGAATGTCAATTTTTTTTTATTTCTTGCTCTTTAACAATGAGATTTTCTAAATATGTAAGAATGTTGTAGTATAAAAAATAATTTGATTTTGTTAGATATATTACATAATTAACCTAAAAATAATGCAAATGATACACGGTAAGGTATTTTGGCGATTTATCAGCTATTTAATTTTTTTAGCCTTCTTGCTGCTTATGATGACTTTCTGTAATTGATATTATAAAATTTGATTCCCATAATATTTATTGCAAATAGAAAGTTATATGAGTATGTTTGTTACGTTAGATTTAATAAAAAATCTGTCAAGGTTAATCCAGGATTACAGAAGGTAATTACTAATTTTTAACCATCTTCTCTTCAATAAGATTAGCTGAGAAATTTAAAATTACATAACTATGACAAATACATTAGAGATGAAACGGATAGCAGTTTGGCCGGATACCGGATACCGGATATTCGGCCGACCAAGTGGCCGGATAGCCGAATATCCGGCCGCCGAATATCCGGCGAAACTTAGCCGTTTGCGTAGGCGTCGCGCGAACGATAGGATGGACTCGGTTCGATTCGGGTCTTTTCGTTGATGAGTGAAGTTAACAATTGTACAATTTTATTATTGTGTCGATTGTATGCAGGGCAGACACGTGCGTGATCGTTTTTAGGTTATAATTTTATTTGTGCTCTTATTATTTTAAGTACATACATATATACATAGGTCTAAAAGATTTAGCAACGAGAAATGGCATCGGTGAAGAAAAGATCGTCTTTATGGGAATACTTTGACATAAGCAGTGAAAATAAAAAGTTAGCTCTTTTTTTATTATGCAATGTTAATATTTCTCGCTCAAATGAATGATTCTTGCTAAATAAAGCAAATAATTACTCAAAAATATGTTTCTTTTATCCAGCTATTTTTTTTGAAGTGAAAACTTCTTTAGCGGCGTTGAGCACTTTTTCTGTAATGGGTATAAAATCTTAAACTCGCGTCAGGACACGTGACCTGATCGAAAAAGCGTAAGACGGATGGATATCAAACATGCTCAACGTTAATAATCAAGTTTTCACTTCTGCCGGCACTCCCGGAGCGCAACCCGTCTTTTTTTAATCGGCCGGATGTATATCCGGCCGAATAGTAGCTATCCGGTATTCGGCCGGATAGTATTATGGCGGCCGGATAGGCCGGATACCGGATAGTTACCGGATATCCGTTTCATCTCTAAAATACATGCATAAATTCTAATTACATGACATTTGTTAAATTATTCAACATTATTATTATAGTATTAGAATGTAATTTATCTTTTCTTTGTAAACAAGTTATTTAATATTATATTTTATGAGTACAATATTAAGGTTCGTCCACACACGACTTGGATGAATATATATATTTTTTAAATATGAAGTTAAATTTCTATGAACGTAAGAAATACAATTTTACTAATTATATTTATTTATTTAACACTTAATTAGTTTCTAATGTTATCAGTTCTTGTCTGAAAAGTCAATTCTTATGAATTTACGTAGTTTCTTATTAATTATTTTCAGTAGAACCAAACTACTTTCCGAACCGGTGGTATATTTTTTCCAGTATTTGACGATTCGAAAGTGCGTACGTAGATGGATAAATAAATGTTTGAGTACGAGTTTATAATAAGAGTAAATACATCGATACGTAAATTTTAAGCATTAGATAATAATAATTAAAAAGAAAGGTGTTAGGGGGATATAACATAAAACAGCTTTTGTATCCAATTCCATAATTCTTCACAGTTCTGGTAAAAAAAAAAATACTCCTATACATATATCTGGCACTATGTGGCCGCACCATTAGCGGAAACAACTTCGGTTTCACTTTCAAGTGCAAGGTTCCACTTTCACTGCACTTTCTTTATTTATACACATATTTATATCGCTTTCCGGATATCGCTTGCTGTTACGTTATGATTTCCTAGTACTGTTATGGTATTTATTACGATTTATTTTTTATGTCATAGTTGTGCTTTGAAAAATAATATAATATGTTAAATGGTGTGGAATGAGAATTTATGTATGTACAATACATATATACCTATCTTAATTAATTTTATTTATTTATTTAAATGAAATTATACCTCTTACCTTATCTTAATTAATGTTTATTATTATCTCAAAACAATGCCTAAGTATATTGCCTCTGAACCATGAATAAATAGAATTTCTTAAAATAGGTAACTAGGTATATGAATGCAGTTTTTCTTGTTCAAAAATAAAAGAGGAATAAGAATTAAATTTCTTTGTACTTATGTCTTTCCATACTTATAGTTTCGCATTATAAAGGTACAAGATAGATAGGTAGCTATGATAGTTATTTCCCAATAAGACACTTTAAAATTCGATGACGTCAACACAAGTTTTGTTCCTCCCAAAATTTGACGTAACTAAATGACCGACTCTTTTTGGAAATCTTACTTTCATCACCTTTCATGTTTATTAATCTGAATGACGAATAAAATTGTCGAATTGATTTACAAATAATGATGTTTATTTGTATAGGTTAACTACATGTCTAAAAATTGTACGACTCATTTCTATTAAAATAAATGTAATTGAGTGAGAACGGAAGTAACATTTAATTAATAACCTATAGATAGATAGGTACGTTATAACTTATATATATACAGTGGTGGACGTTTAATTAGAAACACGTAACACAATGAAGTAGTCTACAAATTTATTTACATTTGTGTATTCGTATTAGAGATTAAGCATTATTTCATATGTAATAGAACACCCGTTTATCTAGTTTTATGAGAAATTGCTTAATTTTAATCAAACTTAAAGTGAAGTCAGATTTCCGAGTATTTTCAGTCTGGACAACAAATTAGAAACAGCATGGTTCGAGTGTTCCAAAGTCAAAATCTGTTGAAATGCCGCCAATATTTTTTTCTTCTACAAATATTTGCACCGTTTTTTAAACATTCCATCTAAAAGTTTCTGAAAATTAATTTGCTTTGCAGTATAAATGGGTAAAAGTAAGATTTGAGACCCATCAACAAGAAAAATAATTTTAAGTTTACATTTTGACAAATACTGGAGTTACAGGAAAATTACAAATCAATATTTTATTGTATAATTTATTTGCATTCTTATTGTTTTTAATAATTATTAATTTTATTTAGAAAATTTTCCTGGTTCTTGTGTACGTATATTGGGTCGGTATAACAAAAGCTAAATATACAACTCCAATAAATTACTAGTATTATAAACGTGAAAGTTTGCAAAGATGGTTTATTACTCTTTGAAGAAACAGGTGATTGTATCTAGATGAATTCTCGCACAGTGTCTCTAAGATTATTAATACTGCCTGTATTTTGAAACATGCCTATTACTGATACAAACGAATTAAATATCTAAACTTTTATAAGGTTTATTAATAGATATACATATAAGCTCTAGGAAAATGCATTATTAATTAAACCAATTGATGTGTCGATAGAAATGAAAACAATAAAAAATGTAATCAATACAATATGGGCATAGAACATACCTCTAATCAAACGAGTTTACCAACCAGTCGGGCAACTAGTCGGGCAACTAGTCGTCCAACCAGTCGACTGGGTTAAGCTTTCTATAGCTTTCAACTATCTAATAAGGAGAACGCTTTTCTCGTTATAATCAGCTTCCATTTCTACTACTTATTGATTATGAGGCGAAGAAAAACGAAACGGAAAAATCGAGATTTGATATTTAATCGCTACTGCTTGCTTATATGGGTATATAAATTATTTATTTATTTTATAATTGAATTGGTAGGCTTATTAAATAAGCCTACCAATTCAATTATTTGTGCTATTTACTTTCGTACGCAGTAAATACGCAGTAATGACATGTACACTTTCCGCAGCTTTCTAGTGGAAAGTGGAAGTGCAGGAAGCGGTTAGTTACTGGCGCCAGCGCTGTTATTACGGTAATGATCTACTGAATAGACATCTATGTGTAATTGTATACAATTAATAAGAACTTCGTTTCTATTGATATGTATTTGATGGTGGTTCTTGTAAATTCTAAATCGATTTTTGATAGATATCTACCTAGTTAAATGTTTACTAGGTAATGCTGCTAAAAGGTGTATATTGTAAACTAATTAGATTTAAGCTATATGAACTTTCTTTAGATTAAGTTAAAAATAGGACTCATAAATATTAAATAAAACAAGCATGCAAAACTAACTAAAAACTAGTTTTAGCTAAATTAATGCTCATTATGATTGGTAATGAGATGATGAGTGCTCTTTTAGGAGTGTAGCGAAGACCTATCTTAATCGTTTTTATATGACGGAGTAATAATGGAATACGAAAAATGCTACCTATTAAACAATCGATATCCTGTTAAATATCAGCCATTAAAAATCCTTAAGGTAAACGTATCGTCATATTTACGAGACTGCTTCATTACCACAATACTAAGGCTAGTATTTGTATGCGGACGGTTATCCATCAAGTTATGTGTAGTCATCGTCCGTTCCAGCCAAGTTCCAGCAATGTTAAGTTTCGCAAGTGTTAGGCTTGGTAAACACGAGCGGGTAAGACGCGTAGCTGGATATGCACGTTATTTGAGCTAAAATTGGTCGTAGGTACAACTACGAGTACCTATTATACGCTTGAGGTCAGTTACAAAAAACTACATGTACTAAAATATCGTCGTTGAACGTATGGTTTGGTATTTTTTTTTTTGCAAAATAAAAAGGACCAAGTACACCGTTAAGTTCATGCTCTACGCATGATTCAGAGCACACATTGTTATAAATTTTTAGAGAGACTTTAACACGCTTCATCCCTTCAGCTCTTGATTCAGCATTAAAAAAGCCAATCGAGAGCAAAGATATAGTTTTGCCTCCATTTCACTTGACACACTCGACGCAATAAAAAAAATCATATTCCTCAAACAGCATCCCGCCCTTCATCTTACTTTAAAAAAAATTCACAAAAATTAATTGTGGCACGAAACATTCATGCTTCTTTCGGATTCATAACCATATAATCTTCATCAGTAACATCACGTTTGAAAGCTTGTTGTTCCTCAACCTAAACTAAAATCGCCATTGATACAAGTGTAATGTCGGCCATTTTGATGTCAATGTCACCGCTGGGAGAGTTATTCCCTTTGTTCTTAATTACGTCAATACGATTACAGTTAAATAACAATAAGTCTATATTTGATAAGAATTTAACCCCCGTTTGCGTGGGAAATAATAACTGGTCTGAGAAAAGAGATAAACCATGAAATGCGTAATCTTAATTAATTAAAGTAAATATCGTAATGCAAGGTAATATGTAAATTACTTAAATTCAAATTTTAGATACTATTAAGGACACGGACACTATAGTACCCGGAAAAGTAACAACCATGATGTCGTTAAAATGATAATATACAGATTATTGTGATTCGGAATATTATATTAAAGAGCTAGGTGACATTAAAAAGGGTCTTCAGTTACCTACATACAAAATTGATTGTAATCGGTTCAGTAGTTTTTACGTGAAAGAAGAACAAACATCCATCCATCCATACTTACAAACTTTCGCGTTTCTAATAATAGTAGGATAAATTATGCTACATAAATGAACGAAAAGAAAAAGAAAAGCGCTCAATTGGCGGCCTTATCACTATGCAGTGATCTCTGCCAGGCAAGCATGGAGCAAGGTAAAAAAACGAAATCTCTTTTGAAATATATTTTTTTAATGTACAAATAGTTGAAAAATATTCTCAACTAAGGTCCAATGTTTTTCAAACTTGATGTTTCCATTTAATTTCGAAGGTCGAGAGGTTCAGGATGTTCACACGGTTTATTGGTTTTAGACTTGTAACCTTACAGATGGTACTGTTTTACCAATAAATATGCAATGAGGTTAATAAATATCACAAAAGGTCAAGAGGATGTAGCGTTGAGGATTATTTTATTAAATTATTAAAGTCATTTATAAATGGTAATGGGTAATGTGAGTATCCGGTACGTGATAATCTGGCCAATTTAATAATTTTAATCAGGAATTTCTAATTAATCTCAAGCTTTTAGAGAAATAAATAATGGATTTCTTCATATCTATCCTACAAAATTTACAGCTAACAAAGAAATCCTACTAATATTATAAATGCGAAATTTTGTGAGGATGATGGATGGATGGATACGCATAACGCAAATACCATTTACCATTTAACGCAAATACCACTCAACCGATTACAATGAAATTTGGTATGTGGGTAGCTGAAGACCCAGAATAAGACATAGGATTTTTATCCCGGAAATCCCATAGGAACTACATATACCGGTTTTTCTTTGAAAACGCGGGCGAAGCCACGGGCAGAAATCTAGTATGGCATAAAATAATCTTATAGAATTAGAACTAAGATTTTCAAAGCAACCACTCTTCAAAGGTCAATAAAAAGATGTCCTTAGTATTTCTCAAGTGTAATTAATAAATATTTAATGTGTTATTATGAGCAATACCGGATAAGGCATAACCGGTGCCTAGTATCAATTATAAGCAATTATAAGGGAATGTATGAAGACATTAAATCTTATGATGGACCAACCCGTTAGATGAAGTTAGGTAAGGTTAGGATCGGATGGGAGCTTAGAATTTTACTATATGTGTGTATAAAATATTATAGAGTCGATTATGTTATAAAATTCTCCGTTTCTAAGCGTATTTATCCGGTATTCGATATTTATCATGCTGCTATGGAGAGTCCGCGAGTGGTATTTATCTATTATTTTATTCCATAAAGAAGGCAATCAGAGAAACAAACGCAGTACATTTACCTAACACTGCAAGGCACAAGGCATTCCTTAGCATTGTTTTTATTGTATTTCCAATCCCCTATGGGTACTTTTTTAATATCAACGAACAATCCAGCCCCCAGGAGACGAGTCTACATAATGTCTTTTACCATTATATGCTATTCTTAGCGTACTACCACAAATAATATTGTAATACTGTGGTACTACGATCATTACTAACATTCATTATCCTTTTTTAAACCTTATTTTGTACACGCTCATCACTATTGTCATTTTTTTATTGTATGTACCTACGAATAGCGACTCAAAAAATGAAGAAATTAAGTGCGCATTTGAAATTTGAATAATTTTAAAAAATAGAAAATCATCGACCTTGTAGCGGGATTCAACGCAGGACCAAAATCATCGCCTTACTCGATGACGTGACGGTTTTGCCATGACGCGATCTTGAAAGTTTCACTTCAAAAACTTTATTTTTAAAGCATCACTAATAAAATGCTTTCAACTAAGACAAATATAACTAACCTTAATTCCTTTAGCTTCTCAGCAGCTAACACAGACGCGTAGCCGTACCGGGAGAACTTGGCCAGGTCTTCAGAAGGCGCATTGAAGGCAGCTACATAACGAGCCGGGCTTTTGTCGTCCAACCATAAACCTATAAACAATAATGTTAAAGAAAAGTCAATTAGTATGATGAATAAGCTGTAAATATAAGATAATTGGCACAGAATCTACAGGGTGATCTTTGAATGGAAAAAAAGACAAATAATTAGATCCCAGTAGATATGAGTCATAAGGCCATAACTTGAATAATTTTCAAGATATAAAAAAAAAACAATTTTACAGAAAGTCTATCTGAAAATTTATATCCAAGATCTTGAATTTTAAAAACCTCTCATATAAAAAAAAAAAATATTTTCACTTACCCATAGAATACAATTTCGGTTCCAAAACGTCGTATAGTTCATTTGACTTCTGTAACCCATATTCAGCAGCTTCAAGAATATCTTTAAATCCTTCCGAAGATACATTGTTGTTAGTTGCTTCCGTTACGAGATCATAATCATCATTTTGTAAATAATAATAGTCATCATCATCATCAACTGTTGCATTTAAATTTTTAACTTTCTCTACATCTTCTGTAGTCTGTGTTAAATTATCCTTATCACAGTATTTCACTACTACAGTAGATGTATTCTTCGTTTCACTAAAGGAGTGATTCTTGTTTTCATTTCTCTCTATTATTGTTATACTATGTAATTGTTTATTAGCTGTCGAATTAAACAGTGGCATAATGTGTTTTAAAACTTCCAGAATATTGTTGTTAGAAGCATTAGCTACATTTGTGTTATTCGGTTCAATAGTAATTATTTCAACATACTGTGAACCACTTACTGTATTCGTTTCATTGTGTACATCATTGTTTAGCGAATTATTAACTTTTTCTGTAATTTGCGAATCTATTCTTTCTTCTATACCGCTCCTTACTTGATTTAGAATTTGTAGACCACTCACTGTCCTTGTAACATTATCAAAGTGGTAGTTTCTATCAGTCTCATTGAGCATAATTGCTTCATTTAATTTAGCATCATCCATGTCTTTAGACACATTTTCCTTTATCCTTTTGATCGACTCAATAATACTATTAACTAGTTCTTCTTGTATTTGTTTATTTGAATCATTATTTTCTAAATTATCAATAACGTCGAGAAACAGCTTTGTTGTTTCATCATTTGTGTTGGAATTAGGGCTTGTTTTGTTGTGTATTTTGAATATGTCTTCTATAAATCTTGTGAAGGGACAGTTATGAGTAGTGTTTTCTATGGTAGCACTATTTTGTGCATATACAGCATTTATAAAGTTTACTATAACTACCGTGATTATAATTCGTCTGGAACAAAAAGGAGTTTATAGATAATTGGATAGTGAAAACGTACCTACAAGTACTATAATATTACTAGCTGCTCCGCGCGGTTTCACCCCCGTGGCTCCTCTCCTGTTGATCGTAGCGTGATGATATATTATAGCCTTTAGCCTTCCTCGATAAATGAGCTATCTAACACCGAAATAATTTTTCAAATCGGACCAGTAGTTCCCGAGATTAGCGCGTTCAAACAAACAAACAAACAAACTCTTCAGCTTTATAATATTAGTATAGATTTACTCGTTAGTCGTTTTATGATATAAACAGATTAAATTATAGTCCGGGATACATCGCCCATTTTTGCAAGTGATTACTATCAAGCTAATTTTTCGTGAGTAGCTTTATTTTGATGAGATGCCCAATAATTTCATGTACGAAACTCTCGATTGTGGTAGCTACCAGAGGAAACAAGGATAAAATATTTTGATTTGATGGTTCTCAAATATTAATTACTAACTGAATGTTTTTTTTTGTTCAATCTCAAGATAATTATCTAAATTATTCGAAAAAATATTTGTCCTACAAAATCTATGGTTTGATCAAAGAGTCCCCCTTTCCAATGTGTATCGATAACGAAGTCATCATAAATGATTACTAACCAGCTGATTTTTTTATTTTCACTTATTTAATACTTAAATAATTCAACAGACATATTGTCCTACAAATTGCGTAATAAATATTTGAGAACCGTCAAATCAAAAAATTTTATCCTTGTTACCTCTGTAAGCTACCACAATCGAGAGTTTCGTAGATGAAATTATTGGGCATCTCATCAAAATAAAGCTACTCACGAAAAATTACCTTGATAGTAATCACTTGCAAAAATGGGCGATGTATCCCGGACTATTATTAAATTCAAGCAATTAACGCGTGTAGCGGTATTAGGTACATAGAGTAGTATCATAAAGATGGTTATTTAAATTATCTTAAATACTCATAAAAGCCTATCCTATCAACTAGGAGCAACATTGTTAGATACGGACATGATACAGACCAGTATTACAAACATTACAAATGATTACAGCCACCGGCTATCACGGACTTTCTTCGGAGTTTCGAGAGGAAATTGAGGCTATTAAATTAATAGCTTGTTTTACTTGTAATGCTGGTTCTATTTATATCGAGATATTATTTACGATACATTCGTTTTTAAGGTAGAATATTGTTTTCATAATAAAAATTAGTAGATGGTACTTAAATCCATTATAAAACCTATTGTAAAAATAGATAAGTATTTTAGTCTGTATCATTATCTAAATATTGAACGTTTGAATACCTACTGTGTTGTATTATTTATCGCAAAAAAAGTTAAAGGGATAACGAAGCCTCCGCAAAAAGCTAGCCCCTATAACATAAATTTTATAAAATATTATAAAGATAAGTATTTATTAACACGTTTTTATAGGCATAACTGAATATGAAAGAGTATTAAACAAAAGCCAACAAAATGATTCTACTTTTTAGTACATATTTTGGAATTACAATCCAATACTATTAAAATACTCATCTCTTTGTTTATTTACATTCTTATTTACATTATATCGAACTTATTATAATAAAATTACGAGACAGTAACAAAAATCAAAATGCGATGATGTTTTAGAAATCATGAAGAAACAAATTAACACATGTTGATAAAAAGGAATAGGTACAATTTACTAATTAGTTATAAAATATACATATATTTGAAAATTCAATCAAAACACTTACAAGAAAATATATTTTGATTGCCCTCGTCTTGCCCATATTATTTTTATTTGCAAAATTGGTTTCAAGAATTTTAAATTTAGAAAATGTGTAATAAAAAAAAAACTCATTTTGACATATTATTTTTTTTATCATCGTTATTACCAGAATTATTATCAGATTTACTTAAATTAATTATTTTAAATACTTTACAATAAATATATTTATGTCTGTTTATTTAAAATACATACAACGTAAACGTTTTCTCCTAGGAAGTCCTTATTTAGATGTTGACGCAAAGAAAAAGAAAGTATTGGATAATGAGATAGCTTCATTTGTAAGTTAGCATAGAATATAGATAGAAAATACGTAAAAGGTGCTTATTACGAAATAGACCCAGTTTTTAATCTCGTGATACCGGTAATTTAATTGATATGTAACGGCCTTGTAACGGCTGTTTAGCTAAATTCCATAGACTTATATCAGCTGTCAAACCAGAATTGGCGCCAATTTTAGTTAACTCATTGTTTGTACAAACTTGGTAATTATGAAAAGCAATTATCTTATTTTTAAACAACAATGTCTTCGTTATGTTTAAAGTTACAATAAGAACAGTTTTGTGTATAAATGCAAGATTGATTACAAATATCATTGTTCTTTTGTATTACAAATTAGCTGTCAAACTGACAATCTAAACAATAACAGATAATAACTAACCTCAACAGTTCCATATTCAAATTCGAACTATAACATCACATGAACTTGGAGAACACAATAAGAATTTTCAAATGCCGTTCTGAAATCTGACTCGAATGTCACTGATCGCGTATCGAACTGGTTTAAAAAAATAACTGTTCCCGGTGGAAATAAATCGATTTCTGGTTCGTATTTATTGCATCGATGTTATTTATTCGATTTTTAAATCGATGTTCCCGATATCGGGTTGACCGGGAGAGGCACGAGGTAGGACTAATGGTTACATAATGTCGGATGGAAGAAATACTGTTATGAGACCTCAGTGAGAACGATGATCTCGGGTTTGCGTGCTTGTTTTGTAGCGAAATGGTCTCTTGGCCGTGTGTTACACCGTACACCGATTTTCGATACATGGATGTTGATTAGTTTTTTGTTGTGCTCTATAATGACAAGGCATGTGTCTATTTATAATGGGAAACAAATTGAATTTACTGATTTAATATGGTTTTTGTATAGTTTACGAATACGATGAAGTTTTATTCGTAATAGCTGTTTTTTTTTAAATAATATAATGATATCATATACCAGCAACCTATTTATAGAGTAATTCTGATTTACCTTAAGTCTACTGTACGAAATAAGAAAATAAAAGAAAAATCTTTTCTTCTCACTAACGCGAACGGTAATCAGCGACATCTTCCTGCCATTATCAAGGTAAGAAGTTCTATTTTTTTCGGTGTCATTGCGTAAAAATACAACAATACTTACACATCGGTGTGAGCGTCAGTCTCACACTCCTAAATCATTAGATATCGTCGGACATAATTCGATGTCCGGTTAAAGACCTCTGACAAAAAAATAATGAAAAAAAACACAATCGCAATTATTTCCATTTTGTTCTTCTCAAAGTTGGGAACTCGAATCGAGGCTGGATTCGAATTACATTCGGATTGTCGTGATAACACGCGTGACGCTTGCTTTTTAATTACATATTTGAAATAGGTTTTTTGTTGAACCAAATGATATTGGGGTTCCTTTATTCGACGGTTATGTGCTGTATCAGCTATGACCTGAGTATCTATGAAGCAGAGTTGTTTGTGGGTTTTCAGGTAAACAAGTGTACTTTTGCGAGGCCTTTTTTACCTCCATGCTGTGAACATGTTGTCTTTTATAACTCACTCAGGCTTTGAATCTAAATGGATATAGAAGATTTGATTAGATCACTACATAGTATAAAACAAAGTCGCTTTCTCTGTCCCTATGTCCCTTTGTATGGTTAAATCTTTAAAACTACGCAACGGATTTTGATGTGGTTTTTTTTAATAGATATAAATTATATCTATACTAAAACCTACCTTCAAGAGGTAATTTCTTAGGTTTTAGACAAAGCGGGCGAAGCCGCGGGCGGTAAGCTAGTTAAAAATAAAACAGCTTTTGATGAACTTTTGAAAATTTGAAATTTTGTTATTTTCTGCAGAACGATACGATAAAATAATGTAGTAGACCGGACTCTCAGTGGAGTTTCGTTTGCAAAAATCGCGGACCTAAATCTGACTTCTGATATATATTGTATAGATCCCAGACATCCTATAGACAGATGTTGCCAACCAGTTTTGTGGTCCCCCTGCCCGCACCCCGGTAATTAAATATGGCATACAAAGAAAAAAATAAAAATTTCCAAAACATGCCGTGTGGGGTATCAAATGAAAGAGCTTATTGAGTAGATCACGAATATATAGCATACTATATACATTTCTTACACTTTCTCTAAGATTTTTTAGAAAATTTACGAAAATGGTCCATTTTTGAGTTAACTTTAAACCACTATAGATTGAAAACTCATAAATATATTTTTTAAATTATTATTTTAAATAATTAACAATAGTCCATTGTTTACGATTCAATATTTCGTACAGTGAAATAGTTGCATGGGGGAGTGGGGGGAGCATTCAAAGATGGCGAGTATATTTTCAAGTTCATATAGTATATAGTTATTTTCATCAAATCCACCACATAGCTCACTTATATTATATTACGAACTATTGAATCATAAACAATGGACTATTGTTAATTATTTAAAATAATAATTTAAAAAATATATTCATGAGTTTTCAATCTATAGTGGTTTAAAGTTAACTCAAAAATGGACCATTTTCGTAAATTTTCTAAAAAATCTTAGAGAAAGTGTAAGAAATGTATATAGTATGCTATATATTCGTGATCTACTCAATAAGCTCTTTCATTTGATACCCCACACGGCATGTTTTGGAAATTTTTATTTTTTTCTTTGTATGCCATATTTAATTACCGGGGTGCGGGCAGGGGGACCACAAAACTGGTTGGCAACATCTGTCTATAGGATGTCTGGGACCTATACAATATATATCAGAAGTCAGATTTAGGTCCGCTATTTTTGCAAACGAACATCTCCTTGGAGCCTGCTCTATAGGTAATTGTCTTTACACAATCGATATCGATATCAATATACTAATACTATTATTTGTTTTACAGGACAATTCCTATTGGATTTGAATACACAAATAGTAGGGTGTTCATTCCGACATAACGTTATTATAGACTAAGTTACGCCAGATAATGTAAAATATTCAATTACCCGCAAATAAATGAATGAATGAATGAAATGAATGAACGAATACCTAAATACAAACATACAAAATATACTGTAATCATTGTCAACACTATCTATGAAAGATGAACTGAGTTTTTTTTAATCTCCATTTATAATTAAACCCAAAAACTTTTCAATTCATGTAAACTTTTACCAGCTTTTATTAATGGTAAGTATTTATTTAACTACTGCCTACTATTATTATAGCTTACGGTCTACAACGTTTTATTTTGATTTCCTAGGTACCTACTGCATTATACCTACTTATACCTTCCTACGGAATCCAGAATTCTTAACACGTTCGCTGCGAAACAGGGCTTGAAACACCCTGTCCGTGTCTCGTCGTTATAGCGGTAGGAAAAAACTTAAACTTCTCTGTCGTGCGGGAGGCATAACTTCCATCTGGTTCAGTGTAGGAAAGTGATATCTATATATCTGAGATGTGCTATTGATTCCTAGTTCAATGGTATACCGACCTTAATACCGGGTTTCTTAGACCTCGTGCCGCACTGAACAAATAAAAATTCTAACACAGTGCGGAACGAGGTTGCGAACACCTCGTACCATCGCGCACCTCGTACCGCACCTTAAGCTAGCTTCACGCGGTTAGTGTTGTGCAACGCATTCGAGACTATTTGTGGAACAACTTATTGAAGCTTTTACAAAGAAGGACCTGAATGTGGATACAGGTAATTTTCAAACATCCTAACTACTTGTTATAATAAATATCGTTAATAGAAAGGTGAATGTGACATGTTGAGTAACTTTCTTCAAATAGGTTGATAATCATGATTACTATTAGTGTGTTTGTTCATTGAACTAGCGGCAAATCCAAAACACCCGGCAATCGGTGTATGGCTCATCAAAATTTAACTCTTGCCTAAGTCAACAAGCCAACAAACAAGGCACATCATCTCTTAAAGGGATCAAAGAAGAGGAGATGTGTAGGATGTTACGAAAAACTCCGCACCTTCTTAACAAGTCGTGAGGCCGACAAAAAAGTAAAGGAAATTCTCACAGAATGCACTGGTTGCAAACAATATTCTGGTTTGGCCTGTTTTAATAAAAAACATCCATAAGTTTGATAAATAAATACAATTAAATAAAATCGATATTTCTTTTCCCATCACTAAATTATATGAAAAACTGCTATTGTTCAGTGCGGTATGGGGTACATCAGACCCCACATTTTATTTTACCCATAGAATCTAAACTAACTAATCTAACCACGGGCGGCGGTAGATTTAGGTTAATGAACTCATTGTTAATAATAATCACGACAAAAGCCGCACACTTTGTCTTATTTGGCGCCAAAAAAAGGATTTTGGTCTCCTACGGGCGGTGGGGTTTAATATGCCTCGTGCCGCCACAATCTCTGGTATAGGACAAGGTTTAAAACGACCCGTAACGCAGTAATGGAAAGTACAGATATATCTGTGCCGCAGCGAACGTGTTAAAGCGTTAATTTATTTGGCTTCTTTGTAAAGCCGCTATATTAAATTTATTATTTTCATATTATGTAATAAAGAACCGTAAAACGTGTCTTTGTGTATTTTTCTTTTATATTATTAGCTTAATAATGGGACTTTAATATCGCCATTTCTATCGCTAAAAATATCTATTTTAAACAAGGCTCAAAAATAATTTTGCAATTTTCGTAAAAATTACGTTTGAAAAGTTCTTCAAGAAGTCTATAATATACCTAGTAATCGAAATATAGGATTGTAAAATGTTTTGGTTTGAAAATTTATCATTAAGGATTTAAAGGTTGTGTACCTCTTTAGAAAGATGTTCAATTTATTACATTTTCTGAATTATGAGGCTATAGTATAAATAATTAAATAAGCTTATAACGACAATGACCTTTATTGAAATTTGTAAATAAACAAATAAAAATGTTTTGTAGGTTCAACTTAATATATCGAACTAGGTATTTAATGTTTCTTCTATTTTACAACTGATAGGTAATATTTACCTAGGTAATTTGTTTTTTTATCTTTTGGTTATTTTTTCTGTGATTAAATTTTTGATTAAATAAACGACGAATCAAAAATAAACATTAGGTAGCACAAATAATATGAAACATACTTAGGTAATAGGTAACTAATATATTATCTGAGAAAAATTAGCTAATTTCCTTTACAAATTAGATACCTATTGGTATAACAGCTATGTGAAACCTACAAAGCCTACAATATGTAAGGTTCTTTAACTGCCTGTAAAATATAGATGATAATTGAATAAAGCCTTACGTCATTACATAGGCCGTGTTATAGTATACTTGCTAGTGCAGTCACGTAGATCGTGCAATATCACCTTGATAACACCATTATCAAAGTCGAATTAACCTACATAACGTTCAATGAATGTTTGGTAACGCGCCATTTTGTACTTTTTGGTTACCATGACAACCAGAGTAACTACGAGTATTCATTAATTAATATTACAAGTAATCTACTAAACTTTTCTATGTACAAAAGAGCTCATCGACATTAATTCTACCACCTAAAAGTAACAATGATATGACTTTTCTTTTGGAAAATTCAAAACTTTCCGTAGTCTATATTATATTCCACAGCATGATCTAATCTAATATGTACTTATGTATGTTACACAATGGGTTTGTGTGTCTGTCACTAGATTTTTGAAGTGAAACTTCTTTATCGGGGTTGGAAAAAAATTTAGTGTAACATTTTTTCGTTACGCGTGACATTTTTACGTTACGCGCCATCTTTTTCTTATCCCTACCACGCGTGATTCGACGAAAGGTACCTATTTCTGTAAAGTTGCATATAGTAAATTATTTTTTGAAAAATAAGGTCATAAAGAAGTTTCACTTCTTACGTGTGTACACTAGTACACGCACACATTTTTTTTTATTAGATAGTTACATTGGCAAAACAAAAAGATGGATTGGTAGCCAATGACATTTACATAATATCTATACCTACTTAATATCATTGTTGGTAGCCATATCACTAAGCACCTATAAGAGTAAATTGATATTATCTATGATAATTAGGGAAATTGAAAGAATGAAGCAAAATAATTTCAATTTTATTATAAAAGTACAAAAATGATAAACTTAACTAATGAATGACTTATATTACGATAATTCTAAAATACATCTACCTAATCTACTTGCATATAGTAAATTATTTTTTGAAAAATAAGGTCATAAAGAAGTTTCACTTCTTACGTGTGTACACTAGTACACGCACACATTTTTTTTTATTAGATAGTTACATTGGCAAAACAAAAAGATGGATTGGTAGCCAATGACATTTACATAATATCTATACCTATAATATCATTGTTGGTAGCCATATCACTAAGCACCTATAAGAGTAAATTGATATTATCTATGATAATTGGGGAAATTGAAAGAATGAAGCAAAATAATTTCAATTTTATTATAAAAGTACAAAAATGATAAACTTAACTAATGAATGACTTACATTACGATAATTCTAAAATACATCTACCTAATCTACCTATTTAACGTAAATATATTTTATTGAATAGAATAAATTCGTCACTCTTCAACAATTTGATTAGGTAAATGATATAAAAAATAAGTACTTTTCAAACAGCAGTTCATGGTTATAAATTTATTAAACATAGGTACTTACCTAGATCAGCTCATAAAATTTCTATGATTATAAAAAAAGGAATTGGAGAAAGTTTTTTTTTAAATATGGCGTTGGAAAATCGTTAATTACTTTACAATCATTACAATAATTATTTGTTTTCGTTGTCGTTGTAGGTAGTGGAAAAAAATATTTAACAGTAATTAAACATGCAATTCAGCGTAACGTTATATTAAAAATGATAATATCTATTATTTTTATACTAGGTAAATTATAACAATCTTTAAGTTGTCAATAAAACTCTTTTCCGAGATCATATCCTTAGCTTCCATATTTTGTATCTTTGTATCACATATTGTGCATAATCTGAAAAAAAAAAACAATTTATATTAAAACCATGTGTTAAGAATAGCGCCATCTACAAAAACTGAGTAAACTAAACAATCAATAATAGCACCATCTATGAATTTATTGCAGAACTACTATCTGTTTTATTCTTAATTATTTTTGACCAATAACAATAATCAATAATATTCAATGTAATTAATAATAAATTAACATGAAATTAATTATTTACAATATGTTATATCACATAAATTTTATAATATTATAAATTTTTAATTATAAAGATTTAACGTTTTGAAATCAGCGCCATCTATGAACAACCCATCGAACTACGTCACATCAGAGCGAGTTACAGTTGTCCATACCCTTTGTCAGATGTCGCTAGTGCTTCCGCCGTTCATCCCGCCCGGTCTTCTCCTGCCGCTTGAGGTCATTGATCGCCGTCACGCTGCCGAAAAGCACTTTCGCCGTCACTTGCTGGAAATGTACGTATTACCAGTTAGATGATACAAGATTGATAGAACACGGCACAGTGTGATTTGTATGGAAATGAAGATTTGTTTTTCCGATCAGAGAACGCAGCGGCTTGAGATACAAGTCCAATTTCGTGTTAAAATTGATGGTAGGTATAGAAAACTAATATATAGGGTGCTATAGAAAAATGTTATTCTTCAATCATATTTTTTCGATTCAATGTCTGTGGAGTCAATATCGTTACCAATTATCTTGAAAACGACATTAATTATTATGAGCCCTAACAGAAGTGCGTGTCATTCACAGACATTGTGGTGTCATTATTTGCAAATTGTTATTGTCAGACCCGAAAATTAATTATATCTTACTAATGATCTTACAAGCGCCTATATTGGATTCCCTAAGGAATAGAGGATTGAGGAAACATTCTCATACTACGGCTTCTAGGAATTTGTACATAATTTAAATCGTTTATCTTCCATAATACGCAAATCTTATGAAATATTTAATCAAGGTACTATATACTAATAATAATATTAGATTTAATCTAAAAATGTTGAACAGAATATAATACAAAAAAGACAAACACACGACTATAATCTAACACGAAATATAAAAAAATAAAATAAAGACAACACAAATTAAATTCCATTTATGAAAAGCAGGTCAATTCGATCTAATGAAAATATTATATTAAAAAATCCATTCCCGTACATTCACGCAAGTTCTCATTAAATTTTAATTAAAGGAAAAAGTGAATAAAATAGCGACCTATTTGAAATAAAAGCTCGTATAAATTATTGGCCGGCAAACCGCAAATAATCTGACGTCATGTAAAGCCTACTTTCTCTGAATGCATCTATTGTTCCTTCTCCCTTGCTAATTGGCTGTAATGAGTTCTTGTGACCTTGTAATAACAATTTATTACAGTGGGATATAGGTAAAATAGACACATATGAATGGCAGGCTATCTAGAATTTTCATTATGAAATAGTTTAATAGTGACTTAAAAGGAACCTTTTGAATTTATTTCATTTTTTTTCTCATTGGAGAAAAACTGATTTAATTTCCAAATTGGTGAATTATCTGGATAGGTACTACGGAGGAGTCAGTGTACAAAATATGAAGTGTCGTGTCGTATCGTAGTATAAGTTTTCGCACGCGGCTTCGCCTGCGTTTTCAATGAAAAACCCGCAAGTCTCCGTTCCCGTGGAATTTCCGGTATAAAACCTACCCTATGTCTATGTGTTAATCCAAGTTACCCTCTATATGTGTACTAAATTTCATTGTAATCGGTTCAGTAGTATTTGCGTGAAAGAGTAACAAACATAGGTATATGCACATACATCCATCCTCACAAACTTTCGCATTTATAATATTAGTAGGATAGGATAGGATAGCTTATAATTCCAATAATCGATAAACAGAGGAAATAAATACCACTTAAACAAGCCTTATCTTTAGATATCTCATACAAATTGATGTAATAAAAGTTCCACTAATCCTGATTAATCTGGATTATAATTATATTTAGACTCATCGGGTCTTCATTTACAATTCAGTAGTTCACTTAATTGAGTTAATACCACGTACATTAGGTATATTATTTATTCATGTTACATTAAAATAAAATAAAATAAAATAAAAAGCCCATTTATTCTGAACTAACAACTTATACACTACATATACATATTTTCTTATACACTATACAATTATAAAATATCTCGTAGTTCAGTGTGCCGTTTGGCATAGGCCTCCTCCAACATCTTCCACTGGATTCTGTCCCTCGCTACTCTTCTCCAGTGTGGACCCGCTGTCAGTTTTAGGTCATCCTCCCATCTTGTTTGCTGACGACCTCTGCTGCGTTTGCCGTCACGGGGGCACCAGTTGGAAACAGTAGTGCTCCATTTATTTTGTATGTCTCTAATCATATGGCCGGTCCATCTCCACTTTTGTTGGTCTATACGTCTAAGTATATCAGTTACTTGGGTTTTCTTTCTGATTGTGCTACTTCTCACTTTGTCCCTTAATTTTATTCCTACCATACTCCTCTCCATGGCTCTTTGACATCGTTCTAGTTTCTCTCTGTGCAGTTTAGTAAGTGACCAAGTTTCGCATCCATATATTATAACCGGGAGAATACAAGTGTCAAATACTTTTCTTTTAATTGCCATACTAAGTCCGTTAGATTTCACGATTTCTTTAAGTGACCAATATTTCTTCCAACCATTAGCTATTCTTCGATTGATTTCTTTTGAAGTTTGATCCTTGTGGCAAATTATCTGTCCTAGGTATATATATTCCTCTACATATTCGAGAGGATGGTTATCTATTTTTATAGGTGTTGGTTTGGAGTTTGTGAGCAACTTGGTTTTATCTTTATTCATTAATAGGCCGACTTTAACACTTTCTTCGTTAAGTGATTTTAACATTTCTTCGAGTTTTGTGGGATCGTCTTCAAACAGAACTATATCATCCGCGAATCTTAGATGGTTAAGTTTCGCGCCGTCAATGTTAAGGCCGAAGCTGTCCCAGTTCATCTTGCGGAACACACTCTCCAAAACAGCTGAGAATAGTTTCGGTGATAGAGGGTCACCTTGTCTTACTCCCCTCTCTATCCCGAAACTCTTCCCAAGAAATTCGAGCTGTATCCTTGCTTTACTATGCGAATAAATGTTCTTAATGATATCAATATATTTTGTAGATACGCCCTGTTGTTCCAGACTCTGCCATATTGCACTGTGACTTATGCTATCAAAAGCTTTAGAATAGTCAACGAATGCCATATACAATGGTTTATTGTATTCTTTATATTTTTCCATAATTTGCTTCACTGTATGTATGTGGTCTAAAGTAGAGTATTTTTGTCTAAATCCCGCTTGCTCACGTGGTTGGTTTTCATCAAGCTTTTTGCTTATCCTACCCAGTAAAATTTTAGAGAAGACTTTGTATATGTTCGACATCAGACTTATGGGTCTGTAGTTGCCTATGTCTTCTTTGTGACCCTTCTTGAATATAAGAATGATGTATGACTGCTTCCATTGTGTTGGAATTACACCCGTTTTAATTATTTCGTTAAATATTGAAGTTAGTATTGGTAACAATTCGTTAATAGTGCCTTTCAGAAGCTCGTTAGAAATTTGATCTGGCCCGGATGCTTTTTCTGTTTTCTGGCTGTAAATAGCTTTTTCTATTTCACTGGGAATTATATCAGGTTCTGGTTCGATTACTTGCTGAATGTCATTTCTATGTAAGTTTCCATTGTTTTGAATTTTGTCTCTATTTGCATATAAGTTTTCGTAGAATTTTGTGGCTATTTCGGAAATATGTTTTCGTTGAGTTGAAGGACGTTTGTTTCCAGTTATAGAATTGTCATTAAGTTTTGGTATCCATTCCTTATTTATTTCTTTTAATTCTTTGAATGCTTTCTTTACACCTCCTGTTCTCTTTATATGGTTTTCCAAAGTTTGTTGTCGTATCGCATTTCTATCTTTTCTTATGTTTTCTCTAATTTCCTTGCTAATTTTAGTTATTAGATGTAAATTTTCTTTTCTTGGTTTGTTAGAAAGTAGTATTTTCCTTTCTTCAATTAGTTGTAATGTTTGATTCGTTAGGTTGTATTTATTGTTTTTAATATTCTTGGGTTTTGCTAAATTTAGTTGTTTTTCCAATATTCCATATTTTGTCAGGACATCTATATTTTGTTCTTTAATTGTTAAGTCTTTGGTTGCTTTTTTAATATGTTCGCTAATAATTTTAAGAGTTTCTTCGTTAAATTGCTCTGATTTTTGTGGTTTAATAAATTTTCTAGGTGGTTTTGTTACATTTAGTTTCATAATGCTTCTTAACATACGATGATTTGTATTAAAGTTAAATCTTGACAAAACTGAAATATCGGAGAAGGCATTTTTATGATTTGTTGCCATATAATCGATCTCATTTTTATATTTGCCATCGGGGGAGATCCAGGTCCACTTATTTTTCGTATTTTTCTTGTAAAGACTGTTTAAAAGCGTAAGGTTGTGTTCCAAGAGCAATTCAATTAAAAGTTCCCCGTTTGGACTTCTTTTACCGTGGCCAAAGTTACCTAAAACGTGTTCTTCCAGACATTGTTTCTCACCTACTTGAGCATTGAAGTCGCCCATTAGTAGTATGTTGTTAGAAGAATAATTTCTTAGTGTTTTTGCTAGCTCTTCGTAGAAATGGATGGTATCTCTTCTTGATGCTTGCTCAGTAGGAGCATATATTTGAATAACTGACCATAATTTACGGTATCCCGGTATATCGATATTAAGGATGGCAATTCTGTCGGAGATTCCAATAAGTTCATGGATATGTTGTTTCAATGACTTCTTAATTAGGAACCCAACGCCCCTGTGGCCGGCTATTTCGCCTTTGTGGAATAAGATGTAGTCTTTACGTTCTTCAATTTTTTCTTCTAGTCGTCGCATCTCGCTTATACCTAGGATATCCCAGTTTATGCTTTCAAGGGCTTTTTCAAGCTCTTGGAGACTTTCTTCAGTTCTAAGGGTTCTAGTGTTTAAAGTAGCAATTTTAAGGGTTTGGGTTCTTTTTGTTGGAGGGTGGTGGTCTACGTCTCCCGCGGGGACCAGCCGTGGTGGGAGGCATTTTGTTTGTTGAGTTTGAATACTTGTTGAGGTAGTTTTCGTCAGTTTTCGGTGCTTTCTGTCAGTAGTTAGTTTTTTGAAGTATTTAGCTGAGGGTCCGATCTCGCTCTTTCAACATAGTTTAGTATATTCGGTCTAACAATGTCTCTTGGTTGGGTTTTAGGAAGTAGCTGTGTTGGTGTTCGATTCTTGAACGATTCCTTTGTATAACTTTTCTTCTGTGTTTTTGGTGAATCCGAGGATTCCCTTTTTCTTTTCTCCCTGTTTTCTTTCGGCTTTTTCACTATAAGTTTGTCGTATTTTATGTAAGCTATGTTCCCTTTCTTTTTTCTTCTTCGACCAGGGGTTGTAGCTGTTTGCGCTTCTCTAGGATTTCTTTGGGGAAATCTTCTTTGATGTTGATGCTTGGGGGAAGTTTTGGTTTGTTTATGAGTATCAGATGTTTTTTCCATAAGCTTGCGATGGTAACAACAACTGGTCGGTTTTTGTTTTTAATTTGATGTCCGATTCTGTACACGTTACATATTTCTGAAATGCAGATTTGTACTCCCATATCTTCTATGATTTTCCCAATTTCCTCTACTAATTCCTTTTCAGATTTGCCCTTTTCCTCAATACCAAAAAAGACTAAGTTGCTCTTCCTTTTATCTTTTTCTGCAAGTTTAAGCTTCTGTTCAAGTTCTGATATCTTAGTTTTGAGATTATTGTTTTCCTCGATAATAGTTTTCATTTTTTGGTCTATCACTTCCATAACGTTCTTAGTTACCGAGAGAGTTATAAGTTCCGCTTGTTTTTCCAGCTTCTCGTCTATTTTAAGTAAAAATAATTCTAATTTTTGTTCCATTATATGGGGAAATTTGAAGTTTGGTGCGGTATCCCTGTAGTAATTTTTTGAATGGTAACACTGGCGCTGTTGTTGACACTTGGCAGTGATGGAATGATGACTTTAGTTTGACAAGCGACAGTTGTCACTTTTAGTCCGTTATTTATTTTGAGGTTAAAGATAAGATTTTAGTTTTATTATTGTATTGTAATTACTTGCGATGTGATCCTTCTTATGAGTATTGTAGACATATATTTCCATAGAATTGCACTACACGGCACAAGAATAGAACAGTTTGGACACAATTTTTGATTTGTTTTCACGGAGCTTGTTGATGTACGTTTTGACAGTTCAGTCACCGGAAACGAATCAAATGTTACATTGATTACATTATATTACGAATCATGTTACATTGATTACATTATATTACGATTATATTACTTATATCTTTATATTTAGAAATTAAAGATTTTAACGGATTTTAAACGCGATTTATTCATTATATTAGGTAATATCCCGTCGTTTCGCACACTTTGCAGCGAGCGTGGTCACGGGGAGAGTGAATAAATCGCGTTTAATATACGTTAAAATATTTAATTTCTACATGTTTAATACTCGCGTAAAATTAAACACAAATTGTACTGGCTTTCTTAAAGATCTAAGTTTCTAATCGCAAAAACCCAATTTAATCTCTATACTTATACAGTTATATCTACAAGATTATATTTGATATCATCAGCGGGAAAAGGAATTACGAGTGATCTAAAACAGCAATAAATATTGATTAAACCTCAGCCATGATGAATTGGCACAGGATCCCTTTGAAGGAAGTTATTTGCTGAGGCTTTTGAAGTCGCTCGTGTTATTCTTGTTTCATACTTTGTTATTAGATTATCGGAAGCTTTAGGCTTATTTGTGTTATTAATATTATCAAAATAGTACTCGTTTAACGATAACCGTTTCTTATATAGTATATATTGTTCGCTTCATATTGTTTTAGGTATAAAAAGTAACTTTTGTACTGCTCCAAGGCTTGGTCTATATAATCTGTGTAGGTTGGGAAAACGGATAGATTTAAGTTAGTGCCGCATATACCTATTCAATATATTGTTATATATTGTTATTATAATATGTGTACCTAAAACTAAATTGTGATTTTTTTAAGTTATAGCGACAGCGGCCAGTATAATACTAGCGAGTTTAATACTCAATTCAGCAGGATATATTAAGCGTACAGTAAATATAAGCTGCTATAATAATATCACCCTCATAATATTATATGATAATAAATGTTATAAAACATCAGAAGTCCGAGGTGTGCATGTATTAATGTATATCGCAATAATGGGAATTAGATAATCCATTACCTATATATGTTTCTAATGTTCCTACAGATATGTAAAACAGAGACCTAATCCCGTCTAATTATAGTAAACGAAAGCAATTTCGCGTCGATAAACATAAAAACTGGGCCGTAAAACCGATTTACTGTGACACACCGAAGGAAGCCATTCCGTGCCAATTGCCTAGAGTGCTTTTTTTTTTTTTTTTTTAAGTGGGAAAATCTTGCATAGATACCCACGGCTTCCGGGGAAAGGGCCGTGGGTTATGTCGGATTCCTACCGACCAAAACCCCACTGTATTCCGTCAAGCCGCATCAACGACGGGGCCACGGGTATAGGTAGAATTCGTCCGTGACCCCATCAGCAGCTGCCCGTCTCCAGGCCAACACAAAATATGAGCCCGCCAGCTCTGACCTCATGGGGCGGCGTGAGCGGAACACGTCTCACGCCGCCTCATCTCACCGGACGATGGACTAAATCCCCGCTCCATCGCCCGGCGCCCCTCGTTAGGGAGGCTGGTTGCGGCCGCGTAAATCAGCAGCAACGCGACGACGACGCCCAATAGGACGACGGCGCCGGATCGGGTCTGCGTGAGGATCCCTCTCGCGAACCCGCTCCGCCTCCTCTTTCCGCGAGATTACGTCCTCGGAGAACGTGATCACCGCGCGCCAGGATCTGTCGCTGCCCACCATTGCGCGAACAATGGAGGGCAGAGAGAGATCTGACCCGACGACCGCGACCAAGCGAGCACGAGGCTCGGTCCACGCGGGGCACACGGCAAGTGTATGATCTGCCGTGTCCTCCGGGCAGGCGCACCAGTGGCAAGCCATGCTGGGCTCCCTCCTCGCGACTTTACACAGATACCGTCCGAAGCAACCGTGCCCGGACAGTACCTGCGTATGCCTAGAGTGCTTAAGAAAACAATACATATTTCGCTTGCATGTGACATAAAAGAAAATTCATTGGCCCATATACCCTTGGCAAATGTTCAGGGTTGCCAGTGAGCTCATTAAGGCTGCAATGGGTTTGTCGTAAACCTTAAAAGAAACGAAAATGTTCTGGGTAAGTAGTGCGAATACTTAGTGCTGTTTAGGAAGTTTCGATTACTTACGTCAAATGTTGTTGTTTTGTTTTTACAGATCATGTGAATTGAGTAGTTAATTCTTTGTGGTAATCGTATAATTATAAGCACACACACTTGGTTATTAAGTTAACGTAGAAATAGAAAATTTTGAGTTTTGAATTTAACTGGCCATAATGTACAATTAATAGACACGGGTGCAAGAAAACTCTATTTTTTTTTTATAAAACAGCAAATATTTGTTTGTTCTAACCGTTATTAGAAAAATGTCTGCAATTAAATGAAATATATGTATATTGTAAGCATTCTAAAACTTGCAAAATTATAACCCTAGGCCATGGAATTTTTATTTTTATTATCAAAACAACATCGTTAACGCTTTCAAAGCGTTTATATCAAGATATCAATGTGTGTTTTTCGTTTTTATGTAGTTGTAAGTGGTTGTAAGTAGGTGGTTATAGTAATTTTCACCATTAGTCACAGGCTTACAGTTGAAGTTATGATGGAGCTTTGTCGAATTAATATTAGTGTCATTTTTATCGACATTCAATAATTCCAAATTAGTGCAAGCTTAAGCAAAATCGACATATTTGGTATGGATAGTAATAATCATATAATATTAAGTTGGAATATATTTACAGAACTTTTGTTATTGTTAATTAAATTAACTTCAAAATCTAAGCATTTCTATGGGTATATTTTCGATTATATAATCATGCAAGTATTATAAAAGGTATTTCCATCTACAGAACCCTAAAACTTTAATATTATGCAATTAAAAATTCTCTTCAAAAAGGTGATTCAGCCATACCGGATCGTAATTGTAACAAAGTGTCGAAATGTGAGACAAAATTGGCGACTGTGTATGGTAATGGGAAAGGATCGATTTTTGGTAGCCTCGATTCGATTTTAAATCTACGTTAATGCGTGAAGAGAGAACTTTTAAAATTTAACCAACGGTAAAAATAATGGGTTGTTTACCACTATTTTATAAATTTACATTTAAGATCGGTCAGTAAACAACAAAATAAATTTTATGCGAATATATTTTCAACTTAATTTTTAGTTTTAACGGTTTTGGGCTTTGCACGTGCACCTACTTCATGATAGCAAATTACGATAACATTTTTCCTTCTTTATTTTTGTTTACACGAAAAGGGGAGTTTGATTTTCGCCCTTAACTATACAGATACCTGTTACACCTCTTCCTGGTTATATTTTATCGTCAATCTTACCTTAGTTATGGCCAACGCATAGGAGTTTCCTGCCATACCCTGTTCGTTCAATAATATTCTAGTTTGAGTTTGAGTTTATCTTAAACGGATACGGAACGGATAGTAGTGCCCTGACTGGCTACCGTTCAGACATATTCTTTTCTTAATCTGTTCTGCTGTTCTATAGAAGTATTTAGCAGATATTCTACTTGCAAGTCCAATGTTAACTGGCGTCTGCGAGTCGCTCCACATTTTGTAATTATAACATGAAGTCGGCTATTATGTCAAAATCGAGATCAACCGGACCGGTTCCTTCTCGATCATTGAGCGGTAATTAAAGAAAAATCGTTGCTTTTGGGGTACCGTTGATAATAAATTTTGTAACTGTTTTTGAACCGTGCTCGAAAATACTTCAGAAATTGAAGGCATGGTTTCGGTAAAGAAATAGATACAACAAGTAGAGATGATAATAATATATTATGGTCACTTAAACGATTTTGATGAAAATTATCCTAAATATCTTATGTTATCAGAAACTAGTAGACATAAACCTACACACGGTTCGGTATCTATTATTGTCATAGATTTATTCATGTGAATATTTAAGTGTACCTAACTGTGTGACTCCTACGCGAAGAAATGGCCAGACCAATTTATATGGATTGTCGCGCCTACACTTCAATCGTCTCAATGAGTGGCTAATTACTTTATAGTATTGCATTTTAAATGAGAACATTCATGAGAGACATACTGCCAATAATTATTCTCCCTATCTTTAATAAGGAATTTAAGATTTCATTGGTATTTCAGGATATGTTCCAGGAATTTGCTCTTACTCATCCAGTCTCATAATTATTCCAACTAACAGTGTTAACTGATTATTAATTTTCACTTTTTGGGAGTTAAAACTTGAAAAAGCTATCTAAGTACCTAAAGCAGAAGCGACAGACTACCACATGCTCCATTATATATTTCATTAAAAATAACTTCACCAACACGATTCAAACTTTTTACACGAACTTTAACAAAATTTTAAAAGTAATTATTCATGTAAACTTTTTAAGTGTTTATCAAGATCAAGCACAATGCAAAAAATTGATGTAAATTTTTAGAATAGTTGATGAATGATCTTTTTCTCAAACTACCACCGATTCTGAAGGTTGCTTCTACTGAGAAGAATCGGCAAATAACTCAGATTCAGACTACACAGTACTATAGATATTTTTTTAATAGTTACCTGATAGTTGGAAACTAAAGTAAGTTGCTGCTGACGTTGGGCGGGTTATAACTTATACCCCCGACTGCCGAAGCCGTGGGTGGGCATTCAATGAACGCGCTAGTCATTCAATCAATAGCAGATTCAACCAGATGAAGGCATATACAAGATAAACATAATATGGAGATTTAATAGTAACCTGATAGTTTCCATTGCTGCTGACGTTTGGCGGGTTGTATCCCCGACTGCCGAAGCCTGGGGTGGGTCCACCATGATACAGGGTGTTGTTGTTCGCGTCACGCGTCGTCGCGGTGGCGTACGTTGACTTGCAGTTGTGGGACATGCTGTATAGCTGGAAAATATGATTGAGAATATTATACAGGATGGAATTTTTCTATGTGCCCTGGAGGGAAAGTTCATAGCAAATTTTGCTGAAACATTCAAAACAATTCAAACATTTTTAAACTTGCCATGGCCGGGAATTGAACAAGGAATTAAGAGTTAATATATTTTTTGTTGTTGTTATTAACCACTATTTAACTAATTTTAAGAAAACAAATGGAGCTTTAATGCTTTATTACTAGTTTCAGTCTACGAATAAAAGTTATTTATTCGGGAGTTTCAGGTTTCATTTGTTAAAAATAAGTGGAATCAGCGACGTTTATGTTTAGCTCAGTATTTTAATATATTTTTAGTTTTCTACTTAAAACATCTTAATTACAGACAAAACATATAACTGTTTAATTCAAAATAACTGAATTAAGACCTATACCTGTGTGTTTATCTCATTTATTAAAATTACATAAAATTTATTTATTATCAAATTACGAGGAAATACCGTGTCATATTAATCCCGAACTCAAACCCGGAACAGTCACTTAAAAAAGCGTTATTTAATAAAATATCGCATAACACATTATTTATCTTAAATATTTACGTAATACGGTTAACCGCAAAAGAAAAAGGGTTCCGTGTGAGGAAAAAACCCAGAATTAATTGTTTCGTTAAAACAATTTTAAATGTGTATGAAGTAATATTAATATAGAAGTGTCAGTTTAAAAGCTTTTCGATTTGTGGAATTTTTAAGGTCAAGGAATAAGGCGGAATTTCCGTTCGCGGAATTTCAGGCACAATCTTCATATATAATTTACTTAACCGACTGCATTTCTTAATTTCTATATATTATGCAATTTTGTTGTAAATGCTATTTATTGATTATATTTGACAGTAAATAAAGGTTCCTAAATAGTAGAGTGCCTGGGGGTCTTCACCTCGGATTAGAGTTATAGTAAATGAATTAATATGATCGATGTGGGATATTGTTTTTTAAACTATAAATTGCAATGTTTACCCAATTTTTTTTTTGTGCACTCCATTGTTTCATTGTTTAAACAAATTATTGTGAAAAATTCATGTTTGACCATAGGGTTTATTTTTGTGTGCTAAGCTGAAAGATAGGCCAATTCAGTATGGTAAAATTTAAATAGGTATCGTTAGATCTTTGAATGGAATAAAAATAAGAATTGAATGCCAAGAAAGATAAAATTACACAGTATGTTCACAACTTCAAGGGCCCGTAAAAAATAAAATCGCATAAAAATATCCGTTTGGCTTTTTATAAACTTACTCTATCTATGAGGTAGCTACCCTGAACATTTCATTTTATTATTCATAAGGCTTCATTCGAAAAATTGAAATCTAAAAGTGCTAAGTGCAAAATTTTAATGCAAACAAAATAAAACCAATTACAAGGTGTTTAATTACGCAATAAAATTTCAAAATGGCCCCCCCTGTTGCTCACTGCAAGTGCGACATCACCGGAAAAAGTTGTCTTTTAAATGTCTGAATGCCCTTTTATTATTTTAATGGTTTCTTCTGCTACTCTCAATTTCCGGGTTAATTCGTCCAAATTTCTCCCAGCGGCATTCTCTCGAGTAGATGAGGTCTTTGTAGTATCTCCATACAAAAAAATGCCGGCGCGGCGTAGTCAGATTTCATACATCAACACTTCAACTTTGAATGAATCCATCACGAATTTTATAACCGTCCAGAAAACCGATTATTATCGAGATATCCAGAAAAGGATTTCTGGTATAACCGACTTAAGAGACACTTGCAGCAAAATATAATTCGGATTGTTATAATTTGCTGAAAAATTCAATTCACCTCAGCAATGTTGAAAAGAAAATAAATCTAAGAATGGTAGATGCAGCAATGGAGCAAATATACAAGTACCTACATAGAAGAGAATGATGATTGCCAATTTACCATGCAAGAGTTGAAAAACGTCATCACTACAGAGCATATCCCGGTAGAAAAAACTATTAAAAAACGACTAATAGAACGCTTTCACGATGATATTATCATTTCAACTAAATATTTTATGTAGACAACAATGTAATTGTAATGTATTTAAATAAACAGATTCTGTACTAATAATTTTTTTTCTTTTCATTCTTCTTCTTCTTCTTCTTATCAGCCGTGGGACGTCCACTGCTGGACAAAGGCCTCCCTCAAGGATTTCCAGTACGACCGGTCACCGGCGGCCTTTTTTTCATTAGTCGTAATTAATTACCTTATTTTTTTAAATGTACTCAATGGAGTACCTACGTTTAATTTATAATTAAACTGGCCGAGAAATTCCATTGTACATAGCAGTTGTGGCTCCGCTCTCCCCTCCACGTTTTTCTATCTGTTCGAGATCCCTACTGCTATTTTTATACACAGGTATCTTTGAAAAATATTCCTATATGTCTACTTAAGTAAGATTTAACATATAAATAAAAAAAAATACTGTTTAAAGTGAAAATATATGGTCAAACATTAATTTTTCATAATATTTTTTTAAACAACGAAACAATGGAGTGCACAAAAAAAATTTGGGTAAACATTGCAATTTATAGTTTAAAAAACAATATCCCACATCGATCATATTAATTCATTCAGTATAACTCTAATCCGAGGTTATACGGATTTAAATGTTCCAGGCACTCTACTAAAAGATATGTAATTACTTATAGTATTGTAAGTATTTGTTGTATATATACATGTTAGTTCACTCATTCCCCTAATTGTACGAGATTATGATTGCGTTTAATTTAGATAGTAAAAATTGTCAAATATTGAAAAAAAAAAAATCTTCGTATTTTTAAAAAAAATCTTCGTATTTTTTATTTCGAAAATTGTTTATATCTTTTTTTACCTGTTTTCGTTGTTATTTGATTTGTCAACCTTACCACGACTGGTAAGTGGTTATTTATTAAATACATAGAAGCCAATTATAAAAGCGGGCCTGCCAAAAGTGTAGCAAGTTGGTCGATACAGTTATTAACAGTAAATGAAATAAGAGATGAAAATTTATGTGCGGTTCAAGGGATAGGATGACGCGGGAATTATTTATTATGATATATTTTACTTAAAACATACCATTCAACGTTTTATGTAATTTAGAAGCTTTTTATTATTATGTGTATATAAATATTAGTTACACACGTATTTATAATGTTATATTTTTAAAATCACCGAATGACTCAATTTTGAAAAGTTTCTCTGGCAGAAGGCTCTTGTTAAATGTTTAAAATTAAATATTTCATGTTATTGTGATATAGAAGTATAAAATAATTAAAGTGCGATTTTCTTAATAAAAATACTGTGTATCACGAAAACAATTTGGTTTCATAAATATAAATTTATAAAGAATAGAAAAAATTCGATCACGAGGCGGGACTCGAACCCGCATCCTTTCGCGCCATTCCGGGGCGGATGCCTGACCAATTCAGCCACTCGTGACCCGCCAGAGCAATCGAATTTATTCTATTCTTTCAGTTTTTATGTGTCAAAGGGACACACCGCGCGCCATCTATTGAGGTGATAAACAACCATCTCAACCAACACGAAACACTTTACAGTGAATACAATATTGTAACGATGGAACACGACCTTTTTTGTTGAAATTGATATTTTTGGTTAAGGCATTCAAATGCTTTATAAATATAAATTTATAAAGAATAGAAAAAATTCGATCACGAGGCGGGACTCGAACCCGCATCCTTTCGCGCCATTCCGGGGCGGATGCCTGACCAATTCGCCTCGTGATCGAATTTTTTTTTCTATTCTTTATAAATTTATATTTATAAAGCATTTGAATGCCTTAACCAAAAATATCAATTTCAATTTGGTTTCAGTTATATATCACCTCTAACCTTGAGTTGTTTTTTTTTATTACAATCAAAGATTTTCCTTAACATTATTTTAATAAGTACCTTCTTAAAGAAAACGTAATATTAATTACACCTAATGCATTTAATTTATTTTATCTTCCATCTACGCTATGTAATTGATCTAGTTTCCCATCTATGACGTCACCAATAATTAAATTCAGCCATATTGCAATATCCAGTTCCTTTAACCTGATTCCCACGGCATGTTTGCTTCACAAGCATTGGCAGACGACAAGCGCTTGTCGCCATCCGTCGCGATTTGAACTGAGCGTTCCCACGGCATGTGTGCGTATGGCAAGCATTGGCGAGCGACAAGCGCGCCGATTCCCATGGCATGTGGTGTGGTGTGGCGCGGTCGGATTTGTGAAGCAAACATGTCGTGGGAATCAGGCTTAAGAAACGCCCGTAGCAGGTTCCAATATCCAAGGCATCTGATACCAAAGTTGGATAATCCGACCGGTTATCAAATATGATTATATGTGGGCTATTTAATTAACTAGCTTTTTCATGCGGGTCTTACTTATATTTTGTGGGGTTTTATTAAGTTTCTATTGATGTAAACTTTTATGGTGGCATGGTATTGCTACTGATCTTCATCTATTCATACAAATATGTATAGGTATTTAAAATTACAGTAGGCATCGTTATAATATAGGCTGATTGTTGACTAGTCAGAATTAATAAAGTTGTTTGATCCAAGATGATAACAGAAATACTACGTCAATAAGTATATTATATGATTAAGTTACATAACATTAAGAAGTGTTCCCGTATGTAATACATATATATCAGACTTAAGTTTTAGTCATCAAAGCGTTCATTAAACATAGTTCAGTAAATAAATAAAAATGTTGACAAAGCTAACAATGAACAAACGGTCAAGGAAAATGAAGTACCTTATATGATTAAATATATTCATTGATTGATAACAGGCCCGTAGATTGCATAGCATTTGCATGTCTAATAAAACGACATAGTACTGATATTATGTGTATATGTTATGGATTAAGTATAAATAATGATATTTTCATAAAGCTTGGTTATCTAGTACAGTTAAGGGTACATTCTAATTGGTTTTCCACTGTCGAACACAACATAATATTATGCAATCAATTCTATAACGTACTTAAGTCGACATGGAATATCAAATTTCAAACTTGGCCTATCTAATTGGTGGGTTTAGGTTGGTCGGTGGTTAGTGTCGTGTCTTATATGTCGAACATAACCTAATAAATCTATAGTTTTAGGGTACACGTCCAGAAACTATGATTTGAAATAGTCACTCACTAGTCAAAACACTCATTTTATTAGTTTAAAAATCATTATCTATCCCGCCTCGCAAATTCATTATTTCCACTTAGTTTAGCAACTTCATATAAATAATACATGGTCATTATGCAAAATGCCGCTATTTATCACTTGATCGACAACACATATATTTTAATAATCATATTCACTTCAATTTCTTCGCCTTCCGCATTGAGGCTGTATCAACTCGTTATTATCTTATCAATAACTGGGCTCTAATTATTATTAATATTAAATTATTCGTATGAATAACACGAGGCGTAATATTGTGTGTATGTTTTTTAGTTAGTTCAATATATATAATTAATAAATTAAGTGCGCGTGAATCGAATTGAACATCTAATTTTCGTGTTATTTTTAAAAGTAAACTACTAACTAACTGTCCCGGCAAACGTTCTGCGGCCGATTCTCAGAACTACCCGACATGCACACAAAATTTCTAGAAAATCGGTTAAGCCGTTACGGAGTAGTATGGTAATTAACATTGTGACACAGGAATTTTATATAACAACAATTTACAAGTACAAGGCTTAACGAAGCCAGTCATTTATGTTTTTAATTTCTGTAATTCAATTGGCAATAGATAACTAGGAACATACGAAACAGATTAATTTATGTTTACATTTATCGTTGGTCAAGTAATTACTAAACTGTAATTTTCTTTGCACCAACCAAATGAAATGACATGATACAAACTTAGTCAATAGTAAATTAGTTTAAAGTAAATTAGTACCGTGCCAACAAATTATCAGATAACTTTGGTCATTCAACTCTATAAAAACCATTTTAATTATGATAGATATTCTGGATTTGTTTTCGTAGTATTTAATTGGAATGACTTTAAATATGTTGGCACATTATATTGATTAATTATTTAAATTGGAAATGTGAAAGTTAATTCTTAACACTCACAGTCTTTATTTTATTTATATTTATATTTATATTTATTATAAAGCCTAAAAAGCTTTAACGTGTAACAGTTATCTGATAAAAAAATAGAACTTGCTTTCTTAAATAATATCTTTTTTAGGTATCTCCTAAAGATTCGTATAAGTCTTAAAGTTTGCACTTTTTTCTCGATTTAAAACAAATACAATTGTTATAGTATTTTAGAATTTTTTTTCAAGACTAAAAAATAATTTAGAGCGAAAATTAATAAACCGCTTACGCCTGTGACTTGACTCCTTCCTGTTTTGATGTACCTATTTTGTGCTCCAAAATAAATTAAGTATACCTACTTAAGTTTGTCAACTTGATGCGGTCTATATAAAGTTATATACGAGTATCTTGTGTTCATTTCATTGGAAAAGAAACATGTTTTTTTTAATCAAGTGTCGAATATAGATATTATAATTATTTTCGGATGATTACATGTTAGTTAAAGTGTAACTAGTTTTATGGGCTGAATAAAACGAATGAAAAGACGTTTAATCTAACTCTGGTAGAGAAAGGTTTTGGAAATATAAAATAATGATTTAAAAATGTGTTTTAAATCCGTCAATTTGCGTTTAGATACGTAAATAAGATATTGGAAATATATTTCCAAACCTATGTCTTTCCACTGAGAACTAAAGATTATCATGATGATTAAATAGTTATGGTTGAATATTTTACCCTGAAAATAATTTTCGATACTGATAAAGTAAATGAGATGAAAACAGGAAAATTAAGGGAACGGTGCGGATGCTATTTATATTTTTATTCTCAATGTTTCATTTGTACTGTGATAATAATCCGTACTGCCTTACTGGATTTTTGACATTTTTTGTATCAAACAACAGCTATAATAATCATTTTATAAAGAAACGGAATACATATTAAAAATATAAGAATAATCGAAAATATAATAATTATTTCAGTAATTTATTTTAGTACAACAAATGATTACAATTACATAGTATAAAGTCGCTGTGGCTGTCTGTCCGTCCCTATGTATGCTTAAATATACGCAAAGGATATTGAAGTTCTTTTTAATCGATAGAGTTGTTCTTGAGGAAGATTTTAGTATATAATTTATTAAGTTTTCTACAAAGCGGGCGAAGCCGCGCGTTGCAGGCGGTTAGGAAGGTTTTATATTATGAAGGTTTTATATTATATTATGTAATCATAATGCTTGTAAACATTTTGAAAAGAATGCGATAAATTAAATATTTAAACATCAATAAACTAATTATAATTACAACCGGTTTATATAAATTATTGCCAGAAGCAGGATCTATAGATAAAACTTGTATGATTTACGATTTTTTTTAAGAATATAATTACAATGTCATATAGGTATACGAGTTTACCCAACTGCGTCATATAAAGGGTAATGTTAAAAAATAATAAAAAATGTAGGTACCTAATATCTCGATAGCACCGTTCAAAGTTCAGAAAAGTCCTAATTGAACGAAACATGAAAATATATGAAGACACAAATTTTATAAAAAACAACATAATAATATCGTCCTTTAATTTTCTCAAAGAAATAATGAAATTCTACATACCTATATTCTAACAGGCTTCATTATAGAATTAGAAGGTCGATATTCGACCACCAGGGAAATGTAATTATTAGTACATACCTATCTATTAATTAAAATAAACAAGTACCCAAAATGAATAAAACCATGGTCAATAATTTGGAATCGTATATGACAGTTAGCGAATTACACCTTGAAAAACTTACGTATAAGTAACGTATAGTTATATAGAATAGAATATACATATATAGAAAATATATACGATTTGGAGCACTTTTTGTGTATAAAAGTGTAAAAGGTTTTATATAAAAGATTTGTGGTTATTTTGCGTGTGAGAAATTACCTTCGTAATTAATTACACATTGCGGGATGTTTTCCTGTGGTTAAGTTTAGAGGAAAGAGTTATAGCAAAGATTAATTAATATACAGAGAAATTTAAAATTTGTTGTTCCAAGATTTGTGTAGGTTCCTTTTATATGTTGTATGGAAACTTGTTTGTAGGTTACACATTATTTAGATATAGGATATCGAAGTCATGCTTACAGGACGAAGAGGCAGGTAAATATCAAACAGGTTCGATAAAAAAGGAATAGGAGTATGAAAAGGAGGGAAATTCAAATAATTTACCTACTCATTAACTATTTGGTTAAAAATTATGTTGGTAAACTATGAAAATAAGGTACCTAATACTCAATAGTACATACGGCTACGCGCCAAAATCTGGCCGTAGTGAAACAATTATAATAATATTATGTATTTAATTTACATTGTTTCCTTACACAATGATCTTGTATTTGTTATTTCAAAGCACTCGGTTACCATTACGAAAAGTTTTTATTTTATTCTTTAGCAAAAAATGCTTCGAATTTTTGCTAAATATTGAACAACATTGTAGAATATTAATTTACATACGTAATGAGTTTCATTATAGTTTCATGCAATAAAAGCACTTTCGGCTCACATTTACGAATTGCCTTATTTGGCGCGACGCAGTTTTTTTATCGGAATTTTTTCTTCAATGTAGGTAATTTTAAAGATAATGTAAATTGTTTTAGTGTAAAAGTAGGGACTTAGTAACCTGAGAGCTCCAATTTTTTATAGTCATTTTTAATATTAATAACACTTTATTATGGAGATGAGAAACATAACACTTTTAATAACTCAGGCCCCGGAATCACAGACACAATAGAAAATCTATTGTGTCGTGGACCGATCGGGCCGTTCGGGGCTCAATGGGTTAACAATGGAATGGAAGTAGAGAATTAGTCCCCAAAAATATTTTGCTCCAATTGTTTATTTATTTTTAATATTAAAAATACTTTTAACGATGGAATGAAATAACATTTCAGACAAAATTAGGGCTATTGTAGTATTGTACCTTATAATAAAACTTCAACCCTAACAACAGTGAAGTTTCCGAGGATGAACGGTTGTTTGTTACCTTTTCACGCAAAAAGGGCTGACACAATCTGTATGAAATTTGTTACAGCGATAGATCTGAATTAGCACATGGATTTTGTTTTCAACGCGAGTAAAGTCAATATAAATAAAAATAAAATAAAATTTATTAGCAACTTCAAATATAACATTACAATATTGCTCTGCCTTCTGAACTAGGTAATTACCTGTATCTCAGAAGGCAGTGCCTTCCCTTACAATGCTTCAGCTAATTTAAAATATGCAAAACTTAATTTTAACTAATATACTTCCAAAGATATTTTAGGATAATTCTAATAGACGAAAAGGCTAACCACTAGGCCAAAAGACCATGAGACATTCCATAGATATGTATCATTAGAATTAATATTATTAAGAACAGTCAACCCGGACGCCCTATTAATATGAGACTATATAAATACTAAATTAGATTTGTATATCTAGATCCGGCAGGTTAAACCCAAAATTATTATTGAATATCATTAGTACGAGATATATCTATAAAGTGAAAAACCCGTATTGTTTCTAAACCGGATAAAAAGCAGGACTTATTTATTACTAGCTGTGCCTCCCGGTTTCACCGGTGTGGCTCCGCTCCTGTTGGTCGTAGCGTGATGATATATAGCCTATAGCCTTCCTCGACAAATAGGCTTTCTAACACCGATAGAATTTTTTCAAATCGGATCATTAGTTCCTGAGATAAGCGCGTTCAAACAAACGAACAAACTCTTCAGCTTTATAATATTAGTATAGATTATTCTATGATATAATAAACTAAATTCTACTCCCAAGTCGTTTTACTAATAACTTTTGTGTGAAAGAGCATACATTTTTTTTTGGATGAAATATAAATAATGTAAATCTGACAGTAAATATGTAATTACATTTTTACATTTCGCACGCATCAGACCAAATAAAATTGATGTTTGTGAATTGTTAAATTAAGTTTGTAAATATATCCTAAATTATAATAATTTATACTGAAACCAACTTAATTGCTCTATTATTTTACCTTCTATTTCAAATAAATAAACATACTATCTACCATTCTTGGAAAATTCCAAACATAAAAATAACATCATAATCTATTAAATATACATGTAAATAGTGAAACGCATCTTAAAATAGCATCTAACCAATCCGGTTTCTAACTGTATCATTGGGTCAGACAGCCGGAATCGATCCCGCTACCTGTCAATTGATTGTTATCTATTGTCTTTGTATAGTGGTTTTGATTTTTCTTTCTTACTTATCAGTAGACCCTGTCTTCGAAACCAGAGGTCGTGGTTTCGAATCCCACTCAGGGCAAATATTTCTGTGATGAACGATGGTTAAAAGTGAAGTCCCGTGTCCCCTAGTGGGGTAAGGGGCAGATGCATTACCTATGCATACATCTGTTTCACTGATTTTCTTTAGGGACAAGTAGGTGTTCAGTCTTCTGTGTCCTGCCAGACCGAAACTTTTTTTTTTGGATGAACGATGATGGTTGCGAAAAGTTTATTTATCATCAGCTGTAGCACGGAGGAGGTCACTAATCTTCATAATAAACGCAAAACCGACTGACTGATTTATCAAAGCTCAGTCCAAACTACTGCACCGATCGGGTAGAAATTTGGCTTGCAGATAGCCACTATATGTAGACATGCGCTGAGAAAGGATTTTGATAAATTCTGCCCAGAAAACGATAAAATAGGGAATGAAAGCCCCATGCTGCCCGCAGCTAACGTTACAATCAATTCGCAACATAAGTGGTGTTGAAGGCTATGTCGGATTTTTGAGTTTTCATGTACTCCGCAAGACGTTGTTGTTTACACTAAATTTTGAATCTGGAAACATATTTATTTCCGGATTCTTGTACATAGATAAACAATAAAGAAAATAGTGCGTTGCGTGCAAATTGCTCTAGGTTATTGTATGATCAGTTGTTGTACGATTTGGCTGAAAATTGCGTGGCCTATCCACCAAAAGGATCGAAGTAAGGAAAACCGTGGATGATTTCAGATTTCATAGAGTTTAGTGTTTAATCTAGATAGTAAAAATTAAGATGAATTTGCAAATAATATTTTGAAAATCAGTTTGTTTGCGTAATCTTGTCAAATGTAATCAAAATGTAATTTATTAGTTTATTTTAAAGTGGATTTTCCTCAAGAATAATAAATATACGTATTGCGAGTATTTAAGACAGATAAATTGTTTATTTTCATTCAATTTCTACTTTAAGGAGTTCTAAATTTTCTTACCCAGTCTTTTTTATTCTTTATCAATCTTAGTAACATTATCTAGGTACGTAATGATTTAAAATCAATATTATTTATTGCACTCTACATTAAATATATCTTCATTAATATTTTGGAAAAATTATCAATCAATGGCCACAATGATTTACAACACTTACTCAGTTACCTAAACCTTAAAAACACTGTTCAGTTAACAGCACAAATAACTTAATACTATTCAAAAACTGTAGCCTTAATACATGACACACAGCCTCACTCAAAACCGCATGTAGTATGAATGTTTTTATATATCGACATTTTGACAAAATCTATGAAATAACGGACGCGGGTGTAGTGCAACGGGAGAGGGGGGGGGGGGGGTAATTACTGTCACTGTGTATGTCATGGGGAATTTTGGAACGGGAATTTTGTGTACACTGGACTTTATAAGCATGGCAAAAGGTGGGGTATTCCAGAATTTTGTATATCTCAGTTTTGATTCGATTGGTTGTGTCTATCTTCACAAACATGGGCATTAATATTATAGGATGTACTGAATCTTTAGTCAAACTTAAAAATAAAATGAAGCTTTATGTAGCTCACAAGTAATGAAGCTTTATGTAGCTAACTGAAGTGATTTTGTCTTCCTTATTGATTTTGTATGTATTAATATGTAAAAGAAGAATCCTTAGGTATCTAATATTTGTTTATAATTAGCTATGAAGAAGAACAACTTCGGAAAGTTGAGAATAACAATTTTCTTTCAGAATTTCAGCGATCTTCTGATCCCGTATTGGATACAAATGTTATTTTATATCAAAATGTAAGTCTGTCTATTTTTGTCAAATCTGAACCTGAAGCCGGATAAACCGTATCAGAATGTGCCTTTTTAATAAGTATTAAAGAAAGTAGTTCACCCACAAGTACAAGTTGTTCTCGTCTCCGTTTACGTATTGCAAGTACTATGCTTCATTAAACTTGTGTGCTAATTCTTAATGACGGCTGAGGCTATGAAACAAGCTTATCGATTGGCAGGTTAAGCGAAGTTAATCGCGGTCAGTAGATGGATGGGTGATCGTAGAGAACTCTACAAATCATTGCAAGATAGCAGTCATTTGTTTTGCTCTCGTAGGCGACCAATAAAATTGATTTATTGATGCATAATACTGTAATTAAACGTAGAATAACATGAACCTTTGCAATTTCAGAGCAATCTGTAAATTATCAAAAACTCACACACACTCATATAATAATACGAATATGAAATATAGAAACAGCCTGTGTTCGAGTACACCAACAAATCAATTAGGAGGATGTCACGCACGATTCACAACTTTGTTAACAACATAACAGTTGTAAATAAATATGTGACAATAATATTTGCTCTGACGCAAGGTATTATATCCTAGGGAAACCCCCGTTTGTAAGTAATTTAATGTCATAAAGTCAACAATTAGATTAGCGGTGTTATATTTAGAAATTCTAAAGTTCTTCGTTTTGTATAAGCAAATGTAATGCTAAGTGAAACTATTCTGTATCATCCTGGAATTCGGAATTTTACTGTAAAGACTAAGTATAAAGTGTTCTCATAACTCACGCCTTTCCTATTAGGTTTGATCAAATTTCATAACGACATTCTTAAAAATATCTTTACTAAAACAAATATGCTAGTTATTAAACTAATTATATGAACCTATGCTACTAACAATTGTGGGAGTACTGCATTTTCTTTACAATAATTTTTTTACCTCAGTACAAGCATGTTGTTATCTAATATACTGAAAATCGCCATTTTCATAGCCTCATAGTAATTTGAGTGCATTGACCCGAGGCTGTCTTACATCCGCCGAATAGAAGTGATCAAATAGTTTGTCTGTATGTCTGTTATTGTGACCTCCTTTGTGCATTTGGATAGGTTATTTTCTATAAGATGAATGTGATTTCTTTCCGATCTTTTTGGGTTACTGCGCTATCAATAGTACAATAGGAATACTTCCTTAAGGAAACTGTTTTTAAAGAGAGATAGAGACAAGCATTTTATTCGTATTCTATATTGTTATATCTAAAAAATAGCACATACCTACCTACTTCTAAAAAAAATGAAAAAACTATTAACGAAAACAATCAACACGAATAAGTAGTATTTATTAGTAAGGCTGAAATTAATTATTGATAACTGGTTTAAAATTTTAAAATTTATAAAAATCCTTATTGCTGATTAAAAAGCCGCACATTTCCTTTTCCATTTTGCCTAATAAATATTAGGCTACTAATTTTAATGATACGTGCTTGATACGTGTGATATTTATAAAGTTTACGTGTAGGATAAATTCTTTCGCTTTTCCCTACAAGTATTTTAAGAAAATCTCATTTAAACTGAAGTGTATTTATATCCACTTTCTTGTATTGATTTTAATTCAACCGACCATTTAATTGTGTAGCGATCGATCTAATAAGATTTATCGGAGCTGGCTTATAAAAAGCTTCGAGCTTGTTCAATTAAGATCTAATAGCAGACATTATTTATAAAGAGAAATGTTAGGTATTTTTACTGTGTGTGTTTTTTAACCGTATTTTTCAAGTAACCTAGATACTATTAATGAGGGTAAAAGGCATTTTTATTAAATTAAATTATTAAAATTAAATAAGTATTGATAAACAAAATCTACCCAAAATCATTTGTGTCTATTATTTCAGGCATAAATATCAATATTACATTTCAATAGTAAATACAGGTAAATTAGCTTGGAGAAATTTTTGCGTTTGTAGTAGTGTATGGTCAGCAAATAAAATAAAACAACATTTTATTTTTAGTTTTTATTTTATACAGGGTTACTTGTAAAACACCAGCAACCTCGCAGGACAAGATAGCTAACATCATAAGTAACAACATTTGTTCTACGACTTTTGGCATAACGCAATAAATTATTTTTAAATGATTTTTTAAACTTTTATTGTACTCTCCTTACATTTGTAAGTCTATGTTCTATTAATTATCGGATGGACGACGCGACGCCCCCTTCCCCCTCTCGTTCGCTTTTTGTTTACGTAATTTTTGGGAGGCGTAGAGTTTATAATATTCAGACGGAAAATTAAATGAATATTTATTTTTGTATGAAAATAAAATCTAACAAATTATCAAAAGTCGTAGAACAAATGTTGTTACTTATGATGTTAGCTATCTTGTCCTGCGAGGTTGCCGGTGTTTTACAAGTAACCCTGTATATATAAGGGATTTTAAATTAAACTATATGTGTTTCTCCTCTGAAAAAGATGAGACTTTATTTTAATATTTGCACATTTAACATACATATAACTTTTACATTAACAATGTTACTAAAATGAAAAATTTACTAACCTGAAAAAGAAACGACATTTAAAGTTTAATTCTTTAGTTTGAGAAGTCAAAGGCTTGCCTCGACCATGTTTTAACACTGGAGCCATATTGAATTAACAATATAAAGTTACAACACTTACACACAAATTAAACACTAGTTATGGCCCTGCCTTCATACAAAACTGCTGAATACGCCGTTCGCACGGGAATAGAATGTGGATGCGATTTCCCTTAGTTAGCATCCAAGCTTACGTCTTTATAATTATTAAACTGTATAAATTCATTCTTTAACTCCGGTCTGCATCGTGCAGACATGGGTGTAAAAGTCTCATTTTAGCTATTAAATGTAGTTTTTAAGTACATCTGAGTTTTCATTTGGGGCCTCCGGCTGCGGGACATGTAATTCACTTCAACAAATATTATAACAATAATAACAAATAATAACAACAATCAACAAATACAAAATTTATCAATTAAACTACGTACATAATAATTATAATTTTTGAATGAAATGTGCTTTATGTTCTAACGGTACCAAACGACTGCACGTGGCACCTGCGGACAGCGTAAACTGGTTTATTCTGGTTTTGTGCGTGTTTCCACTTTCCACTATCAAGTGACGATTTATTTATTTGTTTTGTTTCGTAATTATTATGGTCAAATATTAATTATGAAACAAATTATTATGGACACGATATTTTATTGTTTCACGGTAGTCGCCTTGTCGTTTGCTCAAGGACGTAAAATTGAATGATATATTTTTTTTTATAAAGTCAAAACCATTTTCTTTCAAATAAAAACTTGTTTTTATTGAAAACAAAAGTGTTGCTAGGAATAAGTATAAAATTAAATAGTAATGTTAGGATATCGAAACATTTTTGTATAGGCCAGAACGATATAGTGGAAACGCGCTCTAAGATCTGAGTAATATACACACCACTACATATGCAAAAATTTCTCCAAGCTAATTTACCTGTATGTTTAACGATTATTAAGATTAGTTAGATATTAATAGTTTAGAATATGTGTCGTCTATTAATTTGAGATAGCATTTTTGTGGGTTATGTATTAGCTAGTATTAAAAAAAATAGCTAGTATAGTATAATATCTGTGCTTTTAGTAATCGACTTAATATTTTTGGTTTTATGGCATTCAAATGCTTTATAAATATAAATTTATAAAGAATAGAAAAAATTCGATCACGAGGTGGGACTCGAACCCGCATCCTTTCGCGCCATTCCGGGGCGGATGCCTGACCAACTCAGCCACTCGTGACCCGCCAGAGCAATCGAATTTATTCTATTCTTTCAGTTTTATGTGTCTGAAGGGACACACCGCGCGCCATCTATTGAGATGATTAACAACCATTTCAACCAATATGAAGCACTTTTCAGTGAATACAATATTGTAACGATGGAACACGACCTTTTTTGTTGAATTTATATTTTTGGTTTTATGGCATTCAAATGCTTTATAAATATAAATTTATAAAGAATAGAAAAAATCATCATCTCAATAGATGGCGCGCGGTGTGTCCCTTCAGACACATAAAACTGAAAGAATAGAATAAATTCGATTGCTCTGGCGGGTCACGAGTGGCTGAGTTGGTCAGGCATCCGCCCCGGAATGGCGCGAAAGGATGCGGGTTCGAGTCCCGCCTCGTGATCGAATTTTTTCTATTCTTTATAAATTTATAATCGACTTAATACCATAATCACCATAATAATAATTTACATAGGTATTACGGTTGTTACTTTTCGCTATTAAGAAAACTTAACCTCTTATTTGGATTACAGGCTTATTTTTATGCCAACGCGAAGTTTATACGGGTCTCTAGGTTTAGGTATAAAACTCAAAAGGGTCGCGAATATTGGCCTCTAAATCACTATTAATTAAACCACACTCCAACGATTTATCTAAAACGAAAATCAGACCTTTGACGTTACGTTATTAAGGTCAACTTTACTATAATATTATATTTATATGGAAAATGTATAGTTTTAGCAATAGTTTATTTATAGTTCTGCCTATTTTGGTCTAGTGGAGAAAAAATTACAGATTCTGAGGTTCGACTATGGATTAAGAACATAGGAGAAATTTGTTCTTAAGAAAACAAAGTTTTTAAGGATTGTTGCATAGGTTTCCTATTATCTATAAGAAAAACGTATTATTTATATCACTACATAGTATAAAACAAAGTCGCTTTCTCTGTCCCTATGTCCCTTTGTATGCTTAAATCTTTAAAACTACGCAACGGATTTTGATGCGGTTTTAGTATATAATTTATTAGGTTTTAGACAAAGCGGGCGAAGCCGCGGGCGGAAAGCTAGTTTATAATAGTTTATACAATAACACGTATGAGTAAGTGATTTTTATTGCATATACGTGTTTATGATATAATTAGAACAATTTTTTTTTTTATATGAAGAACAATAAATAAATTACTAATTTCCCTATGATTAAGTCATTGACTAAGCAGTGCTTTATATTCTAACCTTTCTCTCAACGATTTTACCATCGTTACTAATGAACCGCGATTGTTAAGCTAAAAGATAATATGGTATTTACTTAACAATGTATCTATGAGTAATGATAATTATTATTACTTTCTTTGTCATGAAGGACACTTAGTGAATCATGTTGAGTGAGTAAGCTAATGCAACTTCTGTAGTGGGAGTCGATTCTTGAGTAATAAAAAGTTACTATATTCTATCGCCTTGTGTATTCTTACTGCCACTTATTATCTATACTAATATTATAAAGCTGAAGAGTTTGTTTGTTTCTTTGTTTGGACGCGCAAATCACGGGAACTACTAGTCCGATTTGAAAAAAATCTTTCGGCGTTAGATAGGTCATTTATCGAGGAAAGCTATAGACTATAATATAGTTGATATTATCATCACGCCAACAGGAGCCGAGCAATGCGGGTAAAACCGCGGGATACAGCTAGTTGTTCTAACTTCTATACAAGCTGATTGTCGGGTGTCCCGTCTTCTTCAGGGTTGATCGAAGGTCTAAAAACTAAAAATTATAGGCTAAGTCAGTTTTCTATATTGGTGAAAGAAATGTCCAAATTCTTTTAAGAGCTAGCGCGCAAGAGCAACTTTTGTCTCCGCAACTATTTTGTCTCTCCCATCAACTATATGGGCTAGTAAGAAAGTGCGCGCACGTAGCGACGCAACTTCCTATAAGCTTCCTATAGAGTTGACGGGAGAGACAAAATAGTTGCGGAGACAAAAGTTGCTCTTGCGCGCTAGCTCTAAAGTAAAGTTAAAATAGCTACAAGACAAGTGAGTGGGAGAGAAACTATTTAATATTATATCCAAAATTATCATCAATATATTGGCTGATATCGTGGGACGATTTCCATTAATAGATGAATATTTAATAGATGAATGCTTGTATTTTAACTAAATATAGAAAATAATTACTGTCTTTTTATTACACGCTTTATATTAGCTTCACCTGTATGTTTGTAACCGACTTCTTTGGGCGCGATTTTGACCCACTTTAAACGGCCAGATTTCGTTCAAACTTTGTAGATTTATTGAGGACCGATGACAATACACTAATTTGATAAAAAAAATAATAGTTAAAAAAAAAAAACACGCTTTTTATAGAAAACCGACCTAAAAGCGTGTTTTTTAGTTTTTTTTAAACTATTATTTTTTTATTAACCACGTAATTATGTGATAAGGGCGCTTAATAAATTGTTCTCTTTGGTGCATGTTTTTCTTTCAATAATGTTTGGACTTGGGTTAAGAATATTTTTGACCAACATCAATCAATGTAGTTTCGTATTTCTTTACTATTCTTGTACTCATAACGTCACTCAGGTATTTACGAAAATAATAAAATGAGCGAGTGATTTATCATGAATGTCAACGACAGGTCCGATACCGGTGGGAACCGGTTCGAACCGGTGTTGCGTCAGGGCGCGAAAATTGGAGCATATTTATCGGTCTTGTTTCAGTGGTTCCATCAAAAGTTAAGTTAAAACTTTTTTTATTTATTAACACTGTTATAAGTGGGAAGTCAATTTTATATTATAATCTTATATAGCAAACGTCTAATAAAAAAATAATTTGAATTTAAGATGTGTGCTGAAACGACTATTCATAATTCTTCTCTTTCTGATTTCGATTAAATTTTGCACAAATCTTTGAAATGTAGTCTGAATAAGCATATAAGATACTTTTTTCCGAGTAGGTAGGAACCCGCTTCGCAAGTTAAACTAAGAGCTGAAGATCTTAAAACGTACGTTTATATTTTGCTAGGTTTTTCATGGATTCGAGATTCTTCGGCAAGAAACTCAATAGTTACAATTCGAAACGTACAAACAATACCGTCTTTAGTATCTACTAACCCCACATCTCCAATACAATTCACTTTGACAGACATCTTTGAAAGTCGATAGATCAAAGATCAAAAGATCGAAAAGCCCGTTGGCAGTTTGTATGCATTTTACATCAGTTTTCATAGTAGATCCTTTCACAACTAAGGCAAAAATAAGCGTGAAACTTTTTCCGTTACGATTCTCCGGTTTAACCACAGCACTGATCTAGATAAAATTGCTTTTAAAATTCTCGAAGACCTAGTGTAGTGTTTTTTTTTTAAATCAACAAATAAAGTGTCAAAAAGGAGTTTGAAGCTTTGTTGGAAGTTTCTAATCGTAGTATTGTGGGATGAAAACGCGAGGCAAGGGTATATGTCTGGTGGTCGAAATTTGCTCTTCTCAGTTTAATGTAACTTTTTTTTAATGAGGAGGATAAAACAGTAGCATATAGTAGTCGTGATAAACTTCAGGACAAGGCCGGTGCAAGTTGGTCTTGAATAAAATTAATCCTTTACTTAATATTATGTACATATTTACATATAGAAAATAACTTTGGTTTATTTCCATACGGAAGTGCTGCCTAGCAACTGTTTTAAAATCGTGTAAAAAATGCAATTTTAGTACAATTTTAATTTTAACAAGGTAACCTTGAAACGTGTTCAGATGGTTTGACATTTCTTGGCGTAAACTTTACAATTTATTACTTATTCTTTTTTTATCTGTGCATAGATAATAATAAGAAATTGGCGTGTGCTGTGAAGAAAAATTGGGAGGTTATATTTGTCTATGGTAATCATTGAGATAATATTAATATGGAGACGATACCGCCTACATCACTTATGTTCCGCTCAACATACGCCATCTGGCGTAACTGCACTCAGTCGCTTGCTCGCTCATTGGCGCGAACGTCACGCTCATTTTTTATTTGTTTTAAAGTGAAACGCATCAAATATGCCTACGTGTGTGTTTCGATATTGCACAAATAATACGGAAAAGTGCAAAGGAATAACTTTTCATCAGTAAGTAACTAGATAATAATTTTTAAAACTTAGTTAGAGCAAAATTTTTGGCGGGCGACATTTTGCGTCATTTGTCATAGATTAAAAATTTAAGATATGACATTGGGCATGAAATAAGTGTTGTTAGTAATATTTGCTGGCGTATATTTTTATAGTATAAAATAATAATTTTACATATTTAGAAAAGCATAGACTGGTTGTTAATTGAAAAAAGGTGAAATCATGAAATATGAAAATCAATTACTTAATCACCAATTTTTTTTTTGTTAATTGATTTTAATCAAGTTTTTAACTGATATTGTATAAGCTACTGACTTGAACGTATAATTGAATTATTATTTATTTATCTGCACTAATATTATAAAGAAGAAAACTTTGTTTGTTTGTTTGATTGTAATGAATAGGCTCATAAACTACTGGACCGATTTTGATGAAATTTGGCACTCGCACTTCAAGCCTTACATGGAACGCCTCAGAGCGAGGTAACGCCGCATGAGTCATGTTTTTTCGTGCGTGCAGCCGGCTCTATCGAATTATAAGACGTTGTCACGTCAAAAATTATGGCCAGATACAGACGCACGGACGGCCGCAGCCCGGCCTCAGCGCCGTGCGAGGGCTCGGACTCGCCGGACAGCCCGTCGTCCGATTCCGCGCGGCTGCAGTTGTTCTTCGAGCGGCTCGGGCTCGAAATCTTTAGACCCTGAGAAAGAACATAGGCTACTTTTTATTGCGAAATATGTACCACGGGCGAAGCCGGGGCGGACCGCTAGTTCAGAGATAAGTAATTAATATTTTTTCTATTCAAGGTTTCCATGTCTGGGCCGTGAAGAAAGGGAAAAATGGGTAAAATTTGTCCAAAACAACCGCAGTGAAGAAACCTGGTTACCATCCGATAGAACTTGTGTCTGTTCATTGCATTTTCGCGATGAGGATAAATATACCACAAAAGCGGGAAGGCGTTTTCTAAAGAAGTCTGCTGTTCCTTGTATTGATGTTAGTAATAATAATAAAATTTTACGGATTTGTATAACAAATAAAATATTATTTTAGCCATCACTAACATTATTATTATTATATTTATTTTAGCCGAAGGTGTGCTACAATAGTACCGGAACAATACAAGCAATTTCTGAGCCGGGAACATGTTCTGAGGATGATGAACTAAATAAACACAATTTTTACACGGCTTTTATTTTTTTTTCCAAAAAAGGCTCAATTTGTAAGGAATGAAACTTCCCATAGCCCTGACTGAACCTAAAACCCGAAAAAAATTAAATTATTCCATATGACGTCACTATTTACATCATCCTATATTATATGCCAGATATTGTTAGCCCCGCGTAGTAAAGTCAGTTTATACCTAAAATAAATATTAAGTAAGTACAAAGAAAATTTCAAGTCAACGTGCATGTAAGGAGTGGCACCCAATAAAATAGACAGAATGAAACAAAGTGTCGCCTCTATAGCGGTGAGTCAGTGACATCGCATAATCTATGACTGTCTAGCCGTCATTCGCGCGCCCCGCGCCGCCGCGCTTGGCGCACAGATTTTGTTCGTGGTGTCTGCTCCATATATGTATCTCAATGATGGTAATACACATAATTATAATATTCATGAATTATGTTTTTTTTGTGAATAAATCATTAGCTCCTATGTAGATATAAATATATTATGCGTGTGCGATGCATCTAAGTTTAATTTTGCATAGCAAAAACTGTGTCCTATTTTTTAAAATTTTTAGGTAAGTAAGGTAAACTGTTTTCTCTAAAAATATGGAATGTCGCTCCTATTCCGGTCGCAGGTCGTATAGATTGAACCCCGATTTCCATGGCCACACAACCTTTTCAGCCATTATGTCAAAATAAAAAAAAAAAATGTAAAGACAAAACCCCTTACATTCAAGCCTCTCTTATGGTTAGTTAACTTTCTAGACTTAGGGTCAAAGGCCACAGCTTTCTAGTACTTAGCTATCATCTCGAGATATGTATTATCTTGCTCTCAACGAATTCGTTGAATAAAAGGCTATTATTTCTTTTTTCAGATAGGTATTATATTTCTACATTATAAATAAGGTAAATAAACTATATTTCTTGTATTTTATCAAATTCAGTGTACATAGCGGCATTTATATAAAAATTGCATTATTTACATTTTTTGTTGGAAAACCTCAAAAGATTCCGCATTTTGAGATATCAGTATATAAATAGGTATGTAAGTTATAAATAAATATGTGTAATCAAGTGATAGTGATATGAGATAAAGTTTCAATAAAAACCCCAATAAATATTGTACACGTATTAAATATCGGAAAACAATAATTCGAAAATATTAATATCCTTTCGCCGGGTTCCTAATAAAACTATGACAATAAATCAGTATATTTAATGTTCGTCCCAAACCTTCATAAATCTAAACAAAATAAGGGACTTGTAATTTATAACACACGACTTTGTATTTCACTAACAATCAGAATTGTACCCTTTGGAGGGAAAGTTTCAAAACCTTTCGTGGGAAAAAGGTTTTATGACAAGATGTGTGTAAATGTCACGATTGAGTAGTAAATATCGATTTATCGCACATTCAAGAGTGTAAGATTGATGTAACATAATATATTTCGTAAATAAATACATTGAATAATATGTTTTATTAATTTAAAACTTACTTCTATAATTTTTTTAGAGAATGGATGCAGTAGCTTATTTAATCACAATCAATACTTTTTATAAGTACATAATTAAAAAAAAAAACACTCACCTTGGCTGTTTAAATACTGAAAAAAAAAAAAACACAAGAACTGGTCGCGCGCAAATTGACAGTTGTCAAAATTGAAAAACGCGGGCGCGCGGTTTTGATAATTTTGAATTTGGAATTGCTAGTGCCGCGACTGCATTGCGATTCGCGTTGGATGTTTGTAATGAATGGCCGGTAGTGAGGTGCGCGTTGGCTTTGTCGGCTATGGCGGGAGTAATATTTGTTGATGCTTTCGATCGACTTAATTTTAATGGTCGTGCACTGATATAAATATCTAGATGCACTTTTGGACAAAAATTGACGCTGACCTTGTGTGGCTGTGAGGTAAATAACAGTTGAATATTTTTTTTAATAAAAACGTCATAACTGGAAGACGTAGTAGGTACTGCGAAAAGAACTAGTTTCAAATATTATAGTTATGTGGTTTAATTTTCGAATCGCAAATCCAGTAATTTATACATCAATGTTTTGTTACAGCGCGATTTTATTTTTTACTTTCCAAAAAGTACAATTAAAAGTTGATACAGAATTGGCACTGAAGCCTGGTTAAGGATTACATTAAAATGTAGAGCGTTGCTAACGGTATTTGGTAATTATTTCGTCCAATGATATCGATACGTTGTTTTTGTTTTTATTTGGTGTGTTCATTAGTGTAAGTGTGTTTATTGGAGTAAATATCCTACTAATATTATAAATGCGAAAGTTTGTGAGGATGTGCATGTGTGTGTTTGTTACTCTTTCACGCAAATACTACTGAATCGATTACAATGAAATTTAGCACACATATAGAGGATAACTTAGATTACCACATAGGATAGGTTTTATCCCGGAAATCCCACGGGAACGGGAACTACGCGGGTTTTTCTTTAAAAACGCGGGCGAAGCTGCGGGCGGAAAGCTAGTAATGTATACTATAGCTACAGAAGAATGTGTAGTAATATTGACATGATTTTAAAACAGCAACTATGCAGTTTCTTGCCGGTTCTTCTCCATAGATACTGTTTTACGAATGGGTGGTAAATGTTAAAATATGTTATGACGATTCAAAAGTGCTTCTAGAAGTCTTTTTGAATAAATGAATGTTTGAGTTTTGAGTTTATGTTTTTATATGTAAGTACTGTTTACTTGTTAGTACCTACTTACTTTATTATCAAACTAGCGGTCCGCCCTAGCTTCGCCCGTGATACATATTTCGCAATAAAAGGTTGCCTATGTTCTTTCTCAGGGTCTAAAGATTGTCTGTGCCAAATTTCATCAAAATCGGTCCAGTAGTTTATGCATGAAAACCATACATACATACATACATACAAACCTTTCCTCTTTATAATATTAGTATAGATGATCCTTTGTTCCTAATCAATGAGCAACAGAAAACATATTATATTGATTGTATATTTGTAGCGTTAATGACTGATGATTCACAATTATTATTAGGTAATTCAAATTCATATTATATAATCAAATTGATAGACACTTTTTGTAGATTGCAAACGAAACTAATTATTAGGAAGAGAAATGTACAGTTACCTTAAAAAATGGGTTTTTCATAATTATGTAACAGTCAAATCTATGGGGACTTTCCAATATAAAGGAAGTTTACGTTCCAAAAGTAAGTCGAATAACTGGCATCTATTTATTCATTATCTTATGAGGGTTTTTTAACTCACTACAATATATTATCTAACATGTCGATTTTCAATGATATTTCTAAAACATAAGGTTGGTATGGAAAACGTATTTTATTGATAAGAATGCATTGCTCACTCGAAATTTTTAATAATAGACTTAAAAATTAAAAAAAGAAAGAACGTGAAGGTATCGTTAAATTATTTATTAATATGTTTTTATAAATGACTAGCTTTCCGTCCGCGGCTTCGCCCGCGTTTTCAAAGAAACCTATCCTACGTGTTAATCCTAGTTATCCTATATATGTGTGCTTAATTTCATTGTAATCGGTTCAGTGGTATTTGCGTTAAAGAGTCACAAACACACACATACCTACACATCCATCCTCACAAACTTTCGCATTTATAATATTATAGTAGGATAGGACCAGTAGGAAGGATAGGATAGTATTCAGTCTGTTAATTATAATCTATACTTCATGGACAATAGAAATGATCATTTAATAAGCAATGATTTATTTGTTGTCTGTAACGAAAATAAATAATAAGTATCAAATAATGTAATGCGCTCTATAAATGTTTAACAGTGCATAGATTCGCGCTGAAACAAGCTGACATTTGTAACAAATCTGCTGCGACTTATTAGTTACATTTGAAAATAAATAATGTAGTGCTTTATAACTAAATAATCTATGACATTACTATAGGTTTATTGTATTTCATTGGTTTGGAATGATTAAAGTTTACAAATTGTTCTTTGTTTGTAGTAAAAAGCATTAAATATCTATGAAATTCTGCCAAATTTTATACCTACATACCCTTTCTGCCGTTTTTGCGTGAAAGATGAATTAGTGAACTATGTGAAAGGAAATTATCTACATCCAGTATCTTTACATATTAGATGTTGATAAAGTAGATAGATAATTATTACATATTCAAAAAGATAATTCACATGCATCCAAATTAAATAAGATTTAAAGATTGAACACGATGTCTATAATTAAAGTAAATAATAAATAAGACATATAAAAAATCATATCCCACAATATTTAGGGATTAATTTTGTCTAAATAACACGAAGATGTTCTTAGACCTAACAAGTGATTTTAGCTAACAAATTTGAACTAAATCAGCTGACATTTCGTTTGAATAAGATCGTTAACATCACGTTAAAATGGAGTGGGATATATTTAACATTGTCATTACAATAAAAATAAATGAACAACCGACGTTTTCGTCTAGCTGCTAGCTTAGCCATTATGGTGGAAGCTTTGGTTAAAAAAAGTTCTAATGGAATTTTAATAAATTTCAATTAACAAAAGGCACTTCTTCTTCTGCATTACACTGCTTTATCGTATTATTTAACCCTACACTCCATATAAAGAATAATTCATTAATAAAATATGTATAGAAATTTAAGAAATATTAAAAAGCTCTCTTATCTCTTCTTCTCTACACACGACTCTATATAGAAAAATAAACAAAAAAAAATAAACACAATTTATTTATTTATTTTAAAACTCCAGTTCCATGTTATGTACCCATAAAACCTAAGTCTAGACTTAGATCCCACGTAGCTCAATGCAATTCTAGTGTGTAATGTCAGAGGTACATGTTTTTACACGGTTTGCCCTGTAAAGTTAATGTATGGGAACTTAGGTATGAAAAATGTATAAAACCAAAGTGGGAGGGACGAAGGGATTTATGCAAATAACGTTATTAAAAGAAAGATAGAATAAACGAAAATAACAAGGTCTAACAGTATGTTTTTCTTTTATTGCTGTCCACATTTTAACAAAAGCTACTAGAATATAACTTTGACCCGAAATCGTATTGCCATGTCACTCTGAAAATTTACTTTAGTAAAATTAAACTTCACTAAGCAAGGATCATAATGAGAAAATAAAGAAAGGACCATTTTTTTAACACACACATACACACTCAAGATACACACACTGACAATACTAAAAACAATAAACACAACTACACACATGAACAGTACATATAACGATAGAGCATATATCTTCTAGTATCAAAGTTTAAAACTAGACTTCTTTGGAATTTTAATCTCTCCGTTAAGATTCTGTTGTCTCCGTTGTTCTGTGATCAGTTAAGATTCCACGTATCGTGTGCATTTCAGTTTCGATTCCATCCAATACGAAGAGTTACCTACAGGCCAAGGTTTTTAGCTTTTAAAAGCTCTCTGAATTATAAATTTGTTTGTACATGATGTTTACTAATTAACAATGCTTTCAAAAGAGGTGAATAATTAATATATTTGATTATTAAAGATATCCCTTAATGGAATTTTAGAATATTCTGTGTTTTTTTTTTATTTCTGGTTACGTATTATATTTTCATTCAGTTTTGTAAATTCTATTGGACTATCTGCAACGCCTGCTGTCGCCCGTTTTTAGATAGAAGTCCAAATAGATTCAATTAAATTCTTCCGTAGATTACTTCTTATAAACATACAAATTCACAAAGTTTATTAATGTGAACTCTATAAAATATTAGCATAGAGACAGGTTTTATTTACGAATACGTTTTACTTATATCATCATCATCATCAGCCAATATACGTTCCTACTGATGTGACAAGGGCCTCCTATGAGCGTACAGGCCATAATCCACCACGCTGGCCAAGTGCGGGTTTGGCGGATGTTACATGCCGTCGAACTTTTGATTCTAAGACATGTCGGTTTCCTCACGATTACTTTTATGTGAGAGGATATTAAAAAAAAAAACATAGATTTAATAATAATATTGAAAAGTAATTTATTAAATTATAGCTCACACATTAAATGATTTATTAGTACATTTCAAACTAATGTTACATGAAATACTGTGCGATTCCCACGATAAATCAATATCTATGTAATCAATGAACTATTAATACATCTTAACTTATTAAGCTATTATAATAATAATAATATAAAAAAATATATCTTATTGAGCTATTAATACATCTTAACAGATAATATACTGGAAATATATGTTATTAAATAGTAATTTATTTTAGTACATAAAAATACTAAAAGTCGCATGCAATGTATGTATGCTAATAACTTTCGAACGAGCCACAAATACCATTGTAATTTGACATTTGTTTAGAGAAAAAAGTTCAAACAGAGTGCAGCCAATGCAAATCATTACTAATTTTTACTTTTTTGAGGTTTACGCTTTTTATGAAAGATATTTTTACTTATTTTAGAAACTATCTATGTATTTTCAGCATGTCTACTTATAACGTATTATTACGTTTTTCCCCATTATCATTTAATTAAGGTTTAAGAACGATAATAATAATTAGAAAGCGAATTCCTTGTAATATCAGACAGATCTATAAATATCGAAAATTTGCTCTTTCTTATCTCTCAATAAAAGGGCATACGTTCTATAATATTACGAAGTGTCTAGTCGTCCGCTAAACGGATGAATAAAATAAATTAGTCGTCCGATTACCGGATGAATAAAATAATTTAATCGTCCGATTACCGGATGAATAAAATAATTTAATCGTCCGATTATTCGGATGACTAGATAACCTTTTAACACTAAAGCTAGTTGGGTTGGACTAAAGCAAAGGGGGCGCAGGACATAAAATTTTTGATGGAGTTGGTGTCATTATAACACCTATTTATTATTGTTTTATCGTAAAGATTACGCTAATATAAGCATGTTTTATAGGAACAACTTTTCTCTAAAATCAAAAATGGCCGAGATATTCGCCCTCAATTCGTTAGGTTAGGTTTAGGTTAGGTTAGCCTTTAGGTTAGGTTAGGTTAGGTTTCTTAAAAAAAATCTACACAGAAATAGGAGCCCCGCAAAGCGGGGCTTCGTCGACGCGCAAAAAAAAATCAAGTTTAGGTTAGGTTAGCCGTTAGGTTAGGTTAGGTTAGGTTTCTTAAAATAAAAAACCGGCCAAGTGCGAGTCGGACTCGCGCACCGAGGGTTCCGTACATTGCTGTTTCTTTTGATTGCGTTGACATAGAAGTTTGATTTTGTTACAGCTTAAAGGTATTATAGACCTGAGTATTTGGTATGAATTTCAATTTAATACCTCTACGCGTTTATGAGGAAATGGGTAGTAAGTTTAAAATTATTAAAAAAAAATATATTATGTGATGTAACTAAAAATTTATGGTTTTCGTAATTTTTCCTTTAACTATGCTATAAGACGTTGCTTCGTACCAAATTTCAAGATTCTGAGTTCACGGGAAGCACCCTGTAGGTTTTGATTCCCTTGCAAGTGTCGAAAATTTGCGGCATAAACGGCTGTATCTTTTGATTGCGTTGGCTTAGAAGTTTGATTTTTTCACAGCTTCAAGGGACAGTAGACCTGAGTAATTGATATAAATTTCAGCTTCATACCTCCACGCGTTCCTGAGAAAAAGGGTCTTGACAGACGGACGGACGGACGGACGGACGGACGGACGGACAGACGGACAACAAAGTGATCCTATAAGGGTTCCGTTTTTTCCTTTTGAGGTACGGAACCCTAAAAAAAACTACACAGAAATAGGAGCCCCGCGAAGCGGGGCTCCGTCGACGCGCAAAAAAAAATCAAGTTTAGGTTAGGTTAGCCGTTAGGTTAGGTTAGGTTAGGTTTCTTAAAAAAAAACTACACAGCCCCGCAAAGCGGGGCTCCGTCGACGCGCAAAAAAAAATCAAGTTTAGGTTAGGTTAGCCGTTAGGTTAGGTTAGGTTAGGTTAGGTTTCTTAAAAAAAAACTACACAGAAATAGGAGCCCCGCGAAGCGGGGCTCCGTCGACGCGCAAAAAAAAAATCAAGTTTAGGTTAGGTTAGCCGTTAGGTTAGGTTAGGTTAGGTTTCTTAAAAAAAAAAACTACACAGAAATAGGAGCCTAAAAGAGGATAAAAAAACTACACAGAAGGAGGACCGTCGACGCGCAAAAAAAAATCAAATACCTACGTGTGCCCTCCTCCCCCCTCTCCTCCCCCCACAAAAAACCTATAATACGTGCGGCAGTTCTCTAAAGAAACCCCGATAACCTAACTATATAGATAAATAGATGTTATCGGACGATTAAATTATTTTATTCATCCGGTAATCGGACGACTAATTTATTTTATTCATCCGTTTAGCGGACGACTAGCGCTGTCCATAATATTATGCTTGAAAAGTATAATATTTTCTGGATTTTTCATGTATAAATGGGCCAGAATGTCGGTCTCACGTCCCAAAAATTTACATTTGGTGCCTTATGTTACATTTTTAGGGATAACCTGTATACATTTGTATACTTAAAATAGGGGTTTATTTAGAAAGGCGCTGAGTTATTTGTTTACATTATTTACAATATTATGTAAACGAGGTAGGACTTGAATGTTTGTGAGTTTGTAAAATTCTTTTTTATATTAATCTAAGCTACAATAACAGTGGCATTAGATGAACCTTTTAATATTCGGATTGTTTTAATAGAAAATTGACCATTCGATTCCATAATTTTTCTTCTAGTTCCAATACCTCAGCTGTTAATAAAAATATAGACCCAGTAAGACGTAATTATTTTTTGATGTGTCTCTGCTCACTGCTGTGCCTAGTATTTAATACTAGGTAGGTCTTTAGGTGCTCAAAAATGTACCTATTCAATATTTACTAATTGAAGTCACCGAAACCGAATAAACAAATACAAAAGTCTGCAAATAAACAATTTGATGTAACGCAGCCATAATTTCCTAGGTACGAAACCTTTGTACTATAATGAAATCCATTTAAGCGGTTACGTCTAAAGGTCCTAACCTTTATGCTATTCTCACGGCTATAAAAATTTATAATGTCACTGTTACTATTCAATGTTGTATTTTCTGATAAATAACCAACAAAAATTGATCGTATTTTACATACAATTTTGTGCATTGTCAATTTTATATGCGTTTAAACCTGATTTATGTATTATTGTTTATTTGAAGATTTATATTTCTTTCTTTCTGCAGTTATTCCCATATTATTAATGTTTCTTACTATACAAAATGTATGTTAATCTGAATAAACTGCTAAGCAATAAGTGAATATTTGCCCATATGTCTTGCTTAAATTAATTATTGAATTTAGTCTTATTTTATAGTGTTATAAAGATTCAGATTATGATTCGTTATTAATTAAAACACGCAAAATGGACTATGGACGGAGAAGTAAAATGGTGATATGTATCTATAGATTTAATATAGGACATTATATTTTGGAGGCTGAAAAAAAGTGGTTCCTGTGCGTAAAAAATATCAAAATTTTTTTTATATTATTATAAAAACCACACAAATAGATATTTTATTATAATATGTGTTATTTTGTTATAAAAACTCATATTTTTATTCATTACGATTAGTAAGTACATTTCGAATGTAACTAGACTACGCTATGCAGATACTATTAATGTTAATCCCCATTGATATTGATACCTCGTGGGTATAGATGTATGGATGTATGGTGTATGACCATCAAGAAACGTCTGCTCGTTTGCCTTTCTATGAGACAAAGGTAAACTGCATCATTTGTGTCTGGCTAGATCCTAGATAGGTCTTAATCAGCACATTCTTATGTTTATCCAATTAAAAACCATTAGAATTAGGTAAGATTATCGTGATCGTTACTTCCGGAGGAACTAATGGAAATGTCTGACGACTAGTGGAAGTGTCTGACTGCAAATAATATGTATATCCTACGCAACTTCATAGAGCCAAAAGGAATTTTTTACCATTAATGAATCTTAACATTGACTGGTCATTGGTTGTAGAGTGATTAGGGAACTACGCAAAGATTTTCGGGTTTAATTAAGAGCCAATTAAGTCCCTAAAAATAGATTTAATCCGTTTTTAGCAGTTTGAACTTTGGTAAAAGAACATCTATACATATAATAAAATCGTAGGAAAGTCAAAACTGTACATTGAATATTTTTTTAAAAGAATACTTGATCCATGATCTATAATCGATATAGAAGCCAAAAATATAGTTTTTAGAATTTTTGTCTGTTTGTCTGTTTGTCTGTATGAATTTCCGGGCTAATCTCAGAAAGTACTGCATAGATTTACTTCAAATTTTGCATGAATATTCCTAAGAGGTCGGGTGAGGATAGTTTAAACATATTATCATGATATCACCTTCGGGGGAGGAGCTGTGAACCTTTATTTTTCTTACATATTTTGTGTACTACGACAGCGTACAATCTAAAGACTCATGTTTAAATGTTGGTTTCGAGTAAACCATGCTATTATCTAGCTTTACAAAATAAAAACTATGTCATTTACGTAATTTGGGCAGAGAAACAGTTTAATGAATTTAGTAGTATAAAGACAAATTTGCAACAGCGCCATCTATGAGATTTCGTAAAAATCAAATCAATTTACATCTTAGAGTATATATTAATACAATAGTACCTATAGAGCGCGTGTATTGCACAAATTGCATAGTGCGCATCGTAGGCAGATGAGCTATAGATACTATATCGATGTGTGTGTGACAAATAGGGATGGGTAGGTATCAATTGCGTGTTGAACTATCGATAAGTTATGTAAATAAATATGTATCATAAGTAAATTTTATGTTCAATAAGTTATTAAAGGAAAAATATATGAATAAATATGTAATTTTAAATTTGTTTACCAACTGAATTAAGTTTGTTTATTCTATTTGAATATTTCTTCTATTAATTATAAGTAATTTAAAAAAATATGTTTAATTGGAATATCAGAGTACTTTTTAAATAATAAAGTTAATAAAATAAAAGGTCGGGTTTAGTGCTATTTCTTTAATAATAAATCAAACAATAATAATAATGTTTTAAAAATGTTTTAAAATAAAAATAAGAAATAATTAATAATTTAAAATGATAATATAATAAATAATATTAATAATTTTTTTATTTCATTTTATCCATTCTACTATCAAAATCTTCAAAATCAATTTAGCGGTTCAGAAAATATATCGTAAAATTACATACTTTACATTTACACTATAATACATTCGCATTCATAATATTAGAAAGTGTATCATACAAAACACACCACAAATTTATTTATAATAATACATTTTTAAAAGAGTTTTAATTTTAAAGTTAAATAAATAATTTGTTAAATTCTTCTAGTAAACTTTATATCGAGTACAGCGTTGATCAGGTCACATCACTACGATAACATGGCGGCAGTGAGGCGCGCGAGCAAGCCTGCGCGTGTCCGCCTCCCACCTCCCCCTCACCCCCGCGATGCTAGATTTATTTTCATAAAAATAAGTATAACAATCGACTTACTGATGAAATGTGATACTGGATTTCAATTTTGTGTATTTTCTAGTATCGTTTTTGCAAGATAGAACTGCACATTTCACCATGTTTATTCGTAAATATGAAAAAAATTCCGGAGCAACGCACTTCGACAGCACTCAACCACGACTACGAGCGCTCGCGGCGGGAACGTCGTGTTGTTCCCACCTGTGCCTACTGTTCCCACTTGGTTGTTCGCACTCTATAGATAGTATATATACTCTAAGATTTACATGGTAACACTACTGAACATACTGTTGAAAATTAATAATTTAAATATAAGCACATGCTTAAATAAATAACATTATTTATTTAACTCTTTAACCCATATCTTCCCTTCCCTATAAGGTGCGCTTATATTTCGTGTGAATATACTACATTTTTAAAAGTGAGGGTAGATGTTTATTATTATAAGTCAAACTAGACACCATTACAATTAATCTAATATTGATTGTGTTCATTGGTAACATTTTTGAAATCTTCGTGTTTTATAAATTTATAAAGGAAAAAATTCGATCACGAGGCGGGACTCCAACCCGCATAATTTCGTGATCGAATGTTTCTATTATTTATAAATTTATATTTATAAAGCATTTGAATGTCATAAAACCAAAAATATCAAATTCAATCTTCGTGTTTTGTGAATTTTCACCATGCGTTCCCACAAAAGGTAAGTTGTTACTTTTATAGGTATTTATTTTTTATAATGATAGCAATTCATGTTTTTTGTTGGTTTTATAAAGGTTTTATATTACACTTTTAGAATGAAATAATAAAATGATGAATTCTTTTTGGCTTTTACAAGATTTTGAGGTGCGTTGGGAACAGTAGTTTGTTGATAAAATTTTATTTGTAAGTAGCTTTTTTTATAGATTTACAGTTAACTTTTGATTTTTTTATTTACAGATTCAATGTTGATAAAATTATATCGCCTTTGGAAGACTATTTCTGCTGACAATTTTACAACACCACTTGAAAATTGATGATTTGATGATGAAGATAGTGGCAGCGAGGATTAAGTGGAAATTAGTAATCATCCGCTTCGTCAATTTTTGACTGAAGTTAATGTCCAACGTATGGTTCAATCATTGGAAGTATCTCAGATAATTTTGGAGGATATTTTTCAGGAAGGAGAGAAGGGGCAGTCAACCACATATCAAACTACTACGTTTTAGTACCGAAAAAAATGTTATTGCCAAATGAAACATAAATTTTGCACTCACAACTGTACAAGTTATGATTTTTATTCTGACTTTGCTGTTATCTGATTATAATATTTATCGTTATGGCTATCGAGGTACCGACCGTACTGGGATGAGAGTACATGATATACTCATCATCCAGGATTGCTTAGAGCATTTTCACACTGAAAAAGATGTTTTCTTTGAATCGTAGTTGCTTCATTTATTTATTTTTAATCATTTTACATAATATGTTTTATATTTGAACATTTTCATTATATTTTATAAATAAAATGGAACCAACATAACTTTGTTGTGTATCATTTCTCTATTAATAACCCGTAGGCATATTTTCCGAGCGCCCCATTTAAGGTGCGGTCCTGAAATTATAAAAGTTAATATATACTTTTGCCTAATATAAGCTCAAGCTCATTTTTAGATAGAAATAACAAAAAGAACTTATTTATTAAAATTTAGTAGATAAAAGAAATTATGTTACGATTTTATAAGAAAACACAGTATATTTATTAGGCGGCGGTGATCTCTTCCAGGCAAAAGATATTCATCAGCTCAATAAAATTGAATATAATGTTGTTAGTTATTCTTTAAATTCACAGATTGTAATGAGCATTTCCGCATGCAAGTTGTATCGTAGTTTAGATATATCATACTTTTGACACATTAAAGTTCCAACAAAACCCTCAAATTTTTGAGCAGAGTTGAGCAAGATAATTTAAAAAATGTGCTGTGTTAAGTATTATAGAAAAGGTTAGTTCGTTGATAATTATTATTTCTTCATCATTTACATGTTGTTAAATGTTAGTAAAAATAAACTTTGACTGTTAATACTTTTGTTCAGTATTTACCTGTATGATTATTGCTTGGTAATTAATATGTATATTTTCATGTCGTACCTATAGCTAATTATAAACATATTAAGTGTGATGTGAAACTAGCTGGATTTATTTTTACACACTCACAGCCATATATTTTATATTAAAATAGTGTTAATAGTGTAAATCATAATATTTTTTCACAATTAAAAATGTTTCCTTTTTTCTGATGGTGTTGGCATCGAATTAAACCGCGCTGTCGTTTCGTTCACTAAAAGTGATGTTATGAGGACCGAATATGTAGCCGCCTCAACTTACGGAAACGAGAGTAACCTGCGTTGTCTGTTAGTTATTGTATAGTCGAATTTAACGTTACATGGAAATTGAAATCTAAATATATTATGTTTACTTATATTAAATCTGTACATGAAATATATTTCCTAAATAACTATCACGGGGTGATTAGGGATCGACACTGATGCCATAGAAGTAAACAGTAAAATTATTGTCCGTCTGTCTGTCCGAACAAAAACTACTCGACGGAGCAGAGCAGTAACTCCATTTTTAAGCTTTCGTCGCGTGTGCAACCTTAATGGTTAAAGCTACACAGAAATCATATATGAAAGAAATGTTCTCCTTATTATATAAAAAATATCTCCCGACATCATAAATGTCTATCTTTTATGGTTGACTCACAATAACACGTGTAACTTCCGATAGCTTAGGAGTTCGAAGCTTTCTGATGATATATTTGTCTATAACACTCTCAGTCCGTTTTAACTCAATTTTTATTTTCATGTATCAGTGCCACCTAAAAAATCTTTATCTCAAATTTCGAGCAAAGCTTAGAAAATGAGAAATAAGAGTTCTCAAGAATCGTTAGAGGTAAAAGGCCGAAAACAACATGTGTTATGCCGAGAACCTGAAACCGCTTCACAACGCGAATTACGGCTCACAGCTGACCGCGAACGGCATGTACTATCCCGTGAGACCGAAACCTTCACTGCGAGGGTATAACGTCTCACAGCTGATCACGGCCGTCATATTTTATCTCGAGAATCTGAAACTTTTACTCAATATGAAGACCGTTTGACAAATGATAGGGTGCACCATAATATTATTCGATCTCTTGAAGATGAACATGAGCATAAGCAATGACTAGAGTAGGGACGCGAATATTACAATTAATTGAGACAAGAACGATTAATAAGTTTGTATAGTGAAAGATTAAGAATTGAACTTATTCGGTCTCTGGAAACGGACGAATAGCGAGAGGCCCCTCTTACTGCAGACAGATTTCGACATAGTCTTAATGACTTAGAGGTAAACATAGAAGATCAATCTACGAATTCGGTGGTGGGGTCCGACAAATATAAAAGTGGGTTTGCTTATAACCTCACAATTGATTACAGATCATCTTCTGTATATGCGATATTAACGTAGTATGTTATTTTTGTAATGCTTTAAAGTGGAGTAAGGATTCGGCTTTCGTTTGAAGATACACCGGAACCTTTGAAATCACTACTTTTAGAGGAACATGTGCAATCTAAACAGTTCTTAGACAATATTCGCTCTTATAGTAGTGCGTTTCAAATGATCCTTTGGTACTCAACAATTATCAGAAGGTCCTTTCATGCTTACTTTTAAGATACAAAGTCAAGTTTACCATTTGATAGGATCCCTTTTGCCTGAAGGCCAACCTAAGTTTCTTTAAATATATATTTTTGTATTCGACTACAACGAATAGTCGAATACAAGAATTATCAATATTAACTGAACTCATTTCACAATTTTGAACATGTTTCATCAGGTTAATTCGTATGTATGCAGTTTTAAATCGACATTAGAAGCTTTTCCTCAAGATGGTGATATTAATATAAAATTGTTATAAATGCCGGATGTTCCTGAGTTCCTGCCGGATAGACGGACGTCTATCAGCACTCAGGAACTCCCTGGGCGTGTTATAACGCCCAGGCCACAGTATTACAATTTTTCCTACAGCGGGGCGACGAATGTATTTTCGCATAGCAACGGAGGGGAACTCGCGGGGGGTCAAGTGACGCGGGCCACGTACCATTAACATGCTTAGTTTGTGGTACCGAGCGCGAAAGAAAGTCATCGTGTTTTTGTTTTGTTACTATGTAAACTAACGTAATTTAATACTTAGGTGCATATTCTATAACGGTGCGCTCAAACTGTTAATCTACATTTAATTTAGATTATTATTTGAAATACTAAGTAATGTAGAATTTAAATCACACTCATTCATGTTTTCCTCAGATTTTCGATTTCCTCCGATTTTAAGATTTTCTTATCAGAGTGTTCAATTTTAATGTAGTTAAATTTTATAAGAGACAATTAAGAACATTCAAAAATAAAGTGTCACGTATTTTTTTTAAACGAAAATAATAAATGACGAAAAACGACGTAATCGCGGACAAAGTCGCGGGCAACAGCTAGTCTTAACTAAATCTCAAATAAATTTGATACATAAATGATCACAGATTAATAATTAGACGTAAGTTAGGGTGCCAATGTTTTCTTCATAGATTTTAGTATAGCAACAATTTGCCATATATTTACTTACCTTGGCTTAAGGCACAATAGGATCCGATAGATCGTAAGGTCCTGGGGTCGTTGTTTCGGACCCGTTCGGATGGTGCGATAGTGTCGTCACGGATGTTCGTGTACTTTGAATAAGGCGGGCTATCAACGGACGGGGAAAAGCGACGTTTTAGGAATTATTGTGATGCATGATATTAATTGTGAATTGAGATTTTTAACAGTATAGTTTAGGATGATATTTTAATGTAAATGTTAAACGAGGCATTAACTAATGATTGTGGGAAAAACACATGCTAACAGTTGTATTTTATGCTATAGCATATTATGCTATTAATGAGCTAATAATTAGTTTTCGTACAGTGATAATATACCATTCTCTCTTCAACTATACTCTTATTTAATTGATGCAGCAGTTAATTAAGAAAAATATTAATGAAACAGTAAATTAAAAAAAAAATTGGATTCAATATTCATTTTTGTATTTTCGCTCTTCCATCTTGCAACCGTCCACTATCGAATGTTACTTACATGCATGCTTTCAAATAACATTATATATTTACGTATTTTATTACTAACATGATTTAGAACACAGAAACGCCGCGTTACAAACGCCAGGATATATAACACCTATTTAACTATGTAAAGGTCAAGCTAGCGTGATATTTAGATACTGAGATTCGGATATAACGGTAATGTTAAATAACAACAGCTTATTGTTTTGTGCTTGTCTATTTTTAACTCGGTTAAAGGTTCTGTTTTGGTTTGAAGTCGTGATGGTGCAGCGGCTATATGCTATAACGATAGTTCGGAAATGTTTGCGTAAAAATTAGATTGAAAAATGAATTACATTATATCCTGTAACTAGCTGTGCCCCGCGGTTTCACCCGCATTGCTCCACTAAAGTTGGTCTTAGGGTGATGATATATAGCCTATAACCTTCCTCGATACACCGAAAGAATTTTTCAAATCGGACCAGTAGTTCCGGAGATTAGCGCGTTCAAACAAACAATCAAACAAACAAACTCTTCAGCTTTATAATATTAGTAGGTATAGATAATCATTAAAAAGATAAAATTTTCCACACAAATGTAATTATTAAACTTCTGATATTATTTATATTTTTTAAACCTGCTAGAAAATTGATGCATCCATCGTTTTGCTGTTTATAATTCAAAAAATTCGTCGTTTGACTCCAATAGACCTCGTCTGGAAAGAGTTTCGAAGCTCTCAAAAACAGTCAAAAAGTATGTTATTGCTGTAGGTTGATGATGCATCAAAAGGTGCAAAACAGAGCTAGGAACCAATTTAGAAGTTCATACAAATGGGCACCATTGAACCGACAAATGTAGAAAGGATGTACGAAAAGTGAATTATTCGTCAAAGTCACTTTCAATTGGAGTCAGCTATCGATTCTACTCACCTTTCATTTAACTTATAGCAAGCACCCTTATGTGGAACGTTGCTATGCATCTTTTGAATGGCGTTGTCGTTTGGAGTCAAAATATCAATTTGTTAGAGATGGGTCATGGATGTAAAATGTATGGAAGAACTTTGTTATAAGCTTATGTTATCTTTGGATGATGTTGTTATAAACGGATTGTCTCTTTAGCAGATAGTCTTTTAATATTGAATTTTTAATATTTGCTAGCAACATCTATAAATATTTATGAAAATTTTTCAGTTCTAATGTGTAAATAAAATATTATACTAATATAGTATTTTCTTTTCATTTATGTATTGAGGGTCATAACAATAAAACAAATTAAAAATTAACATATGCTTAACTTTATTACTATACTAAATGCTATACAATTCATAATTCCATACAAACTTATTTATTAGAAACTTCACCAAAAATCACTATCAGTTTCAAACGAATTGGGCAGATCATTTACAGTGGGCGTCTCATCAATTGTTTCGTAATTGGATAAATCGAATTTATCAGCTAAGAAAGTATCAGCTGGATACGTGACTGGTTTATCCGTAGAAAAGAACGCCTCCATTCTGCTCATTGTTGGTTTTTGTGTTGTGTCAATAGCGACGGTCGTTGTTTCAACGTCTTTAATCATGTCATCAAATTTGACAATTTCCTCATCTTTTTCAGGTTTAGGACGACAGAAGCCTTCATTGAACACCCAACCGTGAGGGCAAATGAAGATTTGCGGGGTGAGAGACCCTTGCTTCGATAGACAGACGTAGTAGTGGTTAGGGCTGGTTGATAAAGATCCTGCCTGACCAACTTTAGAACAAGGTGGGACGGGTCTACTGGTGCATTGACCGTTGGAAAGAATGACCTGGAAAACAATATATTGACATTAAACACAATAATAATACCTTAAAAAATTTAAAAAATTATTGTAAAATCAACAATAAGTATCTTTTTTTAAATCCTATTCATACATGTTGTCTTTGAAACATTTAAAACTGAATTATATGCCTACAGGAGTGAAATACAAATAATAATAAACTTACCGAACATTGTGCAGTTTGTGGATCGTATCCATAATGTCTGGGACACAAGGCGACTCTGTGGTCTGCTGGTCTACCATCAGGGAGACCTTCTGGTGGAGAGCAGAGGTGGAACTTCCTACAGTCGAATGCGTCAGGGAATATTCCCACCTTAAAAGCAAGTAACTTAATCACTTCTAAACCTGATGTATTTAGTGAAAAGTATCAAGATATTTTACGTTAATTGAATGATGAATGGAATACAGTCTAATGTCTATATTTTTATCAAAGAACTAAACTTAATAAATTAAATAAAATAATGAATAATGAATAAAAAAAAATTAAAATATTTCTACAGATACGCCAGTAGTTTTATCACTTCTATACTATAATAGCTACATTATGGTACAGTAGATATTTCTCGGATCTTACCTGTTCACAAGTATGCTGATACTTCTGTGTGACGACATCGCACTCCGGCACGGCTTCAGAGCTACACTTCTTCAAATGAGCGTTGCAAGTCTTATCTCCAGGGCATTGGTGTAGTGGTACCTAAAAAAAAAATCAATTCATAAAACTGAATTATAAATATTTTAATTTTTTAAGGATACAGAAATAATGAATCATGGGGATTCAAACCTGCGCCTTTTGTTGTAACGTGGTGATTGCTGATCTCTCGGCTATCAATTTAAGAACATTTATTATAAACTTTAATGTAAGAAACTTCAGCTCGCGATTTGATTCCTACCACCGGTTAGTCTATGCAATTAGAAACAATGATAAAGATCACAATAACACTATTATGTTCCATCCTTGTTCCAAATTTCATCCATCTAACTAATAGCAAACACCCATCCATCATCAGATACTTTCGTATTTGTAAAAGTTCGCTTATGGGATTTATTTGCGTTTATTTAAATAAAATATCCTAAGAAAATACGTCGATTTGATAACTTCAGATTATAACATTCGTACGTGTTTTACTTAGTAAACAATGTTCTCGATCTTTCTTTAACAGTATCTGGCAAACCTAAATACTTAGAAGTTATGACTCAAATAAAAATATTGTTTACATTTAATCATATCTAATGCTATAAGGAATGACCTTTTTTGGACTGAATGAACTATTCATAATTATGAGAATAAGTTGATTGAGAATCATGTGAATTTTAACATTGCATAGACCAATGTATAAATAAGATTTAAAAGAGAAGGAAGCAGTTTACTCTTAGATTTCCTCGCCTCTAGAGAAATAACATATTTGAACTTACTACAAGATTAGAAGAAAATTGAATAAAATTGCATATCTCAGAAGATTTTCCTTTGAATGAATTACATATTATAACTCTTGGTAGGAAGAAAGGAAATACGAGAACACAACACGGTTATGTGGATAATATTGTGTTCAATGTACAATCACTACGTAAAACAAATTAGCTGTCGGTGTGTTTATATGTTTAGATCTTTAAAATTATGCAACAGATATTGATGGTTATTTTTAAAAGATAGAGTGATTCAAGAGGAAGGTTTTAGTGTATAATTTATTAGGTTTTAGACAAAGCGGTGGGTTTTTCAATTAATACATTTTGGCATTAACAATAGTGGCAGTAACAAGAAAATACCTTAAGCCATCCTACTGGCAGAGCGACACACGTGATAGCATGGGTGCAGTTCTGGCAAGCCATGCCGGACTCCCGACAGATACCTTCCACGTCCACCTCACCATTGCCTAACGACCTGCCGAGTGGTACACCAGCCATTCTGTTGCCTGATATGACTCCGCCTAGATCGATGGCAGACTGGAATAATAGAGGATTACTTGTGATGATATTAAATTAAGTTAAGAAACTTATAAAAGAGTCATTGAAGTTGTATAGAGAATTAAATAAAAATCATTTATTTAATAAAATAAAAAATACTAAGGGTAGTAAGGAGTAACATTTAACATAGATTGTCCTAGAAAATAAAGCTGTTTATTAAATAAAATCTAACAATTTACGTTGAAGCGGTTAGGAATGAAAATCCATACTTATTAATATTATAAATGCGAAAGTAACTCTGTCTGTCTGTCTGTTACTCAATCACGCCTAAACTACTGAACCAATTTGCATGAAATTTGGTATAGAGATATTTTGATACCCGAGAAAGGACATAGGCTACCTTTTATTGCGAAATAATATGTACCACGGGCGAAGCCGGGGCGGACCTCTAGTTTAATATAAATTGTTGTCCTATTATTTCTTTCGACGCTCAATGTAGGTATAGATTTTTTTGGACATAATATAATGTGTAGGTCGTACAAGTACAATTAATTTTACGTGACATGATGAAAAACTTGGAATTTTTCTGCAAAGTGGAGTAAAAGAGTAAAATTAGTGGAGATTTTACTTTCAGGTAAAGAACAATTGAACCCAGGATATATACAAATAATAACTAATATATAACAACTCAATATACACTTACCATACTGCCAATCACAAAAATCGAAAGAAATAATATTTTAATCCACATTTTGGACAAATTCGGTCGCTCCAGATAAAGTTCGTAACACGTTTGAGTAGTAAATTTTGGAAGGCCGGTAATCTTTGACCTCTTATCTTGTTCGATTGCGCAGTATAAAATGAAAATAAAAATATCTTCCGTAGTCATTAAAGTGTAAAAAGTTCTTTTTGTATTAATTTCTGATAAAATTTTAAATTTCTGAAATAACTCCAGTAATTTTTTTCAGTCGTAGTTTAAAACGATTAAACCAAACTTCAAAATTAATAATTTAGAAAGAAATATAATTATACTTATGCATGGAATAATTGATTGGTCATGTTACATAATAATTAGTTAAAAATCCGGTGATAAATATCAGTAATGTACCCGGACAAAGCGGTTCGGATCGTCATTCTTTATTCGAACCGCTAGGGACTGGAACATGCTTCCTGAATCTGTGTTCACCGATGAGTACAATATGGAGGTCTTCAAGAGGAGAGTGAACAGGTACATTCTAGGGCAGCGCGCTCCATCTTAGGCCACATCTCAGCTTACCATCAGGCGAGATCGTGGCCAAGCGCTCCCCTATTGTACTGTAAAAAAAAAATATCAGTATAGCGTTATTCAGCAATGATTAAATAATTGAGGTATAAAAAGCTCATGTCTTTTCCTCTTATATCAGCTGTTCGATTGAATTAAAATCCAGTTAATCCGATATACTTCATATTTAATAACATTTCCAACTGGAACATATTTTGCTAAAATTTAATTTTTAACGCCTCACCAAAAATGAAAGCAAATACGCTGATGGAAATTAAATGAAGTAATTTCCGCAGGCGTGAAAAAACAACGAGATTTCCCACATTTTTCGTGTTCATCAAATTCCGCAACGCAGCCAATGGTCCATACAAGATCTTGAGATAATATCGTTGATATATGAGGCGTGAATCCGCACAAGTTAATCACTGGAAACAAAAAGCCAGCGAGAAAAATGGTGATATTATTTTAAGGGATATTTCATGGTTGGAGCAGTACGTAGTAAAAATATCTGATGGAAATGATGATTAAAAAAATTGTTTATGAGGTTTGAGGAATTATGGATATTTAGGGCTGTCCTAAACAAAGTGGGGAAACGTATTTAAAAATGTTGTGTAAAATTCGAAACTTACAAAACGAAGGCACTTTTTTTAAATTTGTTTTATGCAAGGTAGCATTCATTGTTATTTGTTATATAAATACAACAATGATTATTTAGCGATATTTAAAACAATGTGTGTGGACTCCATCTTACGCAAGCTGCACCATGTGATGGCGGATCGGCGTTGTCAGCAAATACCAAAGCCTTTATATAAACCACAAATTCAATATTTCATGCAATATTCAGTTATTCACTAAATATTATTAAGATAAAAGATACTGATTAGTATTATTTTAAATGGCAGGTTTGTCCCAAATAATATTTGTCTCAAGCATACAACTTATGTTACATACGGTGATATAAGTAATATAGTTTATTAGTTATAGTTTCATTTTATTTTATTTTTACTTAAGTAAATCCGCGGGTTACGCCTAGTCAATTCATAACTTGTACAAAGTGACTTACTTCGCTTATCCTGTACAGAAAGTAGGTATGTAACGATTGGCTGATGGATGATCACTTAGCGTGTGGTACAAGTAATACAATGTGGCGTTTTTACTTTATTTTATCTAAAAAAGAGAAAAAATCTGCGAAAAATTAATTGTTCGAAAACCATGATTCGAAATACTAAAAATTAGATAAATACTAAAAATTCTATAAAAATGTACTCTGTCTATTTGTAAAATTTTCGTTAATATCTGTTATTTCAAATGTTATATTAACTTTGTAATAGATCAATAATACCGATACAGGTACCTACCGTCGACCGTACATAAAAACCTCAAGTATTTTTAAGCTATTGCATAGCTTTTTTCTCAGACTCTCAAAGTCTGAGAAAAAAGCTATGCGCGGCGACCGAATGTAAAAATTCCGTAACGAAAAACCCTAACACCCCCCACTCCAACCGGCACAGCGATGCAATGCTATGAAATAGCTTTACCGCGGCAGTTCTCGAGTGCCACACGTATTTTTTTATCTTTAAATTTAATTTAAAAATAAATTTAATTAAAACGTAGCTATCTCATGCCATAAACCGCACGAAAAGGGTTGATCCATTCTATATGTAATTCGTCATGAATTGTGCGAAATTCGTTTTTATAAAACCGAAATCCATTTAGCGTAGCTTTTGTGTTCTCGTATGTATTAATGATGAATAAAAGCAAGTCAAAATTTATGAATTGAATGGGATATTCATGGGACTCGTATATATGCGTTATAGGTATATACAGCAGAGACCTTCTCTTTGATACAGTAGTTAAATCAATATATCTATACTAGTACTAGTAATATATAGCTGAAGAGTTTCTTTGTTTGAACGCACTTATCTCAAGAATTACCTACTGAATCTATAAGTAAAACACTTCTGGATATGTATACGTGATCTCTAAGTGCTATCACTACGTAGTATAAAACAAAGTCGCTTTCCGCCGTGTATCTTTAAAATTACGCAACAGATTTTGATGGATTTTGACGTGACAACGTCTTATAATTCGATAGCGCCGGCTGCACGTACGAAAAAACATGACTCATGCGGCGTTACCTCGCTCTGAGGCGTTCCATGTAAGGCTTGAAGTGGAAGCGAGAGCGCGGAACGAGCGACGAAGAAACACAATCGGACGTTGTCACGTTCAACTATCGTCAGTAAACCGACTTTACAGACAACCAATTTTTTAATTAGATAGAGTAATTCAAGATGAATGTTTAAGTATATAATTTATTAGTTTTTAGACAAAGCGGGTGAAACCGCGGGTGGAAAGCTAGTAGGTAGGCTATATAATATGTGCAAAGCCGAGGCGGATCGCTAGTTAACTATAAAGCAAGCGGTCTGGAATTCGATGCTTGGTGGAGAGAAAAAGAAAGGTTCCGTCTGGTTCAGAAGACTAATTACTTAGCTTGTTTGTAAAGAAAAATCGATCTAAAATTGACTTTGGCAGTTAGAGCAGGCTCCAAGGAGATGTTCGTTTGCAAAAATCGCGGACCTAAATCTGACTTCTGATATATATTGTATAGATCCCAGACATCCTATAGACAGATGTTGCCAACCAGTTTTGTGGTCCCCCTGCCCGCACCCCGGTAATTAAATATGGCATACAAAGAAAAAAATAAAAATTTCCAAAACATGCCGTGTGGGGTATCAAATGAAAGAGCTTATTGAGTAGATCACGAATATATAGCATACTATATACATTTCTTACACTTTCTCTAAGATTTTTTAGAAAATTTACGAAAATGGTCCATTTTTGAGTTAACTTTAAACCACTATAGATTGAAAACTCATGAATATATTTTTTAAATTATTATTTTAAATAATTAACAATAGTCCATTGTTTATGATTCAATAGTTCGTAATATAATATAAGTGAGCTATGTGGTGGATTTGATGAAAATAACTATATACTATATGAACTTGAAAATATACTCGCCATCTTTGAATGCTCCCCCCACTCCCCCATGCAACTATTTCACTGTACGAAATATTGAATCGTAAACAATGGACTATTGTTAATTATTTAAAATAATAATTTAAAAAATATATTCATGAGTTTTCAATCTATAGTGGTTTAAAGTTAACTCAAAAATGGACCATTTTCGTAAATTTTCTAAAAAATCTTAGAGAAAGTGTAAGAAATGTATATAGTATGCTATATATTCGTGATCTACTCAATAAGCTCTTTCATTTGATACCCCACACGGCATGTTTTGGAAATTTTTATTTTTTTCTTTGTATGCCATATTTAATTACCGGGGTGCGGGCAGGGGGACCACAAAACTGGTTGGCAACATCTGTCTATAGGATGTCTGGGATCTATACAATATATATCAGAAGTCAGATTTAGGTCCGCGATTTTTGCAAACGAAACTCCACTGAGAGTCCGGTCTAAGTTGTAAATGCATTTTCCTGAAACTAGTTATTGGTGAAAATGAAATAAATAGCAGTTTAAATAAAGTACAACTACAGATTTGGTTAAACTCTTTGAATAAAAGAAAATTGCATGTGTATTTCTGGCATTTTTTTTTTATTTAATCAGATTTTCCTAATCTAACTTCTGTTTTGTAAATATTTCAAATTCTGCTGCTCCGGGAAAAGCGGTGCCATAAATAATAAACTGGAACTCGACAATCTGTCGCCATCGCTTGCGGTTGCTGACGTTTTTTTAATGAAAATCAGTTGACATTTGGGTATTTACCAGTTTAGAAATGTTATGGGGTTGAACTAGCTTAATAGTTTTTCTGTTTTCGTTTAGAGGGATACTAATGAAATGCTTTTACTTATATTAGGGATTTAAAGGGAGTCCATAAAGCTGGTAAATGTTTCTCTTTGATTCGCTCTTATAATATTCTTTATCAGGGAAATCTATGGGTTAAAGAAACGTTATTTGCATTCACACAATCGCGTCGTTAGTGTAGTGTTCCACCTATCAGATAGTATGAACAAAGGATCCTGGGTTTAAATGTTTAGTAAAAAAACCACTGGTAGAGCAAAGATACAAGCAAAGATTCAGAGAGCCTATTACAGCATTAAGGAATATATGGAAGATGAAAATCCATGGAGGGTTGCCGCGTAAGAAATACAGGACAGTTCTTTGGCATATTATGATATTAATATATATTATGTAGTTAGATGTAAGTAACATGTTATGTAAAATTATATTGTATATATGGACATGACTTTAAAAGAGCAACTATGGAGTTTCTTGCCGGTTCTTCTCCATAGATACTTCTTTCCGAATCGGTGGTAAATTTAAAAATGTAATGACGATTCAAAAGTACTTCTGGAAGAAGCCTAATTGAATAAATAAATGTTTGAGTTTGAGTTTTGAGTTTGATACCAACATAAATCAGTATAACATTTCAACCTAAATATGCAATTTCGTACAAAATTTTCTTCTTTGTATCAACTACTTATTGCTCTAACAAAACCTCACTTGCTACATCTATACACATAGATCCTTCGATTCAATCCAATTACAATCAGATATATAGGCCAGGAACACATCCATCTATTAACTCGGATACCAAAGCGATCTCTAAACAAACGCCCGCATACAAAACATCCAGCCGAATGCTGCTAACCCGAAAATCGACCACATAAACTCTTAGGGTCGATGCGCACTGCAGCAGTGGAAGCGATTAAATACATTATCTATACTAATATTATAAAGCTGAAGAGTTTGTTTGTTTGAACGCGCTAATCTCAGAAACTGGTAATTTGAAAAATTATTTCGGTGTTAGATAGCCCATTTATCGAGGAAGGCATATCATCACGCTAAGACCAACAGGAGCGGAGCAATGCGTGTGTAACCGCGGAGCACAGCTAGTACTTACTAAAGGATTATTTAAGAAGGAAGTATTTAAGAACATCTTGCAAATATTCAGATCAAACTGGTTATTATTAAGCTTTATTTAAGAGTAAGAATGAATGATGAATAATATTGCGTATTGTATAACAGTTTACACTTTTGTTTGTAATAAGTTTTCAATTTAGTAACTAAATTACTGGGTACACAAATTAATTATTAATACGTAGAATCCAGCATTGATTATTATTTATTCAATAGCATGTATTTAATGAAATAGTATTTATTATTTTCAAGCTTTCACCATGAATTGCCTCTTCATTCTCATTTAAGTATTAATTATTACCACCAATTTCAAACTATTACGCACATAATTACTCATACTAAATTTCAACCCGTAGTGGCCATGTATCCCCAAATAAGTCTGAGAGCGATCTCTTGCAAGCTCTGCACTGCAGTGACCGCGCTTGGCAACATGACCCACAGTTGTTGCCAAAGCTATTTTGTTTTTCAAATTGATTCCCGAGCACGATGGGCTGGATTACATTTCTGGCAATTCTTGTATGCGTTTTAGGTCAATTGTTGGTTTGCAGGTCAATTCCAATGTATGCTATTTGTTTCTAATGTAAGAATAGTAGATACTAGACTTGGAGGCCTAAATAGTTTATACCTGTACTTTAGATTACGTGAAATGAATATTGCATTTTGGAGAAGGTTTTTAGGCTTTATACTCGGTACTATAAAACCCTCGCAATTTGGTTAGTCCTTTAAATAGAATGTTAAGAGGCTGAGGAAAGGGAATGAAACTCTTAAATTTTATGGCATTCTTATTGACTAACCACGTTTTCAAGTACGACATCGTATTAACTTTTCAGAAAGCTTCATTAATTTAAGAGGTAAAGCCCCATATAAATAAATCGAAATAGCACATAACTTTTATAACATCTACTTGCCTTTAAATCTACCAGTAATATAGTTGGTTACTTTATATTCCTAGGCGTTAACTTTCTAGGTTGTGGAAGGAACTGGTAATAACGCTAATAAGACCCAAGTCTAGCGGTTAAGTCTGCGCTATACGTAGATATAAATTTGATAGCAACTAATTAATGAAATTCCTAAGTTATATTAGGAGCTGTATTATCGATATTGACTCGGTATTGGTTACATCAGAATGCAGGTATTTCCACTATTAATATAGTATATTAGGTATCTATTTCTACACTTGTTATTATTTGTATTCGGGTGTTTTTAATTAAGAAGTTAAGGAATTCATGATAGAAATAATGCTAACAGATTCGACGTAGTTTTCAGAAGTGGGATTAGATAAAATACCTTATAAATTGCATTTAATCGATCAATACATTCAATAATTTTATTTGACTATAATATTTATCCAAGATAAGATTCCAATATAAAATAAATATTGGAGAAAAAATCAATCTTTAAAGTTTATGTAAAATTACTAAAATAATTCCTGAGAAGTCTAAAACAATCCGCAACTTCTCAAGCATATTCATTTGATAATTTATTGTATTCCCGAAATAATAATCCTATTAAAAGCTTCAGTAACCACATTTCATTTAGTTGTATGAAAACAGTTGTTTTAACCAAGAATACGCAATGGGCCGCGACGTTTGATTCACGAGCTGAAGAAACCTTGCGGGACTTAATATTCTATTTTAAAGAGACCTTTTTACAATATGCGATTAATATCATACGACATTACTAATAAATACCGCTCGTCGAATATTTTGTAATGTTGTTAAGGTGAAGATATTTGCACGCTCAACTACGAGCAGAATGTCTAAGAACCTATAAAATTTGTACCTCAGCTTTGTAACTACATTCAGCAAATAAAGGCAATTTGAATTTGAATTTAAATTTTGAATTTACCTAACTGCTTTGGTGTTTGATTTAAATATCTATTTGCTAAAGTTTACTAGTTTATAGGCCTTACGGAACAGGAGTAGATGTATTGTTTGTAAGCATTTTGTAAGTGATAATGGAATACTTTCTAATAGGCTTGAACAAACATATTGTACATGTTAACTTAAAAATTACATATTATAGTTCTTTTATATACTATAATTTCACAAGAACAACGAACAACCTAAGAGGCAAAAATTTAATGAAGGCTCCTATCGTGCGATATAATAAAATGCAAGCAAAAATTGTGAATTATAAAATCGTGTCGCATCCGTGTCGCCGCATAAACGCGACTTGACCTTAAAACTTTGTGGCTCCGAACACAGAGTAGTGAATTATGGTGTCATTCGTATCTGAATGTATATTACCGTACATATTGAAATTTATGTTTGTGCAAATTGAATGGAAAAGTCAGTTTTCAATTTTCTACGTGCGTCCAAGTTTGTCTTGCTCTGTCTGCATTTGTTTAGCTGATTCGAGATGTTTTGTTTTAGAAAATATTACGATTTTATATAAAGTTTTATCATTGAGTTGTTTGGATGGTGGTTTGGATATCTGGAAACTAATTCAGACTTTTTCGTGAAGAAAAATCGATCAATGTGATTGCTGTGAAAGGAACTTGCCTATTACTTTTTAGAAACATGTCGAAATACGTAATTATTTACAAAACAAAGAACTGCATTAAAATCTTTAAACGAATTCCAGTTCTTAATATAGATATAAGGTAATTTAATTGAAGTATAATTACCTAACATTGTTTAATCGTTTACAATAAAACTATTATATAAACAAAACCAGGTTTTTGAACAGTCTGTCACAAAAGTATCTAATAAATAGATACGAAATAATAACTTTTGGGTCTCATTTTATCTTATCATAACCGTGCTAATGTTCAGAGTCAAATTCTCGAAGGTTCCATCAGAAAGTCGTTGACGGTTCCCGCTTATTGCCTTCTTACACGACACCACGACAACCTAATTTAGAATTACTATTGATTTGCGTTTATTTTAAAAAATTTAATTTGAAGGAATAGGTATATAACGTAAACATTATAAATTTATAAAGAATAGAAAAAATTCGATCACGAGGCGGGACTCGAACCCGCATCCTTCGCGCCATTCCGGGGCGGATGCCTCACCAACTCAGCCACTCGGGACCCGCCCGAGTGATCGAATTTATTCTATTCTTTCAGTTTTATGTGTCTGAAGGGACACACCGCGCGCCATCTATTGAGATGATTAACAACCATTTCAACCAATATGAAGCACTTTTCAGTGAATACAATATTGTAACGATGGAACACGACCTTTTTTGTTGAATTTATATTTTTGGTTTTATGGCATTCAAATGCTTAAAGCATTTTCAAATTTTAATGCTTTATAAATTTATAAATTTATAAATTTATAAATTTATAAATTTATAAAGCAAATTTATAAATTTATAAATTTATAAAGCATTTGAATGCCATAAAACCAAAAATATAAATTTATAAATTTATAAATTTATAAAGCATTTGAATGCCATAAAACCAAAAATATAAATTCAACAAAAAAGGTCGTGTTCCATCGTTACAATATTGTATTCACTGAAAAGTGCTTCATATTGGTTGAAATGGTTGTTAATCATCTCAATAGATGGCGCGCGGTGTGTCCCTTCAGACACATAAAACTGAAAGAATAGAATAAATTCGATCACTCGGGCGGGTCCCGAGTGGCTGAGTTGGTGAGGCATCCGCCCCGGAATGGCGCGAAGGATGCGGGTTCGAGTCCCGCCTCGTGATCGAATTTTTTCTATTCTTTATAAATTTATATTTATAAAGCATTTGAATGCCATAAAACCAAAAATATAAATTCAACGTAAACATTATTAGGTAATAGGCACCTATACAGGGTGTAATCGTTAAGTGTGCACAGGCGATTATTCCGTAACTATTGCAGATGTCAAAATACTTTAAACTGATATCGAAAGCCCTTTACCTAATGAGTAAAATGATAATAATAACTTTTTAAAAATAAAACGGAAAATATCCAAAAAAGTTACATTAAACACTCCCATACATTGAATTTTCCATACAGTTTGTGTTCAAAGCAAATGTTCGAAGTGACGTCCTCGTTTGGAATACCATTGTATTCCACATCGAGTTCTATTTTCAGTTTCTAAATGAATGTTTATTAAAATTTGCGAAGTAATTTAAGCACAAATTCAAAAAAAGAACCAAAATTTTTCATATTACATGTTTAGGATAGTCATATCTCATACTAAATGTATGGGAGTGTTTGGTGTGAATTTTTTTGGATATTTCCCGTTTTATTTTTAAAAAGTTATTATTGTCATTTTACTGATTAGGTAAAGGGCTTTCGACATCAGTTTAAAGTTTTTTAATATCTGCAATAGTTACGGAATAATCGCCTGTGCACACTTAACGATTACACCCTGTATAGGTGCCAATTACCTAATAATGTTTACGTTATATACCTATTTCTTCAAATTATTTTTTTTAAAATAAACGCAAATCAATAGTAATTCTAAATTAGGTTGTCGTGGTGTCGTGTAAGAAGGCAATAAGCGATTACACCCTGTATAGTATAACTATGTAGATACTTTGCTTTTGGTATAAGGAACTATTGTGAATTTAGTGTAGATGGAATTATTTAGTAATTATTAATAGTATTTTTAAGAAATCAATGACGCTATTATTTATTTTTTTTTCTATATTGATGTCAGTTTAAAAGCAAAAAGCACAGTATGTTCTATACTTAATGCCATTTCTATTGTAAAACCATTTTATACGATCTGTATACTAAAATAGTAGTGTAATATAAAGTAAAGGGATTTTGTTGCTTTACCACCAATAACTATGCTATTTTGACCACTTTTCCTGGTTCAGACCTAGAAATAAAACACAAAAAAACATTAAAATATACGTATAAAATCACTCAGCTTTGTTCAAAACATTTTTATCTCATTTAGCGATGAGGAAATGAACACCGGAGGGTAACAACACAAACAGAAGTTTTAATTAAAACCAACTCATGTTAGTTTAAATAATTTTGTGACTTACGCGTTTGGGTTTGTTGCGTGTAATGTTTTATTTTAAACTAGCTAAAAAGCTGGGTTTCGCTAAATTTTATGAGCCTTAGTCATGATAATGAATTAAGACAATAATTTTATTACATATTTATTGTATGAGATAAATTATCCACTCTATCACAGAATACTTAATAGTAGAGTCATTAGGACTCTATGTAAAACGTTATATTTACGAGCCTTGGCTGGTTTGTAGACAAGCCTACATGAAGGTGTCTTAATTAATATAAAATATTACCTTATATGAATAAGTATATACAATTTTTTTAGTTGTCGAACTAGCAGTGCATAATTTCAAAGTACGTGTGTAAATTAGTAATCTTAACTTTTTATATTATAAATGCTATACCTACTTATAATTATTGCACTATTTTTGTGTGGCAATTATATTGATACATTTTAATTTTCACCAACCAAAGAATACGTTGCAAGGTCTCTGAAATATAAAAAAGCATGTTAGAGGAGAAAAATGATTTTGAACTTTGAAGCAAATGGTAGGAGTCCCCAAAAAATTGTCCAAACATTGATAACTCAAGATTGACGGTCACTAACGAGCGACGTTCGTCCATCGGGGGCGATATGAAAATTAAATAACTTTTTCATAAACGACCATAGTTTAGAAACGATTTAAGGACCTTTTATTAGATTGAATAAACATTATATTATTTACTTTCTTTATAATATTGCTAACAAATTATTGAAATATCACACACCTCTTGTAACTGAAAAATGTCGGGCAGGATTTATATTATAATACTAACTTTCCGCCCGCGGCTTCGTCCGCGTTTCCAAAGAAAAACCCGCATAGTTCCCGTTCCCGTGGGATTTCCGGGATAAAACCTACCCTATGTGTTAATCCAAGTTGCCCTCTATAGAGGTATGTGTGCTAAATTTCATTGTAATCGGTTCAGTAGTATTTGTGTGAAAGAGTAACAAACACACACATATCCTCACAAACTTTCGCCTTTATTATATTAGTAGGATAGGATTACCATCTTTGGGTTTGTGAATTTGTCTCCCATGGATAAAGACCACTCTGACTTTTAAATATTTAACCTTACCGAAAACATAATACATAATAATATTTTCAATTACCAAAGTACCAAAAATCGGAGGTTTTGTTTAATAAAATTCAAGGTTCTAATTAGGTAGTATAAATTAGGTAGTAACTATTTAGTACTACACGGTAATAAGCACTACTCAAATAGTAGGTAGATACTTATTCTACAGAACATAAAACTATAAAAACAAACAAAACGACTTGAATTTGATCAAATAATGAAATGAACAATTGCAAAAGGAAAATTTACACTCACGGAAGTTCTGAGAATGTGAATTACAAAGTAGAAGTACCTTTGTAAATGTTCACGGGAAAGATCTTAATTTGAACGCTCAGTAGTTTAAGCCTTTCGCTTATGTTATTTATGGTAATATTACATGTTTTGTTTGCTTTGTGATGTTTAAGGTTCATTTAGGGCTGGTTTCACAGTTTCTGTCAGGTAAATGGACGGTAATGTATGAAAATTTACGCCAAAAAGTACTAAATAGTCTATTAGGGACCTTATCTGGAGTTGAAATATGTCTTGAATGATAAATTACAGAGGTTACTTTCTTAATTAATAAAATTGTATGTTTGCTAGCTCACCCGGGAAACGCTTTTCGACAAACACTTTTATTAATTAGGCGCATAAAAAATTGATAGCGGCCACTTCTTAAACCTATTAATCTGTCAAGTAGTTTCAGAAAAGCTACATTACAATTACAAGAACTGCGATTCTTGATTTCTTATAAAAAAAATATTTAATATAAATTAAAATATTGTAGGAATTAGGATAAATAAATAGGTAAACCTTTTGACAATTCGGTAATACCACCAATAATCTTAATGTCACCCTGAATATTCAAGTAATGCTGATCCGAATAATAAGTAAATTTAACAATATTTGCCAATATTGTAATTCTGAAAAAAATTCCTTCCCTTACGGACAATCAAAGTCTAAAAAGAGTAAATACACTGTTTCAATATTTAGGAGACGCTTGTGCAAATTTGGGACCTCATTTAGAAATAAGAATACTCATTAATGTGACTTATTTAAATTGTGTAGTAACATAATAAGGTTCTTATTTATCTTCCGATAAAACCTGTATCATTATTAAAAAATTACAAAGATAAAATCTTAAAAGGGTTCTTAGTACAACCAAGAATTTGGTTAAAGTGGGTTCGATTCCCATATTTCAATTATTGTGTGTGAAGATTGTATTTTACTAATGTCTATACTCAATACAAATAAAAATAAAAAATAAAAAAATAAAATTATATTTATTTGCCAAAAGAAGGTTATTAAAATATATACAGATTATGACAGCGGACCCCGCACTAGGCACAGCCTGTCTCGCGGGGCCATTAAAACGATTATACAATAAAAATGGAGGTTCACATAGGGTCCAACACGTATAATACAATGCAACTTTGAACATCAGTACGGTATGGTCACTTAAAGTAATAGAATAATAAAAGTTATATGCTTATTTATACAATTGTACAGTTAAAGTATTCTTAGGATCTAGGATCTAAATACGTGAAAGTAAACTATATTTTAGTTACCTTTTTTAGAACTACAAATGAATGTTGACATTCATGATATTAATTTACTTACTCCTTCACTCCTTCATAAGAAAATACATACAAGACTACAATACTACGTTCCATACAATTAAGCAGTATTATTAAATTTAACTAGAAACTAGAAATAATAACGCCTTTTATAAATTATTATTTAAAGCTTTAATATAAAACATCTGAACGTTTACTTAAGTCCTATTTCATAAGATAAAATCTGCTTTAAGATAAATAATGGCATTAACTTCATTAAACGCAGTTTATTAAAAAACAACGTTTTGGAGAATGGCGGAGGGATTTTGAGACTCATCGTATTTAATTCGGAATTTTCGTTGGTCCCGTGTTGATTGTAGGGTGGATACGTCTCTATGTGTTTTGTCTGTTTGTCTATTCAAAGGTTAAAATTTGTCTCCACTGAAGAAAAAAAATATCCTGAACCAGTTTTAAAATCGGGAAGCTTCAACAGAAAGCTGAATACTGAACCAATTAGCTCTAATTTTGGTTTTTATAAAGATTTTAGCTTCTATTGGCAGATATATAAATAAGGTACATGAACACATAATATACTATCAATACTTTAACATTATAAAGCTGAAGAGTTTGTTTGAACGCGCTAATCTCAGGAACTACTACAACAGGTCCGTTTTCAAAAATTCTTTATGTGTTAGATAGGCCATTTATCGAGGAAGGACTATATATCATTACGCTAAGACCAACAGGAGCGGAGTCACGCGGGTGAAACCGCGAAGCGCATTTAGTATCTAATAAGCTTAAAGTTGGGGTATCGTAGTCGACACTATAGTATTATTGTACTAGAGGAATATAAAAGAAAATTAAAGTCATTTATGGTTATAAACAGCATTATTATAGGAAGTAAAGTTAAATAAGTAAAGTTACATTTACAATTACAATTAAGCTATAAAACACTATTAGCATTTCAAGCTATTCCAGTTTATTCTGACAAATGGGTACTAAAAAGCGTTATAATTTCACAGGTTATGGCTATTTTATGGCTCCGGAGCTATATTAATGGCGTTTATTTATATTTTATAAAGTCCCAGTTAATCACAATAGTTGGTTCCCCTACTTCAGTGTCGCAACGATCTGCAATGAATCGGTATTTTGAAAACTATTCGGAAACGATTCATTCGCCGTTCAATTGTCCGTAGTGTAGCGTCGGCAGAAAAACATAAACATAAGAAAAATATTGATATGATTTAACTTAATTTTCATAATACACAAATTAACATTATAGATCTATAGATATCGCACAATGAACTATTTTATGTGTTGACTAATCGCCAATTTTTCTATATACATGTATATTGATTCAAGAGTTTTTTGGTAGTCAGTTAGATTAATAATAATTGATCATATTTATTATGACTAGTATCTTCTATAGACTTGATAGAAAGCAATATTTTAAACTAATTATTTTTATGGTCATTATTTAATAACGCTACTGAAGATTTTTTTTTATATTTATTTTATTGCTAAATCTATTTATTGAATACATTAACAAATACTATAAACAAAGCTTTGAACCACTCTAGAAGTAATATTCTGCATACAAACAGGTAATATTTTTAAATATTATCTAGTTGGATAAAAATCCAATGACACAACGTCACACACACGAAGTAACAGCGTGGTAACAGCAAGCAAATGCAGTACGTGCCGCGGCATAAATTTATAGCGAATGTGATATGGGTACGAGCGTGTTTTCGTTATTAAATATATTGTAGACACCGGTACTGTGGATGGATTTGGTATTGTTTGTTGTATTGGATGTTGAAGGAATTTGAATATATATAATTGAGATTTAACTATAAAGTACTTTTTAGATTGTGTTTTAGATGATAAAAATAAAGATCAAAAATCTCAGTTTGGTAGAAAAACACACATTGATAGTATTTTAAGTTTCTTATAAAACATCAACAAAAGTTAACAAACTTTTACTGAAATGAACTTTTGTTGTCGTGTGGTCTAAATTATATTATAATTGAATGATTATTAAATGATTTTTCTGACCATACTTCACCGTTACATAACTCGCTGCTTATTGGCTATTTAATTCGTTAATCAATGTAATTATAACTACGCTCAGAGACAGATCTTTCTAAGCAATATTTATTTATATGCATTATATTATTAATTAGGGGAGCGTAGTAAAATTGTGCATTATATTATTATCGATGTTTTAGTTATATACATTTAAATGAGAAAAATAACGATACTGTAATACTCAATTGTTTTACAATACTTTTTATATTCAAATTGAATAATAAGTTAGTTTACATGGCATAACATATTTTGGGAAATGGTACGGACAAAGTATGCACATAAAATTATAAATTGGGTGTCACAAAACTGCAGAAAAATTAATTTTATTTTTTAAATTAACTTATTTTTTACATGAATTTTTAATTCATCTTTTTTGCGCACCGTACTGAATTTCAGTTGCTATGTAATGCGGCTGCTTATTGCCTGTTAGTTCCGAAATAAAGCTTCTATTTGGAACAATATTGGAATTTTATAAATGTTCCGGGCTGGAACTCTTATCAGTCTTGGAATGGATAAGAGTATTCTGTGATTAATGCATCTTGTAATCGTTATCTTTTTAACCGACTTCAATAAAGAAGGGTGTTCGGGGTGTTACTGCTTATTTTTATTTGGTTAGAGTAGATAATAGTGTATTCTGTGATTAGACTTAAACAAGAATTGATGTACCTAACAAAAGTTATTTATATATTATACTTATACATGTACAGATCTTAATCTTAATATGTATATATAAATCTCGTGTCACAATGTTTGTCCTCAATGGACTCCTAAACCACTTAACCGATTATAATAAAATTCGCACACCATGTGCAGTTCGATCCAACTTGAGAGATAGGATAGTTTAAACATGTAGGTACCACGGGCGAAGCCGGGGCGGACCGCTAGTATATAATATTTTCCATAATAGCAGATAAAACGAAAAGAATAAAGAAAATATACAGTTTCAAAGACATTAACGTCAAATAAATTGCACCAATTGTTATCAAAATGCCTTATTTGATATTCTGTTTAGGATATTATTTTGCATCAAAGCAAACACATACTAGTTTGACCCGCTACTTTTCTTACCATATAATTTAAAATTTCTAAAGCGCATATAATAAAGTACTTTAACATAAACTTACTATGCCATTACATACGCGCTTTTAAATCTCACAGCAGACCAAAAATTGTGTGTATATTAAACGCATAAGTTGCGGTGTTAAAAAAAACTATACAATTGAGTTAAAGGTGATACAATCGAATGATATAAATTAAATACGTTTTACATGGCTTGTGTTTTATAAGCAGTGAGCTAAAAATATCGATGAGTATGATAGATCTAGTATAGAGCCTTGATAGCTATAGCTGCCTGAAAAATGACCCACAGGTTAAGTAACCAAAGCGATCGTGTGTTGATGGATGACCACAGCGGATACGTTTTGAGGGGCTCGTAAAATGTTTGTTTGTTGTAGTAATTTTGGAGTTTATATTACTGACTAAAAAACTTGAGGAGCAATAATATTTGTGATTAACTAATTGTCGTTTTATTGCAAGTTTACATAAATGCGATATTAAAAGTATAGCAGTTTATGCACATGATATTTGTATTTTGTATTGATCTAGTTACTTCTTTGCCGAGTTATTACTTAGTTAATTAATATCGTAGAAATTAATTGAAAATTTGAATAAAATAATAATCAAATGGAGATTTCAAGTACTATTTCACAATACAATTATAAACAAACAAACAGTTGAATTTAAAGAAGATTGATAGAGTCAATTATGTCGTTCTAAGTTCCGTTCAATTACTTAAAAATTAGCTCACATTTCAGTCTATAAAATGTACTAAAACGTTGGATAAACTTCTATGTATCTAGTTAATATGATTAAGTACATACTGTTTCTATATTTTGTGAAAACATCTTTTGCTTTTAATAATGATACCATACAGTTAGTAGTTGATTATTTTAAGGAGAATAATGTGAAAACTGTATGCTGGTTATCCTGCGATAATGACGGTAAGATATATTGAGATTTGAGACATACAGTCTTTAAAAATTTACATAAATTCATACTAATGTTCTTATCATTACATATTGTTATAAAAAGTCATCCGTTGCGTTTCTGTGTTTATCTGTTCGCGATTAACTGAAAAACTACTGCACCGATGTTCATTCTGTTTTCACTAATAGATAGCGTAGTTATATAATTTGTTAAGTTTCAGAGCACGCGGGTGAAGCTGCAGGCGGAAAGCTAGTTGTCTAAACCATAGTGAACCATTATTTGCCTGGATATAAACGAGTATAAAATACATATAAAATTGAAACAAAAACATATTTCTAAGTCCGTCTTTACAGTCTATAATACTTAACTTTTATACTAAGATCATCTTTACAGTTTCCTATACAAAAGATATTATTGTAAATTTCAGATCATAACTTCGTGAAAGCAGCAAATAATAATTCGATATCCGTATCGAACTATAACTTCGCTAAATCGGGTAATTTAACTGGATTTAAATCGTGCTTGCGTCGATCTTACACGTTCACTGGAGTCAGTGTTAAAGCGGATTGTCATCTATTTGATATCATGATTTATGTATGTATTTATGAATAATATCCGCATTGCTTTCCTAATCTAAATCTATACTAATATTATAAAACTGAAGAGTTTGTTTGTTTGTTAGAACGCGCTAATCTCGGGAACTACTGGTCCGATTTGAAAAATTCTTTCGATGTTAGATAGCCCATTTATCGAGGAAGGTTATAGGCTATATATCATCACGCTACGACCTACAGGGGTGGAGCCACGGGGGAGAAACCACGCGGAGCAGCTAGTTAAAAATACAACTCCTACTAATAAAGTTTTCCTGAAGGCTTGTAGTGTGCTAGTAGGCAAAAGACATGGTTCCATATTATTTTGTATCTTAACTCAACTCAAACTCAAACTAGTGTGGTCTTTATTACATTAATTGTGTTTTAATAATCTTTATTTTTGAACAATACTATATATGTTCATATAATTCCTATCTATGTTCATTGTCATCTTGTTAACTTTATGTTATACTGCTTTTTTAAAAAAAATCAGGAACTCTATATTTCGTAGACTCATAAGTCTTGATAGAAAATCTATTTAACTTACCTACAGGAAAAAATTGTTATTTATTTTCAGGCATCCGAAAATAAGCTGTTAAATTCAAATTACAAATGGTTTATTATAAACGATAGTAAAGATAGATTAACAAGCGAGTCTTTGGATGAAAATATATTTTCTAAACTGAATTTATCAGTTAATGCGGAAGTGACTATTGCAAGCCGTGAAGGTCACTCTTTATTTATTTTATTTTTAATATTTATTTGTTTCATTATAAATATGATAAAATTGTAACATGTCAATGTCTGTACGTTATAGAAACTGTAGAATACAAATACATAATCACAAACACACAAAAACATAGTTTTTGACGACATAAATTCTATATTCCTAAAATACACTTTGGACTGCTTTCAATATCATTTATGAAAATGCATCGTTTTGAATCCGCGTCTTTCGCCATGCCGGGCCTCTCGGCCACCCGTGATCCCACTTGAGCAATCGAATTTCTTCTACTATTTCGGTTTTGTGTGCCTGGTGCCTTATTTTTTCTCTTAAAGAAACACTTATCATTATTAAAGCATTTGAATGCTATAAAATTAAATATCGCCTTATACATTTTCAGATAACCGTTAACCTATACCGGAAAGCTCACAACGAAACAGAATCATAATATTATTATTTCAATCTCTAATCGTTAAACCGTTAATTTATTCAATAGCTTTTAGCTAAAACAAAACCTTATAATACAATGCCCTTAATTTAATATTGAATAAGATTTCAGCAATAATTTAATAACAATATGAAACAAATAACTCTGTTTTAGGATCGGATTTTAAGTTAGAGGAAGTTTTTAATTTCGGTAAGATACAAGGCGGTCGTGTTGTTATTAAAGAAATTGGGTTCTGGAGTTTGGGAAACGGTGAGTTTTATCAAGTTCTGTAGAAGATTTGTTTTATAAATATTTGGCTCGATATATTATGTGACTAATTGTGGCTAGTAATTTATAGTAAGACATGCAAATATAATTGAATCGTCTTGGCTTTCATATTAATTATGCTTTTATTTCAAGATTGGAAGAATATTAATTCAAAATATGATTTAAAAATTACTCACTATAGGTAATCAAGAGTAGATAATTAGTATACATCTATCGAAGGATGGATTTTAATAAAACGTTTATCTATACTTCTATGCTAATATTATAAAGAGGAAAGGTTTGTATGTATGTATGTATGGTTTTCACGCAAACTACTGGACCGATTTTGATGAAATTTGGCACAGATAATCTTTAGACCCTGAGAAAGAACATAGGCTACCTTTTATTGAGAAATATGTACCACGGGCGAAGCCGGGCCTGACCGCTAGTTATTATAATATACTCTTACAGGTTTATTTATAAAGCCAGGGTATAAATACACCCGTAGATTCGATTTTGAGGGTATTCACTTGAGATTGATGATTGTGGTGAGTTATTGCATGAATTTATCACAATAATATTGAGTTAAAAATGCAGATAAATATCTATATAGAGCAAAAATTTCTTTTAAAATACTTAATAAAGAGTTTACTATTTACTTAAGCTTTTGTTTCATGCCGACAAGTAAAGCGATTCATTAAATATATTTTCTCCTTAATGTTCTAATTGTCTTAACTGATTTTGATAGGAAATTGATAGCTAATCACATATTTTTGATTGAGGAAATTCCTCCCGTATTAGCCATTTGAAAGGCATGCAATCAAAATATAGAAATTAAAATATATTTGGTACTATTTTTCAAATACATTATAAATATATTTATATTTTTTTAGTATCAAGGTAAACCTGAAGAGTTCAGACCCGAAATGATATTAGAACGAGAGCTTGCTGATGGTATCTCCATAGTAACGCAATCCAGTAGCATGGTCCTTGTTGAAGTAGCTTCTATACATAATATCAAGTAAGTTTAAATAACACTAGTTATATTTATATAGCTTATATGCTATTCTGGTATATAAGCTACATCACTGCTTAGTATCATCAAAATCGGTTTTCCTGTGAAAGGGTAATAAACATACATACATCCATTCTCACAAATTTTCTCAATTACAATATTAGTAGAACTAGTGGTCTGCTCCGGCTTCGCTCGTGGTACATAGCAGTCAGGAAACACCTAGGTACACATCTAACAGTAAAATAATTTTAAAATAGGTCCAGTAGTTGCTGAGATCAGTGCGTTCAAACAAACAAAATCTTCAGCGAAGAGTAGCGAAGATGTTATTTTATATATAAAATAATAAAAAATATATATTCCTTGTAAAAAAGATAACGATAAAGTAGTATGTCAATGGTACTTCAGAAGGTTTCCTGTAGAAAAATTTATGCTAATTAAAGCGGAGACAAATCAAACAAATCAAAAAACCTTAAGTTATAAGTAGTACTTATAATATATGAAGCATTTATCGAGTGTGGTTTTATGGTTTATTTAAATATATGTATGTAAAATTATATAGGTATCTTAATTAATTATGTTTATTGTGTTTTTTCTATAGGTTCAATTACAGCATCTGCGATAGATGGGTTGGTGACTACAAACGAGAGAGTCCCTATGTAAGTAAACTATAAATATATCTATACTAATATTATAAAGCTGAAGAGTTTGTTTGTTTGTTTGAACGCGCTAATCTCAGGAACTACTCGTCCGATTTGGAAAAGGCTATAGGCTATAATATATCAATCACGCTAAGATCAACAGGAGCGGAGCCACGGGGTTGAAACCGCGGAGTGCAGCTAGTGTAGCATAATTTGAATGATAAGATAACAAAATCTATTCTTTCTAGTTACATATTTTTATATTATTAACGTCGTTTTTTGGGTTCCCTACCCAAAGGACAAAAAAACCGGGACCCTATTACTGACCGGATTTTACTTTTACTACATTTCTTGTATTTTTATTCCTGAATTCAAACAAATAGAAATTTGTACTTTGTACAAAGTGTATTAACTTATTCATAAATATATGCCATGACAAATATAAAATTGGCTTTTTCTATGAATATCGTTTCAGGCAGTAACAAATGCCCTCCACTTCGGAGATATCGACATAACGCCCTTACTTCGTCTTCTTCCCTACCACATAAACTATTATGATGTTATCAATCAGCCCGTTACTCATGTTGAGTGAGTATTTTTACATAAATATCAAAGTTTTTATTCCATGAGAGAAGAAAATATAACGACATCTTTTCAAAATCAATAGTACCTAGGTAATTATAGAGTTCGATTTTTACGAGTCGTGAAATTATATAATTTTCCCCTAATCAATTTCAGTATTTAGAGCTTATTTAGGGCCGATTTTTCAATCCCTGGTTAAAAATTATCCGTCCAATAAAGTATTACACGATAATATTAAAATGTCACCTGTAAACTGTCAATTGCGGGCAATAAGAATACATTTTGAAATGGTAGTTTTATACGTTATTCGACGAATAAGTTTTAACCAAGGATTGAAAAAATAGCCCTTAATGTTACTAAAAAGTGTCAAAATATTACTTTGAATATTTAGATTGAACGTGTCTATTTTATATAGGGATAATAGTTAATATAGTCTACCTCCTGGCTTGTGCCAGATCGTAACTTTAATATTAATCAGCATCTAGTATTTTTTTAATTGAATAAAAAGCACGCAACAAATACGCATTGTGTTATAGAGATGTATACAGACTGTCACCATAAAAGTTCAATTAAAACCAAATAAAAGCAGTACCTTAATGAAACCTTTGTTCTCAGAGCCAGATACTACTATCGCATACCAACCACAGGGGTTGGAAAGTTCGAGAACCAGTTCCTAACACCATTCACGACTTGTGTGTGGTGGAGTGTAGTAGCTGTGATCGCCCTGTGTGGTCTGGGGCTGCTGCTCTCAGCGATGTTAGAACACCGTCCATTGGCGTGGCACTATGCGTTCTTCTCTGTTATTGCTTTGACTTGCCAGCAATGTATGTTGTTTTGTTGGTTTATAAATCTTTACTTGAAATAATGTAACGGTGAAGACTTGTTTAAATGCGGTAATCTCAGGAAGGCAGGTCCAATTCGAAAAATTTTCGCGGCGGACTACCAGACTGCCGCTACCAATAGGAGCGGAGACATATAAATAAAAATGCGAGCCAAAGCGTTTTTTAATACATTTATAGGTAGAAATCTTAGAAATGAAATGCGTTGATATGAAACTAATTATGTATGTAGTTATGATCATATCATGATATGTAGTTATGATATCGTTATGATAATATCACCTGAACCATTTAAAGGAAGTATATTATATGGGAAAAATTAAAGGAAAAGATTGTCTTTTATCAAATACGCATACATGCATCTGTTTACGTAACGTATGTATAGTGTATATCTATTTGCCTAGTTATAAAAAAATACGTACCTGAAAAATCTCTTCGTCTTTCCTAGTTCGTATTTCCTTTTAAAAGTTCATGAATTAGTCACAGCCGCTGTAAACGAAATACTTAAAAATATATTATATTTCTGTAGTAAAACTGTAATTTCGTAGAAAAAAATTAAAGCATCGAGTTTGTAATTAAAATTTCTTGTTTTTAGTTTTTGAAGATGTCAACGAGGGTGCCGTCAAAAGAAACTCTACAGGTAAATATATTTTTGAAATAAAAATGTACATTTTTTAGTGGTTGTGATTACGTCAGTCGAAGTAAATTAGATTTAAAATATTATGAGTGGATTTGTGGATGTTATTAAATATTAAGGTTACTTCAAGCACTCGCGTTTAGAAAATAATGACAAAAATGTTTAATTTTTACGTTGTAATAGGCATTGGTAGATAAAAAATTACAATTTAACTTAAAAAATAGAAACTTAATTAATGTCTTATGCGTTTAATGTAAAAAAGTCCATCCCCTGTATCACTGTTATATATAGGTATGTGTTTATGTGTGTATCTTCTTTGAAGTACATAATAAACCGTGTTTAAAATCCATTAAAGTCTTTAAAATCTCAACTTACAATACAGCCAAGAAACTAACAGTGTTAGTAACTTACATATCAGTCAGGTAATTGACAGTACTTATGTTTCAGCCAGGAAACTGACAGTGCTAGTAACGGGAGTGTCCTGCGTGCTCATATTCAACTACTACACGAGCAGCGTTGTCAGCTGGCTTCTGAACGGTCCACCTCCCTCCATCAACTCGCTCTGGGAACTGATGGAGAGCAGCCTGGAGCCGGTGTTCGAGGATGTGGGGTACACGCATTCGTGGCTTCAGGTTTGGCTTTGATGAACTTGGTAGTATTGGAATGATCATAAGATATCTAATGATAGATACCCGCATAGGAGGCGTGTCCCAGCAATGAGAACATAATATGTAGTTTGATGATGATGATTGATGATGATGATAGTTAGATATCTAATTCTTTTTTTTCACTTCGTAAATATTCGTTTAGAAATACGGTGATATCTGTACGGTACAGAAACGTGTTGATGTTTGAATAAACTTAATACGAGTATTGAAGAAGTGATTGACTTATGGCTACGCAATTGACGAGAAAGTTGAGGTTTATAATATGAAGGTTTGGTTAATATTGACTGCAATAAAACAATGCTTGTTGAATACCCTGCAGGTTTTTTGGCGCATACCGTATAAGCCAATAGAATTTTATTAATTTATTTAATAATATGATAATATTTATTTCAATAGCAAAGGTCAGTTTTCAATAGCAATGTAACCTGGATGTCAAATGACGAAGTACTTTATTAAGTCTTTGGGTAAAAGATATGAATTAAAATCTAAAAATCATAAAAATCGTATAAACTGTGTATTAAGCCGCACTAATAAACTTTTAAATATTTATAATTGACGTTAACAGCTTCCCGATTATTACTATAACAAGAGGACGCATGCCGCAGAGGATGTGTTCAAAAGAAAAGTAAAGAAGAGAGGGAATATCAAGATAACGTCACCCGCTGAAGGGATAGAGATGGTCAGGACTGGAGGTACTCTTTTATCACTAACACACATTATAATATAATACAACTAGATTCTACGGGGGTAACATTGTCAACTGTGGACAAATCCCATATTTAAATAAAAGAAGATTAAAAAAAAATGTGTGCGTGTACTAGTGTACACACGTAAGAAGTGAAACTTCTTTGACCTTATTTTTCAAAAAATAATTTACTAGGTATATGCAACTTTACAGAAATACGTCGAATCACGCGTGGAAGGGAGTATAGTAATACCATAGTAAAATGATGGCGCGTAACGGAAAAATGTCACGCGTAACGAAAAAATGTTACACTGAATTTTTTTCCAACCCCGATAAAGAACTTCAAAAAAATAATACATCTACTACAGCTGTCCTTGCAAACGTGGTTCTTCCTCACTGTTATCATTTCTTACTACTATCTTACTGTTATCATCAGGAAAAAATATGTTATCCGATTATCAGACCTTCCCGTTAAGCACATAAATTTCATGAGAATCGGTCAAACATTTTCAGAGGAGTTTAACTACAAACACCACGACACGCGAATTAATATATTAGATTTGATACTATACTTACTACTATATTAGTCACTACACAGTATAAAAAAAGTTAATCATAATAGTTAGTTATTTAATACTAGTTGACGTTATAATTCTTTGTTACTATTCTAAGGGTACTCAAACTGAATAAAAAATACCCCTGAGGCTCATTCGTTTTAGTGGGTTAGTAATTTAAGACAATGGACTGAATGCTGAATCTGAAGTAACCATTATATTCACAAGATGTAGTATTCCCATAGCATTTCGCAGACAATTTTAAAATATTTAAATAATTTATTCATTTTGTCTTTACTCGAGATGGTCTTGATCCGTCCCTTTGGTACCTACCGTAAATTAAGTCAGAAAAAACTAAACTAAAAAAAGACGGGTTGCACTCCGGGAGTGCCGGCAGAAGTGAAAACGCGCGTAGTAGAGAGGGGATAGCTGTCTACTCTCCATCCGTCTTACGCTTTTTCGATCAGGTCACGTGTCCTGACGCGAGTTTAAGATTTTATACCCATTACAGAAAAAGTGCTCAACGCCGCTAAAGAAGTTTTCACTTCAAAAATTTTAGAGTAACAGCTATTGAACAGAGAAATTTGCGTCACATAATATTATGTACATTCACTCCATAATAATATATAAACGAAGAAAGAGAAAATTACATTTTTTACTTTATATTTTAATTTTAACTTGACTTAATTTGACAATTTTTTGTCGACATTTTTTACAAAGCAAATAAAAGGAATGCTTGGAAGTTTTAATAATTACCCTTAAAAAAAATTTACGAGCCGGTTCGTGTATCAAAGAAACATTTCTTGATAATTACAACTTGTACAAGTTTTCAAGACCTAACAAAGGAAAATTTAAAATTTATGGCCAATTTTAGTTCAGGAACTCTGGAGAAGTCTTATAACCTGAAGTCAAATAACGTTTCTATTAATTTATGTACTTATTGTAGAATTGGAATAGACAAAAGAGATTTACTGTAATATTTAGAATGTCTATGAATGATATGATTAGATAGATTAGAGATATGATTAGAAATGTCTATGAATTTTTAATACAAAAAGCCTTTGGTGAAAGTGGTCAAGCGTAAAGTGAAGGGGTACCTTCTAGGGAAGCGCGTACCATCTTAGAACACATCTCAGCTTAACATCAGGCGAGATTGTGGTCAAGCTCTTCCCTATCGACAATAAAAAATAAAAAAAATACATATTTGCTGGGTAATAACTATTATAGTATTTCTGTCTTTATCCATTTGTGTAAAATAGTTTAAGTAATTTGGTACATGTATATAAAATCTCAGTCAACAATACATAAACACTTCTGGGTTTTCTTTTCAATACTCTAATTTTGCTGACTCTACCATTAATTAGTTAATTAAAAATAATTAATAATAATAATATTTTATTTTTATTTTTTTAGGGTAGTAGGTAGGTTCGAATCTGTGTAGCGCAATAGTCTGTACCTAATCACCTGTAGTCACTAAGAATTTCGCCACTTATTTAACATTCAAAAATCAACTCTATTCTCTTGTTTTTAGCGTATGCATTCCACTGTGAAACAAATAGTGCAAACAAGTTCATAGCCAGAACGTTTACTGCGAAAGAGCTGTGTGATTTGGATTCCTTGTTCTCTGTTGACAAGACTCTTCTCTATACATCTTTGCAGAAGAATAGTCCGTATAAAGAATTTTTAATTTGGAGGTAAGGTATATTTTTCTGGGAGAGGAATTTAAAACACATACTCGTAGGTAGCATTTTCTTAGCATTATAAAAAGTAAAGTTAGATTACGTTTTAAATCGTTTCTGCAGTCGATTAATAAATCGTTAGTAATGTAATGGATCAAACCGATTTTTCTTTCAACCTAAAACTAACTACTTTTTCATGTTTGAATAAAATAAAATTGAAATTGTTTTTATTTTTTGCCCAAACATATCTATCTACCTAATCTTTATGTTTTTGATTAAAAAAAAATTTTCTTACTTCATTAATAATTTATTGATATAATTTACACTTTTTTACGTCATTATATATTTTTCATGATTGTTTTAATTCATTTTCAAGTTTCACCCGCGCATCCGAGCAAGGCATAATCAGCCTGGTGAATTCCCGGACTAACACCCGGGAGATGAAGTGCGAGGGCAGTTCCCCGAGGGCTCTGGCCCTGGGCGGGGCAGCTCCAGCATTTCTACTGCTGGCCCTTGGGTACCTATCTGGTACTATTATCATGCTAATTGAGAGGTAAGGACTTTTTAGGTACTGTAATTTTGTATTGCAAATATCGGCGCGTTTGGAATAAATTGATAAACCACATTTACCTATAATTATTGATGTTTTTATGTTTTATTTTTTAAATATAAAGAATTTAATAGATAATCTAACACACTTAAAAGTGCTTTAAAGTCGTATATCATCATGTTTCATCAGAGAATGATACGGTCTGTAGAATTTTTACTTTTCTAACTGTTATTTGTTTAATTATTTGTATCGTTATATTTTTTCAGATATCTTAAGGCACGAGAGGATAAAAAGATGTATCGCGGCGCGTATTGAAAATATTTTTATATTTTAATCACTGTAGTAATTTTTTTATTGCTTTTGCCTTTACGAATAATAATTCCTACTTAGGCTTACACTTTATTTTGCAGATTAGGTTCATTATAACTGTGTTAAAACATCGCTTATGTAGTAAAGTCATAATATCACTATTATTTAATAGATAAATAAATATTATTATCTATCTAATCTTAGAGTAGCAAGAAAGTGACCCATAATAAATTGTTCTAGATCAAATACTGTGTTTAATTTAAAATATAAAAGCCTTTGCAAAAATCAAGTCATTGTTTTATTCATTTCGCTGAGTCAATCAGGTTGGCTGGCGGGATGCCATAATACCGCTATTAAAATAAATCTGAATAAACAAAAGTTCAAACTTTATGAGAAATGAGTACAGATAGAATGCTTAATTAATACGGTATATTGGAAACTAGCTTACCGCCCGCGGCTTCGCTCGCTTTGTCTAAAACCCAATAAATTATATACTCCTCTTGTATCACTCTATCTATTACAAAAAACCGCATCAAAATCCGTTGCGTAGTTTTGAAGATTTAAGCATACAAAGGGACATAGGGACAGAGAAAGCGACTTTGTTTTATACTATGTAGTGATGGATGTATTTTGTACGAGTATGAGATATATCGTAAATATGGACATCTTTTAATATTGAAAAGCTACTTAAATATTTCGCGACACGTGATTGGGTCTGATTCGATTTATGAATCACAGGAACCGTTGACTTGTACTTGTAAAAGGATTGAATAGGTTATGAATTATGATCAGCATTTAATTTTTATGAAAAATATTATTGTCTTTTTGCAATTTGTAGGACGCTTATGGAACATGGTTTTACAAAATATCATTACACGAGCTGCAGTTAGAGGCAATAAAATTGTAATGTATTCCCTTAATCTATTTATTATCTATGTAAATATAAAAAAAAAAAATCCGTAAATTCTTCTTCTCTCTAGTTTTGTCTCTCTATATCTATATCTCTTCTATATCTTAAAGAAAATATTTACATAAATTGACAATATTAAAGTACTTGCACAGTATTACAATATTATAGGAAATATGGTAATACTGTGGTACTTGTATAAACTTCAAAGATTAAACTAAGTTTATTTTAGTGACTTTAATAGCTTTACATTATTTTAATGTTTTTGACATTGATATTAAGCTATACCAGGTTAGTAGCGTTTAGCTACTATTATGTATTCTGTGGCTATACTAAAACATGGTTAATACTAATAATTATATTAAATCCTTTGTAACGGACAGTAATATGTGTTCTGTGGTAACGGACGTGACGTCGCCTGTCACCCCCGTCAAGCCAAGCCGCCATGTTGACATCCCCTCCTGCCAGCCGCCATGCCACCGCCATGCCTACCAGCCAGCCACGCGGAGGGGATAAGCCTATATATTAGCTTGCCATTGCTAAACGTGGATCATTCTTGTTAAAACTTTCAAAATAAAGAAGTGTGTCGTTACGCTGCAATTTTATTTTCTCCATTTCTTCACAAATCAGAAGCGGGATGAAACGACGTCGACCACAAGTTTGTCGACCTCCTGACGAATCAATGTCGGAGGAAGATGAGGGTACTTCTTCACCGCCTGCACGGAAGCTGCTCAAGAATCTGCTGGAAAAAGAAGTAGTAAAGGCTTTACGCAACCTGGAAGATGACCCCCAAGCTCCAAATAAGTCAAAAGTCCATCGTGCTGCATCTTTAATCCCGGAATTTGACCCTGATAGTGAGGAATGCACGGTACAAGCATGGATTCGTAAAATTGACCAAATTGGGGAAATAAATGGATGGGACGATACAACTAAATCATTTTACCTACAAGATAAGCTGCGAGGTCAAGCAAAGAAGTGGTATAATCGTTTAGAGAACTACGATTACACGTGGGAACAATGGAAGGATATGCTATTGCGAGCATTTCCTCGATATCGCGATTATGGAAACATGCTTGAAGAATTACTACAAAGGAAAAAGCAACCTACAGAGACGATGACAAAATACTATCAAGATAAAATCGCCATGTGCTTCCGGTGCAAGTTATCCGATAGCGCCAGCGTTTCCTGTATTATTCGTGGTCTGCCACTATCGCTACAAGCTAACGCTCGAGCCTTCCAATGCCACACGCCAGGAGAGCTTTACGAAGGATTTTTATGTGCACTTGACGACTACCGTACTTTACCTATCGACACAAGGTTTCATAAAAATTTGGTGAGTAGGCCATCTCACCTGGATAAAAAGTCAATGCCACCCAATGTCGAAACAGACCCGTGTCCGAGATGCAAGAAAACTGGTCATTTACTGCGTGATTGCTCCCTACCTGACACACGTACATGTTATAAATGTGGAAATAAGGGACACATTGCTTCACGTTGTTCTACAATTGCCACGGAAAATAGAAGATCTATCTCAACCGACAACATAAAAGAAGTAAATGTACTACGCCCTTATAATGAAATATACAAAAAGGTCGTTAAAGTCGATGGCATCCACGTGAAAGCATACATTGATACCGGCAGTCAAGTTAACGTTTTAAACGAACAAGTATCGAACGCATTGTCATTGGATGTCAAACCGACGAGTGTCATTTTAAAAGGATTCTCCGGTGGACTCTCAACGAGTCGTGGAGAAGTCGAATTTCAATTAGAAATTGACGGTATAACCATGAAATGCCACGCCTACTTGTCTAGCATCAAAATGGCCGATGTTAATCTTTTAATCGGTCAGCCTGTCATCAACAGCGAAGGAATGACATTGACAGTTAGCAAAGGCATAATCAAATTTAATCGTACTCAAGATCCCAATCCCATTTGCGATATTGAGGCTAACGAAGACCATGATCGCTTTAAAGTCGTCACAGTCAACGAAGAGAGACTTCCACCTGGCTCTTCCATCATTCAAGTGCGGGTTCTCGGAAATAAGGTCGGCAACGATGCGGTTACACCGCCTCGGCATCATGAGCTGCAGGGAGTGGCCTACTCTCTTCCATCCACCCTGCTCACTGGTGAAGACGGGTACATCAAAGTCATCAACATGGGCTGCGAGGTTATCGTGTGGCCGCCGGGAGAGGTCCTAACCAGGGCTGAAAGCTGCCAGGAGTCTCCACTACAGCCAAATAGCCAGGTACTTACCCTTGCTTGCCATAGATTTGCCAATTATAATGCTAATAATAAAGCTTACTAGTGATCAGCCTATTTACCGCCAGCCTTATCGATTATCGCATAGCGAACAAGCAGTAGTTCAGTCTAAAGTGATTTATTAGATGCCGAGATTATCAAAGAGTCTGAATCTAGTTATGCATCTCCGGTCATTTTAGTCAAAAAGAAAAACGGTGACAGTAGGATGTGTGTTGATAACCGTGCCTTAAATGCTATTACCGTAAAAGATAGATTTCCATTGCCAAACATAGACGATCAGGTTTCGAAATTAGCGGGCCACAATTAATATTTTACGAGTTTAGATATGGTTCAAGGCCATCATCAATAATTACGTGTTGTATACGTAGTATATTATTATTAGTCTGTGGTGTTAGTAATGAAGATACACACAAAACTGCATTCATAACACCTCAGGGTCATTTCGAGTACACTCGTATTCCATTCGGTTTAGCGAACGCGCCATCCGTTTTTATGCGGTTGATAAATAAAATAGTTGAATCTGTAGGTAGAACTAAAAATAATAATGTTAAAAACAAACATGGTAAACGTGAAATTTTGGCATTTCTGGACGATTTACTCTTACCCTCGAATGACGTTATGTCAGGCTTAATGCATCTACAGACGCTCCGATTTGGTTGGTGCCAACCATCCGACCACGACCAAATCGGAAAGTGTAGAGAGCGGTCGGTCCGACATAATTATTATTAATATTGGTTTGACGTGGTCGGATGCGCCGGCGATACCGACCAAACCAACTTCCTATCCGATCCAACCAAATTGGAACGTCTGGAAGCTTTGTTCCGACCAAATCGGCTCATTCCATAGAGTAATATAGGTAATTGGCTCATTCACATTCGCAACGCCGCCGGTGTAGGACGTCAACATGAACGCCGAGGGAGTTACGGTCACCGAACGTGACATATTAATAAAATTGCTGGAACTATATAAAGACTTTCCCTGTTTGTGGGACTTAAGTAACAAAGATTACGCAAATAGAGATGCCAGAAATCAAGCGTATTTTATTATGTTAGAAGTATTAAAAAAAATTGACAGTGCGGCTACATTAAAAACCTTATAAAATAAGTTGTAAGAGCCGCATATGACTGTAATTTTCTCTATTTCTATAGTAGAATTTAGCCCATTCTCTTCGTACTATGGTCAACTGACATATTACTCTATGGTCAACTGACAGCTGGAAGGCCAACCGTCGGACAATCTGTAGCAATGTTGGAATGGTTGCCTTGTCGGTTCCGATATGGTTGGCACCAACCAAATCGGAGCGTCTGTAGATGCTATTAGATATTTTGCAAGCGGTACTTGTCAAACTTGAAGTAGAAAATTGAAAATTAAACATGAGTAAGTGTTCGTTCTTGCAAAATGAAATAACGTATTTAGGTCATAAAATATCGGCTAAGGGTATTCAACCGGGCGATTCAAAGTTATTAGCGGTGTCTCGTTTTCCAACACCGACCAATGTTCATAGTGTGCGTCAATTTATCGAGTTGTGTAGTTATTTTCGTAAGTTTATTTACAATTTTGCTATCATTGCCCGCCCTTTAACCGATTTAACTAAAAAGAAAGCTTCGTGGATATGGAGTAGTGATCAAAACAATAGTTTCGAACAATTAAAAAAGTGTTTGTGTTCCGAGCCTGTGTTAGCTTTGTACGATCCTGTGCTTTGTACGGAAATACATACTGACGCGTGTAAATTAGGAATAGCAGATTGATGGTACGTTGCGACCCGTTTTATATTTTAGTAGGGTGACAAGTAAAGAGGAAAGCATGTATATTAGGTTCAGGTTATAAACTGGAAACTCTTGCCGTTGTAGAATCCTTGCGTCGTTTTCGCGTATATATAGTAGGAAAAAAAGGTTAAGATTGTTACTGATTGTACAACAGTCCGCGCTACGCTTACTAAACGTGACATTATACCACGTATCGCAAGGTGGTGGCTTTCTATACAAGATTACGATATAAGCGTAGAGTATAGGCCGGGGGAACGAATGAAACATGTAGAATGTAGATGCGTTAAGTAGACATCCAGTAGACACTATGAACGTGAATCGTCTCGAAGTAGCGGATTGGTTTTATATGGTGCAATGTCAGGATACTAAAAGCGAGCGCTAGAATGAAACGTAACTTCGATAGGAAACAAAAATCCGCTCACATATATAAGAAGGGTGATTTATTGCTAACGCGTCAAGCACCTACTTGTTCAGCATCCAAAGTTAACACTAAACTTGACGACTTGCATTCCGGTCCTTATGTCGTAACGAAAGTATTGGGCAATGATAGGTACCAAATTAGAAGTATATAGGGTTTACGTGGGTATAAGAGTTTTAGTAGGTTAGTAGCTGCAGATTCGTTGAGGCCCTATAAAAGTATTGTTACAGTTTCTGATAGTGCTAGCAGTTCGGATGAGCAAATGGAAACCAAAGATCTTATTGATTTATTAGAGAGCTAATTATTTTTGTTGTTCCTGTGGGAACAACTGTTTCAGGATGGCCGAATGTAACGGACAGTAATATGTGTTCTGTGGTAACGGACGTGACGTCGCCTGTCACCCCCGTCAAGCCAAGCCGCCATGTTGACATCCCCTCCTGCCAGCCGCCATGCCACCGCCATGCCTACCAGCCAGCCACGCGGAGGGGATAAGCCTATATATTAGCTTGCCATTGCTAAACGTGGATCATTCTTGTTAAAACTTTCAAAATAAAGAAGTGTGTCGTTACGCTGCAATTTTATTTTCTCCATTTCTTCACACCTTATTTAAAATTTATAAATACTCCAATAAGCATGTTATTATAACATTAACACAGAAAGCGTCAATTATTTCATTCAATTTAATTCATTTAATTCTTTACATTGGTAAACGGTTTGAATAATCGTGGTAATTAATTTTATATCAGTTGATATAAAATTTAACGAATGTTTTACATGACAATACTTAACAATTATTTCAATACTAGCGGTCTGCCCCGGCTTCGAACGTGGTACATGTTTATGTTTTCTTTCTTTAAGAACCATCCTCATACTTCAAGGAATATTATAAAAAAGAATTATCGAAATCGGTCCACCCGTTCACGCGTGATGCCGTGACCAAGGAAAACGGGTTTCATTTATATATATATATATATATATATATATATATATATATATATAGATTTGTAATAAATTATATTAATAAATAATTAATACTTTATTGTAATACACATTTATAAGTAGTTGGACGGAAACTTTTAGTCTTTTACTGAAAATTGTAAATATTAAAATCTCTTCTATAGATAAAATATTAAAACCATTTTTTAAAGACTTTCTCACTGGGTTCGATTGCCTGTGGAGACTTAAATATAGTACAAAGCCGTTTCAAAATCGGTTCATCCGTTTTCGAGTTACGATGCTAGACAGATTCGCGTCAAACTCAAACTCAAACATTTATTTATTCAATTAGACTTCTTCTAGAAGCACTTTTGAAACGTAATTACATATTTTTAACATTTACCACCGATTCGGAAAGCAGTATCTACGGAGAAGAACCGGCAAGAAACTCCATAGTTGCTCTTCGTCATGCATATAGGTACCTTATATAAAAACTTAAAAAGCATTTTAAATCGAACCCTTAGTCTACATAAAAACTTGTAAGCTTCTTTAACATATGAAAGGAAAGCTCTTTTGAAATTTATAAGTTACTCTAGTCTCTACATGTGTTTTCAATATAAATAAATGCCAATAAAGATCAATATCACATGGCCGTTACTTCGCCATCTCTAAAGGTAATGTGTTTCGTGACCCTCAAACCCTCAAGGGAAATCAGCTTGTAATCAGCAGTACTTGATACTTGATAATCCTACCCAATAGGTTATTTTTTTTCGAAATAGTATTCAGATTTTCAGTATAGCTAACTAACAGCTAACTGCTGCGATATTTAAACAACTTAAATTGCATGACAAAAATGTATTTTTTTATTTGTATTTTTATATTTTAATAACGTCTCATAACGTAGATTATATTTAGAAATATGAAGCAGTGAAAGGAGATAACGTTTATTAAAGCTCTGAAAATGAATACCGGATTTTTATTGTCCTCGTATTGTATTTAATCTTATATTTAATTATAAAAAGCTGAATGTTTTTGTAAAATATTTTTGTAAGTTGCTTCACCGAGTCTAAAATTATGCCTATAAGAAAAATATTTCAAAACTTTTTACGAAATTAAGGTAAGCTTATGCTTTTTTGTTTAACGTTCAATTGTAAAATTATTAAATTTCTACATACTGAAAATATAATCGGAAACGTGAGGAAACCATGTTGACTTCAACTAACGTTTCAATCATAGATTTGAAATTTCATAAAAGTTGGACGGGGATTAAAAATACTTGCTTTGATTAAGAAATGTTATGTTCAACAGAATTGCTATAAAAATATTTCATTTCAATTCTGTTATTTATTCAATAGCAAGTTAATTATAATATTGAGACGACATGTAGACTCCTAGAACTCCACCAATTTTCTCTTCATCTTGCAACCCAGAAGACCGAAAAGACAAAAATCATGAAATTTTATTAAGGTGCATTTACATGAAACGAACATAGAGCTAGAGCACGAGCAAGGGCATTCTTTCGTGATATTTTAGTGTAAACAGAAACTCGTATTCAGTGTTTGTTTAGTATTACAATATTGCATAGAATCTTTTCGAACGCACTAAGAGCAACGTAAATGCTCTACGCCTGTTTACACTAAAATAATTTGACATAGTGGGGTTAGAATGAGCATTCACTCGTTTGATCTAAATGCACTCTTACTGTAATACTGAGTGTACTGTATAGGCTACTAAAACAGATGTAACATAATCAACGTTACGTTTACTTGCATCAATATGATATTTTTTAATCATGTAACGTACTTAACCTACTTTCAAATTATTTATTATCAAATTCACATGAATATTTTGTAACCCACTACTTTGAATCCAAAGCATTCCAACCCTACATTTGATAAATGGAATATTATGCTGACAATCTAATATTTTGTCACCCAAATATATTTTTGTCGCAGTTGCGCGGAAATTTAAGCGTACCTTTTTATCGCTGGTTGTTTCTTATCTATACTAATATTATAGAGATGAAGAGTTTGTTTGTTTGTTTGGTTGAACGTAATAATATCCGACACTACAGGTTCGATTTGAATGATTCTTTCAGTGTTAGATAGCCCATTTATCAAGGATGGCTATCTATCAACAAGCTTAGATCAATATGAGCGGAACCGCGGGGCACAGCTAGTTTCAAATGTAGCAATAAAACACGGTAAATATGATAATACAATATAATTTACAGGCATCATGTGGTGTAGTGCATAAAAATAAATGTGGGACCGTCGCAAAACAATTTTATGATGCAATACGTTGTTCTTTATTGAGAAAAATGAAACATTTTGTTAGCAACGAATGTTGAGAAAAGAGAAACGTTTAATTTTCTTATTAAATAAGCAAGTATTTCTTGAGAACGTAGGTTGTATAAAATTTGAGTTTAGGTCGATTATATTTTGCAGTATTAATTGGATCTGCTTGTAGAAATGTAAAGCCAGGCCCCGTCATTTGGCCAATTTAATTCGGGGAATCGTAACGTATTATAGAGAAAGTAATAAATTATGTGTAAAACCTGTAAAAATAATATACAGGTATTACACATAAATGATAAAAATAGTATTTAAATATCTTCAGTAATATAAGCTTATCAACAAGTGTAGGTACTTTAAAAACCAATCATTATGTAAAGCAGAAATATTAGTCTTCTAAATGAAATGCAAATGATATCAAATATTAATTTTTCATTTACATAAGAGCACGTAAGAGCGTTAACATCAAAGAATATGCTTAAAATTTAGAATATTTACCGCGGTATGATGGGCGTAAGGTAACGACTATGGCCATTAGCTGATATTTAAAAGTAAAATGTGTTTAAAATATTAATAGAAATTACACGCGAGAGGGCGAGTTAAATATTAGTTTGAAATGTAATAAGAATGTACTGCGATTCTACACAGCTACCTAATTGATTAACAAATCGCAGCAAGTCAACGACTATTAGCAAAGTGAAGGTAGTTGGGTCAAACGTCGTATAAACAACGTCCGAGCCCCTAGGCACGATCCGTACGATTGCGCCACGAGTCAAAGGAAAGCGGCAATTTATAGTATTCGACAGCTAAGCATGTTCTGACAGGTGACAGTGACAGCTATATTGACAACTATTCATCCACAAAAATATTAAATCAAAAGTTACGTCCGTAGACAGAGAATCCAATAGACACCGGCAATGCGTGTCGCAGAAAGAGATAAAAAAAGAATACGTCACAATATTTAGGGTTACCATGTGAGGGAAAATTTACCCCGCAATTTGTAAGATACAGATCTCTCAATATCATTATTCACATAACATAAGTGGATAATAATGAGATATCCACATTACATACTTACATGTTTATACTAATATTATAAAGAGAAAATGTTTGTAATTATGTATGTACATATGTATGTATGGTTTTCACGCATAAACTACTGGACCGATTTCAAAAATTCTTTCACCATTAGAAAGCTGCATCTTCACTGAGCAACATAGGCTATATTGCATTTTCAAAAAAATTAGAGATCCTTACCAAAAATGCAATAATGTATCCTTAATAAAAATTCTGTCATCGTGTGCGCTGCGGAATCTATTGAAAATAGAACAAATAAATGTTCTACGGTATTATAGAATGGACCAATATCTACAAGAAAGTCCGCGATATTCCATTCAAAAGATAATTTACAGAAAATAGTAGGTATACTGTTTAATACAATGAGGAGGCGTAGTGCGGGACGGGGTGAAGGTGAGGAGGGAAGGGATATTCGCAGGAACTTACTTCGATTCCGATTTGAAAAATTCTTTCAGTGTTAGATAGCCCATTGATCGAGGAAGGCTATAGTAGGCTATATTGTACCATAACACTTAGACCAACAGGAGTGGAGCCACGCGGGTGAAACCGCGGAGCGCAGCTAGTATATAATAAACATATTACTTTTAGATGGGTAATACATATTATGTATATACACATACCTATATATTATATAATCCATACTAATATTATAAATGCGAAAGTAACTCTATCTGTCTGTCTGTTACTCAATCACGCCTAAACTACTAAAACAATTTGCATTAAATTTGGTATGTAGATATTTTGATACCTGAGAAAGGACATAGGCTACCTTTTATTGCGAAATATGTACCACGGGCGAAGCCGGGGTGGACCACTAGTATGTATATATATCATTATCATAATCCCATATAAAAATGTGTATGTAATGATAATGTAGATGAAAACTCGATTGTTCATTATTTTTTATAAAATAAAATAAAAAAAATAAAAGAATGTTTATTTTCGTAAGTATTAACAGATACACACGTTAATTATATTGACCGACCCGCGAAGGCGCAAAAAAAAACGAAATTTACTTAATAATAATTTATTGTAATAAAAAAATTACATTTAAATTATCTCTAACTTAATTAACTACGTCCCTCCGGTTCAATGTTGGAACCAAGAGTGTCCATTGTCTTCGGCGGGGCAGCGTCGCGGTGGTGGTGATTGCCGTAATACTTTCTAACCTTCGGTTTTGGTTTCCAATCTGTTCATCCTGTAGCTACAATCCAAATTTGTCGTAAATTATCCGGTTCAGGAAAACTGGAACAAGCCATTGAATATTTCAGATATTTAATTAAATACACACTGCAGAATATATATTATTATTTCCCATAATAGTGGGTAACAATTTGTAGAAAAGTTGGCAACACAAAATTTTTTAGGTTAAAATTTATAATTGTTATTTTTGTGGTTTTTAAACAATGTATTCAAGTCAACAGCACGTGATACACAATATATTAACACGCTGAAATATCATGAAGGCCTATAAACTGATAAAGAGTTGTATACTTACGAGTGAAAAGACAATCCAGGCATTTTCGTTCCACTATCACTTTAACACCCTTTAACGCTACACCGCACCATGGTATTATTTTATAAGGTATTAACAGTAAGTCTAAATCATTAAAAACCAAACATACCATGAATTACGTAACTTAGAACATGTAAAAACTATATTTTTATGGAAGACGATAGCTAGCTGTCAAACTTTGTTTATCAAAGTAGGTTGCTATTCTTGAAAAAAGTGGCACGCTGCGTGAAACAAAAAATTTTATCGTTCTCTCTCATTTCTTTACACAACACCGGCATAAGTTGCTCTTTTTCTTGTGTGAATGCGACATAAGATATCAATTTGTCTATTGGTTTCTCTGTCTACGGTTACGTCTAACAATATATTAAAACAGTGAAGTGGAGAAAATTATGTAAAGTTTGATAAACCATTATGTACCTTCCATAATATTATTTAATATACATAAATTATGTACTTGTGATTAAATCTTCACATCTTGACATCAATCATCACTATTGATTGTAGTCCTTAACAGGAAAATGTCAGGATAGGTCCATAAAGATTCTGTCTTGCTTTAAAAGCCAAAAGAAGGTAATTATTTTATTATTATGTATTTGTAAGCACTTAGAAAATAAACATTTTCTTTTTATGTTTAATCTTTAAAACTACGCAATGGATTTTGATGCAGTTTTTTAATAGATAGAGTGATTGAAGAGGAAAGTTTATATAATTTATTAGGTTTTCTAAACTTTAATATTAAGTTATTTTTATTCACCCAACAAAATGGATCTGCGTTAACCGTTCATTATGGTAAATAAATAAAATAAATAAACACACTATAAACATAAAATTAAAAACGTGTTTGTTCTCTAAAATAAAGGTCTCATACATCATGAAACCTGAACCTCCACCTCAGCTTAATTGTATTTTTAGGGTTCCGTACCTCAAAAGGAAAAAAACGGAACCCTTATAGGATCACTTTGTTGTCCGTCCGTCCGTCTGTCAAGACCCTTTTTCTCAGGAACGCGTGGAGGTATGAAGCTGAAATTTATATCAATTACTCAGGTCTACTGTCCCTTGAAGCTGTGAAAAAATCAAACTTCTAAGCCAACGCAATCAAAAGATACAGCCGTTTATGCCGCAAATTTTCGACACTTGCAAGGGAATCAAAACCTACAGGGTGCTTCCCGTAAACTCAGAATCTTGAAATTTGGTACGAAGCAACGTCTTATAGCATAGATAAAGGAAAAATTACGAAAACCATAAATTTTTAGTTACATCACATAATATATATTTTTTTAATAATTTTAAACTTACTTCCCATTTCCTCATAAACGCGTAGAGGTATTAAATTGAAATTCATACCAAATACTCAGGTCTATAATACCTTTAAGCTGTAACAAAATCAACTTTGTAAACCTTGCAGGTTTGTACGGAACCCTCGGTGCGCGAGTCCGACTCGCACTTGGCCGGTTTTTTATTATCATCTGAAAGTCAGCAAATGTCCACCTGGCTTGGTCCCTGAATTATGAATACTTATCAGCCGTAAATTATTACCAACTTATGCCCTACCCCTGTACCTTTTTTAAAGCAGTATTATTTCCAGTGTGGAACAATGACAGCGCTATATAGTTCATCTAGCGCCATCTCTTTCCCACACTGGAAGGAATACTACTATAAGACAAAGTAACCTTCTTGTTTTTCCTAAGGTTTCAGCAAAGCTGGCGTTCTTTAGGATTCATTTAACGAAGGTTTCTTTCTTATGATAATTTGGATGTAGACAGCTTTAGGAGTTTTTGTATGATGCTTTTGTTAAGCATTTTTTTTATTATAATAAAGACATTGTTGGAATTTGGTAAGGAATTCGAATTCGGATTTTATGGAGATTACTTCTTTATTGTAAAAACATTGAAATCTTGTTATGTCTAACATCTATACTTAATATATGTATAGTTTTAAAGCACTGAAATGCTTTATAAATGAGACATATTTAAAGAATAAAAAAGATCGAGGCTCTTTTTTCACAAGTAAGGTTTTCTAAAGTTCTAAAACCATCATCATCACAAGAAAAAAATTAACCATTTTACATCACAAATAGCATCTAAAATACTCTATAATCATTATTAAAACTCAGTTCCAGGTATAGTAATTACCTAGTTAGACTGTTCTGGCCACACGCCAGGCCTGTTGGCAACTCCAAATAAACTCAATTTGTTGGTCACTGTTGAGCAGAACGGCCAATTATATTCAAAAGTTATAAACGATAAGTAGGCAATTATTTTGTTTTAAAACTTTAGATAGCGTCCACGTAGCTTTCAGACCGCGGCTTTGACCGCGTTGTTTACAACTTTACAAAGTATATATGTACCTACTAAAATCTTCCTCTATCTATTTAATAAAACCGCTTCAAAATCTGTAGCAAAGTTTTAAATATTTAAGCATGCATAGGGACAGACAGACATCGATAGTGACTTTTTTATACCATGTATATAAGTGATAGAGATAGCGTTAAAAAATCTTTTATTTCTAATGAATACTCGCGTCGACGCCGCGCCGTCGTCGTCGTCGTCGTCTCAACCTATATTATTCCACTGTTGGACCTACCGTCTCTCCTATGGCACGCCAATTAACCCAATTATTGGTCTCTTGCCGCCAGTTTTTGCCTGCTACCTTACGTTTGTCATCGCTCCATCGAAATACCTACTCGCGTAAAATGTTCACAGGAAAATTTTAAATAAATTTTATGTGTTAAAGGGCTACGTCCAATGGAACGCAGATTAATGCTGTTTGAACTATGTTGGATATCGACCAGCCTATCCTATTCTGTAAACAAAATACAATGTAATCCAGGTTTAATCTATTTGCATAAACAATTTCAACCAAATCCCTTTGGTAGTTTTTGCGCAGTATAATAAATAACGTGTCACGAGCTGCTAGTGAGAGGAAGATATTCGTGTTACATTCCTATTAATATTTATTTGTTATTATGTATCGAGGTAAAGTTTCATATTGTAATTGTTTAGAGCAATATATTTTCTAAGGACTTACCTTCTATTAGACAAACATTATAATATGAATAATGTGATTACCGAATTTAACAAAATTAAATCATAATATGACTTCTGATAACACGATCCTTACAAATCAAATACGCCAAGAAATTACTGAAATCAAGTGCAATTGCTTTTGAAAAGTAAAAGCTTTGAAGAAAATTCTAAAGAAAGTTTCTCGCGAGTAACACCCGGGACTTTAACTAGTTAAGAATATAGTGATAAAACCAATCGTTCAACACAATAGAGTTCACATCAAAGCACTCCAATAAAATGATTATTGGCGGCAATCTTGTCGTGATATTGATTTTCAGTAATGAACATTCACCGTCCATTGTATTACGAACCATTCTAGAATATAGCTTACAAGTTAGGGTTTGGGTACACTGGGTTCTTATATATTTATGTCTTACACGAGCAATATACTAACTTTATTGTACACATTTGGTTATAAGTGCATGGTTGTGTAAGTACTGACAATGATTTGTTATTAATTTCGCAACGGCACACTATGTCGTCAAATTAAGATTAAAAAGAAAATGGATCTTTATCACGGAATATTTTATGAAAAACATTTGAATTTTAACGAGATGTCGACTGTAGGGACACACATATGCAATTCGCTGATCGAGCTTTTTGTATATGTGTGCGTCCACATTGTTTCCCCGACGCTTTCTACATTTTATTAGAATTATTATTTAGTAGTGCATAACGGCTAGCTTAAACAACACCTATTGTAAAAAAGGATTAAAAGTGATTAAAGTAAAGGCGTTATTATTTGGGCAACCTTGGGGGCAGCAGCACTACTCAACATTGGCAATGTAGGGACACACATATGCAATTCGCTGATCGAGCTTTTTGTATATGTGTGCGTCCACATTGTTTCCCCGACGCTTTCTACATTTTATTAGAATTATTATTTAGTAGTGCATAACGGCTAGCTTAAACAACACATGTATTGTGAAGAGTAATAAAGTGATTAAAGAAAAGGCTTTATTATTTAACAACCTTGGGGGCAGAAGCACTACTCAACATTGGTGACCCCGACAAAGAACATCAAGAAATTCTAATACAATTAAATATTATTTTGAAGACGAAGATTTATTAGAAGAATTTAAATTTTAAATATGACGATGCCTACATCAAACCTTGGAGCGATGCCGTCGTCGGAAGTTTTCGCCGTTACAGTCTCGTCTCGGATACCAGATTTTTGGGTGGACCAGCCGCGTGTGTGGTTTTATCGGGTGGAAGCAATTTTGGCCCCGCAGAAATTAGGTGACGAAAGCAAATTCGACTTAGTCATATCTAAGTTACCGAAAGACGTAATAGTACAAATCACAGATTTTTTAGAAAAACCGCCGGACACAGACAAATTCCAAAAATTAAAAAATAAACTTTTAACATTATTCGAGGATTCCAAAAATCGACAAATAGAAAAACTAATTGGAGAGATGGAGTTGGGAGACCAGAAACCCTCCCAACTATTGCACCGGATGCGTGACCTGGCCAGGGACAAAATTCCAGACGATACACTTCGAGTTTTGTGGCAAGGTCATCTGCCACCTACAATTAAGGCCGTCCTAGTGGTCGCTGAAACGAAAGACCTTAACAGCCTAGCAGTGATCGCCGATAACGTCGCAGAAGCCACACGTTCCAATCAGGTGGCGGAAGTGAGACACAGGAGTTCCAGCCACGAAGACGTCGAGGTAGCAGCCCTTTCGGCGGAATTGGCGAAAATCAACGTGCGCCTTTCAAACATCGAGCGCTCACGATCACGAGCGATACACCGGCGACCCAGAACACCGTCACGCAGCTTTCGAGAGTCGTCAAGGTCATCTTCGAAGCGACGTCGTCCCGGCGCACCCGACTGGTTGTGCAGCTACCACTTCAGGTTCCGGCAGCGCGCTCACAGGTGCATCCAGCCGTGCGCGTGGAAGAGGAACCCCAGCCCCAGCGCAGCAGCCGCCCAGCCGGAAAACTAGACAGGCAGGTGCAGACTACGGCGGAGGTCTGTACCATCACGCCGTGCAGCCGTCTCATGGTAACAGATATAAACACTAATTTAAAATTTTTAGTAGATACCGGTGCCAATGTTTCCGTTTTGACCGACGCTTTCTACATTTTATTAGAATTATTATTTAGTAGTGCATAACGGCTAGCTTAAACAACACCTATTGTAAAAAAGGATTAAAAGTGATTAAAGTAAAGGCGTTATTATTTGGGCAACCTTGGGGGCAGCAGCACTACTCAACATCGACAATTTATCTTACTTACACAAATGTTAGTGGTTTAGTTTCCGTAGGTAGGAATTTTGCTTAAATTTTGAGCTTTATGTAATTATGGAAAATTTCTGTACTTTATTATTTATTTCGCGCCCAGTGCATCCCCAACTTAACATTAACTGTGCAACAATGGCGGTATACATTGCAGTATCTCACTTGTCGCCCTGTTATGTCGTCATATCACACTACATATTATACAAATATAAGCGGAGTATAATCTGCTCTGCAGTTTCAGTCTATTCCTTAATTTATTTGGTTAGCTAGATGTTGGCTTGCTGCTTAGTTTTAGTGTATTTCCAGTTATGACGTTATGGTGTGGGTCTAGGTTGATTTAATTAAAAATTATTTCAAATTTGATATCTGATATTCCATTGTCTGTTTTTTGAAGTGAAAACTTCTTTAGCGGCGTTGGGTATAAAATCTTAAACTCGCGTCAGGACACGTGACCCTGATCGAAAAAGCGTAAGACGGATGGATATCAAACATGCTCAATGTTAATAATCAAGTTTTCACTTCTGCCGGCACTCCCGGAGTGCAACCCGTCTTTTTTTTATTAAAAACGACTGAGCTAATATGGTACGGGAGCTATTAACGTTTTAAAAAAAGTCATTTTAGTATAGTTGGGTTTTTGATATACTGTTTCTCTTGCTATTTCGGTTAGAGTCCGGGCTGTCTGGCTGGCGGTAGTGGTTGCGCTTATTAGTGCGCACAGGAAAATATCCATAATTTAAAGTCATTTATTAACGCGTAATTTTTAACTTTTTGCCTTTAGATAGATCCATGAGACATAAATTTTTTATTGCAAGACGTTTTTTTCGTTGTTAAATAGGTGCCATACGCAATTTTTTATTTCAAAATAATTAAAATGTCATCGAAATAAGTGAAATACCATCAACATGAGTCCGCTTAAAAGGTAAGTAATAACTTTATTACTTATATTATATTATCCTTTTTTAATATTTATATTGAATAATTGGTAAACTAATATTTTAAATAGATGGTTTCATATTTATTACACTTTTGGGTATTAATATGAATTTGATGATATTTGGTTTTTATCAAGTTTACATTAAAGTCCTATTTGAGGTTCGTTGGGAAAAGGAGGCACCATGGTAGATTGTTGCTAAAAAATTGTAAATAGTAAAATGAATATTATACATAGTATATCCTTCACGGGGACTCATGTTGATGGAATTTCACTTATTTCGATGACATTTTAATGATTTTGAAATAAAAAATTGCGTCTGGCACCTATTTAACAACGAAAAAAACGTCTTGCAATAAAAAAATTATGTCTGATGGATCTATCTAAAGGCAAAAGATTAAAAATTACGCGTTAATAAATGACTTTAAATTACGGATATTTTCCTGAGCAGATAAGATGCGCACTAATAAACGCAACCACTGCGGCCAGCCAGACAGCCCGGACTCTAACCGAAATAGGAAGAGAAACAGTATATCAAAGAACCAACTATACTAAAATTCTCACTTGTCAACGTTGGTAGCTCCTATACGAATACCTAAAGGTTATGCCAATGGTTTAGCCTTAATAGACCAGGGTCGATAATTTTTGAAACAAAAAAAAAATAGTAGTAGGATGAAACCCATTAGAAAAGGAGGGGAATGTGATAAAAATTAAAGGAAAAATAAATTACAGACAATCCGAGTTCGGGAAGTGGGAGGGGGAGCCTTAGAAGCCCCCCCGGGCTTCTAAGGCTAAAAAATGGTTTCTCTTGATTTCCGACAAAACTACAAGTCCTATGGAAAAAAGTTCAATGGCAAAGTTGTAGGTAATAAAAAGTTCTACAACTTTTGTATTAACAATTTTTTCACATAACCTCCAAATTTAGGTGAAAAATTCAAAAAAACAAGTTTTTGGTTTTTTATTTTTATCTACTTCAAAATTTATTTTTTTTCTACGAAATTTGGTGAAAACTTACTTTATTATGTCCCAAATACACTGTAATTTATTTCATTGAAAATATTTATTTTTTCCCATATTTCAACTTAATACCAAAAAAACAACCTAATTTTCAATCGAAAATTCTGACGTCAAAATATCAGCTTTTTTCAAAAAGTTTGGGGGCCTTTTGTTCGTTGAAATATCTAGTTTCTGATAATGTAAAATATAATATACATTATCATAGTAAATTTACTTAGAAAATGCATACAAACAGTGTGATAATGAGCTTTTACTAAATCAGGCACACTTCTCGAACTCTAGATTTTCTCTTGTATCGGCTTTTCGGTAACATTTCAAAAGAAAAAAATTCATCTGATCAAAGTAACGATACCACAGCTAACATTTGACAGCATATTCATAAACAAAATGATGTCGATAAAAACATTTCAGGTCGTTTGAGAAATTTGCCTGACTTAGTGAAAGCTCATTATCACACTGTTTGTATGCATTTTCTGAGTAAATTTCCTATGGTAATGTATATTATAATTTACACCATCAGAAAGTAGATATTTCAACGAACAAAAAGCCCCTAAAATTTTTGAAAAAAGCTGATATTTTGACGTCAGAATTTTCGATTGAAAATTAGGTTGTTTTTTTAGTATTAAGTTGAAATAAGGCGAAAAAAATAAATATTTTCAATGAAATAAATTACAGTGTATTTGGGACATAATAAAGTAAGTTTTCACCAAATTTCGTAGAAAAAAAAATAAATTTTGAAGTAGATAAAAATAAAAAACCAAAAACTTGTTTTTTTTAATTTTTCACCTAAATTTTGAGGTTATGTGAAAAAATTGTCAATACAAAAGTTGTAGATCTTTTTATTACCTACAACTTTGCGATTGAACTTTTTTCCATAGGACTTGTAGTTTTGTCGGAATTTAAGAGAAACCATTTTTTAGCCTTAAAAGCTCCCCCCCCTCCCACTTCCCGAACTCGGATTGTCTGTAATTTATTTTTCCTTTGATTTTTATCACATTCCCCTCCTTTTCTAATGGGTTTCATCCTACTACTATTTTTTTTAGGTTTTTATCATTTTGGAAGGGATTGGCCCTGGTGTATAAGGCATGATACTCAAAGACGCTCAGGAATGTAGAAAATTTGTACTTAGAGATTTATAACTGTTATCTAAAACTAAGGCATACTTATACATCTAGAACGTAACTTCATCAGATGAAAATCGAGTGAATAAATAAAATAATTTTTATATTATTTTCTTGAATTTTCACCATTAGCATTACATCGTTTATCTCCTGCATTTTCTGAAAAGAAAATACCTTTTCCAAACGTAATTTTCGTTTGAAGCAAACAAAAAGAACGGAATTTTCTCGTGCAAAGTTAGAAGACATTTTATGACTATTTAAGTATTATGTTATGAGAACCCAAAGGTGAAGATTTGGCGAATATCCAAGTTGCTTTAGGTGTTAGACACTTCGCGGGGTTTGTTCTGACAAAACGCGTTTTGTAATTCCATATTGGTTTGCACTTAGTCATTGTAACTAGATTTAGCTTAAAATTATAATTATGAATGGTATATAAATATGATACAAACTTATAGGTTTGGAATTATTACCTATTGGTAGCGTTAGCAACTATTAAGTATTCTGTGCTATTGACTTCCAAAAAAGTGACATATTCTTATTTTAAACCCATGCTATTTACGTGATATTTTTTCTGGTTAAGAGATGAGAAAGGACCACGGGTGGTATCGGTAAAATTTTAGTTGTGCCACGTATTCGTGATATTGTTAATTCCTATTTGTATTTATAATGATCATATGTATCAATATTAAGTCTTAATTATACCGGATAAATTGAAATAATAGTAAAAGTTTGTCTTTTGAAACATAATCTATCTCTCTTGCAAGCGTCCTGCGTCATATGTCATAGTTTCTATGTGAAATGAATGTGTTCGACGCATTGTTCGACGTTATTTATTTTGAAAATATAATGTTTATTACGATTTACTTTTCACATTTTTCTTGTAAAATAAAATATTACCTATGTAATAAATGTAAACCTTAACGTTCATCGTTAGTTTAAACTCGATAAAGTATTTTTTTGAAGTGTTCAATAAAACTATTGTTTTATTTTTATAGTCGCGAACTACGGCTTATTTACATAAAAACTTGAATCATTTCTAAAAGTACTAACATCAAGCTTTAAATTGAGCTATATTTCATCTTGACACAATAAGTTTGATTGCGATACCAAGTGCCAAGCCAAGTCACTTGGGCAATCTCCAAAGTGAAATAATGAATACAGCTGTTTTTTTTTTCACTTTTTTTTAGCCACACTCCGTTTTCTTGTTCTTGTTGTCGATTTTGCTTCAGCTGTTGACTGGTTTTCCAGTTTATAAATCAGAAAATCTAAATTTGTCCACAAACTCGTGTTGTCTCTAACTATAACTCTTTCTTGTTTATAAACAAGAAGCATTAATATAAGTGAAAACAACAAAATAAATACTCTCCTATACGCTAAAGTGCACAATCAGACCACACTAACTTTCTTCATATATCGCGAAGACAATTTTAAAATCACCACAGAGTAGCAACATGATAGAGCGAACAACTAGAGCGAGTCGTGCAATAAATCTTGCTTTAACTTGAGCTCTGAGTTACATAGCGATGGGTAGTCTGTACTTTGACTGATTTTCTGCAGAGCATTCTTATGTGGAAATAAACTTAGAATATTGTGATTTTGGTGGAGTAAGACTGTACACGAAGATAGAGTTTTATACTCAGTAATATATTATTTTGCTAGAGTAGGCACAATGCATTGCAACGGTCTTTAAATGTCAGGATGATGATCCTGTATCAAACAATTTAATCGGTCATATACTTAAGTACCAATAAATAAAAATATTATTAAGTCAGAAATATATTCTATTAAATAAGAAGACATTTGAAATTAATTTTTTTAATAGATGTATATTTCTAATCTATCTCGAATACTTTTTATTATAATCCTAGAAAACCTAATCATGTAGAGTTTGAAATATTATTCCAAAGTAAGATCGGAGCACAGCATCGTCCATTCAGACCTCTACCTCAAATAACTTTGGATATTTTGAAGTCGCTACATATCTATGTATGGTAAGTAACTGTTTTTTTAATGATATTATTAGAAATAAAACGCGAGGACGGGTTAAATATTAGTTTGAATGTAATAAGAATGTACTGCGATTCTACACAGCTACCTAATTGATGTAGGTAGTTGATAACAAATCGCAGCAAGTCAACGACTATTAGTAAAGTGAGGGTAGTAGGTTCGAACGTCGTATAAACAACGTCCGAGCCCCTAGGCACGATTCGTACGAATGCGCCACGATTCAAAGGAAAGCGGCAATTTATAGTTTTCGACAGCTAAACATGTTTTGATAGGAAATAGTGACAACTATTCATCCACAAAAATATTAAATCAAAAGTTACGTCTAACAATATGTATACTTTATAAAATGCACCTATTGGTGATCCAACCCATACCAAGATTAAAGTTATTAATGCAAAAGTTTGTAAGTCTGTTATGGTTATGCTTTCACGGCTAAACTACAGCACCAAATTGGAAGAAACTTCTAAAATCTTACCCCTAAAGGATAGATGATAAAAGATTTCCCGTGATTTCATCTGCATGTGAAAAAGGAACAGTTAATAATAATTGAGTAAATTAAGAAAAGATCATATAAAAAATTTCAAAGAAAATTGTATAGCATAATTTTAAAAAGTCCCGATTACCACAGCTATCACTATCTTTGCTTTGCCTTTGACTTGAGATCTTCTTTGGGGTCCAAGATACCGTGAAATCGGTTTGAAGGCGAACCAGGTTATATAAAATAGTTTTTGATATAAAATGCATCAGATTTATAGCTAAGATCGTTATAAACTATAATAAAATGTATGCAGTTTTTGATATCAAAAATAAACAAATAAAAATATCATGTTTGCAATGTGTTTGAAATGTATAAAAAGTTTTCATTTCAGAAAATTATGGGTGTTAAAAATATAAATAAATTTATAATGTAATTGAAATATAAGAAAAGGAAAAGACAGTCATTTTATTGATGCTTGGCTATTGAAACTATAGAGCTATCAGTCGCAACGAAAGCTGAAGTCTCAGGAGTTTCGAGTTCGATTCCTGTTAAGGGGATTATGTTACTGGATTTATCTTTGTAAAGTTGTATGTAGCTTCTATAATATAATATAGCAATGCTTTTCTTTTATAATGCACCTTCAGTTGATAACAAAAATATTGTGTTTGGCATGGGAATCGATGTTGATATTTTTCTTAATATTTATAGTTTGGCAAATCGTATCGTAGGTACAAAAATAAGGCATAATACAGAACTGTGTAAGTAATAATTTATATCATGAGATTTATTACAAAAAATGCCATTATGGAGTTAAAATTACCCCTAGATTAATGTATCCAATCAAAATAAAGGTAAACCACGTCATTAAAAATACGATCATATTTCAGAGTGCCCATCTGACAAATGACCGCGGCTGGCGTCGCTTACCCGGGTTTCGTGCGATTCAATTAAGTTTTAAACAAATGATTTATACTGGCGATATATCAAAATGTAATTAAGGTCCAACGCAATGTTACAATCTGGCATAAATAAGAAATCTTTTTGTTGGATTGTGTTTAAATTTTACTACTTTTAATGTTAAAATGGCGAACCCGCAAATGAGTGGTACCCCATCCTAAAAAAAAAAAAAAAAAAAAAAAAAAAAAAAAAAAAAAAACAGTTTGGACTCTTTTCCCACTAAAGCGGCCACGCTGAGTCGATAGCACTCACTCCCGAAGCGATAGGATGCACGGTTTCGGAGATGTGCAGATCGATTAACTCTTATCTAATTGATATCCGGTGGGTCATTAGCGTCCCATGGTTCACCTTTTCCTATTAGCTAATTACACCGTCCGGCGTTCTTATCTATTACTCATTGTGCACCTCGCTTATCACTGCTTTTGTATTAAACTTCTTTGTTATGACCTACCTCACTATTCTAACCAAACGATGTATTATTATATTCAAGAAAAAATACGTCTAAAATCCTATAACTATATTTATATATTATCGTACTATATTATCATAATTGTTGCTTTTTTAAAAAGCGATTCGCTTCTGGCACTCGCCGGCCGCTGCCGCGGCACGCTCGCTTTGCTCGCTCGGCTCGTGCGTTGTTTATCAAAGTCTAACCTAACCTAACCTAATTGTTGCTTTTTTAAAAAGCGATTCGCTTCTGGCGTTGTTTATCAAAATCTAACCTAACCTAACCTAACCCAATTATTTTTCCGGGTAATCTGATGTATCGAACTTTGTTACGAGCTACCTCGCTATTCTGAATCATCAATAAAACACATTCATTTTACTGCCATTTTTATTTCCAAAATGTTGTTGCTTATTATCTACTGGTTTGTGTATTTGGCGACCATTTGTCCATTTTGCTATATAAAAATAATTATTGATGAACATTTGAATTGTAGCCTTATCTACTTATAAAATAGGAGCGAAACATCTCATCCACTAAAATATCGTTGTACAGTGTGTTCCCTGTAAATATGCTCGTAAAACTATGCATTGAATATCCCTGAAACTTATATAGCAAATACATTAAGCAATATTCTCCACAAACTGAAGTCCAATCATTCTGAATCCTATCAACATTCCAGTCCCATCTCTTACAATTCCTTTTCAAAAACTGGAGATGATATCGCTCAGGTGTTCGTCCATATGAATCAAAATATTGACCGATGCCATTCGTATCGATATGTACAGCTACCCAGTGTGAACCCGGTTTATCATCCGCATCCAAATTGCATATTATATACGTTGGTACATGGGTATACATAGGCAGTCTATTAGCAGCATAAACATTATTTTCTAGACTGGGATGAATCTTTTTCATATGTTTTTGTAATTCTAGTGTATCCATGATATTACTGTTATTAGCAGATTATTACAGTACCAATCTATTCAATGGTTGTCATAGGAATGTTCAATTATAGTGTTTTGTATAAGATTAAATAGGAAGTTTGTAATGAAATAAAAAATAGTAAATTGCATACAATTTGTTTTATTTAATTTTATAATGTTTCCTTTAGTTACATATACACAAAATGCATTAAGCATAACACATAAATCTAAAATATAACACACATTATAACCTTAACTACTATAGTCTACAGTAACATTTCTATTTTTATCTATTTCAATAATATTATCAAACTCAGCATAAACAATACAGTTAATTGTTTGTGTTAGTGAGGATTCAAATCGTACTTCTAATCTTACACTACCATGCTTTATGAGATTCCAATGAGCTGATGAGTTAGCTGATAAATCAGGAGTTAAATCAAATGCTAAAAGACAGTAGCCTTTGGCATACTGTTCACGAGAGATTGCATTTCCTTCATTAAGAAAGTGAATACCAGTCCCCGAGAATAGAGTATGATATGCCGATGTGAATATATTATTATTAAAAGATGGTTGCAAAGCTTTTGAAGGTATTTGTTGACCATCAATATATAAGCTGAAAGAGTTAATACCATAGTTTTCAAAGTTAAATGGATTTTTAGTAAGTGAACCATTAAATGCGGAATTGTTCACAAATCCAATAATACATCTTTTGGGTACCTGTCCCAAGAATATATTATCAAGAGTTTTTCCTTGAACACCTGATGGAATTGTTAAAACTTTAACTTCAGCACGAGTAATAGGATATTTAGCAGTTGTAGAAGCTAAAACTTTCTGATGTGCGAGTAATACACTTGGATTAATTCGTGCTCTTCGAACAATAAGAGTTGCATCCGTAATGCAAACTTTAAACTTTTCATCATTTGACCCAGCAATTAAATTAAAACTCTCTCTTGACCGAACTAATTTTACACTCATTTCAACACCATTAATTAAAAATTTATCTTGATTGAAAATGTCACCATGAAGATGACCAATCATTTCTATTTCCCGGCTTTCATTAACTAATTCCTGTCTTTTAGCAAATCCTGTGTTTTTACCATCTGTGGAATCCATTTTGCCTGCTGTATCATCATACCAAAGACTACAAGTAAGATGAGATTGTTTAGCAGCAGGAGCATAGTTTAAAAGGGTTTCCATGTATGCTCGATAGGCATAGGTATTATTAGGTGGTGATACAAGTTTTTGGTTTAAATAAACATCGAGTTGACTAAAAAGTGAATGCAACCAATTATTTACAGGTGCTACTACTGTAGCTGATAACAAGTTTGTTGAATCTTGATTTAATACTTTTGCCTTTATGTGGAGTAATGTATGAGACAAATCTATGTAGTCATCGCCTGTTCCAGGAACTTGAAACTCGATAGGTCCATCATCAGCAAGAGATGAAATTGGTTTATAGTGAATCCACAATCCATTTTCAATGCTTGTTTGTGTGGACGGTAATGCAAACAAATCTAATTCTGACTTAACGCACTCACAAGAATGATTATGAAGGAAAGACATACTTAATTTGAAAATATATCTTTGATGTTTTTTGGTTTTAGACCAAGTTTTTTCGTAGCTTTCACTTTAGCTGTTAGTGGTGGAATGAACGAGGCCAATCGTTTTCTTTTAGTTATATACCCAGATCCTGTCATGTTTAATCGATCAATTTTGTTATCAGCCTTTCGTTTTAAGTTCGTACTAACTTGCTTTAGACGATCTTTTATTGAGGCTTCCATAGGACGGGCTTGAATCATATCCGATAAAAGTCCTACTCCAGCGTTTAATGCCTCCTTACCAACCACTCGAGCACCACTTGAAAGTAAAGGTAAAACTGATCTAAATAACCCTCCTAAGAAGCTCCCAATACCATGACCGCGTTGGTATGGTGAACCCTTATAAATTACTCCAACTCCTGATCCAGCTTGATGTGAATAATAATTTTCATATGGACATTTATGATGATCATGAGGAGAATACATTATTATAATTTGCGGAAATGTAGTTTAATACACACGGTCCCAAACTGGAATGGTATTTTTTGTCCTGCGCTCGATCTTATATCCATTTCCAGCGTATCGAACTCTCTTCGGATAACGGGTAAGTAGTGAGGTGGAGAGAAAACGTGCATTTTATACGCACCATAAATGTATTTTGAAGGATCTAATGAAATGACTCTTAAAAGCGGAGTCATAACATCACCCACAATCTGAGGATCAATAATGTCGCAATATAGAAATAGTTGAGATGGTAACCCTAAATGTAAATTAGCAGGACACTTCCCAAAATTTCTGTCTAGGAGATTTGTATTTGGTTCATAACCTAGTTGTAAACTTAATTTGGGTGATAATGTTACGGATGTTATATTTTTATCCAAAACAGAAACAGACACAAATTTTGTTATTTCATCATAACGAAATTTCAAGTTCTCTCCGATACCATTTAACGCTCTCAAAATATGTTCAACGTTATCGTAGTTGGTAGCGGGAATATGTTTTTTGTAGTACACTGTTGATGGTTTATCTTCATTAGGAATTAACATGGTTTTTGTGATGTATACAACATTTTCATGATCTTGAACAGTAAACATTGTGCATGGATATTGAAACTCGACAACTCCAACCAACCATTCACCTTCTAATTTCATAGCTTTTGGTAATTTTGTTGAAAAATTTGTGGTCTTGTTATCAGGAAAGTATTCCATTGAACTATTGCTGAGCAAAGTTAAATAAAAACTTTCTTTATTCATATTTCTTTTAAACTAGAAGCTAAAATCCAACTGTTAAATTTATCTGGATAACCTTTCCACTTCACTAATACTTCTTTTCTGGTGCCCGAATAACGAGTACCAATTATTTTATCTATTTTATATTGTGAGGTGGGGTTGTAAGTGACCTTCTGTAATTCTCTTTCATAAAAAGTACCAACTATTGGTTCATTTTGTAAATCTGTAATTGTATAAACAACCCATGGAGATCTATCAATTATTGAAGATATAATAAATATTTCATCACTCCAATTTGATTCATATCCTTTTTGGAAAACATGTTTATATTTAGTTATTCGAACATAATCACCCACGTTGAAATTTGGTTTTGAATTTTCTAAAGAAAGTTTGTTTGACCCTCTATCATAAAGATTAGTCCAAACTGTCATAATATTGTTGGAACTTACATCACATGGGCACATCTTAATACTCGAGTGAATGCTGTGATTATAAGAGTATATTAAATCTTGTAAAACATCTATATATCTATAAGTATTATTATGAGTGAAATAACGCCACATTTTCATTTTTAGAGTTCTTTGAAATCGTTCAACAATACTAGCCTTAATATCAGGATTGTTAGTGGTATAGTAATTTATCTTTTTGGATTTAAAGTATTTTTGTACATCTTTTGAAACAAATTCTGTACCTTTATCAGATTGTATGTGAGTAGGGGTTGAATTACTTTCAGTAAATATACTTTCAAAACATTCTTTAGTTGTTTCTGAGTTTTTCTTTTTCATTGGTCTTGCAAAAGCATATTTACTAAATACATCAATAACACAAAGTATGTAGTTGAAACCATCATTATATTGAGAATAAGTTCGCATATCACTTAAATCGGCTTGCCACAGCTCATTAATATTTGATAGAATGTACCTATTACGCGGGAATTTTTTCCGAATGGGTTTATGTAATGTATATGTTTCTTGTGATTGTAACCATTCCTTCACTTGCTTTTTATCCATTTTACCCTTCATAGCTTTTGATAATTTATCAATACTACCAAAACCAGCGGGGTTAGATGGATCATAATAAATCCTGTTAATTTCTTCTAGTACGGGGTCCATTTTTCCCAATCGATCTTTTTACGTATTTTAGTTATATATCTTTTATCTCCACTGCTCGGTGTAGAAAATTCTTGAACTTCAATCTCAGAGGTTTTGTTCAGATCTTTCGCTTGAAGTTGGTTAATAAACTCACATCTCTTTGGATTTCCAATATAAGTAAGTGGTACTTTAATATCTTTCAATGCTTTAGCAAATCTATCCCACCCTATCGGATCACTTTTTTTTTAAGGGTCTAAGTGAATCATTTATTAAATCAACAATATTACTTCCTGGAATTTTTTCATTATCAATTATGACTGTGCCTTCATTATCCCAACGTATTTTACTTTTACTTGTTCCAATTAAGTTTAATAATGACTCACCTTTTTTATTATAAGTTTTTGGTATTAAACTGAGTATTTGTGTTGGTGAATACAGTGGATTTGCCTCACTTTCTATACTTTTAATGGAACCTTTCTCCTCCAACAAAGATTCAGCATCAACTGAACTTTTTAGATCTCTATCTTTATTTTTAAAACCAATTTTAGACTCATTTGAATATTCATTAGATGTATCAGAATAAATTGGTAATCTGAGTGGTTGACGATCCTCTTCGGTAAAGTGAAGGTATCTTTGTAGTGTTTGTAAATATAACATCCACTTCTTTCGGTCTTCCGTCTTACTATTCATAATATTTTGCATTTCAATATCTAATCGAGACAAATTACTTGTATCCTTATTTTCTTGTTTTAATTTTTCAATCAATCCAGGTTCAATAAGTATCATTTTCTTAGCATTTTCCATGTTAACTGGCTAGTCCACTTACTAATCCACTCAATATTGCACCTAATATTATTGGTAAGAAAGTCCCTCCTTTTTGTATAATAATATTTTTTCTTAGTTTATGTTTACACTTACGCACCAGTTTACGGAGTATATTTTTGTGTTTATTCAATTTTTGTTTATCTTGATCTTTAAGTGGTATCTTTCCTTGTAAAACGTTATGAATACATTCACAAATACAATTTATTTCTTTTTCATCACACGTTTTAAGTAATGCTCTTTGATGTTTTGGTTTAAGCGTATGCAAAGCATTTAGCAAATGTTTATGCGTTGTGACTCGACGATGCATCATTTAGAAATGATTTGAATTGTTTGATTCTTGGTGTATTTAAACTCTTTCGTGGGGACGTAGACTGTACAGTGACCATTAAATGGGAATACATTTGTCTTGATACGACAAAAATCATTTGTATTCTGTTTTAAATCTACCATTAAATATCCATGTGCTTCTAAAGTTGCATCCCTGTAGGCGTCTTCAATGAATTTTGTGTTATCTGGTGACACTTGTCGTGCTAAATATCTTATTTGAGTTTTATCTCGAGGGTTTTTAAAATAAATTATATAACTTGAGTTTAAAGAAATGTCTCTTTGACCTTTACCTTGATGAAATAAATTTTGTGTTAAATAAAATACACTAAGGTTCCGGTGATGACTGCCTTTTGTAAATATATCCACAATTCTTCCATCAGACTCTCTCATTAGATCATCAATAATAATAAGGTGTGGGTTTTCACCATCAAACATATTAAGATTTGGAATTCCTTGATGATAGTTAACATTTGGTAAATTATATAAAGGTTGCATTTCATCAAAGCACCATGTGATATGATTAAAATCACAATTACATATTTCCTTAACTGATTTTATGAAATTTGTTACAAAATTTGACTTCCCACATCCACTTGGTCCGGCCACAATAGCAGTAAACGGATGGATAAAGTGAAACATTTCACACGTCTAGAGTTTAAAGGGATGAAATAAAAAATGAAAATGTTGGTGTAAAAATTTAATATATATATATTATATTGCTAAAAATAAATGATCTGTTTACTATTTCTAACACAATTAGTACTTATCAGAATTTCACAATCACCTCAACATCAAATTTAAGTACACAAATAAAAACTACAATTATTTTACATTATTTACAATCAAACAATACTAAACTATTATAAAACTATTAATAAACTATTATATAACATTATAGCAATATCATAATTTTTTTTTACAATCAGTACAAATTTTGTATACACACACAGAAATAATAGTAAAAAGTCACTTATTTGTATATACACACAGAAATAATAGTAAAAAGTCACTTAGCGTAATTTATAATGTCCCCAAGCCAATGTATCAATGTTGTTGTTCATAATACATCGTTTGGTATCATTATATGATAAAGATGTTTTATTTATTTTTTGTGTAAAAATAGTGTGTTTGATTGACTTAAATCGAAGCATACTACAATATAATACATTTTTATTAAACAAACACGATTTGTAATTTTCCATATTCATTTTTTTGGTAACACTTTTGTTAACCCCTTTTGCCTTTGCTATAAATTTATCTTCTATTTCTAAGGCATACATTTTTGATCGCAACCCTACAAATTCCTTCAATACTTTACCATTATTCTCATCTTTAAAAAAACCTAACTTTTTTTTATTTATTTTTGGATATCCGTAAATATTATTTTCCGGGTAATCTGATGTATCGAAATAGTGAGGTAGATCTGGTTTTATATCCTCATAAAAATTGTCTGTAAAAATTTGATATATCAAACTATCGGTATCGGTGTACAATAACTTAATTTTATTATGAAACTTTTTAATCATGTAGTTGTAATGAAATTCATACATAAGGGTCTTAGATATATCTAAAATACAAAATCCTAAATAAATCGGCTTATCATAAATTAATTTTGTTTTACGTAATTGTATTGCAACTAAATGTTCTGAAAATATTGATAAACTATGGAACTCTGGTTTTGCAATCCAATCCTGAGCACCTAAAACTTTACCACGATTATCCCAGTGAGTTAGTAGTTTAACGTTTACTCTTTTTTCAATATTTTCCATAGTCTTACCGAAGACAGAATTATTCATTAATTTAAAAAAGTCTTTTTCGAAGTTTGATGTAGCTAACGTTCTCAAAGTAGTATTTAAGTCTATGTATTTCTTTAACCAAGAACTCTGTTTAAATTTTAAAATTCTATGTACTTTAATTAATTTCATTCCCATTTCAATGCATTGTTTTAAATTCCTGTAGTGAATGATGTATTTATTTTTATTATTTAAATTAGGAACTAATTTAGTTTCATTAGTATTACCCACACATATGTTTTCAGGACATAACGGAAAGTCAGAATGCAAATTATGAAGTTCATCAGGATATTCCAAATCAACTTCTAAAACATAACCGAAATCAGAGTTATCCGGCACATTATAATCTGTATTAGAATCTATCCATTCGAAACCGCCAACAGGAAGAGATTGAGACATTGCCCAACCATATAAATTATTCGCATCAAAATATGTTAGATATGAATTAGGTTTTTCACTATCATAATCCTCCATGAATTTATTATTTGCTCTAGCAAAACGATTGCTACACTGAGATACACCCCCTCTAATACCAGCTTTAAAAAAAGCAATTTTGTCATAGTCCGTTAACAATTCTAATTCTATTTTGGTAAATTTTAACATTGCATCCCAACTTAAACCTGGGGCAGTATAGTAATGAGCAGGATCTAATCCATAAGTTTTAATACAAAGCTTTCTAAAGTTTTCGAATACATCAGTCAAAAGTAAAACATCAGTTTTTAAATATAAATCGGAATAATCGGACATACTACTACACTTAAAATGTTGCCAAATATCTTTTGCATGATTATAATCATCATTTGAAATATTTGTATCTGTGAGTGAACTATAAAAATGGTGTTGATCAGGAAGTGATGGATGTTTCAAGCAATCACTATTACACATAAATTCATAAGGATAAATACCTTTCCGTCTTAAAAGTGAAAAATCTTCATTATTAGGATAGTTCCTTTTTAGTTCTGTAAACTGATCATCATTAAGATTTTTAGCTAGTTGATCTAAACTACACGATAAAAATTTCAATGAATCTACAAATCTTAAACTTACTGATTGATTATTATTTATTGTTAACTGTTTTGAAAATGATATGTATCGTTCTTTATTTTGCGGAATAACTTCAACTTTGCCATCATAGAGGTTTAATGCATGGACAATGAAATGAGCATCGTAGTGACTGAGGTTATGTAAAAATATTGGAATATGACGAGGGGTTCTGTACTTAGTACTACACACTTGATGTGCAACACCTCTAAAACTACCAGTGTACCAATCAAAATCGTTAAAAGGATCTCCATTTAACTCAGTATCACAAATATGACACATGTTTGAATTTGAAATTTTAATTTTATCTTCATCTGATAATGGAACGGGACATTTTTGGAAACTATTTTTTTTAACTATTGTTTTCACATCTTCGCAAAGGCGATTCATAAACACTTGTGCACAGTTTGGCCCACTATACGTCTCATATTTTGATAATCTGTTATCATATGAACATTTAATGTAATAACCAAAACTATACACTTCATGTTTTTGAATATTAATTGTACTAGGCTTGGATGGATCGTTACTACATGATTCTATCGGGTTCAAAAATGCCTCAAAGTCTGCATAAACCACAAAGGGCATTTCCAACTTTTTTGCGAATTTATCAAATTTTAATTTATTATTTGAGGTTGCTTTACCAAACCAATTCAATTTGGAATCCTCGCCGTTTGGTAATTCCGTACAAATGTGAGCGCAATCATATTGTTGATGGTTATTAAGTCTTTCCTCTGATGGGAAATGAAGTAAACATGAATCACATATATAAACTGCATGATGATGACTTGATATTTGTGAACTAACTAATCGTGATAAGTTTTTAATATAACAGTAATGATTGTTAGTACCATTCGATATATATAGTAGGTTAATATGATTAGGTGTACGACATTTTGTTAAATATAAAGGACCTACAACAGAATTACACTTTTTTTCTTTATTATATTCTAGGCCAAAAACATTAATACTAATATTGTTTAATTTCTCTACTTTTGATATATCTGCAATTTTAACCGGAAAAGAAATACCAGTAAATTTTAGTTTATTTCCATGAATTGCGTAAGATGCTACCCGATCTACACTTTTACATACAGGATATAAACCAGAGAGTAATGCCCATTTAAAACACATATTATCATTATTTTTAACATTGATTACAGCTTTTTTTGATTTAATATCTTGAGGAAGGTCGATATATGAACTACCACGTAGGGGGTTGAATTTGTTAACATTCATATCTATGTATTTAATTTGATTAAGACTCCAACCACTATCTTTTTTTTCAAATTGACAAATTTTACCAACTACAGTGTCTATTAATGATGAATAAAAAATATTTAAGTCATCTCCCTGACAAATGATGTAATTAAACGTTTGAAAATCAAACGTATTTTTAATATCTTTAGTTTGTTGTATGAAATCAGCATGCAATATGAAGTTTATTTTTAAAATTGTATGTTGTTGAATACATTCATTTATCAAAAATAAGATATCGATTTTTAGTGATTTTAAAAACGATTCCGGTGTTACAAAATATTGCCCCGATTGAAGTGTTTTACTATTAATTCTGTATGTTAAAATTCGATTACCAAAAGCGGTTTCAACAACTGTTACATTTGTTAATGAATTATGTGATTTTAAAAGATTATTTTTATGTGTATTACTTTTTAAATGGTTGTTTAGATACCTTTTATTAATATAAACATGACATGTATCACATTCCACCTTATTGTTGTCCACGTCATTGGTTTCAATTGATGATGTAGAAGCTCCCTCATCAAATTTTGCTTTCTTGGTAACCTTATTTTCATCTGTAGTGATACCTCGTTTGATACCTCTTCCAACTTGTTGTTGACTGTAACAAAAAAAGAAAATTATTAGATAAATCTTAAAATAAAACATTACTACAATAATATTTCTTATTGAGTTTGTACTTCTAATACTTACATTAACGTTGTTTCAACCATCAAACATTGATTATACAACTCATCATCATACGATGAATCGAACAGTTCACGCTTCTCCATTTCATCACAAACTTTATGCAGCTCCTGATTGAATTCGCTGTTGAATTGTTCTATATTCTCTTCAATGGGTGCGGAAAAGAAAGCACTGGTGCACATTTCACTAAAGTTTTCCATCTTTATAATAAAGAAGAAAGTATGTAGCACAGTAAGTAACAGTTAAGTGTTGGTAGAGTAACTGATACTCAATTTAAAAAATGTTCAATATTTATAGTCTAGCATAGGATTAGGAAAGTTTTGTAAAATCTAATGAGTACATGGAAGTAATTTAAGAAAACAGAATCACATTAACTAATGATCATTGTTAAAATAGTAACATTAACTAATGATCATTGTTAAAAAAGTATTTTTTCACTTTTTCACTTTCTGCTATTGTCTTTGTAATATTGTATACGAGGGCGTTTGTGTTGTCATAGATGCTATCCTTATTTTTCTTTACGTAATATTTAATCCTCGTGGTAGCGTGCTTCCAGTGATCACTAGTTGGAATCTTGGATAGTTTCTTCATACCATACATTTCAATTTTTATGAGATGCATCGCTTGGTCTCCGTCATCAGAATTTGTAGAGATGTATGATACGCCATCTCTAGCAGCTCGTGCCACAGTTGACGATAGCAGCTTCTTCCTTTTTATTTTTGGTGCCACTTCAAAAAATTGATCAATTGACTGCAATTTCCTTTTTCCGCCATCGTCTGTGTTATTAACGATGATGTCATCACTCTCTTCTTCGTTTTGAGGAGAGAGTGGCGAGTAGTAACACAGTTTATAGGTATTTTCATCGAAGTTGAATGATTTCTGCAACAACAGAGTTATCGCGTTAATATCAATTTGTTTACACTTAGTCTGACACACACACACACACACACATGTTAAGAGAAATACAAGTAAGTTTGTCAATAGAATAATCACTTACCTCCATGATCATTGATGACACAAAACACAACACAAACGTAGTATTGGTAGACGTATACAATCCACTGTGGTCCAACGACCATAGACTGACTGCATGACTGCAACTGTTCGATCATATATAGCACCATTCTTATCTAAAGCAAATTCTTAAGTACAATGAAACTGATTGTAACTCTATGAGTCAACAAACTTATCTCACGTTCCTTCGCAAATGGCATCAACCTGCTTTGTGACTCTCACAAAAGAATGCGATTAAATATTAACAAAACGAAACTGATAGTAACTCTATGAGTCAACAAACTTATCTCACGTTCCTTCGCAAATGACATCAACCTGCTTTGTGACTCTCACAAAAGAATGCGATTAAATATTTACAAAACGAAACCGATAGTAACTCTATGAATCATCAAACTTATCTCAAATTGCTTCGCAACAGGTATCAACCTGTCATACTCTATTCTCGGGGACTGGTATTCACTTTCTTAATGAAGGAAATGCAATCTCTCGTGAACAGTATGCCAAAGGCTACTGTCTTTTAGCATTTGATTTAACTCCTGATTTATCAGCTAACTCATCAGCTCATTGGAATCTCATAAAGCATGGTAGTGTAAGATTAGAAGTACGATTTGAATCCTCACTAACACAAACAATTAACTGTATTGTTTATGCTGAGTTTGATAATATTATTGAAATAGATAAAAATAGAAATGTTACTGTAGACTATAGTAGTTAAGGTTATAATGTGTGTTATATTTTAGATTTATGTGTTATGCTTAATGCATTTTGTGTATATGTAACTAAAGGAAACATTATAAAATTAAATAAAACAAATTGTATGCAATTTACTATTTTTTATTTCATTACAAACTTCCTATTTAATCTTATACAAAACACTATAATTGAACATTCCTATGACAACCATTGAATAGATTGGTACTGTAATAATCTGCTAATAACAGTAATATCATGGATACACTAGAATTACAAAAACATATGAAAAAGATTCATCCCAGTCTAGAAAATAATGTTTATGCTGCTAATAGACTGCCTATGTATACCCATGTACCAACGTATATAATATGCAATTTGGATGCGGATGATAAACCGGGTTCACACTGGGTAGCTGTACATATCGATACGAATGGCATCGGTCAATATTTTGATTCATATGGACGAACACCTGAGCGATATCATCTCCAGTTTTTGAAAAGGAATTGTAAGAGATGGGACTGGAATGTTGATAGGATTCAGAATGATTGGACTTCAGTTTGTGGAGAATATTGCTTAATGTATTTGCTATATAAGTTTCAGGGATATTCAATGCATAGTTTTACGAGCATATTTACAGGGAACACACTGTACAACGATATTTTAGTGGATGAGATGTTTCGCTCCTATTTTATAAGTAGATAAGGCTACAATTCAAATGTTCATCAATAATTATTTTTATATAGCAAAATGGACAAATGGTCGCCAAATACACAAACCAGTAGATAATAAGCAACAACATTTTGGAAATAAAAATGGCAGTAAAATGAATGTGTTTTATTGATGATTCAGAATAGCGAGGTAGCTCGTAACAAAGTTCGATACATCAGATTACCCGGAAAAATAATTGGGTTAGGTTAGGTTAGGTTAGATTTTGATAAACAACGCCAGAAGCGAATCGCTTTTTAAAAAAGCAACAATTAGGTTAGGTTAGGTTAGACTTTGATAAACAACGCACGAGCCGAGCGAGCAAAGCGAGCGTGCCGCGGCAGCGGCCGGCGAGTGCCAGAAGCGAATCGCTTTTTAAAAAAGCAACAATTATGATAATATAGTACGATAATATATAAATATAGTTATAGGATTTTAGACGTATTTTTTCTTGAATATAATAATACATCGTTTGGTTAGAATAGTGAGGTAGGTCATAACAAAGAAGTTTAATACAAAAGCAGTGATAAGCGAGGTGCACAATGAGTAATAGATAAGAACGCCGGACGGTGTAATTAGCTAATAGGAAAAGGTGAACCATGGGACGCTAATGACCCACCGGATATCAATTAGATAAGAGTTAATCGATCTGCACATCTCCGAAACCGTGCATCCTATCGCTTCGGGAGTGAGTGCTATCGACTCAGCGTGGCCGCTTTAGTGGGAAAAGAGTCCAAACTTTTTTTTTTTTTTTTTTTTTTTTTTTTTTTTTTTTTAGGATGGGGTACCACTGATTTGCGGGTTCGCCAACACGTTAACACACAACTACTGTTAAATGCTGCATTGTTTGCTTCGTCTTAGTTTTTGCATATATTATTATAATGAGCGTTGTTACGGGATAAGAGGAAAGTAAATACATGTAATATGTTGTAATTATGGGATAGTTTTTCATTTCTGTATAGGTCAAATATTTAGAACATCAATTTATGTAGGTATAGGTAAGCCACAACAACCCCACTGGTACAGTAAAAAGTAGTTAGGTTTTTTAGTTAAGTAGTTCATTAGTTTGGAAATTAAATCAATGACGTCATATTTTATAAATTGTACTGATATATGACGAAACGCAAAATTTTCCAAGATATCTTGCTGATATGTGGCTGATCTACTCACCCTTTTTTTAAGTGGGCAAATCTTCCAAAGATACACACGGCCCCCGGGGAAGGAGCCGTGGGTTATGTCGGATTCTTACCGACTAAAACCCCACTGTGTTCCGTCGAGCCGCTTTAATGATGGGGCCGGGGGTATTGGTTGGAATTCTTCGACTGCGACTGATCTACTCACCCCTAAAAAATCGATCAAAGCAACAGATATACAACACTTCTATCATATACAAAAGGACTCACTCTTCCCATCTTTTCATTTGCACAAAAAACCTGACCCAAGTCGTATCTTAATCATATCTTCTAGATCTCTGAATAAACAATGAGCTTTTGTTCCGTAAACAATGGGATTAATTTCTACAAACGCTTCAGGGAAGCTGTATGGTATCTACTATTTTAGTGCAGGAATTAACCGCTCAGTTTGTGAGATGTTATCATAAAGTGAATGCAATTTTCGTGTAGTTTCTCGATTAAGGGAGGATATCGTAATTTTAGAGGTACTGCATTTGTTTGAGTTTGAATTTCTCGCTTCAAGTAGACGACATAGATGCAATAAATTAATTAATTTATTACTAAGGATGACTTTTAAACAATTCGTCTTGATTTTTAAGCTATTGCATAGCTTCTATCGCGGGCCTTAAGCGCGGGGACCGAATCGAGAAATTCCGTAACGAAAAAACCTCACGCTCCCCACTCCGACGGGCACGGAGGTGTGGCTTGAAGGCATAGCATGCAATAGCTTTACCGCGGCAGTCCCCGAGTGCCACACGTCTTTTTATTTTATTGTGAAACTTCTTTAAGCGCGTTGAGAGTAAAATTTCAAGGTCGGGTCATGGCAATACCGTCACGTCATGGAGTAAAGCGACGATTTTGATATCTATCCAAATAAATAATCTTGTCAAAGAAGTTTCACTTCTGACACGTGTGCTCGGCACACACGCTCTTTTTGAAGTAATGTATCAGCAATTAATAATTCTCATTAACAAAAATACTGAAAATGTAAACTGTATAAAAGAAATTCCCTCCTTCCTTGAAATCATTATTGATTGACTGTCTATAAGTAAAACATGAAAAACTGTAAATGTTACTTTATTTTGCATGCAGATTGGTTTAAGCCTCCAATAACACAATTATAGGGTACATTCTACATAGCGTGTGAAATCGCAAATGGCAATCGATTTAGCATCACGTAACTGACGGAGTTTTTAAAATATATTTTCCCCTTTCTATAAAGGGGCGAATTCTAAGTATGATATTACTAGATTTCCCCCCGTGGCTTCGCTCGCGCTCTGCAAAACCCGCATAGTTCCCGTTCCTGTGAGATTTCCGGAATAAAAAATAGCCTAAGTTATTCTGGGTCTTCGGCTATCCACATACAAAATTTCTTTGTAATCGGGTATTTGCGTGAAAGAGTAACAAAAATCCATCCTCACAAACTTTCGCATTTATAATATTAGTAGGTTTTGCTCATCTAGGTACACTTTAAAAGAAAATCTTTGCGCTGTGCTTTGATAAGTCAGTCAGTCATGCTCCGATCCTGTTGGTATTATTTTAGCATGATATAATATAGCCTAAAGCCTTCCTCGATAAATGGGCTATCTAACACCGAAAGAATTTTGCAAATCGGACTAGTAGTTCCTGAGATTAGCGCGTTCAAACAAACAAACTCTTCAGCTTTATAATATTAAGTATAGATTAGAGTAGATTATCCAGATTTAGCACCAAAGTTAATTATTCCATCACCGTGCCTTCCGTCGTGTTTCACGCGATTATGTAGGCGAAGTCTTAGCCATTTCAAGTACGTAAAATAATAAATATGCTTAAACGTATGCAAATATTATAAAGTAGTTCATTAAGTATGTATACAGGGCACGAACACCCTGTAGCTCGGTTGACAGTGACGTCATTGGCAGGTTAACGAACCTGTTTTGTAGCGTTAGCAGAAAACTACTTTTTGGAAAAAAAAGTATTAAAAATTTAAAAAAAACATCGTTTTATTATACACTTGAAACCCGCTTGAAACATTATTTGTGCATTTGTCCATTTGCAAGTACTAACAAAAAAATGTGTGCGTGTACACACGTAAGAAGTGAAACTTCTTAATGACTTTATTTTTCAAAAAATAATTTACTATGTGCAACTTTACAGAAATACGTCGAATCACGCGTGGTAGGGATAAGAAAAAGATGGCGCGTAACGGCAAAATGTCACGCGTAAAGAAAAAATGTTACACTAAATTTTTTTCCAACCCCGATAAAGAAGTTTCACTTCAAAAAATTAATTTAATCTGTAGCGTATCGGATTAAAAACTTCATGAGTAATTTTTCTAAAAACAGTTCAGAAAGCGTTAATTTTTCTTTGCAGGTTATAAGTAAAACCAAATTTATGTATAATTAGATTTCTATCTTGTTTATACAATATAACTACATACTAACATGATTTTTGCCAGATAAAGAAAGATAAGTAAAATGGTATTTTCAATTTCCAGGAATAAGATACGAATCTGTAACTGCGCGTGACGGAGTAAAGCCAATTATTTAGTTCTTAAAACACAAAAAAAGTATGCTAATATAATCAAACTATTTTGATACCATCCCTTTAGAGGTATTGACAAATTGTTTCGCATTTGCAATTCCTGAATGCACTATATATAATTTTGAAACTCAACTTATTTGCTGACCGTACTATCTCCATACATAAGCTACGGTAGTTCACTTCGCGACTCCCCGTAGGCTACATGCGGCGTTTCACACTGTTATTCCAGACTTTAACTTATAAAAACTTAATCTATAATCTACATAACTTGGTATAACAAGTTATACGGAACCCGGGGTAATTGAAAATCATTTAGCATACTGAAAAATATATTTTTGTTCGATATTTGACAAGAAAATAAAGTCAAGTTATGTATTATAATCAATTTTTCCTTATTACCACAAAATTGTGTGTTAAATTGCCACTATTAATTATCATTCTATATCAACACAGGCCTTTTAATACAGAGTCTAGAAATATATTTCTAATAAGAAATCCCTCTCGTTATTTCGACGAGGTTTCTTCTCAGAGATATTATAATTAGTCCATTGAATGAGTCCCTCCAAGGGGGGTCTAGAGTGCGTGAGTTAGTAACGTAAGATGTTTCTTCGGAAACATGTCAAGAGTCCCTAGGTAATAAACATACTAAAACCCCGGGACACTAGGAGGAGCCCCGGAGTGGGGGGAGCGGGGGAATGGGCTCATTTTTTCATTTTTCGCTTAAATCTCAAAAACGGTACATGTTAGAGAAAAACTTTCAAGGAAAAGTTGAAAGGCCATAAAATTATCTACAAGTTGTACCTAAATCATTTTTTCCTATATCCTACCGTTTCTGAGTTACACGCAGTAAAAAATGATTTTGGCTCAAACAATTTCCCCATACTACATACCCATGTTTATCACATCAACCGATCAAAAAATATTTATTTCTTCCAAAAAACTTAAAAGTGCAACTTGTGACCGGTACAGATAGATTGCTCATAATTAGGTCTATCATTGATAAAAATACCAGATTCCACCATGGAGGCGTTTACGGGGAATTGAATTTTATTAGGGTAGTTAGTTAAAAAGTTCAAGTATCGTAACTACCCTTGGTGGAATCTGGTATTTTTATCAATGATAGACCTAATTATGAGCAATCTATCTGTACCGGTCACAAGTTGCACTTTTGAGTTTTTTGGAAGAAAAAAAATAAAAAGTTCAAGTTCAGTAACTCAAACTACCCTAATATAATATTTTGACAATCGATTCCTCCTAAAGGCTTCCATGGAGGAATGTGTTTATTTTACCAATTATAGACCTAACTAAGAGCAATCTATCAGTACCGGTCACAAGTTGCACATTTGAATTTTTTGGAAGAAATTATTATCTCGCCGTATGATTATTTTTCTATAGGATTAAACCTCACATACGTTCTATGTGTCCAATCTTAGTTCATATTCGTAAAAAAATCGGTAAAGAGCGAGTCAGACTCTCGATACTGCGTTTCGTACATTCTTAGGTGCAGCAAAAAATAGACAAGTAGACAAGTGAGCACTTCAGAGGGTTTATGTTTAAGGAATTAAATAAAAAACACGCTCTACAAACAAGTTCTTTACTTATATAATACAAATTTTACTTAATAATCTTACAATCTAGATTCTAGCTTAAAAACGACAGCATGTTACACAGTACAAGTGCAAGAACAATCGGGGAGGCTAATATGGAGATCGCGGAGTTCGTCTTGCAGTGCTCAGCGGTGTGACCGACGGCCCTCCAGGTGGCGTTCCGGAGGTCCGTGTTGAGGTTTATCGCTGTATTGATGAGATTACTCTGTTCTGTTGTGAACTGTTTCGCTCTGCTGATTTGCCAGGACCATACTGTGGATAATGGATATTTTTGATATAGCGCAAAGAAAAACTTCTTTAGGCGCGTTGAGAGTAAAATTTCAAGGTCGCGTCATGACAATACCGTCACATCATGTAAGGCCACGATTTTGATCTTTGAATCTTGCCAAAGAAGTTTCACTTCTGACACGTGTGCTCGGCACACACGCTCTTTCTTTTTTTTGGGTCTCCTATGAATACATTAATAAATATGTGAAATAAAAATATAATTAACTAACCGAATAGATTATACTATTCGTTTATATCTCATTAATTTTCCCAAATAAAGTAATGTAAAAATATTATTGCGCCAAAATCATTTGCAAGGTTTAATTTGTTTTATCATTAAAATCTATATTCAGAATGTATTTTATTAATATACATATTTACCTGTCCTGTGTGTTGTGTTCTGTTCACAACTGTACAGTAAACCATATCCCGTGTAATCCGTGGCTAGGACGAGCACGTTCATGGCTCCAGCTGTAAACAAATACTTCAATAAATAAAAATAACCAACCACATTTTTACTATTAAATGTTTGATCATTTACCAATCTTAAGATACGGAAAATTTGGTTTTACGGCTTTAAATTTGTAAAACGGCAGAAACTATTATCAAAATTATGGAAGCCTACTCTAAATTAAAATATAACCTTGGAAATAATAATAGAAAATTTGATAAAACAGTTAACAGTCGAAAAAAATATATGCATCTATTTATGAACAAAAACACAAGAGTAGTTGTAGGTAAGAACTAGTCTAATTGTCAATCATAACTGTTTACCGGTCTCTTAGATCAATATAAGATATCACTGATAGGCGATAACAAACAGATTCCCTTACTATCGTAAAGTGACACTTTGAAAAGGGTCATTTGACCTACATCGATATGGTCTGGAGTGTTGAGTAAATTCTACATTAAACAACATAATATCAAGGGCTTCAGTGAATCATTTAATTGATTTATCGTGTTGTGAGTAACATATTAATGTATGTAAAACCGACATTCGTTCTGGTTCATTCTCAGTTGTATCAAATTACTCAAACTCAAACATTTATTTATTCAATTAGACTACTAGAAGGACTTTTGAAACGTCACTAATAATTCTACTAATTATTTTATTCAACATTTTGTAACTTTGAACATTTTGAACAGTCTGTAAGTTTAAAATTTTCAAATCGTAATTTGATTTTTATATGCTAACAAGCGATCCGCCCCGGCTTCGCCCGTGGTACCTACATGTTTAAACTATCCTATCTCTCAAGTTGGATTGAACTGCACATGGTGTGCGAATTTTATTATAATCGGTTAAGTGGTTTAGGAATCCATTGAGGACAAACATTGTGACACGAGATTTATATATATTAAGATTATCGTATGTCATTAGTATAATCGGAATTTTCCTCCATTTCAAATTATGCATTCAAAGAGAACACCCAAATTATACCAGAATGAGAATAACATTCCAAATTCTAGATTTATAACAAATTTTGCTTAAAAATATCTGATGCCATTATATGTTAGGAGTTAGTTCGTACAGGACGACAGGTGCTACAATTTCAACCACGATCGAACTCAACAAAGTTAAATATTCTATTAGGTATTCGTAATTTCTCTCATACAAAAAGTACGAATATGTTCTATCTTTATCAAAAACATAACAAAGTTTGCTAAGCCTCTCCTCAAAAAGACAAGCAAAACGCAAACAAAAATTCCAATAAAAGATTTTATCAGATAACGTGAACAAGTGATTATTTCGCTACACAAACATCATATTCAATGTTGTCACCAAGATAATTGACGATTGTAATGAGCATAGTTTTACATATATCCTTATTATACTTGGTTATGATGATGATGATACGGATGATTCAGACCCCTTGCACATTTCAAAATTAACTTAAAATATGTGATTGATGTGATGATGATTGTGGCCGTAGCTTTTATGGAGCTAAAGAATGTTTAAATGATCATAAAAATGGAGTTAGAGACTGTTTTAAAAGTGAGAAACTGCAAATTATTTTGATATTGATCAATAAGAAAGACAATTATTTCTGCAAATGATAAAGTTGTTGCAACCTAGATGTTAACAAACAATTCATTCATCTATTCATCTATTTTTCTAAATTCGTCTTTGTACTTTGTCGTTACTACCAAACATTAAAGCAGATTTCATGGCAGTTAAACACATAGATTACCAACAATAACTCTCATTCTACCCTTCATAACACGTTCGCATTTTCATTTAAGCCTCACCCTATTTTAAACCTGATGAACAACAGATTGCTTAATTAATCAGTTTAATCCTCAATTACTCTTCCTACCGAATTTCATCATCTACTTATCCTACGCTGTCTCTTTTCCTCTTTAATTTATACATATACCTTTGTCTCTTTTCCTCCCTAATTTATCTTTCACAAGTCTTACGTCTCTTTTTCTGTACAAAAAGTGGCTTACCTGGATATCTGAAGATATACACTCCATTGTCACCAGCAGTGAATGTCCCGTTGACCCATTGGACAGTTCGATTTACAACCTGTCTGTTGAAAACAGTACCATTGACCAGCACACCATTTGCAACGACTCCTTCATACGTAGAAGAGGCGCACTCGCCTACATCATCTGCGCTGGGTATTCTTGCTATTTGCTGCCATTCACCTAAGAACTGGAATTAAACGTTAGATTATGTATTGTCTCGATTTATGCAAAGCTTTTGAGATAGAGCATTTGTAAATATTTTCAAAGCTAAGTTTATTTTTTTATTAGTGTTGATTTTGTTAATGCAGATTTCAAGTTTCATGTCAATCTAGTTTATATATCCTTTGATTTAAATATATGCTATGCGTTTACAAATCGATGAAAAAAATTGCGGCACCTTGTAACATGTTAGTCTCTTAGTTCTATTATCAACATTAGTTACCAATTTACAATGATTTCAATAGTATTTTTAATAAAAGCTGAATATATTCGTGTGCGCAAAACAATTAACTTGTAGGTTTATTTCAATCGTTTATTGTTTTTATCGATAATATATCTATTTGATGATTAACTTTTGCAATCTATCGTCAATAGTTATTTAGTTACATTGAGGGTCTGATTAAAGTTTTATCAATAACAATTACATATACATAACTATTTATATAGATAATTTCAGTACATATCTAGTATAAAAGCTTATCTGTTTCCACTCGGACTATCGCTTTTAATTAAAAATGTCTGCAGTTTATTTTATTTCTATCTGCATTTTAAAGAGTAAACCAAAAGTTTTTGCACAAAAGTTAGGCTTTTATTTTTGTATTTTTTTTAAAGAAGTAAGTAAGCAAGTAACTGAAAATCTATGTAAAGCTCAAATTTATTAGCAGTAAGATAATTTCTAGTGTATAATATTCATTTAAAGTGATTGAAAAATAATTATATTCTGTTTCCCTCTATTTATTGGCATACTAACTACGCCCTGAGGTATATCCCGGGTAGTCAAATGAAAAAACGGACCGCAAGTTATTCTAAAACGTGTTTTCTTTCGTTCTTTACTTCTTACGATGTTTCTCTAAAACCTGTATAGACTTTATCACTCTCTAACCTTCACTATTGAACAAACAAAACACTTTTAGGAAATAAAAATTATCAACCTCAGATACATTCAAGTTCCTCACAGCCGTGGCTGCCGTGAAGTTACATGGTCCTTCGAGCACCAACTGGCCCTTCACACTGGCGATCAAAAACGCTGCAATCACGAATCGATACATTTTGTTGTACTGTTAAACGTATACTGTGATTAAAAGAGGATGCTATTCCATTAAATACTGTTATGGCTTATCTGATAAGTTGGTGACTAAATATTTCGCAAGCTATGGTTTTTAGATTTTTATAGCCAAGTGCGTATTGAATTAAGTATTAAATACTGAAGAATTTTGCGTGATAATCGTTTTTTAGATACGCAAATAAGTTGACTAAATAAAGGATAATATGACGAAAATATTAAGGAGAAATTTATTTGTTGAATGTTGTAGCACGTTCGGATGATTTTAATGATAGCTTTAATCCATGAAAAAAAAAAAATAAAACAAAGTTAATAATTATACATACTTATATAAAGAAATGAAGAAGTTTTTCATTTGATTTTGAAATAATTGTATTTCTAAAGAGTAATAGTATGTTAAGACTTTCATTTAATAACAAAATAACACTCCTCATAATACATAATATGATTTTAAGCAATGCTTTATGATTAATAGTATACTCTTGCGCATTGTGACTCTTGTAGAGGAATCCGTTTTGATATGCAAATTGCATTGAATTAATTAAAACTTTCACTACGTTTTAGGTTTATACCATATTCAACCTCTATTTAAAGATAGTAAGTTAGTGTTTTTGTTACCCAGAATGATAATTTTTCTAGTTTCCATTGGATTTCAGGAGCTCTGCAGAATTTTGCCAAATACTGCAATTATATAATTTTTAAAGGAATACAAATTATATAAAATATTGTGTATACCTAAGTGGTTATTTGTGAAAAAAGATTTTCTTGTATTATCATTATTAAAATAGAATATTTGAAGGAATTCCGCAGTTTAAATACCTTATTACACTTAACACCTTAATTTATTTATTATATTACGACCTTAAACGTAAGTCGTATATGTAACAGACCGAACAAGTTAAGCAGTGTTCACACTATCCGAGCTCTCATTTACATTCAAGTTCAGTGATTTATGTATTGTCTTTAGAATATCGTATGATTGTGCATAACTAATCGTTCAGTAACTATGGGGAAGTTTGTTTAACCGGTATAACCATTATAATATAGTTATAACTACAGTTTACTGGGATTCCAGACGTTTAACCTTATTTAGGAATAGAAGGTACAGATAATAAATGGAAAATTTACTAAAACTATAATGAACAATATCTACTTATCAGAACATAACTATTATTCTATACAGGGTGTCCCAAAAAGTAGTGATGAACGGAAGCTGGGAGGTAAAGGACCTAGAGGGCTATCCGAATCACCCCCATGTATGTTATGCGATTTTTCGTATTTTCGGAGATATGACGTTTTTTTTCAATTTTTCATCTATCGCTGGGTACGATGATATTTTCACTCATGGTGACGTCATTTATTGCGGAAGATGCTTGATTTTTTTTGTGTGCTAAGCTGAAAGATAGGCCAATTCAGTATGGTAACATTTACTATCGTTAGATCTTTGAATGGAATAAAAAAAAGAATTAAATGCCAAGAAAGATAAAACTACCCAGTATGTTCACCACTTCAAGGGCCCGTAAAAAAAGAAAATCACATAAAAAAAGTTTTCCGTTTGGCTTTTAAAAACTTGCTCTATCCATCAGGTAGCTACCTTAAAAATTTAATTTTATTATTCAGAAGGCTTCAATCGAAAAATTGAAATCTAAATGTGGTAAGTGCAAAAATTTAATTAACATGATGATTAATAAAAACAAATTAAAACCAATAACAAAGTGTTTATTTACCAGAAATTTTTAAAATGACCCCGCTGTTGCTCAGTGCAAGTGCGACCGCACCCTAAAAAGTTGTCTTTTAAATGTCTGAATGCCCTTTTATCATTTTTAAAGGTTTCTTCTGCTACTATGAATTTCCGGGTTATTTCGTCCAAATTGTGGGTTATCTCGTCTTTGTAGTATCCCCACGGAAAAAAATCAATAGGGTTTATGTCCGGGGACCGTGGAGGCCATGCTAAAGGGCAAAGATACCCTGAAAGATGGATTGGTCGTTGCAGCCTCCGCATGCGCCGGTGACGCCTACCTTAAAGCCTGGCCTCCACGGTCCCTCGACCTAAACCCCATTGATTTGTTTCAATGGGGATACTAAAAAGCCCTCGGCTACTTGAGAGAATGCCCTAATTTGGACGAAATAACCCGGAAATTCATAATAGCAGAAGAAACCATTAAAAATGATAAAAGGGCATTCAGACATTTAAAAGACAACTTTTTAGGGTGCGGTCGCACTTGCACTGAGCAACAGCGGGGTCATTTTAAAAATTTCTGGTAAATAAACACTTTGTTATTGGTTTTAATTTGTTTTTATTAATCATCATGTTAATTAAATTTTTGCACTTACCACATTTAGATTTCAATTTTTCGATTGAAGCCTTCTGAATAATAAAATTAAATTTTTAAGGTAGCTACCTGATGGATAGAGCAAGTTTTTAAAAGCCAAACGGAAAACTTTTTTTATGTGATTTTCTTTTTTTACGGGCCCTTGAAGTGGTGAACATACTGGGTAGTTTTATCTTTCTTGGCATTTAATTCTTTTTTTATTCCATTCAAAGATCTAACGATAGTAAATGTTACCATACTGAATTGGCCTATCTTTCAGCTTAGCACACAAAAAAAATCAAGCATCTTCCGCAATAAATGACGTCACCATGAGTGAAAATATCATCGTACCCAGCGATAGATGAAAAATTGAAAAAAAACGTCATATCTCCGAAAATACGAAAAATCGCATAACATACATGGGGGTGATTCGGATAGCCCTTTAGGTCCTCTACCTCCCAGCTTCCGTTCATCACTACTTTTTGGGACACCCTGTATATGGATGTTTCCATTACCATCAATAACTTTTAAAAGCAAGATTTTTGATTAAAAATTAAAAGTAATTACATCGATCATCCGTTCGAGAGCTACAAGGTTACAAACACTCAAATTTATTACATAAAACCAGGTTTTTATTTTATACAAACTCAGACTTATACATGTTCTTTTAAATAAATGCGAAAGTAACTCTGTCTGTCTGTCTGTTACTCAATCACGCCTGAACTACTGAACCAATTTGCATGAAATTTGGTATAGATATATTTTGATACCCGAGAAAGGACATAGGATAGGTTTTATCCCGGAAATCCTACGGGAACGGGTTTTTCTCTGAAAACGCGGGCGAAGCCGCGGGCGGAAAGCTAGTTATCATATAAAATCGAAAAAAGGGAGCAAATTATTATATTATTTTATAGATATAAAAAATATTTTTAATGAAATAAAACTAATTATAGGGAGCGAACTTATACTGATGGAAATATGTATGGGATAACGCAAATGCTTAAATGAAATAAAGTTGAGGTCACACAAGTCGCTGATAAAAGGTAATACATAATTAATGATTTTCTTGATGGTTATAGATTCTTCGTTTTATATGTGTATTATCTATATCTATACTAATATTATAAAGAGGAAAGGTTTGTAATTATGTATGTATGTATGTATGTATGGTTTTCACGCATAAACCTCTCAACCGATTTTGATGAAATTTGGCACAGACAATGTTTAGACCCTGAGAAAGAACATAGGCTACCTTTTATTGCGAAATATGTACCACGGGCGAAGCCGGGGCGGACCGCTAGTAATTTATACATTTAGAAATTGAATGTACTTTGCCCCGTACCACGTTCGGTGTAAATTGTTCAAAACATCTAAACCAATAAATCGCATGTTCAAGTTTTCTTAAATTCTAATTACCTCCTTATTTTATTAAGCTATTGCATAGCTTCTATCGCGGGCCTTGAGCGCGGGGACTGAATCCAGAAATTGCGTAACGAAAAACCTCACGCTCCCCACTCCGACGGGCGCGGAGGTGTGGCTTGAAGGCATAGCATGCAATAGCTTTACCGCGGCAGTCCCCGAGTGCCACACGTCTTTTTATTTGTATTTTCCAACCGCGGCTTTTCCCACTTATACCAAAACCTTCTTTGATAACCATGCTATCCATTGGTGAAAACAGAATCAAAAACAAAGCATTAGTTTTTGAGTTAACTTTGTTTCTTATTTTGATGTAGTGATACTTTTAATGGATAAATCATTGCGTATTTAATCAACATTCGATTCTGCAAAAAAAAAAAAATATCTTTTTTATCTGATACTAATAGAAAGATCTTGAGTAGTTTTATGTAGGTATGACACTCACAAATAATCTGGCTTTAGATAAGGATATTACTTATTTATTTGTTTATTTATGTAATACTTTATTGCACACACAGAAAATATACATAAAGACAGAGAAATAGAGAAAGAACATTACCTAAATAAAATAAAAATATGTTCAAATGATGGTGTTATTCTTATCGTTAGGCAGCAACATGTAAAATGGAGGTACAGTGGTGGTAGCTGTCTTCCAGACAACCATAATATTATTATATTGCTATGAACTTATAATAGGTATCTAACACAGAACTATCTCGATATAGTTCTGTGGTATCTAAGATAATAATTTCATGGCCGTAGTCACATCTACTGAGAGCAATTTTTCCACTTCAGAATTTCGCACTTCCCATAAACAAAAACATCGATCTGTGATAATATTTCCGCGATATCCGGAAAGTTCCAGAAAAAAACAATTTATGCCGTACATTTAGTTTTATATTTACAAAAGATTCTAAGATAATGTAACTCTACCAGTTTACGTTGTACTTAAAATATGACTACCCCCAAAATAAAATAAACTGTATATACCATACAAAATGCTACACCCAAAGCGATCCAACCTAATGAAACGCATCACACCTCCCAACAACAATGTAAAAATTGAAAATAATCTCAGCTTAACAAAAGCCATATTATACTCCCGGTAAGGCACCGAAAAGAGATCTTCGAACAATGAAGCCTTGCAAAGCCTCCCGAGGATTAGTTGAAACGGTTTTACCTTTTGTTTCAAAACAATGCGACGTGTGTTGCAGGAAAAGTGGGGAAACAGGCGTTTTATTAAACGGCTAGAAAAGGATTTTTTGAATATACATTATATAAGTGTATAAGAATCATTCTTACAAAAGTTAGATGTTCTAGGATCATATACGAAACTTTGTCATTTTCAATGCTGAAATGACATAAGGAACTACTTACCAATATAAATAAATAAAAATTAATATTGGTAAGTAAGGTATATTTGCTTCCTAAAAATAATTAAGGTTAAATTGTATCAGGACTAATATAGAATAATCATAATTATTATTTGTGCTTGCCAAAACAAAATTCCGTCTTTCTTAAGAAAGAATTATCACGCATTAGTACATCGAGATAAGCGACTGTAAAATGAGTCAAGTCACAAATTTTATGATTTAAAGCGGTGATGAAATAATTGAATAATTTCCTAAGTGATTCAGAATAGATATTTTATTGTGTAGAAAGAAATGAAGTATTATTACGTAATAATTATATTTATGCATTTGTACTCACGGAAGTACTAATATAATAATTGATAATGATTATAGAGCTAATACGATAATTGTTGAGCTGATCTCAATAAAATTTAATACAGTTATTGATTTTAATTTATTTACCAATCATATTTATATCCTGATTTTACCTAAGTACTAATTAAAAACCGAGAGCAAATAGAAGGAAAATAACAGGGAATTTATCATAATTATACTTATGTAATGTATGATGACAACGTAAAATACAATGTTTTTAAAAATTAATAAATGATAATATCGGTAATTTACATGAAGACCTATGAGTGAGAATTGCCCACCATATAAATTATATAAATTATTATTTATATAAATGTTTTTAGTTTAGCCGCAACACATACACTTTTCAGTAGGTACATATTCAAGCGTCAACACGACTTTGTAACCTATATACAGGAAGAATGGCTTCCTACCGCGACAATGTCTTTTAAACAAACATGATATGTTTTAATTAAAAATAATACGCAAAATTTGGTTCAAATATACGCACGTAAACAAATGTATGTTTATACAATAAAAGGTATAGTAAAATCTTTTAATTTTAAATAATAGAAAATAAAATGTTGTGAAGAGGGATTCGAACCCGCGACTTTCGCTTTATCTCTGTCAGCAATCGATTTTTTTCTTCTCTTTCGGAGGTAAGCTGTATAGGGACTCTCGACCGCCGAAGCCATCTTTAAACTGTTTGTTATAGCATCATTTTGTTACGCTGCATTTAGATCAAACGAGCGAATGCTTATTCTAACCCCACTATGTCAAATTCTTTTAGTGTAGAAATGCGTAGAGCATTCCTTCATTGTTCTTAGTGCGATCGAAAAGATTCTATGCAATATTCTAATACTGAACAACACTGGATACGAGTTTTCGTTTCACTAAAAGATCACGAAATAATACACTTGCTCCAGCTCTAGCTCTATGTTTCTCTTTATTAGTCGTGAAGTTTCTTTTACATGTACAGAAGAAGAAGAATGCCATTTAAAATTTTGCCATAAGTATCTTAACACTATTATAAAGGCGAAAGTTTGTATGGATGTTTGTTACTCTTTCACGTAAAAACTACTGAATGGATTTGAATGAAACTTTACCACAATATAGCTTATACATCAGAATAACACATAGGATAGGTTTTATCCCGGAAATCCCACGGGAACGGGAACTATGCGGGTTTTCCTTTGAAAACGCGGGCGAAGCCGCGGGCGGAAATCTAGTATAGAATAAAATTCAGTTATACCTTATTAACTAAATAATAATAACTATGTCTCAAGTGCCAAACTGATATGATATCTAACGTAGAATTTTCCTAGAATATCAAGTGTCGAACTTTATTTGTCGAGACATCCAATTAATTATTTTCTAACAGGTAAAACCCCCTACAATACTATATTATACCTACTCGTACGAAAATAAGATATCAGTTTGCAACATTTTTTTATTACGATAATTATGAAATCCTGGTAACTAACACTCAAACTCAAACTCAAACTCAATATTTATTCAATTAGACTTCTTCTAGAAGCACTTTTGAAACGTCATTACATATTTTTAACATTTACCACCGACAATACCAATGAAAAGCTAGAAACACAGCTTTGCTGTTTTTATTTCCATTGTATATAAAGATTTAAGAGGATATAATTATTATAAATCTATGTACGGTAAATGCTATTTCAATTTAGTATACAAGCAAAAATTTGAATTCTTAGCTACAATGTAAGCGACAAAATAGGTATTTATTTATTTATTTATTTATAACACTTTATTGCACAAACAAAATTAGGACAAAAATTACATTAAGATACAAAAGGAAGGCATAGTTTGTACAAGAGGCGGCCTTATTGCTAAGCAGCAATCTCTACCAGGCAACCTGATGGGAAAGGAAATGTATGAAGTTAATGGGATAGTGCAAAAAGAAGAAAAAAAAAATAATAATGATAATAATCATACCTAATAAATAAATAAAATTATTTAAGTATCAAATATACCTACTATATAAATGCATAAAATATAATACAAATAAATAAAATACACATATACATACATATGATATATAATAAACATATACATACATATTATATAAATAGAATACATAAACATACATATACTATAGCACAAAGACAATAAATTTATAAAAAACAATATTTGATGACGTCAGCAAGCAAAACATAAAGTAAGGAAAAAAAAAGGATGATAATAAAAAAAAATCTATAGCAAGGAAAAGTAGTGGTCTTTTAGCAACACTTTAAAAGAGCTGAGCGTTTGAGCACGTCTAATACTTTCTGGTAAAGTATTCCATAGTTGAATAGCCCGCATTGTGAAAGAATTGTTAAAAAATTTAGAATGATGGAAAGGGGTGCTGAGCAATAACAAGTTGGAAGAACGAAGAGAGAGAGTATTACTAGAGCTTAAATAATCGAAGTTATCCTTTAAGTAAGAAGGTGTCTTAGGGCTAAACAGAATACAGTATAGAAGATGCAGCAGATGGGTATCCCGGCGATAACGGATAGGAAGCCACTTAAGCCTTTTCCTGTATTCAGAGATATGGTCAAATTTACGGAGTCCGAATATGAATCTGATACAGAAATTTTGGAGCTTCTCAAGGGTGTCAAGTTGATATTGACGAATATCAGGATAGCAGGAGTCAGAAAAATCAAGGAGAGGAAGGAGAAGGGATTGAGCTAAGGTAATTTTGGATGTGACTGGAAGAAAGTTGCGCAAGCGCCGTAAAGAAAAGGCAGAAGAAAAAACCCTTTTTTGTACCTGCTTTATTTGTTCATCCCAGGAAAAAGTTTGATCCAGAGTTAGACCAAGATTTTTTACCTGAGTACTATAAGGGATGAGAACACCATCAACGACAACGTTCGGTAAATTGGTCCAGTCAATTTTTGAGACTAATTGCCTACTTCCAAATATGATAACCTTGGTTTTAATAGGATTAACTGTTAAACCATGACTTTTGCTCCATCTGACTATTGCTGCGAGGTCAGCGTTAACTTGGAAAATCGCTTCAGGTAGTTCAAGAAGTGACGCGTGCTTATATAATTGGAAATCGTCCGCATACATATGGTAAGATGACACAATGTCCTTGGAAATGGAGTTTATAAAAATGGAAAAAAGGAGGGGAGACAATACGCCACCTTGAGGAACGCCAGCAGAAACATTGCACCATGTTGAAGAAACTTCCTCAATTAGTACACGCTGCCGACGTCCCTCTAAGTAGCTTTGTAACCAGTCAGTAGCCGAGGAGGATAAGTTAAGAGAGCGCAGCACTGCCAGCAGTACGTCATGATCGACGCTATTGAACGCGTTACTGAAATCAATCAGCGTGAGTATGGTGAGCTTTTTGTTGTCGAAACCTCGTCGGATGTCGTCAGTAATTTTAATTAAGGCAGTGGTCGTGCTGTGCCCTGGTCGAAAACCAGACTGGAAAGGATTTAGGAGTTGGTGATGATTTAGGAAAATGCTCAGTTGTTCTTGAACCAACCGCTCGAGAACCTTGGATAGGAAAGGGAGGATAGCTATGTATATGTTACAGTCAAAACCCATAACCAGTCAATAACCTTATTGACGGGTAAAATTAGTCAATAAGGTTATTGACTAAGGGCGTCGGTCAAAATCCTTATTGACTGATTTTGTCAGATAAAATCAGTCAATGGTTAAGGCTAAGGGTTTTGACTGTAACATATATAACATTTTGATTGTATGATTACATTTTGCAGTTTAATTTTAACTTCTAGTTTATTACAATTTATGACGTCATCACTACATAGTATAAAACAAAGTCGCTTTTTCTGTCCCTATGTCCCTATTTCCCTATTTCCCTATGTCCCTTTGTATGCTTAAATCTTTGAAACTACGCAACGGATTTTGATGCGGTTTTTTTTAATAGATAGAGTGATTCAAGAGGAAGGTTTATATGTATAATAACATCCATTAAATAGTGGAGAAGTACTGTTATTTTTGAGGTTTCTAATGTGATGTCGTAAATAATTACATTTTTTCCGCTTACATTGCAAACGCAGGCTGAACCCTACGAGTTTTATCAAAATAATGTACTAAGTACACACATTGAAAAGGTCTACAGAAAAGTCCGCGATGGTATATGTCTATCTCGTATGGATAACCCACAATAACTTTTTTTTGTCATTTACTTTTTACGACAAATAATGGTTAATTTTCGAAGCGATTTTAACCAATACAGCATTAATCCTTAACCAATCAAATACCTTGAATACATTGTTCATTTAATATAGATCTATATGGCCCTTTACACCGTATGATTTAAGTGAATATTTTCGAAGATATTACAGTTTTAAAAATAGCGGGTCGTAGCGTTTGCGGCGGTACCGGCCGGCCGCAATTGTACCCGTGCGAAGCCGGGGCGGGTCGCTAGTTGATTATAATACTTACTCGATTTAAAATCTATTTTGGGGAAGGTTTTTAACCGGTCGAAACAAAATTGCGAATCCCTGATAATATGAATTAAAGATTCCAAATCAGGAATTGGTTAAACGCAACCCGTGTCAAGTGGGGTTTAAAATATGTCAACAGTCATTACGGAGGTAGCGCGTACATACATACAAACATACATAATAATATGGTTGTGCGTTGAGAGGTCAGGTTATTTATCTTTCTTTAATTGAAATTGATTTCCTAAATAATACCGTAATTGTTTCCTATTTCTGTTTTAATCTGTAAAATTATTTGTCCAAAAAATACAATTAGAAGCAATAATAATGAACAAAAATAAATCAATTCGAACAGACAGAAAAAATAAGATTATGATTTTAACTAAGGATTTTAATTTATTTTTATTCGAGTGTCGACACCTTGGTAACTGCATGTAACTGTACCCAAATGCTAGAGAAACTAGTTGATGTGACTTTAAGCAATAGATTTGTTATCTTAATATATACATATAAAAAAAACCCGTTTCGCGTTGTCACGGCATCACGTGTGAACAGGTGGACCGATTTCGATAATTCTTTTTTTATTATATTCCTTGAAGTACGAGGATGGTTCTTATCTAGAGAAAACATAAATATGTACCACGGGCTAAGCCGGGGTGGACCGCTAGTGTCTAATAATTACAAATAACGATTTCAAAATCAACAGTCAGGTATAATTAACCCATACTTACACAAATACACAACATTTTTACTTCAAACCCAATAGTTTTAGCCCAAGGGATAGATACCAGAGCCCAAGTGCTTCAAATATTTCACACATCCCACAAAACAAGGAATTTTGGCCCTTTGTGTCCTTAATGTACAGCTATAGAATATTTTTGCCGGGTCACTGTGACCCATGGTGAGTGAGGAAGTCTATTTAATGGTACTCATGTGAAAGTTTAATGGTTTTTAGAGGGGAATTGGAGTGCTTTGGGTAAACACGAGTACTTTTTTGGGTGGGTTTGCTTATGGGGATGTAAGATTTTTTATCGTGAAGTTAAAAGTGAGAGCTTTCCGAACAATTTTTGTTGTAATTTCAAGAATGGATGTATGTACTTTAAAAATTGATTTGGGCATCATAGTTGAAAAATTTAATTTATTATGAATATTTAAAAGTATGGATATAGATCGTACATTTTTATCGTTATGATAAAGTGTAAAAGCAATAAAAAAGAGCATAATTATATAATTAAATTTTTATAGTGAGTTGTAATAATATTTCATTGGGATCAGTTAAAAATAATATAATAAATACGAAATCAATTATTTAGTAATTCGAAGAAGTAATTAAACCTAGCTATCTATACAATAAAAGGTTACAGAATTGTTTTCTTTCCACCCAAAAAACTTATACATATAGTACATTACTACTAAATCTTATTTTCCTCAGAGTTGACGGTGGGCAATTATTTCAGCCTAAGGGTGGAATAGCTGAGTAAATTTACACTGGACCCTAATTAATGAGGTGAGAACGGGTTCCGTAGGATTATGAGGAAGCGGTGATTAAGTTAAAGGCGGATACTAAGGCGAAAACCGTGAAAATTAATCTGAGGAAAGAAAATGTCGATCCTTGCATATTACATGTATCCTTATTGTAAGAGAATTAATGTTTAATTATGTATACAAATTAAATATAGGAGTACGATCAGCGATCGTAATACGCTTGCCTCATAAACATACCCAGATATAATATTTTAATGGTTTAACTCTTTACGCAAAATTAAGATAGAGTATAAGTTATGTGGAATATGTATGGAATAAAGAGAAAGTATAACTTTAATTTTTCAACATCAGGGATCTCTAAAAAAGGGGTGATCAGTGAATCCTGCAGGTGCATACACAGTGCTGATTTTAACTGACTTCGTAACATTGCTCTGTTTTTCTTTATATTCGCCAATTTTTTACAGATTTAAGATAATTCCATTGCATATTTATATCGGCAAACTAAAAATTATGAAGTGAATAAATTTTAGTTGTAATTAACACTAACAAAATATTTTCTCTCCCACTTAATTTTGCTGCTCCTGTCAAAAAATTCTGCTCCAGTCACTAGCCCTTTTTGCCCATAGTTTAAATCTAGCGCTGTCCAAATAAATGCAGTCTAATGCTGTAATATTAATTATTCCCAGCGGTGTGAGAAATTTAAAAAGCACTTAAGCATTCAAAACGCATTTCATTTGGTTGAAAGCGCTATGCCATAAATCAAAAAAATTCCGGCCAAGCCTGCCATCGGAATAAAATACGTCTTTTGAAGTCATATTTCCCTTGAGATATATTTTTTGCATCTTTAAAGAGGAACTTATCAGTTTTCTTTATGCTGATAATAACATGGTGCAATGATTTTTGTTAAAACGATTACTGCTTTTCTTGCTAATAATAATGGCCAATTTTTATATTTTCCAGCCCTAAACCAATGTTTTACTATAAGAAAATGTATGTTATCTATACTAATATTATAAAGAGGAAAGGTTTGTATGTATGTATGTATGTATGTATGGTTTTCACGCATAAACTACTGGACCGATTTTGATGAAATTTGGCATAGATAATCTTTAGACCCTGAGAAAGAACATAGGCTACCTTTTATTGCGAAATATGTACCACGGGCGAAGCCGGGGCGGACCGCTAGTTTTCTAATAAAACACAAAAAATTTCAAGACAGAAATTTCCTGTTGCGAGAACAAAATAACATCTCGATTTTCTTTATTAACGCCGTCAAATTGCAAACACAATCTATTTAAAATTGTTTGTATCTATTACCTATTAAAAATTAAAGCCTGAACATCTTTATTTAACAAAATCGCTACAGCTTACACTAAACACGGCTGTAACCAGAGTTTATCCGAAACGAATTAAGCATTCAATTTGAAACTACAATGAGGATAAACTTTGTTTTATAATAGATTATCCGGTATCAACTTTACCTACTTACTGCGTAATTAATGAGCTCAAATTGTCTATTTTGCCTTCGCATAATTAAAGAGAAACTCTTTGTACGGAGTTCTTGAATTTTCCTTTGCGTAAAGTTTGCAAGTGCTTTATTAAGGTCGCTCAAGGGCTCAGTGAAAGAACAGAAAAGGTTTGGAATTACAGAGAAGGTTTGAAGATAGTTGAAGAATGTCTAGGATCAATGTTCAATGAAGTCAGGGAATTAAAAGAAAAATCTAGCGGAGTGTTGAAATTTATAGATTTATATCTACAATCTACATACTTTAATAGGTTTACCCCATTCTTTGTTTCCTATACCTAAGTATTGTTATCAGCTGCCGACAATTCTATGTGTTGTATTGACGTTGAGAACAACATTTTGGGCGGTTGCCAAATCCTCGTGCTACCACGAGCCAATGACTCAAACGGGCAATATGTCATTTAGCTACGAGGAATAATGGACTCTACTGCTTTCGAATAATAAACAAAATTAAACTGCAGAGTCAGCCTGCCTTATATTTATTGCTAAGTTGACAGTTCCGTTCTCCAAAATAAATATCGTGAATGGAGGAAATATTGCGCCTGATACTTTTGTTACAGCAAAAACGCAGTCTATATATTTGGATTAACAGTATGGCTAGGCGTGTGAAATTTTTAGATGTATTTCAGATTAATTGCTGATTTAATTTAAACGTATACTTGAATTACGCAGGAATTTCATTCATCTCGCAAATAAGGTGCTTACCTTCTATTCGCCATATTTTCATAAGCTCATAAAGGGGATTCCAATACTTTTCCGTTGGTTAACGGAGTCTCGTAAAATGGGATCCGTAACCCAATTCCACCGAAGACTTGCATGAATAGGCTTTCGGGATTTCGTGAAAGATCCTGAACCCTAAATTCGGATGTCGCACACACCGAGATAGGATATTATAAATACTTATATTGTGTGATTATGTGTTATGGACGCGATTTATTTTGAAGAGTTGATGAAATAGCTTTTATAATAATATTAGTTATTACCTACATGACTTAAAGCAAACAGTTTGTAGATTAAATTAAGTTTTCTTAACGAAGTTAAGATCGAGTTTTCTGTAATAGAAAGCGCGGTAAGAAAGATTAGTGATAATTTTTAGATAATAAATGGTAAGATTTAATTATTTTTTTATTTTATTGTTGTATCAAAAATCACAAGTGTCTTTATATACAAATAACTACTGGCATCTAAATAGTTAACAAGGTTTAGTCTCTTTAAATGATGTTGTGTGTTTATACTCTAGTTATTTATAAATTTTAATTATGCAAATAAACCTTAATAATAAGTAAAGTTAATTTAACTTAGAATAGGAATACAGACATTCTAATAGTTTAAAACCGTATAATAAACAAAATATTATTCGTGAGTAAATAGAAATAAATTTATACGATATACAACCTTATTGTAATATAATTTTAATGTCTTAATCTAATATTTTATAGCAGCATGTGCGTTATTTTCAGTACTAAAATAGTCTAACTGTGATTATTTTTGTTATGTCAGCCGCGAATAGCTGAGCCACCATCAATAAGAAGTCAGAGAAGGGCTATCAACACGGAATTATGAAAATAAAAGTAATCTATACTAATATTATAAAGAGGAAAGGTTTGTAATTATGTATGTATGTATGTATGTATGGTTTTCACGCATAAACTACTGGACCGATTTCAATGAAATTTAGCACACATATAGAGGGTAACTTGGATTAACACATAGGCTAGGTTTTATCCCGGAAATCCCACAGGAACGGGAGATACGCAGGTTTTTCTTCGAAAACGCGGGCGAAGCCGTGGGCGGAAAGCTAGTATTAAATATTTTTCAATGTACGCTTAATATACCTACAGGTTTTTTCATGATTTCGCGAATTAAACTCGTTAAAGTTTTATTTTAGAAATGAACAAGAAAGGATTAAGATTTTTTTACGTTCAACTGGCTGAACTGAAAACAGTTTGCAATCTATTTTTACTCATATACACAAAAAAAAAAAACTTACAAAGAACGTTCGTAGGAGTTTGGTTACAGCTTGGTTACGGACACTGTGACCTGAGAAATGTATTATTACATTTTTTAGTTATAGATGGAGCTTGAATCACTCACCAAAATCAGACATTTACAAAATAAATAAATAAATATTTCAGGACGAATTTTCACACACGGCACGATCTGATTTTATACTAAGCTTTCGCTTGTGTTATGCATACCAGATGGCTGATAAACATACATAATATATAATTTTAAATAAATACTTAACTATATATAGATAATTAACACCCAGACACAGAGCAAACACCTACGTTCATCACACAAATATTTGCACCGGATGGGAATCGAACCCACGACCTCTGGCTTGGAAGGCAGGGACACTACCAACCAAGCCAACCGGTCAGTCAACTGTTTTTATTCTTAATATTTTTTAGGTTTATTTAATTAATTTGGTGGCAACCCTATTCCCAAAATAGCCAATTGATCGGCCTATCAGTATAGATCAGTGGGATGTTTATCTCTCCTGGGTTTAATATAACGGCAAATAAGATACTGCTGAATGCTGAGTTCCGATACATGTCTCAATCTAGGTGAGTAACCGCGTTGAAATAGATAAAATTTTGAACTAATGGCAGTGAATTAGTTTGTATTGCAGGATATGTTTAAGCCTTTGGTTTATTTTTTTTCATGTTGGGGAATATACTATAAACCTTTTATCAAGAACTATAAACATATAGGTAGCAGTAATTTTCTCAGGAAATTTCAAACATAATTATTATATTTAGATCGCTAATAAGGTTTACTTTACTCGACAATAAATCTAAAAAATATTAATGTGTTAAACATAGACAAAAGAAGAAACACTGTGAAATAAAAGTGATTATTTACTCTTAAGATAAAATTTTGATAAACATCTGCAATGGTCTCTAATAAAAACAATATTATGTAAAATTCAAATAAAGATATTACTCACCTATCTATAATACTCACGAACTCTCTCACAGATTCTGTACAGTAAATAGCGGGAAAATATCCCAGCCGAAATTTTCTAGATCAATCTATTATCTAGAAGAAAATAGTGAAAAGTCAAGATAGTTTATCTCCTATGTGCAGAAGAAAATCAATCATTGGAATAGATGTATTTGCCCAATAAATATATACAGAAACGTATATAAATAATAAGAATGTAATTTTTATATATCACGCAACTACTGCATGTACTTTTGCTCATTTTTAATAATGCTCCAAGAAAGCGTCGATAAATAAAATAAAAATAGTTATTCCATTTTGTATATAAACTATCACACTACTTTATTGTAAAGAAGATTGCTGCAATTGTTTGTGATAAACTAAAAAACTACTTACCCATTTCGAAATATTTCTCTTCGTTAGAAATTTATATAATTTCCGAGTGACATAAATTATATAGTAATATACTTACCCCATATTATTATTTCTATATTTACCTATAGGTGATAGCCAATCCAGGCAGAGTCAGGGAGAACTAGTAGTACATTAAGTATACAATGATTTCTATAACTTTTTCGTTGTATAGCATGAAAGCTGATGAGAAATACGTTACGTCTTCCATTATCAAGCGTGAATGAGGAAAATTATGGCACTTTAGGAAAATACATGGAAAATATGCCTTTTTCTGTTACTCCATTAGTTTCAGGCGTAGTGTGGGATGACATTTTTTAAGTCTCATAATGTAAATGCGAAGGCATTACAAGTTAGGTTTATGTATCTACTAGCTGTGCTCCGCGGTTTTACCCGCAGTGCTTCGCTCCTGTTGGTCTTAGCGAGATGATATATAGCCTTCCTCGATAAATGGGCTATCTAACACCAAAAGGATTTTTCAAATCGAACCAGTAGTTCCCGAGATTAGCGCGTTCAAACAAACAAACAAACTCTTCAGCTTTATAATATTAGTATAGATAGATAAGTACTAGAATGTACTGTCAATTCTAGGTTTTATGTGACCTTGACAAATAATAATTGAATTTTAATGTGTCTATTAAGTATGTTTTTTATTTTATTTTTTTAATAATTCATTAGTTGTTATAATCTGTAGACGCTTTCAGAGGCTATTCATTAAAACAAAGAACAAACACACAACTCTTTGCTCCTTTTATATTAACAATACCTTGTATACCCTCACGTTTGTATAATTTTTAAACAACACATGCATTCCATCAATATTTTCCATATTTCCACAAATAAATCTGTTGGAACTATAATATAGAAACTACAGTCTTGTCGGTAAATTATCTGTCTCTTGCTTATCTAACACTGTCGCAATGCCTGATTGAGTTTCCTTGGAACAATACCTGATCGTGACTTCACACTAAATCGTTTATATAAATGGAAATTGAGTTGTCTGCTTCACTTCAGGCACGTTCACAGCATATTCACAAATTCGTAATAGATATAGTTGCATCAACTTTATGTTATAACGTAGATATATTGTTGAAGTTCTATGAATTTGTAATAACCTATTGAGGTTTTATTGTTATTTCAATTTGTTCTTCAGATAATAGAAATGCATTAATTTTGTTGGAAACGTTATTATTATGTGATGCAGATGACATGTAAAAAAGTATCTATAAATGATTTCTTTTTATTCCCAAGAAAAGTTTCGGAATAAGCGGTACCTATATAAATTATTTATTTCTAGTCAATTTCTAGTACATTTGAATACTCATTCAAAGGACTTAATTCTATCGCAGACCACTTAAGATCAGATTAATAGCGTTTCAATTAAACAGCGTAAACAGGATTGTTTCGCACGCTTGTATTGTTCAGAATTGAATGGGTTTCCAATTTCAGAACAACATATCAAGCCTTATTTATAACCGATTGTTATCAATAATCTTTTGTTCCTTTTCATAGAAAATTCAGGTACTTAGTTCAGCGGGTTGAAATAAAACAAACCAATGCAGTTTTTATTATATTTCAGTGATTACTGATTACATAATATTAATAACATATAATACCTTAGCCTATTGATTCTAAAAAAATCATTTCCAATATCACCTTACCTAGTTATTAAATTTTTGAATAATCCGTTAAAATTACCGGCTGAGTTATTCATTATAAGTAGATAAATGGAAATCGAAGTCGTCATCATAACGCTCGGTTACAAGGGACAAAAGGTGCCACTCAAAATTCAAGACTTGTATTCTTTGGTATCATCAAACTTAACTAAATAAAACAGGATTTAAAGACAATTCAAGATAAATTAACAACACAAATAAAGCTGGAAGCCTTGAGAACGTTTCGATTGAAACAAAAATAAATAATGTAATTGGAAACTTTGTCAACGCTCATACCGCTCTCGCAAAATCCCTAAATTTATTCAATACATTTTAAACGAACGCGTTTTATTTCATTTTAATTATGTCTACGGCTAATTCTCTGAATTGCAACCTTTATCGTATAAGTTAACAAACAACTTTGATTTCATTTCTTATGTTAATTATAATTACAACTACGAATAACTCTAAACTTCTAAACTTATCATTATGGAGCTAGAAGGACAGATGAAATGCAAACAAAAGGAAGAGAAGAACGGAGATCAGATACAGAAGATGAGCTAGGAAATGCGTACGTATCAAAAATTGACTCGGGTTCATCGTGAGGTTAGATGCCAACGTCTAAACAATAATTAATGATTAAATATTTATTGTCGGTATTAGCAAAATTGATTCTGACTCTAATGATGAAGCATCTAAATAAATGGATATTACTCACAGCCAGAATGATTCTTCATAGTTCATGTCTAGATATGGTAAGGAGGAAGGTACTTTTATTATATAAGTTTTAAAGGTTACATTTTAACTTTAATCTAATTTCACCTACAGTGCGTAAGTTTATGCATTCTCTATTTAATTAAAGATAGGATTGAAATCCTTTTAATGGAATGTTAGATTAGTTCTACTTGAAATAATTGCTCCCAATTTTTTGATATCTGGTGTGAATTCGGTCACCAGTGATCAAAAAATTACGAGAGCATCAAATCCGAGTTTACCTTAGATATAATTTAGAAGAAGTTTATTTTGGAAACTACGATAGCTCATTTTAGTGAAACGCGTGACTTAGGTAATTTATTTCAATTTAAATTTTGAATTATCTCTATTCTAATCAAGTGCTAGATTTAAAATTGTATTTGATAGTAGTTTTTAACATCTAAATTTTAATGTTTGGGATAGAACTGATTTCAAAATCATACGAAATGGTAAATTAGGTCGAATTGAACGGCCATTAGATTAAGGATATATATATAGAAATACAGGAGCATAGAAGATAGATCGCTAAGAGAATTAAAAGCTTTACTAGATAATGGCACTGCGGAGTGTACCTGTCTTCATAAAAAATTATCCTAAGTCGGCTTATAATTAGATTGATTGATTAAGATTATGTCGCATTTATTTATGAGTTACCTTAACTTTAATATTTAACTCAACTACGTTTAACATTTCCTCATTTAACACCTCCTCTACTTCGTATTTATTGCCGATATCTAATTTAAATTCCTCAACAGCTTTCTTAATTCCGTGATTAGGCAAATAGATGGTAAGTTGTGATGTGCGATTATACCCTATATATATTTAATGAATAATAATTAAAATGTCTTTTAAATACAAAGATTCATGAGCTCAATGAATCTTTACATTTAATTTTACTCTCCTATTTAGTTGCGGTGGCAAAGTTTCTAGTGGAGACGATAAAAATACAATAGTTTCGAACTGAGCGAAGTTTTACAATCGAGTTCCAACTGAGTTTAGTTAGTTTGTACTAGAATCCATAACGATTGCACGCAAATTTCATAGAGGAAGTTGCTGTTTGCGTGAAGAGGAATGGATTCTTGGGAGGTCAATTCAACAAAAGTTTATTCGAACGTTCTCGAGGCTTCCACGCTGATAAAATTAAAATCTCATCTTGTAACATAAAACATTGGTTGTCAATATACGTTATAATTAAATTTACAATTTACGCATCCAACGTTGATCGTTCCCTTTCTATTCGGCTTTACCAAACTTTCTATCTCTAGAAATACAAAATTTAACGTATTTACAACCATTTTAATCCTTTTAAAAACACTCATAAGTACATCCTTGCGTCGCGCACAGTCAAAATGTACATTCTTTACATTATAGAATAAGGACTAGATTATATTGGTGAACATAATGATCAAATGATGCTTATCTTAGGTATTCTACGTTGACCGATGGACTCTTCCACTACGATTCTATGTATCCTTATATTGTCTGGCAGTTTCATAGATTAGATATCATTCATATTCCTTCATGCTGGTTTATATAAATTGATTTTTATCTTTCGCTTTCTTCGGAGTTGTTGCGGATCAGGTTCTACAAGTGTCACTTGTCAATGAATAATTTTATCCTACGACCAGACGCGTTGTTCGAATTGGAGCCAAACAGTATGGTTTAGAGTTTATTTTTTACTTATTTGTTTTTATGGATTGTTACATGATGATACATTTTCCTTTTTCAGCCCAAGGGTTGTTTTTCTTATCGGGGGCGTGTATGAGAGGATCGTTCTTCTCATTTTCCTCTACGTACTCCCGCATCCTGTAACAAATGAAATTTGTGGGTAAATATTAAAATGTCTCAGCGTTATTTGCATCACCTTTATTGACATTACACGCGAATATATTTGAGTGGTTTCATTTCGTTTCATTTCGGTAACGTAATGTGTACTTTCTGGTTGTATATTGTTGGATTTGTACAAGGATTTGTAAATGCTTTTGACAATTTAATATTTCATAATGTGTTTTTATAACGTGCTCGTGCTTGTTGAAATAAAGATAAAAAACGATGGATAACATAGAGTAAAAATAGAATTATAAATACCAAAATAATGATATACATCAGTTAGTTCAAATTATCCGACCCATTAATCTAACCATAACCATGCTTGATGACGTCATTTGATATATATTTGTAACCACAATTTGAACAAACACTAAATGAACTAAGCATAATTTCAAATGAATTTAAATTTTAATCGAAATATGAGCCTAAATTTGAAGCCTACAATTAAATGAGCCTACCTAAACCTTTAGTATAGTGATAATAATTTTATAACCCATGTGCCTAAAATATGCTGTGGGTTGTCTCTGCGTATGTATGTTAAAGTATTCCTTCTATGTATGACGTTGATATTGGTATATACTTATCGTTGTTTTCATATTAAAATACAGATTTTCGTTATTATTATACATTTATTGAAGCACAGGTAATATATATTTATAATCAAAAGGAGAAAATGCCTTATTATTCACATTTATATCACGACAGTAAACTAGGCGATAGTAAAATTCATATAATATCCAGTCGAGTTAAGCTACTGAGCTTTTATTAGCTATGTAGCTTTGATAGCTCGTTTGAACCGCTTCAATAAACACTTTTACACACCGTTATTATAGTATTACTAGCTTTCCGCCCGCGGCTTCGTCCGCGTTTTCAAAGAAAAACCCGCATAGTTCCCGTTCCCGTGGGATTTCCGGGATAAAACCTATCTTATGTGTTAATCCAAGTTACCCTCTATATGTGTGCTTAATTTCATTGTAATCGATTCAGTAGTATTTGCGTCAAAGAGTAACAAACACACACACACACTGTCACACATCCTCACAAACTTTTGCATTAATAATATTAGTAGGAAGTAGGAATAAGTATTTATGGATTTCAATTTAGGAGGATGAGTTATGGCCGGTGTTATGTTAATAAACTTTGAATATTTCATTTTTGTATTGTTTATTACAATGTTTATGAAATATGGAAAATTTTGATGCGATTGTTCCTATTATCTTTTGAAAGTTCGTGAAATTTAAGTTAACGATGTATTGTGTATGTGTTTGTGTAAAAATAATTTTATGTTACAGATGTGTGCATGTATACTATATAGGTACACAACAGTAAGTTTTCGAACGAATAAATAAGAAAAGATTGATTGATTGAAAATTTAGTTGTATAATTAGCCAAGCTTTCAGGGAAATCGATCTTATTAACGTATTTAGAATATTTTTTTTACATGTCCTTCCTTGAATTTATAAAAACAACATGTAGCGAAGTTTTGTTGTCCCCATTTTCATACGATACGAGCAAAATTAGACGTAATAAAACAATTTACTAAAACACAGTTAACTCATTGTTATTTTTCCCTATTTGTGGTTTGGTATATTTTAATATGTACATAATACGTAAATATATGAAAGAGATTAAATTAGTTTTTAACTTCGTTGAGTTGTTTCTGAAGCTTTAAAATCTATATTAGTTTAAAAATATCCTTCTCTGTTTAGAAATTAAATTCACTCGCAGTTACCGAGTTAAAATTAGACTGTGTAATTATTCTTAGTACCTATTTGCTTGCTCAATTTCATCTAAATCGGTCGTTTATTTTAGCGTGACAGAGCAATAAACATCCATCCAACAAATTTTTAAGCTATTGCATAGCTTCTATCGCGGGCCTTGAGCGCGGGGACCGAATCGAGAAATTCCGTAGCGAAAAAACCTCACGCTCCCCACTCCGACGGATACGAAGGCATGCTATGCAATAGCTTTACCGCGGCAGTCCCCGAGTGCCACAGCCCACACGTCTTTTTTTAATTATTTTAAGTACCTAGAATTAATATAATTTTAGTGAAAATGGTTCGCAAAATTACCTATTTTATTATAATGAGTAGTTTTAGTATAATGTTAGTGAAAATGGTAGTTGATGTGTAGACTATAGGTACTTACTTTTTAAAAACTAGGTACTTCTTTTTTAATTAGGAACATCCTACTAATATTATAAATGTGAAAGTTTGTGAGGATGTGTGTGTGTGTGTGTGTGTGTTTGTTACTCGCAAATACTACTGAACCGATTACAATGAAATTTAGCACACATATAGAAGGTAACTTGGATTAACACATAGGATAGGTTTTATCCCGGAAATCCCACGGGAACGGGAACTAAACTGGTTTTCCTTTGAAAACGCGGGCGAAGCCGCGGGCGGAAGTCTAGTAAATAGATAAAGCTTTACTCTACACTTTGTCTCGACGATTTTCATTTATTAGTATCCAGGCCATAAACTCTCTATTTTAATTTAGATCACAATTAGGATATAGGTAATATATACGCATCAGAATATACTGTTCAGTCGATTTCCGCAATTTGAATGATTGATATTCCAATACATCGTTTTGTTTGTCTTTCTATCGCAAATCGCAATGTTTGTAGATTAAAATTTATACGGTTCTGATTGATTAATTATTTTAACTATTTTTATATGAAAAATGTTAAACTAACGTTTTATTAATGGGAAAGATTGTTTAGTTGTTTCGATTTTCATTGATTAAATATAAAATCCTAGTCGTTTGGGTCTGGCAGAGATCGCTGTCAGCGATAAGGCCGCCCTCTGTACATTGTTAAATAAGTTATTATGTGTTTTAAATTGTCCTATACGGTGTACAATAAAGAATTTTTCATTCATTTATTCATTCAAAATCGTGTGTTATTATCATTTTATTAACCGACTTCCAAAAAAGGGGTTATCGATTCGGCCGGCATATTTTTTCTCTACAAATCTTATAAAGCTTACGAATTTATTTGAAAAGGTCATTTCTGTAAATTCTTGTAACATTTTTCAATTTAATCTAGGAGGAATGAATTGAAATTTTTCCAAGAATGACAACAATTTCCTTTTGTGAGCAGACGAAGTTACATGGGTCAGATAAATTATATGATTGCATTAACATATTATTTCTGCAATTTTTTATTACATCATGACTTTATAAAACTAATCTTTTCTATCTATTTATATCTATTCTATCAAGAACTGCTAGATAATTTACTAGTATAAGGGCCGATTTTTCAATACTTGGTTAAAACATATTCGTCGAATACCGTATTAAACTACCATTTCAAAAATGTATTCTACTTGCCCGTATTTGACAGTTTACAGGTGACATTTTAATATGTTCGTTGGATAAATTTTAACCAAGGATTGAAAAATCGGCCCTAAGTATATTTTAATATTTTAATGTAAACAACGCAGTTATTGATGTAATACTTAAGTTCCTTATTATTTTTGAAATATTTTTGTGCAATTTATAGGCACAAAAACTGTGTATTCACTTTTTATAAAGGAGATTTTAATATATTAATTCAGCGATTAGAAATAGCATACTAAAAATAAAAAATATTACTTTTACCCAAATATTTGTTAATTGAGGTAATTGATAATAGTGTGGCGATTAGCAAAAGCTTACCTAATCTATACTAATATTATAAACCTGAAGAGTTTGTTTGTTTGAACGCACTAATGTCAGGAACTACTGGTCCGATTTGAAAAATTCTTTCGGTGTTATATATAGCCCATATATTTTTTATCATCACGCTAAGACCAATACGGCGATACGGGTAAAACGCGGCATAACTAGTAAATAATATTAAATCTTTTTCTTCACATTAAACCTTTACATATTATGTACCTACTCATTATAATTGTCCTTCAAGAAGAAACGGATACCTACAGTATCACGAACGACTAGTGTGGAAGACTCCAGACATAATGGAACAATTAAATGAAATCCTATACTACAACTAGATCGTCTGTGAGCTAATAAAAGCTATACACATGTCTAATGTCTAGGCCATATCAATAGATAGTATATAGAACACAGTCGCTTCCAGCGGTCAGTCCCTATGTATGCGATCTTTAAACTACGCAATGATTTGTTGAAACGTATAGAATTGTTCTTGAGAAAATGTTTGAGTACACAATCAGTTAAGTTTTAGAGTTTAGACAAAGTGGGCGAGGCCGTGGGAAGAAAGCTAGACAAAAATTTTGATGGAAGAGAAAGAAACAATAACAATTTTTGCTCTATTGCAATTATATCCCTTATTTCCATTAATATATACCACAATTGGTTACAGTTGTAAAGTACATAGACTGTTTATTTACTTGCTTGTGTACAAAAAAGACCAGTAAAACAAATATTATACAAGTAAAACATGCTCTTTTCCTGAAAAGTTTCGCTGCCATAATGGAGAAAAACCTACGAACAAGCAGACATCATGTAATATTAACAAAACAGTGTTCCATCGGATTTGAACTATAATTTTAAATCCAAATAATGACAGGATAAACATGGATATAAACGTAGAGTAAATAAATATAATTTCGCTAAATACCTACATCATATAGAAATTGGATTGTCATAGGCTCTTATATGGGTTTGCAATATGATTCGTTTAAAGCAATTAGCCGACCCAGTTATACTGTAATATATAATACGAGTATATGTTATGTTGTTAACCAGAATAGAGAGATAAAAATATAACCCACAGACATATACTTAATATATGTCTGTGATATAACCAATATTAATAAAAAAATGAATTACATTCAACTTGTAGGTGACGTTATGGCAAAAGGAATAAAGATGGTTTAAAACTTGCCTCAAGAGTTTGCGCTTTTTTAAATATTTCATATCATTAAAATATTTATTGTAATATAATACTGAAATTATAATTACCTACCTACTAATAATTTCGTTCTCTTGTTACCTAGTTTGCGTAGTTTTGCTTTGAGAATCTTATCTAGTCTCATAGAAAACTGAAATAGCTTGAAAGTGAATATTTATTTAAATTTAAACATACATAGCAGGCTAACTTGTGTCTTCAATATAAACCGAAATTCTAGCATCATTCAACATTACTACTTTATGTACTATGTATTCTTACGATTCTTCTGAATATATTGGGTACTAGCTTACCGCCCGCGGCTTCGCCCGCTTTGTCTAAAACACAATAAATTATATACTAAAACCTTCCTCTTGAATCACTTTATCTATTAAAAAAAACCGCATCAAAATCCGTTGCGTAGTTTTAAAGATTTAAGCATACAAAGGGACATAGGGACATAGGGACAGAGAAAGCGACTTTGTTTTATTTTATACTATGTAGTGATGATGATAACAACGATTAGGAATCACTAGTTCCTAACGCAGTTTTATGTAGCTAGGTTCTTGGAATACTTCTAAACTCAATAACGCCATTACTCCCAAACAAGTGCACAAATAAAAAAAAATCGCAAAATGTATTGGATTTATATAATACCCCTGTTTGTCTTGGGACATTGTGGGGCTGAATTATTCATGACTACTCCGGGAAAGCTGAGCTCTTAATAAAATTACTAGCATGATATATCTTTCCGTTTTTAGATTGCGTCTTGTAAGGAATATTAACCGTGGTTACATGAACTTAGAAAACATATGATATAGAGAAACTTTTATTAATTTAGGTCACTGTATGTATGATAGTATGTATGTAGGAAAGCGCTTAGTTTTGGCGGTAAACGAAGCCAATTTATATAAAGTGAAATAGAACTAGGAATATTACGTCCTATTATTATAACCTTAGTTGAACTAAAAAGCTATTGCTAATTTGCTACTATTGGTTACTTTCGTAGCTGTTCTCATGAAATAAAATTGATTACTAAAATAGTTGTGTGAAGGCTTATAAAATAAAATATTTATCAAGCTTATTTCCACTTGAAATATATCTATATTACCATAATATTATGATTGCTTAAGTTGTTAGAAAACACAAGCTTTGATACCAAGGGAATTGTAACTTCGGCATCAACCATGTCGCTCTTTGGGGAGGCTGACATGCTTGTTAGAGTCAGTGTAGCATAACCGAAATTTGGAGGATCTAAAACTTTGTCCGTTTATTCAAGATCATTTCGAAGTTGAAAAGTTATTGTGATGATTCTGGAAGAAGACTAAAGGCTATAAACATACGTTACAGTTGTGGAAAATGGAAGATGTTATTTACTTTATATACATTTATATCATACATATAACAGATAAGAAGGATCCTCGATCATTCTACGCGACTAAGCTCATAAAGCCCTAATGGATGTTTTCGAAAAGTCGAGAAGTTGTATATAATACTAGCTTTTCGCCTGCGGTTTTATCTGCTCAACAAGGAAAAGGAAAATTCTCATGGGAATAAGTGTTTCATCGCGGTAAAAAGTATAAGCCTATGGCACTCTCTACCCATCACCAGGTTACGACGTGAAAGAAAGACAAACATACACAGTGTTGCAAAAACATTTACTTGCACGATTCAGATAAATGTTTCACTACAGGATTATCGAACAACGGGACTAAATTAAAGCCAAGGATACCACTAAGCGAGTATCGATCGATACTGAAAATGCCTTAAACTGTTAACCGCAAATGAGCGCCTCGGGCTGTTTAATAGTTAGAATTAAACACATAATACTATGTAGATATACGAGTATGTAGAGATGATTTCAAACTCAAACATTTATTTATTCAATTAGACTTCTTCTAGAAGCACTTTTGAAACGTCATTAGGTACATATTTTTAACATTTACCACCGATTCGGAAAGCAGTATCTACGGAGAAGAACCGGCAAGAAACTCCATAGTTGCTCTTTTTAATCATGTCAGTTTTACAATTTAAAAGAGCAACTACAGAGTTTCTGGCTCTTCTCTGTAGAAACTGTTTTCTGGCGGTAATGGTAAAACTATGTTATGACGATTCAAAAGTGCTTCTAGAAGAAGTCTTATTGAATAAATGTTTGTTTGAGCTTGAGTTTATGAACATAAACCATACAAAACATTTGTATAATAACTGGTGACATTCGTGACAAAACGATCTAAAACAGTGCTATTAAATTAATGCTTTTGGTAATACACATAGGTAATATTAATTAAGGTGTGTGGCAATTTTTTCCTAAAGTTCGAAATATTGTTAGTCAATAGTATGTGCCATTTCTGTATTGTTTTTATATATAGACATTAGAAAATGAAATTTAACGATTATATTTTTATCGAAATATGATATAATTGACTAATTGTAAACGTAGTAGGTACGTATTTACAGGTTTTACCAATTTTAACCAGTTTTTACACCAGAAAATAATTTTTATAGAGCCATTTTACAAATTACGAAAGCACTTCACTAATTTGTTAAATTTTCCTTAAATATAACTAGAAAACACGAATAATCCATACTAATATTATAAATGCGAAAGTAACTCTGTCTGTCTGTCTGTTACTCAATCACGCCAAAACTACTGAACCAATTTGCATGAAATTTGGTATGGAGATATTTTGATACCCGAGAAAGGACATAGGCTACCTATTTTTGCGAAATATGTACCACGGGCGAAGCCGGGGCGGACCTCTAGTATACAATAAAGCAACGTGTAATAAATAAATCACTCTATTCCTTTTCAAGGCCTCTTGAAAACGAAAAATAATTATGAAAACTTAACACGCAATTACTAGGTGGCCTACAAATACTATTTTAAAAGCGTTGTTATAATATTAGCCTACTTTAACCCGCGGCTTCACTTGGTACTGGGATAAAAAGTAGCCTTAGATATGCTCATCCAGATTATAATCGATGTACCAAATTTCATATAGATCTGAACAGCTGTTTTTGCGTAAAAGAGCGACAAACATCCATACATTCTTACACATTTATAATAACATAAGCCTATTGTGTGATAAACCACATGTAGTGAAACGATAAAAATATAAAATCGATAGCTTCGTCTACGCGTACTACGTGTGTTAACAATAATATGATTCAATATTACTCGAGTCGAGTGTGGAGTTTTTATTTGCTTTTTTTGCTAAAGTTTTGTATTTTGGTAAGTAGCTTTCTGTAGTGTTTAAATCACGAGTATATTCTTTCTTATAGGTGCATCTATCTATATAAAATATCCGTTTAGTGTTTTAGTGTACAGAACACTCAATAGTAGCTAACGCGTGTAATAAATAAGCTGATATGTATAAATTATAATCGATATAGTTTAAAAGTGATCATTAAATAATTTTGTTAGGCTAGATACAGATGAACACGAAAGCATTTGCACTTTTTATTTACAGTGCTGTCTAAAAGAAGAGCGTGTGTGCTGAATACAAGTGTCAGAAGTGAAACTTCTTCGGCAAGATTCAAAGATACTACAATCATCGCGTTACTCCATGACGTGACGGTATTGACATGTCGCGACCTTGAAATTTTACTCTCAACGCGCCTAAAGAAGTTTCACTTAAAAATATACGAATAAATTATTTGTAGATTTACACATACATTTCTCTGTTATATGTATATTATGTTTTATTAGAAGTTATTTATACTGGCATAGTGAGTGACAAAGGTCACTTGTTTGTGCACTAGACGGTGTACAATCGATTCCCCCTTTTGGAAAATAGCAGGTGATAGAGGTTATATTAATCTAGTTTAAAAAACATATGATATACAAGTGACAGCAAAAACAGTTAACTTTGTTGTTTTTTTTAAATAGTTTAAGACCTGTTAATATAGAAAGATATAAAATTGTCGAATATTTATAGACTCTTTACAATCATTTTCGTAAAAAGACTAGGCGCTTTTTTTTCTAAGTCAAATTAACTAACTTCTTGAAGATTTGAACTTTGACTTGAGTCTTCATCATCACTACATAGTATAAAACAAAGTCGCTTTCTCTGTCCCTATGTCCCTTTGTATGCTTAAATCTTTAAAACTACGCAACGGATTTTGATGCGGTTTTTGAAGTGAAAACTTCTTTAGCGGCGTTGGGTATAAATTAATCTTAAACTCGCGTCAGGACACGTGGCCTGATCGAAAAAGCGTAAGACGGATTTTTTTGAAGTGAAAACTTCTTTAGCGGCGTTGGGTATATAATCTTAAACTCGCGTCAGGACACGTGGCCTGATCGAAAAAGCGTAAGACGGATGTTTTTTTTTTTTTTTTTTTAGCCCTTATATTCCATGCGTAAGACGGATACCATTCCAAAATATCAAACATGCTGAACGTTAATAATCAAGTTTTCACTTCTGCCGGCACTCCCGGAGTGCAACCCGTCTTTTTTTTTTTTTTTAATACATAGAGTGATTCAAGAGGAAGGTTTGAGTATATAATTTATTAGGTTTTGGACAAGGTGGGCGAAGCCGCGGGCGGTAAGCTAGTTAATTCTAAAAGCTTTCTAACTGTGAGCACAAAATAAGCTAGCAAATAAACATAACTGTATTAAAGCTTTTGTTATTCTTCATATCATAATAATTAATTATTGTATACAATATTAATAATTAGAACATCAAATGCCTCAACAGGAAAATGTTACATTATGATAACAGCTCATGGTATATTAACAAAACTGTTTCGTATTTATAAGGCACTAGATTTCCGCCTGCGGCTTCGCCCGCGTTTTCAAAGGAAAACCCGCATAGTTCCCCATTCCCGTGGGATTTCCGGGATAAAACCTATCCTATGTGTTAATCCAAGTTACCCTCTATATGTGTGCTAAATTTCATTGTAATCGGTTCAGTAGTTTATGCGTGAAAACCATACATACCTACATACATACATACAAACCTTTCCTCTTTATAATATTATAGTCCTTTCCACCTAAGATGATTTCTGTGACACATCGATTTTTGACACGTGTAGAGATGTCTTTACTGAAATCATATCAATTGTTTCCGATAATCGATAATATTTTATATGGAAATGAAATCGATTTGAATAAAGTACCAAAATTAGTTTTTTCGACATTTCGCCAACAATTAACTAAGGAAACTTAGCAAACAACAGCAACAAAAAGTCAACAATAACAATTAGTAACAATAACAGAATACCACGTAAAGTATATATAAAAATGCAACTTGTATACAAGGCTGACGCACTCGTACAGACGATTGACTCGATTGACAAACGATCACAAGATGGGCGCCGATTATATGATTTTCCAACTCTATGATTTTTCAACGATCCATTTCATGTACACGAATTGCGTAGGTATTATATTTTTGTGTTATTTTATTTTATTTTTCATTATATTAAACTAAACAATACTGTTTTTGATTTATAAGCTTAAGATGTTTCATTTTTATATTTTTGGTAATAATGCCGCCATAAAATAAAAATATTATGCACTAAAATTATTTTGGCGTTTTAAACATAAAATACATAATTCGGAACACGATGAAGTGTCACAGGAATCATCATAGGTGAAAAGGACTATAGTATATAGGTAAGTATAGATAATCCAATTAATGTATTATTATTATTACAGACTGACCCGGAAAACGTTGTCCTATCTATAAACAAATATTATAAACCTTTTGGGGATATAAAAGGTAGTTTGGGATATTTCTCAAACCAGAATATACTCAAATTTCATAAAAATCGGCTAAAATCCTTATGAAGGAGTTTCGTTACAAACGCTTTGACACAAGAATTTTATATCCTACTAATATTATATATGCGAAAGTTTGTATGGATGTTTGTTACTCTTTCACGCAAATACTACTGAACCAACTATGAAATGGTATGTAGGTAGGTTGCTGAAGACCCGGAATAAGACATATGCGGGTTTTTTTTTAAAATGCAGGTGAAGTCGCGGGCTGAAATCTAGTGATATAATCTTATATATAAAATTCTCGTGTCACAATGTTAGTCTGCATACTCCTCCGAAACGGGTGGACCGATTCTCATGAAATTTTCTGTGCATATCGGGTAAGTCTGAGAATCGGCCAACATCTATTTTTCATATGTACCACGGGCGAAGCCGGGGCGGACCGCTAGTAATATATAGAATGTTGTACTGGTAGTGTAATAACGTAGTTAATAAAGAAAAAAAGAAACATTTACTAAAGCCTAACATTCAGACTCAGTTGATTTTATTAGATTTAGACCAAGAGTCTGGTCTTATTACAAAAATATGTTGTGAAACTCTCTGTCTAGGGTTTGGATGTTAATATGTAGAAAATAAAAGATAGTAATATATTTTCTCATGTATCTGAGCTTTGTCACAGATCGAATTGTTATTTGTCTCGTCAATAATTCAGAGAATAAAGACTTTTTTTATATAAATGCCGACTATATAGCTTTTTCTATTAAAAAAATAAATAAAGTAATAGTTAAATCGCATGTAATGTAGTTGTATAATACAACTACGAATCAAATATGAAGTATTATAATTTCCGTATGTAGGACATTTGACAGCAGCCAATAGGTTTTATTCTTGGTAGAAGTAACAGTATTGTAATACGCAGTAGCCTTATCCATATTTTATAGCTAGAGAAGACGAGTGACATTTTGAATGACTTATGTAAATTATAAACAGGTGATGTACACCTGTGACATGTATCATAGAGGTACAAGAAGACAATACATTCATCTTCTAAAATACTCAAAATAGAAATTAATAGTTGTAGAATTCGAATCATTACAATTGGTACCTACTTTTATATAGGACACATAAAGGCTTTCGAAATAGTTTGATTATTATATACGTAATTAGTATATACGTTAACTAGATACTGTATAGTGCTTTCTGACACCCAAAGATAATAATATGAATTCGTACTATATTAAAATAAGTTATCTTAATGTACAATAAGACAAGGTATCTAATACAGATTATTATACCGATATTTTATGTTTAGGTACTATATAACGATATGATTATTTATAGAAAAAACCGGCCAAGTGCGAGTCGGGCTCGCGCACAAAGGGTTCCGTAGCAGCAAATATAATAAATTACAGTTAAATCAACCTATCTCAAAAACTATAAGAGATACTTTGATCAAACCAAAAATCGTTGAAAGAGTTAATTAGCATGCATCACCTCTATTTTTTTTAGAATTTTATACCCCGTAGTTATAAAAATAGAGGGGGGGGGACATACTTTTTACGACTTTGAGAGCTGATATCTCAAAAACCGTTCACTTTAAGAAAAATGTTTTTTAGAAAACTTTATATCATTTTAAAAGACCTTTCCATTGATACCCCACACGGGTATGTACATCGAAAAAAAAAATTTCATCCCTCAGTTACATGTATGGGGGGCCCCACCCCCAATTCTTTTTTTTACTATTTAGTGTCATATTTTTGTAGCGGTTCATACAACACATATTCCCATCAAATTTCATCACTGTAGTACTTATAGTTTCCGAGTAAATCGGCTGTGACAGACGGACAGACGGACAGACGGACAGACGGACATGACGAAACTATAAGGGTTCCGTTTTTGCCATTTTGGCTACGGAACCCTAAAAAGAGGTCAAATTTGTTTGTTTATACCGAGTAACGTATGGAACTAAAAGTAAAACTGAAACTAAATAGATGTCTATAAATAATCGTATAGTTACTTTCTTCTAAATAACTCATATTAATGACTAACTAGCTGTGCCCCGCGGTTTTACCCGCAGCGCTCTACTCCTATTGGTCTTATCGTGATACAGCCTCCTTTCCTTTCGAGCTTTCCTCGATAAATGGGCTATCCAACACCGAAAGAATTATTCAAATCGAACTACTAGTTCCTGAGGTTAGCGCGTTCAAAAAAACAAACAAACTCTTCAGCTTTATAATATTAGTATAGATGTAATAATTACACTGTCTGTCTGTTATGTTATTGAAGCGGTTAATACATTTGGATGGAGTTCAATTTGTATAGTAAACATGGAGATCTTTTATAAAGATAAGTTTAAAAGAAAGGAAATAAGGGGAGGAAATGAATACAGAATTTTCATTAAGTCCCCGTGAATAATAATATAGACAAATAGCACTCCACTCTTTGTTTTTTTAATGGATGAAATTTCTTTACCGATTTGGAAATATCTTTCAGTAGAAAACTACATAAACGTTAAGTTAACTTATATATTTTTGCTCGCCTCATAAGCGAAGCGTTGAGGTGGGTACTACTGTCACTTCGCGCAAAACATCTGATTTTTCAAACTTAAAATGTCTTTATGTATCATACATTGCACTTGTAAGATAATACATACACACACATATTAAGAAAAAACACTATTTTTAACATTCATGATATTTTTGATGTCATTTTTGTTATTTAAACTAGTTAAAAAACAGTTTAAAAAAGTTCTGTCTTGGACGTCCGTGTGTCTGTATGTGCGGAGGATTTTCTTGTTAACACGATAGCGACCGAAATACTTTACTAATCGAGTCTACTCTTTTTTTCTCTTACGCTTGAGTATGCTCAGGAATAGAACCCTTTCATTTTTCAGGGTCTGATTCGATGTGGTTTAATTGTTATTAAATAAACAAAAATAATAATTAATAAATAATTATTAAAAAAAAAATTATGAGGCGTGCACTTTTGGATTTTCCAAATTATTTTTAGTTTTCATCCCGGTTCAACCAGAATGTAGCTGTTAGTTTAAAACGTAAAATATTTTAAGTCAAGTAAAAACAGCTTCAAGCTTTTAGATGAAATTTGTCATACAGATAGTTTTTAGTAGAACACTTTACTGCAACGCACAATAAAAGTCAACCGGGGTTAATTTATTTATGACTTAATAATTACGTTCAATATAATATTTTCTCTAGTAATACCATGTAATATTGAGTTCAATCAAAAAACGTAATTCGTCTAAATCTGAGATATAATAAAATTCGTAATAGGTTACATTAATTATAATTTTTTATACATTCGCAATTTCAACACAAATAAAAAATACCATTGGAATTTTACAAAAAAATAAATACACGTTTTTTAACGGAAACATTGAGATTGTATGAATTTACATAAAAACGTAACTAGCGGTTATAATAGCATTTCTTTCAAATTACGACAAAGTTCCCATACAACTAATTTGAACCATAAAAATGCTGTTTTAACATTAGCTATATAAACTGTACGAGGCAAAGCCAGATGAAACCACAAGTGCAGCTAGGTCAGTCACCTTGTATAGAATTTAATTAGAGGAACCGACTTTAAAAGCTCGTTTTAAGTGTACCTTGTGAGTCTTGAATTCCAAAAGCTCTCTAATTATAGAAAATAAGTACCCATCATATATAGTGATAAATATATGCGTTAAACGTATTTTCATTTAAATAATATCAATGTAGGAACAACATAACAAAAGACATACTGGATGAATGAAATAATTAAAATTCATGACTGAAATCATTGTGTACGTTACAATCTAGACATAAATTAGCATGTTAAAGGAATAAATTAACGAATGATTATAAAACAAACACATAAAAAACACAAAAGAGTGGTAAAAAAACGTCCCGTGAACCCGAGAAAATCGGAGCAGCACATACAAACACGAAATTAAACCAAATGCGGTTGGAACAAGCACTATTGTCGACTGCACGCACCAACCACTCCCGGCCGAATGGCCCAATATGGCACATCACATTACGTCACCGCACATTTAAATTTTCAAAAAAGGAATGTTATTTTTTTTCTACTCACGCAGCAATGCTTTTCGATAGCGGCCAGCGTTCCATGGAGGCCTGGTACTTCATGTTTTCGATCTGCTTTTTCAGTGCCTCTTTGTCCATGGTTGCGAGAATACTGGCATCCATCGCGCAGAATCTGTGGTATAAAACACCCACACACAGGTAAGTAGTGTATTCATGCATTTGCTTCGCTGTGAGCGCAGCGACGTACAGTGGGATAGGGAAGTGGAAATGTAATAATTTTGATATATGATAAAAAAGGATTAGTGTGTGATTCATGATATTTAATAGTTTTGGTGATGTATGATAGCACATTATAGTGAGTAAAAAGTATATAGGTCTACCAGAATCTGATGGCATATTTATATTTAAAAAATAAAAGATTTTCATGTGGCAACTTTATTTGACAACTATCAAATTGGTTGTCAAATTATTTGTGTTGATGATTAATTTTTAGGATTTTGTCTTCAAAATCTTCGAAATGTCGATAAAACCGCTGCGATCACAAGCAAGAGGTGTTGTTTACAATGTGTATAGAAAAATATTCGATGAAGAAGGGTCAAACACATCACAATTTTCAATTTTAAAGCTCGTGAAAGATTTTATTGCTAAATTGGACTTACCCGTTTTGATACTTTAAATTAAAAATGTTATAAATAGGTAACTATAATATTGTTTGTTGATTAAAATATAATTTTATGAAAACTTATTACAGGATTTTCCAATTCGGCTATTTGTCAAGTCCAAGGTGTACAAGACAATTTTATAAAGTGTTAATACTTACGAAAATAAACATGATTTTATTTTATTATTGTTTTATTTTATAAAAAAATGATAAACACTTGTTAAATATAGTAAATAAGTTTTGATCTGCATTATCATTACATCCATATTTTCACATGCCATAATGATATATATTCAAATATAGGTATGTGTAAATACATAATAATATTATGTATTACCTTTAGAAAAGTAATATGTATATTATACATGTAATAAGTACCTACATAATATTACGTGGATGTCTCATTATTAAATACAGTATTATCCACTTGTGTAATGTGACTAATTCAATTTTTAAAATCAATCAATAAATTCAAAAAATGGGTCAATTTTAGGTCCCTTCTTGTTCTTGGTATATATCAATGATCTTCCCTATTATTTGCAGGATAGGTGTGAAATAGTTCTGTTTGCAGATGATACCTCATTAATTTTTAATGTGGATAGGCATGACCCAAATGTTGACGAAGTGAACAGTGCTCTTTTACACATATCTGAATGGTTTACTGCCAATAATTTATTATTAAATGCCAAAAAAACCACTTGTGTTGAATTTTTACTTCCTAATGTAAAAAAGTTGAACAGAGATATTACCTTGAACGGGGAGGTATTGCATCCTACTGAGTCTACTGTATTTCTAGGGTTAACATTGGACGAGAAACTACAGTGGGGAGCCCATGTCAACACCGCTGCAGGTAAGCTCAGTTCAGCTGCATATGCAGTCCGAAAAATAAGGCATCTCACCGATGAAGATACAGCTAGATTGGTTTATTTCAGCTACTTTCATAGCATTATGTCCTATGGAATTCTACTGTGGGGCAAGGCTGCAGATATAGAAACTATATTTATCTTACAGAAAAGAGCCATTCGCTCTATATATAATTTACGTGCTCGGGACTCACTAAGAGATCATTTTAAGAATACTGGTATCCTTACTGTACCATCACAGTATATATTTAATAATATTTTGCATGTACACAAAAGCTCCGACTTACACACAAGAGTAGGAGATAGACACGATTATGGCACAAGGAACAGGAATAGAATTGAAATGCCATTTTTCCGATTAGCTAAAGTTAAAAATTCATTTATGGGTCAAGGTATACGCTTATATAATAGAATTCCTCACAATATTAAAGAGTTTAGTAGTTCTAAATTTAAAACTTATATAAAAAATGTACTAGTTCAGAGAGCGTACTACAGTATTCAGGAATATATAGACGATAAAGACCCATGGAGGGTTATCGCGTAAAAACCACAGGACAGTTCTTTGGCATATTATGATATATTATGTAGTTAGATATAAGTTACATATTATGTAATATTGACATGATTTAAAAGAGCAACTATGGAGTTTCTTGCCGATTCTTCTCCATAGATACTGCTTTCCGAATCGGTGGTAAATGTTAAAAATACTTATGTAATGACGATTCGAAAGTGCTACTAAACAGTAGTCTAATTGAATAAATGAATGTTTGAGTTTGAGTTTTGAGTTTAATGATATTGAGGACAAAATAAAAAATACGCAGTATCAAGATCGTTCAGTCCATTTTCCCTAGGGTTGCACGCTCAAAATTTTGATTTCCCTAATTGCCATCAGATTCTGGTTTACCTATAGTCGTTGTAGTAATTGGATATGACAAAGTTTTAAATGATTAGTTAAGTGTAACCGATGCCGTCAATTCAATGTCAGCTCCCCGATAACATATTTTTGTAAAGTAGGGACTATGAACTAACCTTGATTCACATATGAATCTCATAAAGAGAATAAAAAACTAAAAGAGAGTATTTAGGATATTCAAGTGTATGCACCAGTATTTATTACGGAAATTCGGTGTACATATCATTGTTAAGTAGATAAATACTGCTTTCATAGTCAATAAAATCCATGTTCTGTCTTAAGTTTTAATATTATGTTACCAAAGGCGATAAATATCGAAATTCATAGAATGGAATATGACAAACTATACTTTATGTGTGAAGCTATTACATATAGTATTATATTATCTGTGCTATTACTAACATAACTTTGTTTCTTTAATGATATCTAATAAGATTTTTTTTATATTGTATAGCTATTAGGGCAATAATTTTATAGTCTGTGAATCACTAAGTAAGGTATATTATAGTATGCATATTTAATTCTAAAGCACTACTCTTATCTCAAATAAAAAAATAAATAAAGGACCTTAAAACGTTTTCTACGCGATTGTACACAAGCCGTCTCGCTTACACTGTAAGGGGGGTTCTGAGGGTGTGCGTAGACGATGCGCGCGCACGCTGTTACAGTTTCTATGACAACCCTACGCACACAACTATAATTTTGCGCAAATTTTGTTAATCCACCAGCTTAATCAAAATTAAACCCAATTGCATGAACGTAGAGTCGAAAGTCGCGCAATGGGAGCGTGTAAAATTAATGAATTAGGCGTAATGCCCGGTACAGGTAAATTAGCTTGGAGAAATTTTTGCGTTTGTAGTAGTGTATGGTCAGCAAATAAAATAAAACAACATTTTATTTTTAGTTTTTATTTTATATATATAAGGGATTTTAAATTAAACTATATGTGTTTCTCCTCTGAAAAAGATGAGACTTTATTTTAATATTTGCACATTTAACATACGTATAACTTTTACATTAACAATGTTACTAAAATGAAAAATTTACTAACCTGAAAAAGAAACGACATTTAAAGTTTAATTCTTTAGTTTGAGAAGTCAAAGGCTTGCCTCGACCATGTTTTAACACTGGAGCCATTTTGAATTAACAATATAAAGTTACAACACTTACACACAAATTAAACACTTCAACAAATATTATAACAATACAAATAATAACAACAATCAACAAATACAAAATTTAACAATTAAACTACTAGACCGGGAGATATTGACACAAAATTTCGAGTCATTTGTAACAGGATGGCGGTTCTACAGGGGTCTTAGTACGCAATGACAAAAAGAAAAACGATGGTGTGAACGCTGGTACCGGCGGCTTAGTCGCGTGGGCGTTAGTCGAACTCGTCGGAAAAATAGCGAAGTCAAACAATTTGTAACACAAAAATTTTAGAATTTACCGATAGCCCATAAAAAAGAAGTAGGCGGTAGTGTCATGCCATACTTTTCCGGTGTGACTTACAGCCCGCCATACCGACGCGAATGTGTTGATTTAAAAAAAAACAATTCAACCATTTGTACCAGGCTTAGTTTTGCACAGGTAACCATCGTCGTGCAGCCATTTACGAAAATCGCCATGCCATACTTTTCGGACGATTCCAAATGGTCGCCATACCGCCGAAAATCTGCAAATTTTTTTTTTCGCCGAACCATTTACCACCCTAAATTTTTTTTTCAACAACTCCTGAATGATTATAAATAGAAGTGTGATAATGTCATACCTGTGGGAGGTGGCGAATGTGTATAAGATTTTTTTTTATTGTAAGATTTTATTCGTATTTTGAACGATTAGTAACAGTATGGCACTAATTTTTCTTGTAAGTTTGAGGTTCAACGAATATAAATACAAAATTTCAAAGATCTAGGTGGTGGAAATCTTCACTTATATAAATTAATACTAAATTAATTTTTCAAGTATGGCAGCACTTTTTCCCCCTACTAGAAGTATGGTAAATATAATAATGGTCACATTTTATCAAATACTCTCCAAAAATCCAAATGCAATACTGGTACAAAAAGTTTGGCGAAAAAAAAAATTTTGCAGTTTTTCGGCGGTATGGCGACCATTTGGAATCGTCCGAAAAGTATGGCATGGCGATTTTCGTAAATGGCTGCACGACGATGGTTACCTGTGCAAAAGTTAGCCTGGTACAAATGGTTGAATTGTTTTTTTTAAATCAACACATTCGCGTCGGTATGGCGGGCTGTAAGTCACACCGGAAAAGTATGGCATGACACTACCGCCTACTTCTTTTTTATGGGCTATCGGTAAATTCTAAAATTTTTGTGTTACAAATTGTTTGACTTCGCTATTTTTCCGACGAGTTCGACTAACGCCCACGCGACTAAGCCGCCGGTACCAGTGTTCACACCATCGTTTTTCTTTTTGTCATTGCGTACTAAGACCCCTGTAGAACCGCCATCCTGTTACAAATGACTCGAAATTTTGTGTCAATATCTCCCGGTCTATACGTAATAATTATAATTTTTGAATGAAATGTGTGCTTTATGTTCTAACGGTACCAAACGACTGCACGTGGCACCTGCGGACAGCGTAAACTGGTTTATTCTGTTTTTGTGCGTGTTTCCACTTTCCACTATCAAGTGACGATTTATTTATTTGTTTTGTTTCGTAATTATTATGGTCAAATATTAATTATGAAACAAATTATTATGGACACGATATTTTATTGTTTCACGGTAGTCGTCTTGTCGTTTGCTCTAGGACGTGAAATTGAATGATATATTTTTTTTTATAAAGTCAAAACCATATTCTTTCAAATAAAAACTTGTTTTTATTGAAAACAAAAGTGTTGCTAGGAATAAGTATGAAATTAAATAGTAATGTTAGGATATCGAAACATTTTTGTATAGGCCAGAACGATATAGTGGAAACGCGCTCTAAGATCTGAGTAATATACACACCACTACATATGCAAAAATTTCTCCAAGCTAATTTACCTGTAGTCGGCCGTGTTTTGTATCGCATTATTCTTCGTCTGTTGTATTCGAGCCAAGTGCACCATCTGTCAAAACTGGACACGCATTTTTGACCGTTATTCTTGGTGCAGTACAGGTGATATTTGTTTGAATATTTATGAAGAAGATAAGTTCTCGGATATCTGATATGTAATCGTATATGAAACGTTTGTAAGTATGTATAAATTTATTGAAAAGGATTGTCGTGATATGACTTTTCTTTTAGGACAATTTTCTTGTAGCTATAGTTAATTTGGGTAATTACTGAGAAATCATTTCATCTTATTTTTAATTTGATAATAGAGATGATAATGAAAAATAATAATATAACAGGGCTATTCGTATCTTATTTCTGTCTTGATTTTTGTATTGTGGATAGATTAAAGTTTATTTTTGATGCGCTATATAGGTAATTCGAGTTATTACGAAAATAGTATAAATGACAAAGTTTCTGGAAAGGTTTTATTAAAATAAAATGAAGACAGAAATAGAAAAATATGTAAAGGTAGGTATAAGATCTGTTTTATTTTGTTGTATTAAATGTTAAATACAGATTTTCTTAACTTTCATAATATTATAATATTATTTAAAGCAGGATTAGAGAATTTTCCGTTAACAGTGCTCCATACAAAAGCTCCTACAAACCCTTCACGTTGTGTTTTTACGGCAAAAAGTAAGGACTTGTCAACTTATTTAAAAAGTACTTTATTCTATATTTATCTATATCTATATCTATATTATTTAACACAACGTTGTAAACAAGGTTTTATTTTTATATAAAATTGCAAGAGATAAAAGACTTTATTGTAAATCAAACCTACGACGTTTAGTTTAATATTGATTACGTTAGTACGTACTAGTAGAGGTACTAAGAGTTAGGTACTTACTAATTCTTACTACATATTATAAATTCGAAAGTGTTTGTTTGTGTTTCATAGTTAACTATCGCTAAAAAATAATTCTATCTGATTTTTAAGTCTGCAGAAACCCTAGAGAGTGATCTAGGGCCTAGGCTTCTTTTTCTACGGTAAAACATCTCATTCCATTTCTCGATTTTGACCAGCTTCGTTAATATTAATTAGGTGACATTCATAGTTATATTTTCACACATAATCAAATACTATGAAAATTAGACAACATAAAAAGTTTTCCTAACCAAAGATCGTCAATATATTAAAGATATTATCTTTTCTTTCGAAATATTTTACTGATAATAATTAAAGAAGGCCATCGTACATAAATTACATAAACCTATTTGATAGTAATAAAACGTAGTAGCAGTTAACAACTGGCTAATTGCAATTAGCTGTAGCATTTAGCACAACTAAAATTGGTCTAGAAACTAATAGTTCTAATGTAATGTCTAATTTAAATCAATGATATCTTTATAACCTTATATTAATGTTTTTATGGCTTTTTATAATATAATTATTTGATTTACGTAAGTGTGAAATCATGTTGAAGTAACACGTCTTTTTAATTCATATTTTGGTCTAAGTATCTGCAGTATCTGTTACCTATCATGTTCTGTGTATATCTGTCATGTTCTAATAACATACTATATTAATTTAGAAATTATGATGGTTAACCGGCTTAGTTTAAAACAATTGTGGATTAGCTTAAGAATTGAACGAGCTTACAAAATAATAACTATAAGTTGTATATAGTGCAGAATAATGTAGCTGAACATGGTAAAGTCAATCCCTACTAATATTATAAATGCGAAGGTAACTCTGTCTGTCTGTCTGTTACGCTTTCCCGCTTAAACCTCTCAACCGATTTTGATGAAATTTGGCACAGACAATCTTTAGACCCTGAGAAAGAACATATTTCATTCCTTTTATCAAAACACCACGCGGGCGAAGCCGCGGGCGGAAGCTAGTAAGATATAAAATTTATAGTTTTGTTTTAAATGTGTTTAGTAGCCTCTTACCACACCTCTTGCGCTATTCGATATCTCGTAAGCGTATTATTAAAATCTTTCTCCACACTCCCTTTAAACTGAACAACGTAACGAACATAATTAAAGCATTCGCTTCAATTCTTTTTACACTACAGACTAACCGCATTGACTGCAATTCATAAAAAACGATTTGAACTGGCAAAAGTGCTGAATAAAGATTATGATTTGATTACTTTAGCGCGGGAAGTATTTTAAATGCGAGTCAATTAACAGTCATAATAATTTTCACATTGTTCTTTTGTGTGGTTTTCCGTAATGAAAGCGAGGTTCGTTTGTAGTTTTACGTACTTTGTATTGTAGATTCAATGGTTTTTACCATAATAGATTAATCTTAGCTATTCCGTTACGTTTATGTGGGAGTTATAGCCGAGATTAGTTACTATAGCGACGTACAGTAAGATTCACGAAAGATGACCACGGCGCAGAAGGCATATTTTAGGTCCCTATGGAGGTGCGAGGTGAGGCGCGGGCGGATTTAATTTTAAATAAATAAAAAATTAATTATTTAAACAACATTAAAATGTTATTTTGTCTTAAGTCTTTTCTTGAGTGAACGTGCGCAGTCGGCCGCCATTTGTGGTCATCTTTCGTGAATCGTACTGTACTGTGGCTTGTTCCTAATTAAAACGTCTGTTATGTATCATCCCAATGACAATTATTTGCTCATATTTCTTACACAATAATTATTATTATAATTTCGAAAGTAACTCTGTCTGTCTATCTCTTCGTCACGCCTCAACCACTGAATACATCTGGATGAAGTATACAGAGATAGCTTGAGATTTGAGAAAGGATCAAATCTCACAGGAACGGGTACTATGCGGGTTTTCTTACTAAGCGGGCGAAGCCGCGTGCGGAAAGCTATCAAAATATCTTGGTCATAGCGTTCTACGAAATTGCCTTCTACGAAAAAACTATCCAAAACAATAACAAATTTCAATTCGAATTCACTAGATTAGTTTCTGAGATTAGCGCGCTCCACGAAACAAACTCATCAGCTTTACAATATTAATCTACATGTTATAATACATTTTATAATCCAAACACTAGTATTTTGTACAATACACAATTTTCCAGATCGAACACACACCCTCTTGGGACCTAGGGTCATACCGCTGCACACGATTTGTCACGCCTATCTATACTATATACTATAATATTATAAACCTGAAGAGTTTTTAAGCTATTGCATAGCTTCTATCGCGGGCCTTGAGCGCGGGGACCAAATCCAGAAATTTAGTTACGAAAAACCTCACGCTCCCCACTCCGACGGGCGCGGAGGTGTGGCTTGAAGGCATAGCATGCTTTACCGCGGCAGTCCCCAAGTGCCACACGTCTTTTTTTTTGTTTGTACGCGCTAATCTGAGGAACTACTGGTCTGATTTGAAAAATTCTTTCGGTGATAGATAGCCCATGTGGTTTGATCGATAGATAAATTAAAATAAACCCCTGAAATGTATGAAAGCGCATAACTTCTAATCATCAAATTGTATGATTATTTTCTTTAGTCGTTATTGTAACGTTTTAAAACAACGAATTAATAGTTTTAAGCCTTCCTAGTATTAAGTTGAATGTATAAATATCACTTTTACATTATAATTGGTCTATAATGTGCCAAAGGTTGTGGTAGATATTGCTTGAACTCGATAAGTTCGCACAGCTGTACCGTAGACCATACTTCGTTTTCACCTAATTATAGAATAAATAAATCACTACTAATCTGTTTTCTTAATTAATACACGCTGTTACCATTAGACTTACACCATTCGTCATTTCGCACATCATTTCGCTATTTGTCAGTTTTCTGGATGTGTCATATTAATTGACCCGCCATAATACACCTATTTGATGTCGTTTAACTAGAGCTTTCTCGTTCTCTATAACGCGTGGAGGACATTATTATATATTTTATTATGAGTTTTGGCTGAGTATAACATATATTATGATGTGATAGAAACAGACTATGTTTTACCATTTGCAAAAATAATTACTGAATTAGAATAGACATATTTTAAACATTTTTGGAAAAACTTTAAAGGTTTGTAACTGCTGCTCTAAGTAGACACGATTTTAGAGATATTTTTTTAGGTTGACAACACCTGTCTATTTGAATCAGATGTCTTATCACTTATACTCCAGTCAGTCAAGACATTCAATTCACAATAATTCCAAAAGTTTTCAAACTTGGGTCAAGTGAATGGTACATTGGGACGACAATAAATCTCATTTTACAACCTTGTCCGCAGTCCGGAACTGCAATTAAATTATTTTTTGCTGTATGGTCGTGAAAAAAATTCCAAAAGTTCTGCAAACTTGGGGAAGTTTTCGATATAATATTTCATATCACGTATTAAATTTGCAACCAATCTCAGTGTACGGAACATCTTTTAATATTGAATACATATTAATGTTTTTTTTTTTTTTTATTAAACTGAATGAGGTTGCAAATTTGTAAATGCATCAGAATAGATGTTTTCGAAGTTTGCAACCAAGTTCCAAAACTTTTGTTATTATTCCGAGACCACCTTACTCGAAAAAATGACCACGAATTAAAAATAATTATAAATAAACATGTTCCGGTCAACGAAAAAGGTTGCAAATTTATACAACCGTTCGGTATATATTTCCGATATCTGTGTCAAGTATTTTAACAATGTTCCGTACACTTAGATTGATTGCAAATTTAATACGTGATATGAAATATTATATCGAAAACTTCCCCAAGTTTGCAGAGCTTTTGGAATTTTTTTCACGACCATACAGCAAAAAAATAATTTAATTGCAATTTTAACAATGTTCCGGACTGCGGACAAGGTTGCAAAATGAGATTTATTGTCGTCCCAATGAACCATTCACTTGACCGAAGTTTGAAAACTTTTGGAATTATTGTTAAATTTTCGATTTCGAATGTCGATTCTGACTGATGTATTATGACAGAATTTATTACATAATACCATAATACCCAAAAATACATCCATTTTGTTCATACATCATCTTCAAAAAGCGGGAATCACAAATTAACATGAAACAAAAGTACTGAATCACAAAATTACACGTGTCCTTCCCTAGGATAAATTACCTTTAAACAACAAGCAATATTGTTTCAAACAAAAATATGAACTCCATTTTTGAAGTTTTAACTAATTGACCAAAATACTGCAGAAAATTGACTTTCAAAATGACTAATTAAAATGTACGAGATAGCTCCGACTAAATAAAATCCAACTAACGGCTAATTAAATAAGATGGAGAGGAATTTATTAAGATTTCAGTTTGACGCAAATACCGGGTCTGGATGCAGCTAATTTGATGTAATTGTATGCAGCTGAGAGCTCCCCGATAAATTTAATTTGCACTGAATCTTATTAAGTGAAATTGCGAGATCCTTGTAGCATTAATTCGTGGGAATTTAATAGTTTATGTTGTGGAATGGATTGAGTAAAATTGCGAAACTAAATATTGCACAAAAATAGTTATATTTTTTCCTAATATTATACAGCTGAAGAGTTTGTTTGCTTAAACGCGCTAGTCTCAGGAACCACGATTTGAGATATTATTTCACTGTTAGATAGTCAATTAAGCGTGAAAAGCTGGCTATGTCATCACACTAAGACCAAAAAGAGACGAGCATTGCGGGTAAAATTGCGGGGCACTGCTAGTTTTATAATATAAATAACGGGATCTTTTCTTTCTATTGCTTAGTATTGTATTATATTATCCCTGGAAAAGCTCTTATAGACATACCTATCAAAAACTGTGCAATTCTGACAATATTCCATACACACATCAATTTGATAACCTCCTTCTTTGAAGTCGGTTAACAAGATTTTCCGTTCAAACATTATTAAGACGTGAAAACATAACGAGGTCATTCACCCCCTCCAAATTACATGACACTGGGATCAATGTCAAACTTTGAGGTTTGCTTCATTTAACATGATGTAATTAAATTGCTATTAACCCTCAACTACCTGACCGGAGTCTCTCAGACTCCAGCAGTCTTATTTTTGTCTATATCTTTACAAGCAAGTGTCCTTGAACGGTGTACGTCCGTGTACCTTCACCCCTCTACCCGAAGTACCGCGCCTGCACTCGTCGAGGTCATACGCGCGTGCGCTGTGTTTTGGTGAGTAAAAAACTATGTCGTGGAGTCTGAGAGACTCCAGGTAGGTAGTTACGTGACTTTTTCATGAAACTTTTTTTTTTGTTTTAGTTCAAAATGACCTCGAATGATAAAAATATTGAGCGTTGGTTGGAGGAGGACCTTTCCTCGAATGAAGAAGAATGTTTTGATGAACAGTGCAGTGAACACGAGGAAGATATTGAAGAAAATTGTGTTCTTCCCTGTGATTCTGCATCGGATACAGAGATGCAGATGCAGGATGTAGTTATGAAGCACCTGAAAAGTTGGCAATACGCAAGTACTGCTTCACATGTGACCCGAAAAAAAAAAGGAAGACGCAGTACTTGTGTTTCATATGTAAGAAGCCTACATGCCTGCAGTGCTCCTACACGGCGTGCTCAATATGCCGGGAAAAATTGTAAAGTTTGAGCCTTGCAATTTTATAAAAAAAATTCTTTTTGCCAAAAATTTGTGTCACATTATGTTGATTGGTTACTAAACTTTAAACAATTTATGAAGAGAGTCCCTAATTTTTGTTAGTTTTTTTAAAGATCTCATTTAATAAAAGTGTAAAACTTTTGAAAAAATTTTGCTTACTTTAAAAAAAAGTGTAGTTTTTAAGTATAAGCCATAAGGTTATATATATATTTTTTACTTTTAAGAAATAAAGAAGTATTCAAGCTATAACATGTTTCTTTTAATTTATTTTCATTTATAATAGTTTTTGTTTATTAAGAGTTCAAAGTATGGGAGTCTGAGAGACTCCAAGTAGGTAGTTACGTATAAGAAATTAGGGTCAGGTAGTAGAGGGTTAATATATGAGAGCTTTTAGAGTTAAATTAAGCATGTTCTTTTGGTATACGAATATTATAAAGAGATACATTTATGTTTAGGAACTTCATAATGACTAATTTCTAACTTTGTTTTATATTTAGGGATTTATTGTTTTAGTTTTTTTCGAGGTAGAGACTTACTAATTGGAATTTGGATAGAAATGAGAGAGTTCAAAACCTACTCTATCAAGTAAAATGTAGATTAATTGAGAGATCTTTACTTGTTGTTCAACGAATAGTTTTCCGGAGTTAAAATAAAAATAATTATGGTAACAATTACTCGTAAAATACTTGCATAATAATATGAGAAATGCGCATATATTCTAAAGAGCAACTATAGAGTTTCTAGTTGAGTTATCCTATGGTAAAATGGTAAAAAAATTATAATGACGATTCAAAAGTGCTTCTAGAATAATTCTTCTTGAATAAACAAATGTTTTCGTTTAAGTTTGAAATGCATTTGATAGCATGTTATCTAACCGCGAAATATATTATTAAGATATAACGTCCATTTGAAACTAGACAAAGGGTCAAGTGGGTTTGATTAGACTATGAGATCGCTTCCTTTGCATTCAATATAGTAGTAAAAACTAGACTCAGTACTTAGAATTTGATGGTATGCTTTTGTGTATTAAATTAAACCTTTTTATTAAGGCATTTCCTTTCGGAAATGTCATAATGCTACCTAAATGTTAATCCAAGTTAATCCTTTAGCTAATTTAAAAAAAATAGCGGACATTACGGGAAAATTTTCTCATTTTAGACTTCTTGACTTGTGCAGCATATTATTATTTATCCCAAAGGATAAATCACGGTTCAATCCGTTAAAAGACACCCGTAAGTGAATAATGTAGTTTTTAACCTCTAGTTCAACATATATAATACAAGATACCACAGTTCCTGATTCATATTTAATAGAGTTTAACTATTTAAATGATTATATTAGGGATCAAATAGCACTATATTAAATTAATGGATTCAATTTTCTTTCTCAATGATTGGATATATAAAAAGTGATGGCCCGTATGGTTAAAATAAAATATTAATGACTAATTTAACTATGATAGTCATATTAGTAGAATAGTATTTACGAATACAATTAAAGTGAAAATATTAACAAATGAATTACTTGAAGTAACGCTTTATTCACCACAATAGTATAAAATACTATTAAAGCTAAACCAATAAAATAATGACAAATAACGGAAAGAAGTATAAAGGAAAGAACTTATTTTTCATAATTCTAAGGATAGAATACGTAAATCAGTTCTTTGGCCAGAAATTCTGTTTGAAACAATGGATGACGTCACATGCCATATGTTTCAGGACCATAAAGGTAATACAAACAATGCTAAAACACACAGTCTGTCCGTTTGATGTCGTTAGATCTCTTTATGATGGTAAATATGCCTGATTTTGAGTGGATAGGCTATTTCGAAGGACGTGTATTATGATATAAGAGCTTTGTGTTGGTACTAGTGTTAGAGAAGGTTAACATAATAGGTATTAATATTTATCCGAATTAGTATTTAGTGTAAGAGTTTACAAGTAATTTCAGTTAATATTATTATTATGAGTAGAGCCGCGTAGATATAGTTTTAAGCACTTTATAATGTAAGAAATAGGTTTACCTTCGTAACTATTATTTTGTTCTTCTCTTATATTATCTATAGCTTTATAATATTTTACGACTCTTTTTCAAAGGAATTTCGAAAAGAATTTAAAAATTATCTAAATATTTTGATACAAAATGAACGTAACTTTTTAAATGAGACAAAACTTCTAAATAAAAATACATTCAAAAATTCAGATAAAATAACCATCACAATTACTATTGGTTTATTTTTAAACTTAACATTATTCAGTCTCAAATCTCTGTGTTTCAATTAATAAAACGTTTCAATATTACAGCAGCAGAACATTACTTCATAGTATTAACTATAGTATTATATCTGTGGTATTCGTATTTGTGGTAACGACAGTCTATTTAGTTCAATCATTTGTAGGGCTTCGTTGTAAATAAATCAATAGTATTAATTTAGAATGAACAATTAATAACGTACCTATGTTTTATTTCCCAGAAATTTAGTTATAAAATAACAAAGTCAAATCAAAGAAACAATGGAACGCTTGAATATCCCTTTTGATGTAAAATTGACAATTTTTACGCAAATGTGAGAATAATTGTCAAAGCGTAGTATGTTTGTTTCAAATATTTTTAAGTCAGTGCATCGAAAAAGGTGAAAATGTCTATATTGTTTTTAAATAAATGAAATAATATTTCGGGACAATTTTCACATACGGCACGATCTGATCCCATACTACCTAAGTTTTTGCTTGTGTTATGGAAACCAGATGGCTGATAAACATACATATATAATTTTAAATAAATAAAAATGAATCCCAAAATGTGTTGGTAAGCGCATAACTTGAGAACGGCTGAACCGATTTCGTTAATTATTTTTTTATTATATTCCTTAAAGTACGAGGATGGTTCTTATGTAGAGAAAACGTAAATATGTACCACGGGCGAAGCCGGGGCGGACCGCTAGTTTTAAATAAATACTCATATATAGATTATTAACACCCAGACACAGAGCAAACATCTATTTTCATCACACAAATATTTGCCCCGAGTGGGAATCGAACCCACGACCTCTGGCTTGGAAGGCAGGGCCACTACCAACCAAGCCAACACGGTCAGTAAAATAAATGACTGAAATGTATACTTTTCCAGTTGAAATGTGAATAGATGTAGAAAACTCATTTTTGCCTGTACTTTAAAAGATATGATACAAAGAATACAATGATAGGAAATAGAAAAAAGAAAAACTTACGTTTATTTTAGCTTCCTATGTCAAAAAACTGCGGTAACGCAAGCTCAGCAATCTGTAACATAAAATTAAAATTAAAAATCCTCAAATAATATGAACATGAACAATTTATCGTGAATAATATTATACTAATATTGTTAACATTAGATCACTTTTACCAACAAAGCTAAAAATTATGGAAATTCTATGAATCATGTATTTGTAGTAATTGTAGGGATTTAATTCATTATTAGACGAATGTTTGTACCAAGTCGTATAAGAAATATCACCGGAGTTGCAGTCTTTTCCAGCATTGTAACTAAAACTAAATGCTTCCGAGCTTGACCGACTATAATAATTATTATGGTTTTTTTCATAATAGGTCGTAAACTATTTTATACCCGTAAGTGATAAGTGAACAACCCGGTAGAACAACGTAAGCCTAATTTATAAGATGGGCGACTTATTTCCTAAAAACTTTACTACATAAATATAATATTATGTAAAACATTTCAATCATAAGAACACAGACTATAAATAAATTAATTGGACGAAAGCTGATTTACAAGTCGACAGACGGTAAAAAATATTAAAAGCTATCTACACAGTGCTATCCAAAGAAAATCGATTAAAATTCTACCAAGATATTATCATCGCATTTTTTAAAGACGGCCTTAAACATAATGGCATGCCAATGTTTCTGGTTTTTATGCTGATCTAGGTTTTAACTTTTAATGAAAGAATTATAACATTAGAATAGTTTTTAATCTCAAATTACAAGTTAATGAAAGAACTGGGTGTATATAGTTATATATATAATTTAAATGCATTTAATATTAATTACACGATATAAAATCTTAGCTAAAACTATATCGTAGGTATACGCTCAAAATAAACTATTGCATTAAATCTATAACTAAAGTATTACACTGTTCATTAATATCCTAGTCAACTACCCAGAAACGTCTAGAAATATCTCATTTATCAATTACAATCTACTTGCTTTAATTTTTTTCAAATTTACAATAAATAAACTAAAAAGTAAGGTGCATACCCCGTAAACGGATCCTTTACACAAAATTACCTTTACAAATTACAGAGACGACGTAGCACACAACTTTTTTTAACAATCGACATACGACGAATGCGCTTAATTTAATTATCACTAATTCTATTACGGGCAAAGCCTTGTCACACACACTCACATGCTAGTAGGGTAAATGCACTATATCCGCCCTGTTAAATATATATATTTTAATCTAATGATGAGTTTTCTGTTAAAAATCAATATTCATAACAATATTTTTAGAACGCAAGTGATGTGTGATATTTCCAGTTAAAGTCCAGTATATTTTTGTAGTAAACGAATTAACGAAAATTTTACACTATATTATGATACACAATACAATACTCACACGGTATATTAAAACAATTCACTAGAATGTTACGAATAAAATTTATTAACACTATCAAAGATAATTAAGGAAAACTGAGAACACTTTAATGAGTATTGAAAACAAAATAATAAAAAATAATTCCTTAAAGTTACAAAATACGTATAGGCACGGCTAGTGTTTACCCTATACTCACACACGGAACACCAATGGAAACAATTTAATCACGTTCTAAAATCGACGAAGTCACTTGCACAAAAAGTAATTTCAATTTAGCAATGTCAAGTGAACTATATGACTAATAAATTAAAAAAAAAGCTTCGCAAATGTTTATTTTCCGTTGCGAACCGCGAATGTGACTCCACGTTCAAATACCGGCTCCGTCCAAATGTAAATTTAGAATATCACAGTTGACATTTGACTGTTGCCGCGCTTTTTGATCCCGTTTTAAAAATCGAATGCAACGCAAACAAATTAATCAGCCGTGTGCGAAAAAAGTTTTAAATTTAGAATTCGATTTTAATTTTTTAATGAGTTTTGACACTGACAAATTGATGGTTGTCGGAACACAAAAAAAATGTTTTTTTTTTTTTAATTACCGTTTGAGCACAGGCTATCAAGCAGCCGACGTTCAATGGTTGTTCTACTGTAATACAAACCTATATGGATCGGCCAGCCCTCTACGCTCCATTTGAGTAAGAATGTATCATGAAGATTTAACGGTGAAAATTATTTTATACTTTTACTAATTTCCGTAAATTTGAAATTAGATGCGAAACGCTGGCACAATAACTGATGCATTAAATTGTGTTTGCAAAAATTGGTGAGAAATTTCGATTTATAATTGTGCTATTTATCAAAACCAACTTGAAGCGACATTTTTATTTTGTTTATTAGGATTTATTTTTATCTGTAACGATATGAATATTGAATAACTTCATATCGTTTTACTGTTTTAAAGCTTTAAAATTTTCTCCTGTACAGGATGTTAGTAATTATTTTATGAAAGTACAATTCTACCCTTTTTCGTTTTATGTATCTTATATATTTATTATAATAAGTATACTCTTTTAATTCTAACAGTTAATCAAATAATTCAAGCCTTGACGAATCTCTGAAAAATATAATAATATTCAATTATATCCCTGGAGGAATATTTAATATTCTAAGAACAAATTTGTTTTCATATCCTTTACCTCTTTCAGCCCTTTCTGTGAATACCTTTAGTTAATTATTATATTAATTAATTATTCAATGTATTAACAGAGTACAGAGAAACCAGTGATTAAGTTTGGTCTTTTCTCTTTATAATTTCAATTTTGACCTTTGAAGAGAACTTAAACTTTTAAACCGACTTCAAAAAAAGGAGGAGGTTCTCAATTTGGCTGGTATATATTTTTTTTGTTTATACGTTTCACGTTATATTCGACAATACTAAGCCGATGTTGATGTCCATCATGTTAGCATTAATTTAATAATAAAATAATTAATCAAATATTAACATAATATTTTTTAACAATATCATACAGATATTAATACTAAATAAACTATTACAACTTTCCAATATATTTATTTTAAACTCCATACACATTTGTAGAGCTGTATTTTTGCAAAATTTATTGTACGATACTTTTCTAGTCAACCGTAAACACACACACACACATTAAGCACATCACACATCGGTGGGTTCACACACGGTGCATATTGACCGCTAGAATAAAATACACGCGTTTCCATTGTCACACGAGAAAATTGTAAAGTTAGGTTATATTCTTGTTGTAGGAGGTGCACGCTTTTTGTGTTGTATATAGCCAATGTTATGGAAATACTACGAATATTGTTATCTAAAATAAAGCAATGTCTTAAGTAGATAAATATAAATTCAAGTACAATTTGATTAACTTTGATATTAACTTGCTGCAAAAGGAGCTCAGAATTCGATATTCCGTGCGCAGGTGAACTTAACATAGGAAAAGTTCATAAAACGTATCAATCACTGAAATAGAATGCAACTGACCATCATGAAGGCTGTTTAAATCATTATACTCTCGGAATGGATTACACACAGATAGTAATAGCAGAATACAAATACTTATACAATGTACATACAACAGTGTACAGAATTACCAATTAATATAAGAAGCTCTAAAATTAACAAGACTTATTTAAGACGATTTTATGGGCTCGCTAGATCAATAAAAAAACATCGTGCAAACGTGTCAGAAGTGAAACTTCTTTGGCAAGATTAAAAAATACCAAAATCGTCGCTTTACTCCGTAACGTGCCGGTATTGCTCGCGATCTTGAAATTTTACTCTAAACGCGCCTAAAGAATTTTCAAAAATTGTAAACCGTATCGTATGATAATGGAAACGTTTCCTACACCAGTGGACGCCATATTCATAAATGTACTTGTATAATTAAATCACCTGTCCCATGCAGGTGTACAGCCTTTTTACTTAGAACAGCTGGGTTTTACTTAATTTCACTTAAGTTAGATATCGCGGAGTAATAGATGGTTAAGTTAATAATAGGTCACGTCTGAGTTGCATAACAAGGGTACTGGAATTCTTGAAATCATATTGATAAATTAATAATATAATATTCTTGATTTTATAGAAAACGCAGTCCACTTTCAAGAAATAATTTGATATTTTTAGAATAGTTTATTCCTTTGCTTCTCAAACTCAAATATTTATTTATTCAACAAGACATTAGAAGCGCTTTTAAATCGTCAAAATACATAGTTATACACCACTAAAGTAGCACATGAAAGATGGAATAAGAAAATAATACATTTTATTATATTACGTCTTTAATTAAAAGGGATTCTGGCTCTAGTATTGTCCTTTAATTTAATCTGTGCTCTTATCACAACTCCAAAAATAAGAGCACAGACTCTATACATATATTAAAACTAAAAACATTTAAAAATCGTCACAAATTCAAGACAGCCATGACTAACATATGCAGAACACCTATTCATTACACATCAATAATGTGACACGGTTCCATCCGCCGTCTGCTGGGTATTGTGTTGAACCCTTGTCGCTGTAACTGAACAGCCATTGTGTCGCAAAAGGATGACAGAATAATTTATTTAATTTGGTCTGTTCTAGTTCCAGAGTGTTAACTATGAGCCACGGCTTTGTCCGCTTTCCTTCTCTTTTCTCTAACAATTGCTTAATTGCAATTGGCTTTGGTTTTAGTTTGTTTCAAGGTGTAGCTGTCATGACTTTTTTTAAGAGCTTGATATAGTAGTACTTTCTATAAGAGGATAATATACTAAAATACCATTGAAACTTATCAGGATAGGACAGTATCAAACAGTTAAACTATAAACAATAAAATATTTCATAATGGTAACAACACATTTTAATGAAAGAGGAAGGAGGAGGCGCGCACGCGCGCAGCCATAGGTGGTTACGGAGGTGGGCCCGTAACCGGGCGTCCGCTGCCGGGGTCGTGGACGATTTCTAAGAGTACCCGCGGCCCCGGCTAACTGCGCGGCTCGACGGAACACAGTGGGGTTTTAGTCGGTAAGAATCCGACATAACCCTTGGCTCCTTCCCCGGGGGCCGTGGGTATCTTTGGAAGATTTCCCCACTATAAAAAAAAAAAAAAAAGGTTTGATAGCAAAATCAATACAGTTTCAGTAGTTTACAATGTGTAATATTTTTATATACATATTATGTAGATAGCTTTACAAGTGATATGTAGACAGCCCTATAAAATTTATTCAAGCAAACGCCGCACAAAGCGGAGTTTCCATAAAAAGAACTAACACACTTATGACAACAAAGAATTGTTTTGCATTCAACTTATTACTGAATGCAAAACTTTTGAATATAATCAGCTTAATATATAGTTCATTTAAAACTTATCAGTCAGTCTTGAGAAATTTTGCAACAAACATTTAACTAAGAATTTGTTTTCATAGAAAATAGCAAGTCTGCTTGGCAAATACTAAATTATTATTAAGAGTATATTTTTACAGATTTGTATTGTCATTTCGTAAAAAAGTGAAGTCCCGTGTCCCCAAGTGGGGTAACGGCCAGATGCATTATGCTTAAACATATTATCTGTTTCACTGATCGATTTTCTTTAGGGACAAGTAGATGATCAGCCTTCTATGTCCTGCCAGACCGAGACATTTTTTTTCTTCGTCTTTTTCTTCATCGGGAATCGAACCAGGACCCCTCAGTCCTACGCTCACGCGTCAACCACTGTACCAAGAAGGCGGTCATTTCAGTCAGTTGTAGTTACATCTAAAATATATGCAATAAATAATAAATAAATAAATATTATAGGACATTATTACACAAATCGACCTAGTCCCACAGTAAGCTCAATTAAGGCTTGTGTTGTGGGTACTAGGCGACGATAAATATAATATTTAATAAATACATATATAGATAATAACACCCAGACCCAAGAACAAATAATTGAGTTCATCACACAAATATTTGCCCTGACCGGGGATCGAACCCGGGACCGTCGGCTCAGTAGGCAGTTACTTTACCACTGCGCCAACCGCGTCGTCGATCGTCGATCGTCGTCGCAATATAATTTGTCTGTGTGTGTGTGTGTTTCCACATGTTTCCCTTCGATAGATGTTAAACAAGATACTATATAATCGTGTAATATTGGATTATAATCCAATTTCACATACAAAAGTTATATATTTCATAAAGAAAGAACAATACCTTTAAAGAGTACTGTTAAATACATAATACAATGAATACAATATGTAATTTCCTAAGCACGTTCAATAATTATATCAACAATCAGGCAGGGCTAAAGGTATTAACGGATACATTACTCCGCCTGCCTCATTTGGTAGAGTTTAATCGATCACTGTGCTAAACGTTTTCACGGTTAACGGATGGTTAAGATAAACTGAGATTAAGAGTGAACCTGAGATACGTGTATATAATACATATAAAAAACTTTTCTTAAAGATGTCAAACATGTTTTAAGTTTTATCATCTCATCTCTAACTAAACAAATCTTGCTTAAATTAAGGTAACAGAAATATTATTTTAATGTACTTGAGTTTTTACAAATCTAATTTCCTACGTATTTTTAAATTCATACATATGAGGTTAAGGTACATATTAAATAAACAAACTTTCTTTACCATCTCTATCACAATAACTGTTAGGATAAAAACCGGGTTAATCTTTTCAACATGTGACCTCCGAGTAATCAGGTTACGCTTCGAACACCATTCACAGATTCCCATCATATTACCCCCTTGCATTCTAATATCTCCCAGCAATTACTCTAAAAGGCTTGTCAATTTCGCCCAAAGTATAAGCCCCAGCATTTTCAGCACTTCGTTACTTTGAGTTTCCTCAACAAGTTAAGAATGACAAGCGTCTTGGAAGTTTCGTATTTTTCACTCGACGGCTTTGTGATAAAAATGGATTGCCGAGTTTCATATTTTCAAGAGAAATTGGCCAGTCGTTACTTCAAGAAGCTTCAGCTTGGAGTATCCGTATTAATGGTTTTGTTGGGCGTTTGTTTATTTTACAACCAATTATGTGTAGTTAATTAGTAAACTCAATTTTATATAATGTAACGTTATACTTATACTAACAAATGTTAAATATACTTTACTACCCTTCTTCTTAATTGCTATGTGTGTTGCTATGGAAGAATTACGTTTAATTTTATGGGACGATTACATAATGTCAGATCTTTTGATGTTTCGAATTAGTTAGATGTTTTAAAATTTGAGGATTTATGTATGTGTGAAATGTGCTCCATATTCACATATTATAGTCATTAATTTCAAACCGTGATGCATTCATGATGATAGTGGAACAGTCACCTACCTACTGTATATTAATAAATCTAACGGTTGAGATCATGCATTGACGATACAAACATACACATTCTTTATTGATCCATGCAAATAAAGAAACGCTATCAATTGCTTGAAACGATTCCCAACAACAAATAGCCAAAGAAAACTTGAACGCCCAAGATGTAAAAAGCACTGAAATTTGATAAGTATTGACATTTTCACGTTGATAATGGAGGCGGTAATATTACCTAATGGATTTTCCTTTGTTAATGAATTTTACCAATCATCGCTAACTGCCACTTAGCAGCCTTCATTCAAGTTTTAATGGTATTTAGTAGCTTTTGTATTGACACTTTATGGAATAACAATGAGCTAAATGATGTGAGTTTAAGGGCCTTATTTAGAATGATTTTGGTACCTACTTTATTTTCTATTTATATATAGGTATATGTCTTACTATTGCATGCAGTACTTATTTACCTATAACCTACCTTAAAACTAGAGTTTGCAAATGCCACTAGTAAATAAATATATAGGACATTATTGTTATTATAAACAAAGATGAAAAGGTATTGAAAATAAGTTATTATATTGTATCTATAACTTTACTTAAATAATAATTGATTGCTTGGAAAATTGTATCTATTTTTCTACAGAATAAAAACATTCCTTCTTTTTTCCTTGTTACCATAATATCCTGTTGCTAGGTGAAAAGATGAAACGAATAAGTAAACTTTCCTCTTTCCTTTATCTCAATAAAGTGATAAACATACGAATCGTTATGGTTACATATCTCTATAAGTTCAAAACTCTGCCACAAAGTAGAAATTCATAATCGAACACGATTCTATCAAGAACCGGCAGATCGTTTAAATATTCCATCTGACACGTTTGGCGCCTCTGCGGGCTTAGTCAATAGTCTTTGAGCATGTGCAGACTGAATGAGCACGATGCAATAACTGGGGTATTGCATCATGGCGGCAAAGATTATGGCGCAGATGTGACATATTATTAATATTAAAAATTTCCCTAAAAATAGTTTTTTTTTTAATTCTGGTTTAATATTAGTTGGTGTTATTATTAGATGGTGTCATTATATTTGATATAATAGTCTCTTAGATTTGAAACGTTTTTGTAAGTTTTGTTTTTTTATAGTTAGAAAATTAGTAACAAAATTATTTTATGTCAAAACTTGTGTAGTTAAAACATTATTTTATTTAGAAAAGCCGCTTTATTATGTAGAGCCATTACTGTGGCAAAGAATTTCAACTGTATCAGCTTATTCCACCTTATCACTAGGGTCTATTTAATTTTAATTCATCTCCTAAACGTGAGTTTACAAAACGGCACATCTGTTTAAAATGCAAATAGTCTGCGGCGCCACAAAATGGGTACAGATCACAGTAATATCGGATGAAGCTTTATGATATTCTGTGTTTAAGTACGTGTCTAATACACAGCTACATTTTCGAAAAAAATCTTTTCATAAACACTGAAAGTAATATCTAATAACTACTAATGAGTACAACGCAAGATATAACGATAAGTTAATAAAGAAATTTGGAACGTTCCCTCACAAGAAAAGCGATACTTTTACAAAATGAGACATTTGCTATTTGGAATGTTTTTATATGAAACAAATTAGGCAATCTACGACTGCAAGTTACGTAAATTACACTTTGCTCCCAAAAGTGTACAAACTAACGGTACATTTACATATTTTTATAAAATCACCGATCGGAAAACATTGAGAGTCATGTGAGGAAAAGCTTTTTGCAGCAGAATGTAAGTTTATCTAAAATCTTCTTCGATAATTCTTTTACTATCAGAAAGAAGTCTAATACAGTTTTATTAGCTAGCCCTCTATAACAGAACTTCTCATAAAAATGGAATCAAACTTCGATTTCTAGGCAAATACGATGTTATTTTGGTTTTAATTTAAATTCTTGTAGATTCTGTGTAGATGAAAAAACTATAAAAATAATGATTAACTATAAAAATAGGTATTAGTAATATGATTGCATTTTTGTTTCAGATATTGAATAATGTACCTACTTATAGGCAGATAGAGTTTTAAACATACAATCGTTTTTTATCAAGGGATACTTATGTAATAGTATCAGAAATAAGAATAAAAATGAAATTGAAAAGACAGATCTGTGTAAAAAGTATATAGTGAATATTATTTTAATTAAAAAATTCCACCGTTATTGAACTACACTTTAAAGTCCCTCGCAAAAAATATTTAAAATTTGTTCAGCAGCGTTCTGTTTATTAAAGGGCAAAACGTTTAAAAGCGAGTGGCTGCTCACTAACTAGGTTAAGTTAAATATTACAGCAACTAAGAAATAATGAATGAAGAACTGTTAACGTTAAGTTATTGTCCAGTTAAACTTAAGTTAGTTTGTATTTATTTAAAACTAGCTTTCCGCCCGCGGCTTCGCCCGCTTTGTCTAAAACATAATAAATTATATACTAAAACCTTCCTCTTGAATCACTCTATCTATTAAAAAAAACCACATCAAAATCCGTTGCTTAGTTTTAAAGATTTAAGCATACATAGGGACATAGGGACAGAGAAAGCGACTTTGTTTTATACTATGTAGTGATAAGTAATACTTTAGAAATGTTTTACTATTATTAGTTTGTAAGTGTTTAGTGGAGGCCTTGCTTTTATGTAGTTCTTCAAAGATTAGACATGGATAGTTATATGATAGTAATTTTGTAAGGCATATGTTGTTAAAATAGAAATAATGTAAATGGAAATAAATGGAAGCCAAAAGTAATGATGATTTGTATACGACTAGCTGTTCCCCGCATATTTTTCCATATAGTCTATCCATACTAATATTATAAATCCGAAAGTAACTCTGTCTGTCTGTCTGTTACTCAATCACGCCTTAACTACTGAACCAATTTGCATGAAATTTGGTATAGAGATATTTTGATACCCGAGAAAGGACATAGGCTAGGTTTTATCCCGGAAATCCCACGGGAACGGGAACTATGCGGGTTTTTCTTTGACTGCGCGGGCGAAGCCGCGGGTGGAAAGCTAGTACTGTATAATGTGTGTATTCTAATGTAATTTCAATAGTGTTGGGGATATTGGATAACAAACAAACATACATAACATCCATACGATTCAAAATTTCATCTCTCGTATTAATTTTAATAATATCTAACATAATTTAATTTTAAATATTTTATTAATCATACATAGAGCTACGAAGCTGTAAAGAGCTTCCAATAAAAAAAGCAAAAAAGCTTAGCTCCTCTATGGATAGAAGCCCTATAATTTGTTATACGGAAAATTCATCCTTGTATTTTATAAAACGGAATTATTTCGAAAACACAAGAGAAATATGGCAAATTTCCCGAAAGACACTCGAACGAATGCTAAATTACGTTAAATTTTCCGAGTAAAAGCACATAATTAGTACAATTGTATTTATTTTATGCACAAAGCTAATCAGTTTTTTGTATGATCGCATGTTATTTTAAATACAATTCATGTAAATACAATTTTTTTAAGATTGCGTATGTAAATACAATTCATGTGTAGGTTACACTTGTAAATTAATGGAAGAAATGTTTTATCATGTAGATCATTTTATCACTTTATTATTCATTATTCATTTGAAAGATAATTTTTACTCCAGTTGTAGTGTGGAACAGCAAAACTTGAGCTAAACAACGTCATTTAACGGAGTGATTTTTAATCATTTGAATTTTTATGATATAGAAGAAAATTTCATGTGATATTAATCATTAATTAAATTATATTGTATAGATATTATAGTTTCTTTATAGTCGTTAAAATTATGAATTAAAAACTGTAATTTTAATACTAACTTCTCTCAAATAAGGCAGAACCTATTGGTCCGGGAGCCAGCAGCAGATTTTATGACCAAGTTCCTCTCAAGCGGTAATTAGTAAAATGCATCAAAGTATAGTATTATGAAGCCTCGTGAACGTCAGCTGGAGCTCGGTTGGGGGGAAGAGCGGTTGTAGCCTCCCGTATCAGCTGACGGTTTTTCCACCAAGATACAGCCAGCTGACATATATATTTATCCACAGTTACATATAAGCTATCATCAGGTAAATTTTTGTTTGAGAGGAAATAACGGAAAATAAATTTTTCTTTAAATTTAACTTTCATGTTCGAGACACCAGCTGACGTATAATACACCATGTTGTAACCAGCTGACTATTTTTTTTCGTTGAGATATTGGGTTAGCTACAATTTGACAAATTTTTAGCTGAGAGGAAATGAATGAATGAATGTATTTTTTTTCCTATGTGCGTGGGAGGCTACAACCGCTCACCCCCCCAACCGAGCGCCAGCTGACGTTCACGAGGCTTTATAATACTATACTCTCATGCGTCTGACGAATTATCTCTTGAGAGGAAATAGTTAACCAAATTTGCACCTGGCTCCCTAACCATATGACACTCTATTTATAGCTTCACTTTTTATTACATTTTCTCTGAAACTAGCACGGGAGTTTAAAATAAAAATAAAAATGCATATTACACTTAAACATAATATATTTTCTCTCAAGTATATTGTTATAACAGAAGATGTATTCTTACAATAGTGCATTATCTTAAAGCATAACTAAACTTCTGTATATTCTTCTCTCTTCTCTTCTTTAATCTTTTACTTTTACTTCTTCTTAGCTTCTTGTTTCTTCTTATTTGCAGAAAGAGTTCGATTGAGATTCTCTTGTGCAATCGCATCATCCCTTTCTTCCAAAACTTCAGCTAACTCTGGATTCCATTGTGAATCTAAAGGAATAATAATTATTATTAAGTAAATAACTTAAGTATAATTTATTTTATTTCATATAAAAACCACTGAATTCTAGTCTGGAAAAATAAAACAATATGTTTGCACATCTAAAATTCATATAAGATTTTAAATGGACATTATTTTCATGATTTAGGAAATTAAATCAAAAGGTAGGGGAGCCCAGGATGCTAAATGTGGATTTACTCGAGCGTCACGGGAACCTATTAGAATTGGTAGATTAGACCATAGCGAGAAAAAAAGGTCCTATAATGTTTTCACTTTTAGCGGTGGGGAAGGGTTTTTTGATTTTTTTTAATTTAAAAAAGAAAAAAATTGGCTTGGAAATACTCAAGCGCGTTAGATATTGATATTTTGCATGCTCCAGGACGTCACTGAAAAAAAGTATACGTTAATCTGACGATTTAAGTGGCGATTTAATCGCTATGAAGAAAGGGTAAAAAATTAAAGTAATATTATTCGAGCGCGTCAGATTAATATATGGGGGGGGTTAATTACAATAAAAGAAGTCCCCATTTCGCTAATCTGACGATTCGAGCTCAACCTTAGGGAATTATGGATTATTCAAATTTTCCAGCGGGGCCCCTGAGCGCACCCACCAACCATAACTGCTCATATTGACTAGAGGTACTAATGAATAGCTAAGGTACCGTCCCTTATAGTAATCTGACGCGCTCGAGTAAATCCCAAAATCCCCTCTTGGGCTCCCCTACTATTAAGAGCCTAAATAAAATATAATATGGTGATACCATATTATTTAAATAGAGCAGACATAAATATTTTAAATCGCCTATTTAGCCACTAAACAAACTTATTAAAAACTCAAAATTCGGAAGATGATTATAGTATGAAGCGTATAATAAAAACAAGCAAGACACATACGAAAAAAACCAAATGTATTTTATTGTCAAGGTGTTAGGACATACCAACAAACAGTCTTTCCAGCAACTGCCCTCTCTTCCTCTGTCTCCCCAACACGTATAGTTCGTTATAATACTGCAGTTCGCGCATGCGCTCTAGCGCCGAATCTATACAGGCTTGCCGCTCTGCTTTGGCTGTCTCTGCTAATTCCGGTGTTATGAGGATGCTAGTAGAAAAACGATTTAGTTTAATTGAAATCATAATTAAAACAGCATATTTGTAAAAAGCTACGTAAACCTTCCAAATGACCAAGTATTTCTTTTTGTTGATTTCTATGTAACAGTAGGCTTTACATCGCTAGCCTAACATAGAAAGATGCACAGGAAATAATTTTCTCTGTTAATTCGTATGCTTTCAAAATACATTAAAATTTTGGTAACAATTTCAAAGCACATTTCCAAAAGAACATGTGACTTTTGAGTAGATCCACTAGCTCATTATTTAAGTTTTTTATCCTGTTTAATATAGTATTACATCAATGTTAGAAAAACACATCCAATCGAAAGGGATCAGAAAGTTATAATTAAGGGACTAATTGTGTTAATTTCCCACATGACCTCGTTTAGATTACGTTGTTTATTACTTTTGGTGACTGCTTTTTGAGACTTTTGATGAAAAAAAAAGGTAAACTGTACGTAAATAAGTCTACAAAAAGTGAGATCCTGGTTTTACATTTTTTCATTTAAACCAACTTTATTCAATGTTATATCAAAGTTCACACATCTCATTAATATAATAATATATAATGTAACTTATCACTAAATTCTCTTTTATGTCTTCTATATAGTATATATATAATATTGCTTTTAGTTTTATGTTGGTAGTTAAATATTAATTTCACCTTACAATTATTAGAATATTTTTGTTTACATTTGCCACTGACAAGCAATAAGCATTACTTTCTTTCATCTGTCATTCAAATTTACTGTCATAGATACAAGTCTTTTTGCTCAATGTTAAAAATTTATTTCTTTCAGATGCTGGTCTGTACAAACTAACATTATTTTAAATTTAGTGTTTAGTATATTCAATTATAAGCCCTATAAAATATTTATTTAGTCTATTTTAATTACATACATATATTTACTTTATAATATATTCGTTTGTTTTGTGTTAATGTCGATTGTTGCTGATACATCCAGTGATAGCTTTGTGTCACTTAGCACGGATTCTGACAGTGAAGGTAGTTATTTTAGCACAAGCTTTGTCCCTCTTAATGATGCACTTTCCAATGTATTCTCTGATAGCCCAAAAACTTTCAACGTAGTACATATTAACGCGCAAAGCATCCCGGCTCACTATTCAGACATGCTTATATCGTTCGAGTCAAGTAACATCCATGCAATCCTAATTTCTGAATCCTGGTTTAAGCCCTGCTTATCCTCGTCCTCCTATTCTCTTCCAGGCTATCATCTTATTCGCAACGACCGCACTGGTAAAACTGGTGGGGGCGTTGCGATTTACCTTCGATCCCACATTCCCTATTCTGTTATATCTCAATCACCCCAGCCTCCTCCTTCTGATGCTACAGAACACCTTATCCTTGAAATCATCCTGTCCCATTGTAAAGTACTCCTTGGCGTTTTCTATAGTCCCTCCTTGTTAATTGATTATTTTTCCTCTTTAGATTCTATATTCGATAAATTAATTCCTTTATACAAGCATTGCATATTTATGGGAGACTTTAATACATGCCTCCTTAAGAAGGATAGCCGTTCTCGTAGATTGTTGTCTATTGTGGACTCGCACAACCTCAGCTTCCTTCCTCTTAACTCCACACATCATGTCCCGAACTGCGTACCGTCGCTCCTCGACCTTATAATTACATCCTGTCCTGATCTGGTGTATCAACACGGACAGCTCCCTGCTGACGCGTTTTCACATCACGATCTCCTGTACCTGTCCTGTAATATCCGTCCTCCTAAAGAAAAACCTAAATTCATCCTTCGTCGAAATTTTAACGCTGTTGATATAGATGCACTCCAACACGATGCCCGTAATATTGATTGGTCTCCGCTCTTATCTTCCGCTTGTGTAAATGAAAAAGTGGCCTTTTTTAACAACTGTTTGTCGAATCTCTACGATGTACACGCTCCACTTCGGCGGATTAAAGTAAAACATTTACCTGCTCCATGGCTTTCTGAAGATTTAAAATGTCTTCTCAAAGCTAAGGCTAGAGCCAAGAGCAAGTTTAAGCGGACAAAGTCTGACGAGAGTCGTGAAAGGTACCACAAGATAAGGAATCGTTGTAATACATGTTGTAGAGACGCACAAAGACGATACTTCCATGCTTCTGTAGAGAGTGGTGATCCTCCCATAATATGGAAATTTCTTAAAACGTTGGGGATTGGTAAACAGCGTAATATATCCAACAATGCTTCTTTAAATCTTGAACTACTGAATCAGCATTTTTCGAATTCCCCATCCGTTCTTAATAACTTAAATAAGCAACTTACATTAAAATCGGTTTCTGAAACACCTGCACCAAACTATCCACCTTTTGTGTTTAAATGTTTTAGCGAGAATGATGTTAGGCGGGGTGTATTATCCATTGCATCGAATGCTGTTGGCAGCGATTGTATTGGCCGTAAAATGATTCTACCCATCCTAGATCTCATAATCCCGGTTATAACTCACATCCTTAACCATTCCCTATCCACTAGTACTTTTCCTAAGTCCTGGAAAGACTCCCATCTTATCCCTTTACCTAAGAAAATAAATCCATCTTCCTTTTCCGATTATCGTCCTATTTCTATCCTGCCTTTCCTATCTAAAATCCTTGAAAAGTTAGTATATGAACAACTGCATAGATTCTTAAACCTACACGATCTCCTTAATCCCTTCCAGTCCGGTTTCCGATCCAGTCATAGTACGGCCACTGCACTTGTTAAAATAACCGACGATATTCGTCATGGAATGGATAATAAAAAGCTCACGGTTCTAACATTATTGGACTTCAGCAATGCATTTAACACTGTCGACTTTGATATACTGCTGAGCATATTAAGTTCTTTAAATGTGTCGGCTTCAGTAAATGACTGGTTCTACAGTTACTTACATGGGCGTCGTCAGCGTATACGTATAGACGAGGTTGAGTCGTCATGGTGTGATGTTGGTGCTGGTGTCCCGCAAGGCGGAGTCCTGTCTCCGTTGTTATTTTCAATATTTATTAACACTATCTCAAACAGGTTAACGTGCGACTACCACATGTATGCCGACGATCTCCAAATCTATACACAATCTGCCCTTGATGATTTACCCCAGGCAATCGTTTCGGTCAACAAGGACTTGAGCAGCATTGTAACTTGGAGTTCGGATTACGGTCTTCATGTGAATCCCTTAAAAACTCAAGTTATCATTGTTGGCAGCCCTTCCTTGATTGCAAGGGTTAACTGGGTGAATCTCCCTCCTATTTTAGTCGACGGCACACCTATTCCTTATAGTGAAGCTGTAAGGAACCTTGGAGTCTACTTAGACAACACTCTCTCGTGGGGCTGTCATATTAAGGAGGTATGTAAGAAAGTCTACGCAACTGCTGGTTCACTCCGTCGTCTTCAAAATTTTCTTCCCATCCCAACCAAAATTCTGCTAGCACAATCCCTCCTTTTACCCATACTTGACTACGCCGATGTAAGTTATGTTGATATTTCCGTAGACCAATTAAACAAGCTCGAACGTCTCCAAAATCTTTGTATCCGCTTCATATTTGGTCTGCGGAAATATGACCACGTGTCTGAGTTTCGTTCTCAGCTCAAGTGGCTACCCATTCGTTTTCGCCGGGATGTTCATGTGCTGCAACTACTATATCAAGTTTTGTTTAACCCCAAAACACCAAAATATCTCAAGGAAAATTTTGTGTTCAGAGGAGAAAACGGAGACTCTGTCCGCTCATCGGAGATGCTCCGGTTAAGAATGCCAGCTCATCATACAGGCTTTCTGGGTAACTCCTTCACTGTTCGTGCGATTAAATTATGGAACGCATTGCCGGAACCAATCAAGAAGGCGCAATCTTTGAATATTTTTAAAAATATGGTTCGTGATCATTATTTTTCTCAGTTACCCTAGTATATATATATTATGTGTAATATATTATATATTTATATATTTTATTAGTATATTATATTATTTTTATCTCTTCTCATATGCATGTAATCTATTTGTGTGTATGTATTTTATTTAATCTCTTAATTTTGTGGCTTGTATATTATGCTGTTTTTATTTTATTTCATTTTTTTTATAACTCTTCTTCTTTTTATTTTTGTACATATATTTATTTATGCTCTGCCCTACTCCTATCCTTTACTTAATTTCTCTCTGTACAACCGGTTGTCTGGAAGAAATCGCTATTTAGGGATAAGGCCGCCGTTTGTTACAATGTATCCTAGATTAAGTCTCAATTTGTAATTTTTAAGAGCATTATAGTAATAAATAAATAAATAAATAAATAATATTTTTAGCGTGCACTTCCTTTAAAAACATTCAAATCTAATCTATACTAATATTATAAAGCTGAAGAGTTTGTTTGAACGCGCTAATCTCGGGAACTACTGGTCCGATTTGAAAAATTATTTCAGTGTTAGATAGCATAGATAATCGAGGAAGGCTATAGGCTATATTATATCATCATAACAGCCACGCTGGTGAAACTGCGGAGCACAGCTAGTGCTTCATAATAGACATAACAGGACACAAGAATATCTTAATTAAAACTCAAAAGTTATGAGAAATTCTTCTCTCAAGAACTAATATACCTTTCTTCGTCGATTTTCTCTTTAGTACAAAGCGGTATAAAATTGAGCGGAACAAATTTGTCCTTTAGTTGTTCAGGCATTGACAAATATGTATATTCTTCTTCACTCTCTTCTTCAGCTTCCAACTCCACTATAAAAAAAGAAGATTTAGATAATATATATTGAGATAAAATATGGTTAGATGGATGATAAATTAGGAAAATTAGATAAAAAATGTTTATTGCAAGTATCGTGCCAAAATTTGAACTAAATAATTGGTGCAGTACTTTTGAGATTTTTAGCGGTTAACCAACTCTTCATTTAATAAAATTAGAGATATAACAAAGCTAGAAACATAAAACCTTGTATTTTTCAATACATAGGTAATTAAATACATAAAAATACACAATTACCACCACTCTCTGTTGCCGGAGTCGGTCCTTGTTGCTGAGGATTTTCAATTTCTGAAATAGTCTTATTTCTTAATAATTGTATATTTTTAACTTATTTACATATTTATACTAGGTTAGACATAGCTATGTTTACTATTAGTTACTACATATTGTCAAAGGTTATAAACTTATAAATATGTATAGTATCTGAATATCGCTTTGAATATCTATTCCTCAAGAATTGATTATGAAGTGATGTATAATATAAAATCGGTATAAAGCTATCGCTAATTATTTAAAATTAGATTATTAACTCACTTTTCTCTTCCCCTTCCACTTCTTCCAGAAATGCAGCTTCCTAGAAGCATACAATGACAGAATTTATTTTCGTATCTCTCATATTATAGAGGAATCGCACAATATTCTTAAATTCTTTTAATACGTTCAATTCATTAACTATGACTCTACCTTGTAATTTGAAAATCTATTAAAAACTTTTTCCAATTTCCTTCAGGAATTTAAGTAATTATTAAAAAAGAGTACCCATATGCCGAGCACACGTGTCTGAAGTGAAACTTCTTTGGCAAGATTCAAAGATTTCAAAATCGTCGCTCGTTACTCCATGACGCGGACGCGACCTTGAAATTTGACTCTCAACGCGCCTATAGGTTCACTTCAAAATATATTTGTTGACATAAAATCATCAAGTACAAAACATAATAGATGATCTACGTACGAAACTAGTTGAAAACCTTAGTTGGAAACTTTCTAAAGCCCAAGAGATTTTCCTTCGATGTGTATTTGTTTGTAAATAAAATAGAATGTAGAATTATATAGGTACCTCTAATACAGAACTGTCACTTTCTGTTGGTGGCACTGGTATGGCTTCTAAAAACTCCGCTCTAAACTCCTTCCTAAGGGAACATTATTCATGAAATTACAGTATCGAAGTAAAAATAAATGTTTTTTTTTTTTTTATTTTAACTATCTACGGCTTCTTGCTCACTATGATTAAGTTTGTGAATATTTTAAATTGTAATCAGCTGTGTATATTCTATTGTAGATTCAGTTAAAGAATATACGAGGATGTTACACATACAGAATGCATAGAGACCAAATTTCAAAACAATTTTTTAGAATATGGTTAAGAACATTTACGTTACCATCATATATAACTATTCTCACATTTGCCAATAAATTCATTAACTCTTCTTTCTATTCTACTAAACTAATGTGCCATTTATCAGTAGTCTTCGATCAACCAGGCGTATTTTAGACTCTCATTTTTATTCTACCACTACCAAACTGACCTAATCTGCGCTCCTCTCAAATTTCTGCCAGCATCCTTAGCATCCCACGCTTTCCTTGCTGCTGCAAACTCCAGATCCCTATCATCATCACGCCTGGCTACAGAACCACCTCCGATGGCCAGAGAACATTCCAGTTCAACGAAGGCATCACCAGGCTGCGGTTGGTGTAGTGGTAGCGGTGCTGGCTTCTCTTTTTCTTTTGCTGATCCACCCTATATATGAATAGCATGTTAGTTATTCTAATTGTAATATTATGGAGAGATTTTTTTAATGTTCTTGTTTAAGTATTTTAAAGTTAGTCAATTTTTGAGGCTATAAGTTATTTTTGACGAGTAGAAGCTAATGACAAATATGTAGTATACAATATGTATCTTATTAAATAATATTTTGTATGGGTGTTATTACATATTAATTAATTAATTTTTCTGAGTTGTTTGTAGGTTCCATCGTTTACTTAGTGATACAGAAATAACTGTGAAAATATACTAATATTTTGCAAATATTATTCTTCGAGGGAAAAAGGACTACACAAAAACCTTTTCCTTTGTTGGTTTCTTCGGCGACTGTTCAACCTTGGCCGTTTCTTGAGAATTGCGGACCTCATCAACTCTATTCCACTGCTGTAAGGTCAATGGCCAACCTTTCGGTGCTATTACTCTAAAAATGGAAACATAAATAGCCTATATCATGCCAGAACTACAGAAATCATGTTAATATTAATTATAGTTAATAGATGCATGTAGTTAAGTCGTTGTTGACTTTGTACATTATTATTATTTTATTTCAACAAGCTATTACTTTTTTTAAGTCGTCATAGCCTGATGCTAAGAAAGGAAATATTACAACATACTCAAATGTGAATAATAAACTCACTCAATGCAATATTGTTTCGGCTCCTGATGCACTTTGATGTCTCTAATCTAAAATCAACAATATTGGGTTAATTTTAGTCCTAGACAGATATCTAAATAATAACATACAGTATGTCATCTTCTCGTACAAAATGTCGTCCTCACTTTACATATTGCAATAATACATACATCGTTGCTTTTCGTATTAAAATGTAAATTTGTCGAATGTATATTTCATGGCGATATTTCCTGTATAACACTGTTTGGATTGGATAGAATAAGATCATCCAATTTCTGGTAATTCAAATTTTATAACAGATAAATATTAACACTATTAAGATATTTTATAATTAAAATATGCTAATTAATTTAATGTAAAGACTAAGGAATTATAAATTTTAATTAAAATATGACTTACCCTTGTAGAAGATTTACTTTTCGCTCCTGACACAGGCGGCTTCGCTTGTTTGGTAACTTTTAAAGAACGAGCACTGGATATAGCTGATTCTCTTCCCTGCTAAAAATAATCAAATAAATACCTACAGTGTTACACATTTTGATGACAAGGGCATGAATGGTATATTAATATAGGTGCATACTGCATAGAGCATCTATTTTAATTTAATTTTATAAAAACGTTTACATCTGAAATATATAATAACCATTTTGAAATTTACAATCGGTATTCAGTTCATTACACAGAGATTTTTATAATTCAAAAATCAAATATTATGTTCAATGAATTTTTGCATGCACAAGACGATCAGAGAGCGATAAATACCTACGCTATTCCGTTAACTATTGGAAAATGCTTATGAAATCAATGTGAGCAAGGCCACAGGCTATGGCTAGTATTTACATAAGCCCTTATCAACAAACACAAACAAGGATAAGGTACGAAGCAACAATCAAATGCGACTTGCTCATGTAAATTCCGGTATTACACGAACGTTATGTAAACCGATTTAATGCCCATTGAATTATTTATTTGTAACCTGAAATATTACAACACTAAATCTTGTCTGTTTTACCTTATATTTTTATCTGAAACAAGATTCGCTGAATGAGAAGCATTTCACAAATTAATTTTCAATAAAATTTATTCAATCCGGGATTCATTGTTTATAATTATTAAAAACCAAATTACTATAAGATAAATAAATAAACCAATTTTAATAAATTTTAAATGATTAGCGAAAACATAGAGCTAAGATGAATCTCTTTAGAAAAGCTGCCACACGTATACGCACACACACATTTGCATCTAACACAAAACTATCTTGTTTACTACTTACAGCATGCAAGTTGGAGTGTGACGTAGACTTCTTTTTCCCCGGATATAATAGCATTGGTGGAGTGGGTTCGAGCCGAATGTACGGCCAATATAACTCCCCTGTCCCTGAACATCTTCCCAGCTCCTCCACCTCTCCCTCGTGTGTTTTAGTTCGGAGTATCGCTTCCATTTCTAGCTATATAAAGCACAATATAATATAACAAGCCAGCTGTGCTCCGCGGTTTCACCCGCATTGCTCTGCTCCTGTTAGTCTTAGCGTGATGATATATAACCTATACTTTAAAGCCTTTCTCGATAAATGGGCTATCTAACATCGAAATAATTTTTCAAATCGGACCAGTAGTTCCTGAGCTTATCGCGTTCAAACAAACAAACAAACTCTTCATATTTATAATATTATAGTATAGATAATCAGAAAATGTAACATTCTATTTATACTAAACGGAATTTTCGCATGAAACATTAAAACCTATCGTTTGACTCGTGGCATAAAATAGCTTTTTAGTTAATTTTTTTATCATTATTTCGTCAATACTTAAAAAACGTATCTAGGGCAGGGTAGTTATTATTCTTGAGCACTTTAAAATTATGAAAAAAGTAAATATTTAAGTGCGTTCTTTACTCAACATCCACTTAAAATTAATTTCATAACAAAATAGCTGTACAACAAATTTAAAACATTAATTATTCATCCCTCCATAAAATTTAAGTGATTTCAATATTTTGCAAGGTACTTTATAATAATATTATGTCCTTTCTATTTTTTCTTCAATCTAAATTTTTAACTCGGGTGAAGTAACAGTAATATTTTGACAATTCTCATAAGTTAATCATCACTTATTGTTTTATTAATTATAACTCTTACCTCAGGCGAAGTAGCAGCCGCTCTAAAGCTGATAGCTTCATGTTTCGACACAGATATCTGCACACCGCCCAGAATGTTTCTTCGATTCGGTATAAATATCTCATCTATATGCAACTTGCTTGCTGGTGGTAAAGGTATTTCTCGACAATTATCTTCATTGTCACACACGTGGAAGACATCAGCTATAGATGATAGGACTGTGAGCTGCCAGTGTGCGTCTGAATAAGTGCCGGGTGCTTCAGTAAGGGTTCCGTGGCCCATTATTGTGTAGCTGAAACATAGATTGTGGTAAGACTAGAAAGTAGATTCTTTGTTTAATCTGGTTGAAATGATAGGTTATGATCGTTACTATATTGTAATCATCAATCACGTATTACGTGCTTTCCCAACAGCGTTGCTATTTATATCACTTAACTAACATTATATTATGCCTTAAGAATTTAAAAATACTTTTTAGTTGTAAAGTAAACGTAAGTATTCAAATAAAGGTAATAATAAAGTTGTTAGCATTAAATGTATAAGAATACTATCTTTAGGCCTATAACATAGTATGGTTTCGACTTACCCATGCTCATTCGGATGAAAATCAAAAGTAACATGTGCATTATAAGCTTGCGGCATCATCTCTCCACTATCATTGTCATACACAGCAAACATGCTATACTGCAGCGAGCTCTGAACATCAAAGTGGACTTTGACCGAAGCATGGCAGTAGAACACTCCTTGGAAGTACGGAACCCATTTGCACTTAGGAGTAACTGGTGTTGTTCCACTGTGCTGCTGTAAGCCGTATACTCCGCTGAGAGCAGAGGCGACAGAGTAAGCATAACGCGCTCCTGGGTACATTGCGAAGAATTCGTTCATCAGCATTGATAGAGATTCCATGTTGCCGAACGCTTGATCCATTAGCTGAAATAAAATTCTGAGTAGAAAGAAGCATGCCCTTACATTTTTCTCTTTTTAACATATTAATTATTTGTATTTACAGAACGTCATTTCGATAGCGTAGAATTTAATTCTTAAACTAAAAAATGAACATTATATTTTAAGCTAAATGCAATGTTTTTTTTTTGGATTTTAGCAAAATTTAAATTAGAATTAGACGTGCACGTGTAAAATGGCAATCCTATAAATGGAAACATTAAAAAAATATGATAATTTGATCTTTAAAATTAACTAGCGGTCCGCCCCGGCTTCGCCCTCGGTACATATTTCGCAATAAAAGGTAGCCTCATCAAAATCGGTCCAGTAGTTTATGCGTGAAAACCATACATACATACATACAAACCTTTCCTCTTTATAATATTAGTATAGATTAAACAATTATTCACTTACTATTTTAGTAACATCAGGAGATACAACCACATTCATAGTCAGACACTTCCTAGCCCAGGCGCCTCTCCAATGCGCCTGTATTACTCTTGCTGCATCATGCTTCTTTAAAACCTTCTCCCTTTCTTCTTTAAGAGCTCCACATGGTACTTCCTCAGTTGCCAGTTCACAAACATTAGAAGTGACTGGAAATTTTGGTGGTGATAGTAGTTTGTCCATCGTTTCTTTGTCAACTACTGGTTTTTCTTCTGTTACCTGTATTTCAGCGCAGAATGATGTAGGTACATCGCTATTTATAAATCATTATTTATTCATTTCCATGAACGCGAATTAAAGAAATCTACATGAAAATTAATTGATAAACATAAAAAATGGTCGCATGTGTTTTTAAAAATTTCTGTACATAACAATTTTTACATCGATAAATTGAGAAATTTGATTCATGAAGAATTATTTTACATTAAATTTACGTATAAAAACAAATATTTAATATAGAAAATTTAATCTTAAACTTAATCATCGAAAATATTTTAGTTTCGTACACGTTAACCGTTTTCTTTTTTTGTATTTCTCGACCCTCAATAAATATTACATCCACACCTACCTGTTGCTCTTCTAATTGTTCGCCAAAAAATTCAATTTCCTCAGCTTCAGGTAATACGCAATCACAAGGATCCATCATGGCTATATCTCGTAACGACGTCGGCGGCGGTGGTTTTGGAGGAAAACCGAAATCAGGATCATGCAAAAACCGCCTTAATACAGTGCACGTAGATCGAAACTCGAGTGGCAATAATCTCTTTGCTAGTAAAGACTGTAGTGCCTGACGGAACATCCAATGCAAAAGTTTCTTGTTGTAGCCAACGACCTTTTCATCCCATGTAAGGTCAGGTTGATATGAACTGAAGGAATAGAAATCCAATTGATTGATATTTAAGTATATGAAATTGCAAAACTAAATGATAGAAAATATTATAAGAAATAAGAATTCCACCAAAATATTATAGGTACTTTAAAGAATGTCACCATCACAAGCATTTTTTTAAATTGATTTTTATAGTCTTTGAATTATTATTCTTATCACAATATATTAAATTAAAATGCGTTTCTCGTATTAAAATTATATTTTTCCAAAGGGAAAGAAACAAGCTAAATTCTATAAACTCACTTATAGAAATCTCTGTCATTCATCGCCAAATTAGCACTAGAACGGGTCACTCTTATCCAATTAGAGAAGGCCAGGCTAAGGTTCGTGAGGTATCTAGATGCCCAGGGGCAATCCCGGACCGCGGCGGTTTGGATAATGTCCCGGCCGCCAAGTAACAGCGTGGATTCGCTTAGCAACATTGCCGTCCAATTCATTCGGGAGTGCACCCATATCCTAAATGAAATAGGATATGAGTTTTTAAATAAGCTCTTTACCATCACGTTCATTTGTAATACCATAAACACCAACGTAGTTAAAGAAATATTATTAGACGTGCTATATTTTGAGTTCAAAAATGTTCTCTACAAATTAAAGTATAAATGGATATGTAATGAAATTTCTATGAAGGAAAGTTCTAGATAAATGTGTTACACATTTCTTAAATGAATGGAAGGAAGGAATGTAATACCGAAAACTGTAAATAAAATAACTAGGGTAAACCACCCAATTATTGGCACTTTAAGCAGTTACTTAACAAAACCGGTGAAATTTGCATGTACAATTATGTTTTAAATAAGAAAAAAAACATTTATACTGGTATTCTAATCTATGGAGAATATTATAAAGTACTTGTCAATTTGAAATTAAATCGCTTTATTTAATATAGTGAAGATTTAAAAGAAAAACCTAAAATACCAGTTGCTGGCATAGTCAAACCTTTTATTGGCAGTGATTGTTACAGGTAAATTAGCTTGGAGAAATTTTTGCGTTTGTAGTAGTGTATGGTCAGCAAATAAAATAAAACAACATTTTATTTTTAGTTTTTATTTTATACAGGGTTACTTGTAAAACACCAGCAACCTCGCAGGACAAGATAGCTAACATCATAAGTAACAACATTTGTTCTACGACTTTTGGCATAACGCAATAAATTATTTTTAAATGATTTTTTAAACTTTTATTGTACTCTCCTTACATTTGTAAGTCTATGTTCTATTAATTATCGGATGGACGACGCGACGCCCCCTTCCCCCTCTCGTTCGCTTTTTGTTTACGTAATTTTTGGGAGGCGTAGAGTTTATAATATTCAGACGGAAAATTAAATGAATATTTATTTTTGTATGAAAATAAAATCTAACAAATTATCAAAAGTCGAAATGTTGTTACTTATGATGTTAGCTATCTTGTCCTGCGAGGTTGCCGGTGTTTTACAAGTAACCCTGTATATATAAGGGATTTTAAATTAAACTATATGTGTTTCTCCTCTGAAAAAGATGAGACTTTATTTTAATATTTGCACATTTAACATACATATAACTTTTACATTAACAATGTTACTAAAATGAAAAATTTACTAACCTGAAAAAGAAACGACATTTAAAGTTTAATTCTTTAGTTTGAGAAGTCAAAGGCTTGCCTCGACCATGTTTTAACACTGGAGCCATATTGAATTAACAATATAAAGTTACAACACTTACACACAAATTAAACACTAGTTATGGCCCTGCCTTCATACAAAACTGCTGAATACGCCGTTCGCACGGGAATAGAATGTGGATGCGATTTCCCTTAGTTAGCATCCAAGCTTACGTCTTTATAATTATTAAACTGTATAAATTCATTCTTTAACTCCGGTCTGCATCGTGCAGACATGGGTGTAAAAGTCTCATTTTAGCTATTAAATGTAGTTTTTAAGTACATCTGAGTTTTCATTTGGGGCCTCCGGCTGCGGGACATGTAATTCACTTCAACAAATATTATAACAATAATAACAAATAATAACAACAATCAACAAATACAAAATTTATCAATTAAACTACGTACATAATAATTATAATTTTTGAATGAAATGTGCTTTATGTTCTAACGGTACCAAACGACTGCACGTGGCACCTGCGGACAGCGTAAACTGGTTTATTCTGGTTTTGTGCGTGTTTCCACTTTCCACTATCAAGTGACGATTTATTTATTTGTTTTGTTTCGTAATTATTATGGTCAAATATTAATTATGAAACAAATTATTATGGACACGATATTTTATTGTTTCACGGTAGTCGCCTTGTCGTTTGCTCAAGGACGTAAAATTGAATGATATATTTTTTTTTATAAAGTCAAAACCATTTTCTTTCAAATAAAAACTTGTTTTTATTGAAAACAAAAGTGTTGCTAGGAATAAGTATAAAATTAAATAGTAATGTTAGGATATCGAAACATTTTTGTATAGGCCAGAACGATATAGTGGAAACGCGCTCTAAGATCTGAGTAATATACACACCACTACATATGCAAAAATTTCTCCAAGCTAATTTACCTGTACCTATTATTGTCACTATTCTTGGAAGACTGAAAAATATTTACTAGATCTTATGTAGGGCTTTCAAAGTGTGAACTATGACATTTTAAAGTTAATTTGTACCATTCATCAATTGAAATAAACAAAATAAAAGACTTTGTTAAAAGAAATGTCACATTTATTTGTATAGGAACATACCATTTCAGTTCGCTTATTTTTAAACTAGCTGTGCCCGCGACTTCGTCCGCGTGGAATAGTGACTGTATAGTAGTTACTACTTAACTTTTATTGAGTAAACACGTACTACCATAAATAATTAAAAGAACTGTTAGTAAAATTTATGACTAAACTCAGCTAAAAAATAAAAAAGAAATGCCTAATTAATTTTTTACGTAAAATTTCTTTTAAATTATGTCATATTATTTTTTAGGCACCAGGGTCGAGGGGAGCAAATTTATTTACCTTCCTTTCTTGTATGTGTGTTTTTAACAATGTATCGTGCAGCAACTGAGCGCCGAGACAAACGTCAAAACGCAAAGGAATAGAATCCGCTATCGATACTAATTGACATAAGCGTATGATGTTTTGCTAAGGATTTGTTCACCCTACCAACGACGACGACGACCACGAACAAAATTTTCATTCAGTCGCAATTTAACAAAATTGTGCAAAACACAATTAAAAATAAAATATTAAAATTTCCTGTCGTTCTGGTGCCTGGAATTTTTTTTGAGATCAATGAATGAAAAAATATATTTTTCGTAGAAACGGTGGCTCCTAGAAAAAAATGTATTTGAAGTTTTTTATAGATAATTTTATGATCTACAATTTTGGTAAAAGATGATTATATGATTAACTTACCGTCTCGCCGACAATCGCAAAAAACCTATTTTTATATTAATTATCCTCGAATTTTTTTTCTTTTCGAGTACCAGTATGACGGGAAATTTTAATATTTTTTTTAAACCAATTTTGTCTGGAGGGCAATTTTGGTCGTAGTCGTCGTCGCCGTTGGTAGTGTGACCGAACCATTACTAAAATATCATGAGTTTATGTAAAAAATTAGCGATAGTAGTTTCTATTCTTTAGCGTTATTCTATTCTCTGACATTAGTCTTGGCCTGCTGATCAGCTTAATCGATACTCAGTTTTTATCAAATCCAGCACCAAATCCAAATCAGATCTTTCCTGTCTCACGCATGTAGTAATTAATTACCGTTTAGACCATGCAATAAAAATTAAATTAAAAAACACCCAACGCAACGAATAAAAGTGCATAGAAAAAGGAATAAATAATTTCACAAACTTCCCGACGATCTTTAAAAATAAATACCATCTATACTGATATTATAAAGAGGAAATGTTTGTAATTATGTATGTATGTATGGTTTTCACGCATAAACTACTTGAACGATTTCAAAAATTCTTTCACCATCAGGAAGCTGCATCTTCACTGAGCAAAATAGGCTAGGTTTTATCCCGGAAACGGCCGCAGGCGGAAAGCTAGTTTTAAATATTTATAAAAATAAAAAACAAAGTCGTCGGGGCTGCCATGCCATCATTATCATAATATATCATATTTTTTCTTTTATAATGGTACTTAATTTTAAAGATCGTCGGAAAGTTTGTAAAATTATTTATTCCTAAAATTTTTTCTTCATTGCGTTGGGTTTTTTTTATTAAATTTTCTTTTATAATTTAATTTTCTTATTTTCATGTAATATTTTCAAGTGAGCGAGACCGAGCTATCAATTCTACCTCCATATTACATTCCTACATCATATTGATATCTATAAGCTTTTTGCTCCTTGAAATCTTTTAAGTTAGGCCGTAACCGTGCACAAATTGCAATGGACCACAGTGGCAAAAGAAGTAGGAAGAAGGTATATTTAGGAAAAAAAATTGCCAAGGGCCAGGCCTATGTGGCTATGAGTAGAGTTCAAAATTTCCAGGGTGTGGCTATCCTCTCGCTCCCATGTCCCCTCTTCTTTCACAGACTTCCCTTTCCAACCCTAGTAAATGGCAGAACCGATTTTGATGTAAACCATATCTAATTGTATCTATATGTACACGTCATATCCTGTCGTTTGATGCTCCATTTGGTTTATTTATCCAACAACTGTCACCCCTAAAGTAGGACTGTTGATATTTTTTAAAATATCGGATTTTCGATGTATCGATATTTTCAAATATATCAGTATCGGAGTTCGATATATCGAAAAAAATATCGATATTTCGATATATCGGCTTTATTTAAAAAAAATCGTAAGTCAGCTCAAAAAATATGATTACACAATTTATAGTCTAGTAGATTTATTAAACAAATTAAATTATGAATGTACATAAGTAGTAGGTTATAGTTCTTGGTAATTACTTTTTAAATTTAAATAAGACAATTATGTATACCAATACAATATTTTTCTGTAAGAGTTTTTAAAAATACTCTTTGTTTTAAATATGTTCAGCTGTTTGGCTACTAAGATTGTTAGGCACTGAAAGATTGATTGAAGAAGCAACTCGTTCAGATGATAAAAAAATGTCAAACGACTGCTAAAATTAAGTTTACGATGATTTTTTAGATTAAATAAATTACGGAAAAAAAATTATTAAAAAAAAATCGACCATCGATATCGATATTTCAATACCGAACTATCGATATATCGTCCAAAAAATATTAGTAATAAATATCGATATTTCGAAATAATAATATCGATATTTCGATATATAGATATTTTATCAACAGTCCTACCCTAAAGTGCCCTATATGTAATAAACGGATGAACCGATTTCTATAAAACATTACTAACTAATTGTAATTCACACGTTGCCCTTTCATATTTTGATATGCCGCTTGAGTATATTATTTGACCACATTCGATTATTGTTCATTCCCACTTTTACCTCTGTAGTCTAACAAATGGATAAACCGAATTGGATAAAAATATAACTAACTGTACTTCACCCGTAATGCACTTTCATTTGATATATGTCTCTTAGGTATATTTGACAACATTCGTTTTTTTCATTCCCCCTTTTATCTATATATAGGTATAGTAAATGGATGAACCGATTTTGATTAAATAAGTCTAATTAAACTTTACACGTCATGCCCTTTCATTTCATATGTCACTTGAGTATAATTGACAAAATTCATTTTTTTATTACCGCTTTTATACCTATATCAAATACATGGATGAACCGATTTTGATAAAACGTTCACTTTCATTTAATATATATCATTTAGATTCGACAACTTTAATTTTTTTCATTCCCACTTTTACCCCCATAGGTAGGTATAATAAATGGATGAACCGATTTTGATACACTTTATCTAAGAACCAGCGTCGGAAAATATGCTGCCTAGCAAAAAACCGCATCTAATTCGGATTACCTGTTAGCGAGCTACGGTGGAACAAACAGATACACACACACAGACACACATAGCGGTCAAAGTCAAACACTTATCACTCATCTTTTTGCGTCGGGGCTTAAAAATATATGTAATACGACATAATTTAAAGGACATTTTATATATAAAATTTACCTAAAAATAAGCATAATTTTAATTTGCCCCTCCCCCCCTAATACCTCAGCTTAACCCCCCCCCACCCCCACTTTCGATATGATCACCTGGATATTTTATAGAAATAACTGTAGCGTATAACAGATAACTTACGTTTTATCGTACACTGTATAATAGTGTACCATAGAATGCCTTAGCAAATGTTCGCCGTGAATACTTAAATGGTCATAACTTTTTTATTTATAAACCGATTGACATGTAATAAACACTAAATTTAAATCGGATAAGCCGTTTCTGAGATTAGCGTGTTCAAACATACAGACAAACAGACAAACGGACAAACAGACAAACAGACAAAAAAAATTTTAACGACAGTTTTGGGTTTGGGATCGATTTAGTAATAACCCCTGCTAAATTTTTTTTACATATTTTCATTGTACAGACACCACTTTTCTAGAATTTTATTATATATTGTATTGATGATGATATGGGTTTTAAGTTTCCATATTATAATATGAAAGATAATCAAAAAACCTACTAGGGTTAAATAAAAAATAGAACAAATTTAGCTTACGATTATCTTACATTTAATTAAATCACAGTTCTGATTGAATGAGATCATAAGTAATTTTTAAGTCATGTTAGTCACCTGAATCAGTCTCAATTAACATTTTTGTAAGTAATTTTTAAGTGCCAATAAAATGGATAAACGGATTTTAAGCAGCCCAATTGTTGGCACACCACAAATAACTAAAAGTTGGCGGTTAAATTTTAAAATAATGTTTAAAAAAGGCAGATCATACATTCAACAATAAGACAAAATGAATATGCATAGGAAAAACACAACGGAATTGCAATTTCTTTTAAGTTCATGATAGCTCTTACCTTAGTAAAAAACGAATATTTTGAATATTTTTGCCACACAAGTCCCGGCTTGTCAAACAGATGGTTGATACGCTGCCATGTTTTAAAAAATAAAATACATTGTTTGCTAGTTGAGTAAAGAATGATACGCTACTTATTAATTTCTACTACAAAATTTATAATGGCCACAAAAAAATCTTAATTTTCTTAAAAAACTGGAGCATGCCAATAAATTGGTAGAGTGCCAATAATAGGGTGGTTTACCCTACTTATACTTTTCTTGAGTAAGAATCGTAACAAGATTTTTAATCGAAACTGTTTTCAATTTATGTTCATCAGATCTAGAGATGATTAGATCAAAGAACTTTGGAAAAATTACCTGTTTGTTGACAGCAAAAGCTTAAACTAATTTATAAAATAAGTTTATTAACTAAAACTATGCGAAGAAAACTAAAAATATAGATTTGTTATATTGAATTACTTAACCATTTTATAATCTATGTATATAATGAAATTGCTATTCAAACATTACATTACCTGCAAAAGTGTCTCCCCGGTACAAACTTCACTTCCACGGAGTCATATCCCCTGGTCGCTATATACGCCTTTCCCATCGGCAGTTCGCAATCCACAAACCACTCAAACACCTCCAGAAATAGATACGCTGGTTCTATATAATCAACTATTGGAACACCACAATTCATCAGCACTCGTGGATGCAGCATATTTAGCGAGATTCTCAATACGTTTTCATCTGGACCATCTATTTGAAGGTATAGAGGTCCAGATTTTGGTGCAGGGATGTCTAAAGCGCGGCTCAAAGGTGTCTTCGTGATCCTGATTGGCGGGTTACTCGCTGTTGATGTGAATTCATACATCGATGGGAAAAAGAGGATTGTCACTCTTTTGATCAGTTGTTGAATCTACAAATAATCCTTAGTAAGTTATATTATTACGTTTATGAAATCAAAGATTAAAAAGTATGACGATAAAAATTAAGAGAAAATAAATTTCCCAACTATTCCATTGATATTTTCACAACCAAGTTTTAATGTGAGGAGTATATAATGTAAGATTTTACAATAAATAAAGTCAGTTTGTATCTGGATCTCGATAGTATCATTTCGCTCCCAACACGCGAACCTTATATGGCGACCCTGCCAGTGCTAGCATTCCGCTAGCCATATATGGTGCATCAATCGGGTGTCAATTGTCACCATGACGAAAAAAAATACATCTATATTTCGCCGTGCACACTTGTGTGTGTTTTAGAATTGATCAAAGAATATGGGATCTACAAATACAAAAGAAGATTTCATTTTGGCCCAAAATTCAGCAGGGGCGAATAATGCCGATATAAGGCAACTTGCGAGCCACGCAAGACGTAACACTAATATCATACTACTGATAATTCTAAGCATTGTGGCATTACTATTTATTTACGGAATATACAGACTTTATAAAAACTGTCATAAAAAATGGATCGTAAATGAAATTGCGAGAAATTCCGTAAGAAAATCTGTAAGATGGCGTGGAGGCATTCAACATGATCCAGAAGATATAGCCTGAGGTGTGCCTAAAGTGCAGTGCAGTGCAGTGAAAAAGTGTAATAAAAAAATGAAAAATAAATCTAAAAAAATGTGTTAGTGCAAAAAAAAGAACAATTTAGTGGACTTTAGAAGTTATAATTTTAATTTTTAATTATAATATGGATACTTATATAAGGTATATAATACATATATATAATAATAATAATAATAATATAATATGTTAGAAAGTGTTCGTGTGTAATGAATGTTACTCGGTATGTATATTAATATTATTATTATAAGGTTTATAATTTTTCTATATGGCAGAAACTTTGAATGAATTATATAATAGTTTGGTTGAAATAAGAAAATATTTGATAAAAATAGGACCAAGTCGTAGAAAAGGTAGTTTAGTTGTTAAAAAATTAGCAGATGCTGATATTTTACTCAGAGATTTTAACATATTTTTAGAAAATTATTCTAATAAGAAAAGTAATTTTAAACAAAGTGAATGTATTTTAATAGATGACTTAACTTGTAATTTTTATAAAATTTATGACGAAATATTAAACTTGTGTTCTGAAGAATCAACTTGCAAAATGACTTCTAAATTCGATTTAAAAATTGCTTTACAGCTTTTACCTGTTTCATCTGATGATGAGACAAGTATAAAACAATTAATTGATGGGATTGAATATTATAAAACAGAATTAGACGAGTCATCCCAAAAACAATTAATTAATGTTGTATTAAAGAGCAGACTATCACAGGCAGCCAAATTAAAGTTATCTTTAACATATAATAATATTAATGACTTAATAAAAGATATTAAATTAAATTTACTGCCTAAAAAATCTGCTACTGCAATTCAGCGTAGATTGCAAAACACAAGACAAAATAAATGTCTATTGATGAGTTTGGTAAAGAAATAACGGAAATGTTTGTGGAGCTCACGATCGCTCAATCCGATGGCAACGATGAACACTTTAAGGTTCTTAAACCATTAAACGAGAAACATGCCATCAAGTGTTTTTCCGATGGTTTGAGAAATCGCAGGCTCAGTACAATCATTTCTGCGAGAAATTATAGCCTTTTAAAAGACGCTGTTCAAGCCGCAATTGACGAAGACGTTAATTCTTCGCCAACAACTGATATTTTGACTATGAATTATAGAGGCCGAGCTTTCCATCGACCAGGCCGGGGACGATCCTCATTCTCAGGTAGACCCCAAACCCAACAGTATAGAGGAGGACACCAGAGATTCGTACGGGGACGATCCACGTTCACAGGTAAGCCGCAAGCGCAGCAGTATAGAGGAGGCCATCCGAATAACAATTATAGAGGACGAGGTAAGTCTTATTATAATAAATCATATCAAACTAATAAACATACGGTAAATAGACTAGTATCAACGGTAACCGAGCCTGAAACGGTTCAAGATATTCAAAACACGAGCAAGTTTTTTCGTGAATAAAAATCATATTTTATCATTTAATAGTAATACGGGTTTTGTTAAAATAAAATTTCAAAATAATTATTGTTACGATTTGTTAGTCGATACCGGTGCATCAATTTCAGTCATAAAGTATAAACATGTTCGTAATCAAAACATTCATATCCATAAAGAGAACATCTTAGTCAGCGGTATAGGCGGTAAAATAAGATCGATTGGATATGCTTACTTAAATTTATTTCTAGGAAATCAAACACTACAGCATAAGTTCTATGTTTTTAAACAGTTACCATGTAAGGCAGATGGCATTCTCGGACAAGACTTTTTAAGCAAGTACAAATCTGTTTTAAATTATGGTAATCGAAGTTTAATTTTGTGGAATAATAATGTTAATATTCATTTACCTTTAATAATAATTGATAAAACATCCATAACTATACCATCTAGATCGGAGTCTATTCATTTCATTGATACGTGTGAAACGGAGGAATGTGTTATAAATGCAACAGAATTGCAACAAGGAATATTTATAGCTAGTTGTTTAGTAAAACCCTTAAACGGAAAAATACCTATTCGTATATTAAACACAACCGATTCGGATATAGAACTAAAAGAAATATATCCCACCCTTCATAAAGCTAGTGAATACGAATTATGCGATTTTAAGCAATTACCGAATAATGCCCATCGCGTAAAAACTTTATTTTCATTATTAAATCTAAATTATTTAAATACAGAAGAACGAGATACTATTGAATCGATTTGCGCAAAGTATTCAGATATTTTCTACCTTCCTGGCGATACATTGAATACGACGAATATTTACGAGCATAAAATTACTTTAAAACCTAATGTTGATCCGATTTATACAAAACCGTATAGGCTACCGCATGCACAGAAAAATGAGCTTAAACAACAAGTTAATGAGTTACTTAGGCAAGGTATTATCGAACCTTGTACTAGTGAGTGGTCTGGTCCGGTATTACTCGTACCTAAGAAATTAGACTCCAGCGGAGAAAAGAAATGGCGTTTAGTCATTGACTATAGAAAACTTAATAACTGCATTCAAGACGACAAATTTCCACTTCCAAACATCACAGAAATTTTAGATTCGCTCAGTGGATGTGTTTATTTTACGCATTTAGACTTAAACCAAGGATTTTTTAACGTGAAACTCGAAAATAATAGTAGAAAATATACAGCATTTTGTGCAGGAGAGCAGTATCAAATGACTAGAATGCCTATGGGACTAAAAACTAGCCCCAGCTCTTTTTCACGTATGATGACCATGGCTATGGCAGGTTTATCATATGAAAAATGTTTGGTTTACTTAGATGATTTAATTATTATGGGTAGAAATTTAATTGATCACAATAAAAACCTTTTGCTTGTTTTTGAAAGACTACGCAATGCTAATTTAAAATTAAATCCTGTCAAATGCAATTTTCTAAAAAAAGAAATCCTTTACTTGAAGGATGGTGTATTACCTGACCCAGAAAAAATTAAAACTATTCAAAATTATCCGGTTCCTAATAATGCTGACGAAGTAAAGCGTTTCCTAGCTTTCGCCGGCTACTATAGAAAATTCATAGACAAATTCGCAGAAAAGGCATATTTTGAACTTATTGTGTAAAAAAAATGCAACCTTTATTTGGGATAGTCAATGTCAAGAGTCATTTGAAATTCTCAAAAATAGTATGATATCACCTCCCGTACTACAATACCCAAATTTTTCGAATGATAACGAATTTATTTTGCAGACTGATGCCTCTGGCTATGCCCTAGGCGCTGTTTTATGCAATAAAGATAAACGGCCAATAGCTTATGCTAGTAGAAATCTCAATAAAGCGGAGAAGAACTACCCCACCATAGAAAAGGAACTCTTGGCTGTGGTGTGGGCTATAAAATATTTTAGGCCATACTTATACGGTCGTAAATTTAAAATACTCACGGATCATAAGCCTCTTGTTTACTTATTTAATTTAAAAGATCCATCGAGTTGACTTTTTAAATTTAGATTGCTTTTAGAAGAGTATGATTATGTTGTCGAGTATGTAAAAGGAAAAGATAATGCAGCTGCAGACGCATTATCTAGGATTCAAGTTTCTTCGAAAGAATTGAAGGAGATGAATGAATGTTTATATGTGATGACGCGTGCACAGAGAAAAAGACTAAATGACACTTCTTGCGACCATGATATGATTTCTTCAGACGATTGGCCTGATCAACCAAAAGTCGTAGAAACTCATATTAGGCCGAAAGATGCAGTCGAGATGAGATTTACGGAAAAAACTATTATAGACCGATTTAGGAAAAATAATGAAATTACGTGTGAAAGTAAAAGATTAATTTACGTGTCTAAGAAAAAGACAATTTACATAAATCCAGTTTCTCGAACACAAGTCTCGCGAGCCGAATTTGTGAGGGAAATTAGTGATTTTGCAGAGAAAATTAATATAAGCGAAATATATTTAATAAAAAATGAACATAATAAGATATTTGTCGATAAACTTGCAAGTGAAATTAAAAACATAACTAACTATGTAGGTCCTAGGTTATGTATAATAAAAGACGTCGAAACAATCGATAATGTAGATGACAGAAAAGTAATACTCAACGATTTTCATCTTTTACCTACGAGTGGCCACGCAGGCATAAGAAGAATGTTGAATAATATTAAACGTTACTATTTCTGGCCTAGTATGGCATCTGATGTTAAACAATTTGTGTTAAAGTGTCCGCAATGTCAGAAACAAAAGTACACTGTTCAGGTGAAAGAGCCAATGGCCATCACCTCGAGTGCTCATTCGGCATTCGAAAAAATTTTTTTGGACTTAGTTGGACCATTAGACAAGGACAGTAATGGTTATATTTATATTCTAACCATACAGTGTGAACTGACAAAATATGTTTGTGCCTATCCATTATTTACTAAAACTTCAACAGAAGTCGCACGTAGTCTTGTAAACAACTTCATATTGCAACATGGAGTACCTAGAGAAATAGCTACCGATAGAGGCGCAGAATTCATGTCTGATACAGTCAAACAGGTATGTGAATTACTTAATATTAAAAAATTGAACTCTACAGCATATCATCACGAGAGTATAGGAGCATTGGAAAACTCTCACAAACATCTAGGAGCATTTCTGAGAATTCAATCAGAAGGTAAGTATGAAACATGGAGTACATGGCTTCCGTTTTGGTGTTTTTCATATAATACGTCGGTACACAGTTCGACAAAATTTACACCATTTGAATTGGTTTACGGCAAGAAATGTAATTTACCCAACAATTTACTAAAACATGTCGATCCTCTCTATAACTACGATAGTTATCCTCATGAGTTAAAATACAGACTACAATCAGCTCATGCTGAAGCTCGAAAAAATCTTATAGAGACTAAATTACAAAGAAAAATTAATTATGATAATCATATTAATCCAATTTTATACAAATCTGGTGATTTAATTCTTATTAAAAATGAAGTAGGTAATAAGTTATCAAACCTTTATTCTGGTCCCTACAAGGTTATCAAAGATTTGTCACCAAATGTAAAAGTCGAAATAAATGGTAAAACTGATATTATTCATAAAAATAGAACCAAATTATATCATGTTTAGTTTAAGAAATATTACATCATACAAAATACATAATATTATTTTGTCACTGACTGTACTTATAATTAAAGATCAATTTATTATTATCTTAGCTTGTTTAATGTAGTATCGTATTCATGCATTATGTAAACAATAGTCTTAAGTGTCTAAGATTACTTTGTATGTTATTCATGTTATATTTTTATGAACTATGATTAATGTTATTACTAAATAATGTTTTGTATTAACTTTATATTTTAACTTTTTTTTCATAAAATGAAATCTTGTATCAATTTCATTTTATTTTATTTTTAAGGGCGAGATGTGAGGAGTATATAATGTAAGATTTTACAATAAATAAAGTCAGTTTGTATCTGGATCTCGATAGTATCATTTCGCTCCCAACACGCGAACCTTATATTAAGATGAAGGGTAACAGATTGTATCTTGTTTTTATGAGTTTCATGATAACCAAGATTTAGTCAGTCAAGTTATTCAAATGAAAGTTTTCAATGATTTTATTAATTATTTATTGACTGTTTTATTTACCGCATCAAACTGAATCCATTCTCGTAGTTCTTCCTTCATCTGTTGGTTAGAACCAAGACCAGTAGTTCCCGACCGATTCGCATCTTTGCCTCCTTTTCTAGCCTAATACACAACAATAGCTATATAACATTTTCCTAAACTTCGGATTATAAACGATAAAGTATTCTAAAAAATAAAAGGTATTTAATTGCAGTATTAATCTTACTGGTGGATTAGTCCTGTCATGTTCTTCTCGAAATTGAAAGGTTATCTGAAAATATGAAAAAAAAAAAATAATCGTATAAAAAATACACACTAACATGAGCATATTGAAATCAAAGCCAAACATTAAGTAGTTTATTATAAATGCTATAAATAGTAAAAACGCATGTTTAGAAAACGACTGAATACATTGGTAGTTTACGTGTAGCTAATTTTTATTTAATATTGAAAACCATCTACAAACCGACTCAGTGCTCTGAACGTCCAGCAAATGCGGTGCGTAAGAGGACTTCAGCAGGCCATTAACTTTCAGGAACCTCGTCCTGGGACAGTCGAAGGCCTCGTATAGGCCGTGACGTCGCGCCCAGTCCACCCAACGATATGTTTTCCATAAGGGTACCTCTGAAAACATTATAAGCTTTAAATGTTGATGTAACTATCTTTTTGCAAACATTTTTATGAGCTTAAAATGTTCCTTATCGTGTCGTGTCTGGCTCAAAACTTCTACAACCTTGAGATAGATAAGCATTATGTTTCTATCTATTACGTCTTATGCTTAAAGTTGCTTAAAATAATTTTGATTTTTGAATAATTATTTGCTGTGAATATATTTTTCAGAATTCCTATATAAAACCTTGAGATTTACTTGCATATTTGCTTTGAACGTATGCTCTCATGGGATGAAATTATTTTATATCGGGTCTGTTTGTAAGTCGAGCGGATGCCCTTGATTCGTAGAAATCTGCGATTTGAGATTATCTTTATGATGTAGGGATGAAAGCTAACAATGAAGATATAAGGTTAAATCAAGAAAAGAACATAGTAGTAACTTGACTATAAAATATATTATTATGCAATAAAAAATATTGCTATCATTCAATAAATTGGTCCACGAATAATTATTTTCTTCAAAGAAAAAATCTTAAGTTAGTAAAATGTAAGCACTGATTTCCATAAAAAATGTACAAACTTGTAGATCAACGAACAACATTTAACTTTCAGTATTCTCTACGTCTTCTCTGTGTTAATAAAACAGAAAGACTTATTATTTTCATATTGTCTAGAACATCCTTAATAAATTTTGCTTCTCTCTTTAAAATAGAGATAAAGTGCTGACAGAATTCAAATTTGAATAACTTTAAACTATTTATTAACTATATATTAACAAAATTTTATACATAAAAACTTATTTTCATTAGGTTAAACTTGTATTGTTTAGTTTTTTCGTTAAAATATAATTTAACTTCTTTTATAAACGACAGAGATGTAAAATTGTTGCAAGATGTAGATTATGCCACAGGCCGCAGAGCGGTTTAATTACCTACCTGAATGATTTCAAGTCGTATCGTTATTATAATAATTAATATATTATTAATTATATATAATTAATATATAATTATTATGTAATTGATTGCAATTTATATTTACTTACAGCGTCGTTTACTTGAAACTTTTCATATTGTATTATATTTCTTTAAATAATTTTCGAAATGCAATCAATGTCACAAAAGTAAATAGTACAATGTACCAAGTTAGTGTTAGCAAAAAGCAATAAGACACGAGACATAATATTATATAACATTGATGCTTGATACGTCTTACTTTCTTTAACTACAACATCAAATATAATCTCCTCTCCAACCAACCTGGTTCTGGTAGTGGTTTCTTCAACGGCAGGTCCCTGGCCATCGTCAGGAGCAAATTCATCTCATGCCCTGGTGTGATCCCGGGCAGGTAGTATGGCGGAAATCCCTTGGTCTCAGAAATCAAAATGGCTGTGAGAGATCCCCGCTATGATAAGAACGGTGTAAGATAATAATTTATTATTTATTTATTTATTTAACCATTTATTGTACCACACCATTTAACATTACAATGTACAGTATATAAAAATTTGTATAGATGCGAGGTAAAGTACAAAAGGTGATACAAATAATATATGTATAGGTTTCAAGAAACTAATAATTATGAAGGGATCAATTTATTATAAATTGCCACTATCATAGATAAGAAAGAAGATTGTTTTAAAAATGATACAAAGATTTAAGATGTAACGAATCTTACAGCTACACATTCCACTGTAAGAATTTGCCATAAAAAAATCGTCGATCGATCGATCGATCGAACCTGCTATTCAGATAATATCTACTAGTACTTTATGAAAAATAGTTTGCCATAGAAATAATCATACTTACACTTAAAACCTTTCTTTATAGAACAACGTTAAGCTTGCGCTATAATTTCTCATGTAAAAAAAATTCAATATCAAAGGAGCAGAGCAATAATTATCAAACTAAATTAAATTCTACATCAATTATTTTCCATACCCTAACAGCTGAAGTTTCCTTCGTGGTCGGTTTTTTTGTGCTTTTAGATTTAATGGTGCTTGTCATGGTTTCACTGTCATCATCCCACGAGAATACAGGCACCTCGGAGGTCAGAAGCTCCCAAAGTTCTTCTGGATCTAAAGGGATTGACGAATAATAATTCTTTACGGTAAGTGTCGAAAAATTTACACACACATTGATTTAGGACTAAAAAGATTTTAGATAGAGCCAGTAAATGTTATTCTGTCGAACCAGCTTATCTTCTAAAATAATTTCTGCAATAGTTAATAGTTTTCATATAATTAAAAAGATTACGAGCTTGTATAAAGCAAAAAAGTCCATTTAATTTAATATCGACTTCAACCAAATGCACGTGACCTTACATACAAAAATATAAAGACCATACAATACCTCGTGCAAAAGTTCAAACTATTTTCTGTGAGCCAAAGTTTGTAATTGGTAACCGAGCTTCTAGTGGCCAGAGGTTAATTGTATCTTTCCACTTGGTTGTAGCTAGCACCATTTAAATGATATTTTGATTATATGACAGAGATTTTATAGAGCAAAAATATGTGGGTAATACCTCTAATCAATAATTATTGTAGTTCCGTATAGGTGATATAGATGAAGAAGCAAATAATTTAAGGACAGCGCTAGTCGTCCGCTAAACGGATGAATAAAATAAATTAGTCGTCCGATTACCGGATGAATAAAATAATTTAATCGTCCGATAACATCTATTTATCTATATAGTTAGGTTAACGGGGTTTCTTTAGAGAACTGCCGCACGTATTATAGGTTTTTTGTGGGGGGAGGAGAGGGGGGAGGAGGGCACACGTAGGTATTTGATTTTTTTTTTTGCGCGTCGACGGAGCCCCGCTTCGCGGGGCTCCTATTTCTGTGTAGTTTTTTTTTTAAGAAACCTAACCTAACCTAACCTTACGGCTAACCTAACCTAAACTTGATTTTTTTTGCGCGTCGACGGAGTCCCGCTTCGCGGCGCTCCTATTTCTGTGTAGTTTTTTTTTTAAGAAACCTAACCTAGCCTAACCTAACGGCTAACCTAACCTAAACTTGATTTTTTTTGCGCGTCGACGGAGCCCCGCTTTGCGGGGCTCCTATTTCTGTGTAGTTTTTTTTTAAGAAACCTAACCTAACCTAACCTAAAGGCTAACCTAACCTAAACCTAACCTAACGAATTGAGGGCGAATATCTCGGCCATTTTTGATTTTAGAGAAAAGTTGTTCCTATAAAACATGCATAAATTAGCGTAATCTTTACGATGAAACAATAATAAATAGGTGTTATAATGACACGTCCTGCGCCCCCTTTGCTTTAGTCCAACCCAACTAGCTTTAGTGTTAAAAGGTTATCTAGTAATCCGAATAATCGGACGATTAAATTATTTTATTCATCCGGTAATCGGACGATTAAATTATTTTATTCATCCGGTAATCGGACGACTAATTTATTTTATTCATCCATTTAGCGGACGACTAGACACTTCGATAATTTAAATGGAAGTTGTTCCATAGTTAGCGTACAGTGAAATGAAGTCGGTTAATTAACTAAAGATAGAGAAGTGTAAAATGATTATATTGTCGATTATTTATTAAACATTTTTTATTTTTTTATTACTGTGCTAGTTGTAAATAATATTATAAAAAAAGCAATACAATATGTTAACACCATTTCTTTTCACTATATTTCATCACACCCGTGACAGGAGTAAATTATTTCGAGTCAATTCATTAAAACAATCCATGAACATGTTAACTCACCCTTTTTTTTATAAGATAAGTTCATAGCGCCAGTGAGGGCGTGCAATATATCAAACTCTGGCATCAATTCATCTTCAAAATCTGTTCCTTCGTCGGCATTCATGTCGGGCGCGGCCAACTTAAGAATTGCCTGTGTAATTTTGATTAGCAATTTAGCTTTAGCGCGTAATGAATATTTTAATAGGCGTCGGAAAATAACATTGTGATTTAGTGCCGTTAACTGCTTCAATGGGATTTTATAAAGGTACGTCTACGTAGAGTATTTTAAAGTATGTTTTTTTTAAGTAGACATCAACCACAGTCATGTTCTTTTCCATTTATCAGCCCTAATTTTAAAGTGATTATCATTAATCATTCGATGGATATGATTATAAGTATGGTAAAAGATCGGATTCCGGTTCCGGTGACGAAAGTGAAAAGACGTACGAAAGTGATCTCTGTGAATATTATTGAAATAATAGTGCAAAAGTGACAATTTAAACTCATATTGGGCTTAAATCTTACCTAGAGCTTAAAAACATCCCAAAATAGTGTTTAAGTGTTTGATACAGTGCTTTCCAAAACAAATCATTGTTTTTATTTGATCAGTATAACCTAAAAAACGTTATAAAACATTCCACTGAACAATAACTGTCAATATCAAACAAACTGTCAGTGACAAGTGACAAGTGACAACAAACATTGACTTTGACATTCCAACCATAAATAGTAGTGATAGTGTTACCACCATTCAAAGCCGAATTTCCCAAAAATAATATGGAAAAACAAATGGAAATTTTGTTTTCAAAAATTAACGAAAAATTTAACGAACAAACAAATACATTAACAACAGCAATAACGAAAAATGTAATGGAGGCCTTAGACGAAAAGATGAAATTACTGATAGAAGAAAATAACAATCTTAAAACTAAAGTCAGTAATTTGGAACAAAAAATATCATCTTTAGAAAAGGAAAAACGAGGAAAAAATTTAATTCTTTTCGGCATTGAAGAAAAGGGAAAAACAGAAATAGAACTAGTGGATTTAGTGAAAGAAACTGTTGTGGAATCAGGAATACATCTAGATAGTCAAGAAATAAGTAATATTAAAAGAATCGGAAAACAATCAGATAAGAACCGTCCAGTTATAATATCACTAACAACCATATGGAAGAAACATATAATTTTGAAAAACAAGCGAAACCTTCCTCCAGGCGTATATGTAAAAGAGGATTACTCTAAAGAAGTACTGGAGACACGTAAAAAATTACAGCAACAAGTGGAAATAGAAAGAAAAAATGGGAATGTAGCATTTATAAAATACGATAAGCTAATTGTAAAGAAACCCAACAATAACAATCGTGAAAAAAGAAAAAGAGAACAATCAGGTTCTCCAACCAATTCGTCTCAGAAAAAACTAAACACAAAGTATGACGAAAATGCTAAGATCCAAAGAGAAGTAATCAAGCCAAGCATCCTTACATATGTATCGCGCGAACGATCAGCCTCTGTTTCAGAGATGTCAAAAAACAAGTAAAGGCCCCCTCCGACCGGAACAAACAAAGAAATATTATAACAAATATAGATTTAAGAAAAACATCAAGAAAATACCCCCCAAGCCGGCTGGTCACCGTGGGGGAAGATGACCACCACCCTCCAACAAATCTGCCAACTAAATTCAACATAAAAAAAGATATACAAAAACAAAATAATTTATATATATGTACACTTAATACGCGAACCTTGAGAACAGAAGAAAGTTTGAAAGAACTAGAGTTAGCTATAGAAAACATCAAGTGGGACATCTTGGGCATAAGCGAAATGCGGAGACTAGGAGAAGGAATAGAAGAGAGAAGTAATTATATTATGTACTATAAAGGCGAAGTCTCTGGACATAGAGGAGTAGGTTTTTTGGTGAAGTTAAAACTCAAGAAATATATCACTGCGTTTGAAGGAATATCAGATAGAATAGCGGCAATACACATTAACTTACCCAAACATAAGAAGAACTGGACAGTAATTCAAGTCTACTCGCCAACAGAGCAAGCATCAAAAGCAGAAATAGATACATTCTATGATAAACTAAGGGAATTTTCAGAAAAATACTCTCAAAACAATTTAGTACTCATGGGGGATTTCAATGCACAAGTAGGTACCCAAATAACTGGAGAAGAACATATAATAGGGAAATATGGGAAAGGTAAAAGAAGTAGAAATGGAGAAAAGTTAGTTGAATTCTTGCTTGAGCAAAATTTAACACTTCTTAATTCAATTTTTCGCAAAAGGCTCAACAACAAATGGACATGGATATCTCCAGATGGAAAGGTCAGAAATGAAATTGATTACATAATAACCAACAAAGCGAAGTTATTTAGTGATACGGGAATAGTGAAAAACCTAAACTTCAATACCAACCACCGTATGGTACGTAGTTGTCTCAAAGCAAGTGGTTTAAAGAAGCCTAGACCAAAAGCCGTTCAAAATATTTACTTAATGTGCAAAAAGGGGGAGAAATTCGAAACAACAGAAGACTTAATGGAAGTTGTTAACTCAAATATGTCACTAGATGAGAAATACAAAAAAGTAGAAAACAAACTCAAAGAACAGGCAAGTACAACAACAAACAAGAAGAAAGAACCCTATTTAAGTGAAACAACTTTAAAACTTATTCAAGACAGAAAGAAATTGATACTTAATAAGAAAGATAACCAAAAAGAAATCTCCAATCTTAGCAAACAGATCCGCGAAAATATGAGGAAGGATAGAAAAAATAGACGTCACAAAACCCTGGAAAATTATATTATCAAAACGGGAGGCACAAAAAAAGCACTTAAAGAACTTAGAGAAAAAGGAAAAGAATGGATACCAAAGCTAAGAGACAAAGAACTGCAAGTTACTTCTCGTAGTAAAATCAAAAATATAGCAACAAACTATTATCGTTCATTATATTCAAACCAGGCTAACACACAGACGACTGAAAGGAGACATGTTCAAATACAACAATACACGACGGAAGCTAATGAAGATATACCAGAAATATTACAATCGGAAGTAGAGAAAGCTATTAAAAGTCAAAAGATGGAAAAATCGCCTGGTCCTGACAAAATTACAAATGAACTGATGAAAGGGACAATCACAGAACTAGTTCCAATACTCACCAGGATCTTTAATGAGATTTTATATACAAGCAGCATTCCAAGCAATTGGGCAGAATCGCACATAATACTTTTGTACAAGAAAGGTGCAAAGGACGATATAGGGAATTACAGGCCAATATCTCTCATTTCGAACGTATATAAAGTTTTCGCTAAAGTTATCCTGGACAGAGTGTCAAACCAACTAGACGAAAACCAACCGATAGAACAGGCTGGTTTCAGAAAAGGATTCAGTACAATTGATCAAATACATACAATTAAACAGCTTATCCAAAAATACAATGAATACAATAAAACTATTTATCTAGCATTCATAGATTACTCTAAAGCTTTCGATAGTCTCAAACACGAATCCGTATGGCAAAGCTTAAAAGAGCAGGGAATTCCAAATTTATACATAGAAATCATCAAAAACATATATAAGGAAAGTAAAGCTAGTGTCCGACTGGAATCAATGGGAGATGTTTTTCCAATTGAAAGGGGTGTCAGACAGGGTGATCCACTCTCACCAAAGCTGTTTACAGCAGTGCTAGAACAAATGTTCAGGAAACTAGAATGGGAGCATGTGGGACTAAACATAAATGGATCAAGACTGAATAATCTCAGATTTGCTAATGACTTGGTGTTATTAGAAGAAGACCCGCTACTACTGGAATCTATGATACAAACTTTATCAGACAGAGGCAGGGAAGTGGGTCTAGAAATGAACTCTAGTAAAACTAAAGTAATGACGAATTCAACACCCATAGACATAACCATCAATGGACAAAAACTTGAATACGTAGAGGAATATGTTTATCTCGGCCAGATTATATCACCTTATGATCAAATGTCCAAAGAAATAGACAAAAGAATTGCAACAGGATGGAAGAAATACTGGGCCATGAAAGAAATCATGAAAAGCAAGTCTCTGGGAATTAAGATCAAGAAGAAAACATTTGATACCTGCATCCTACCCTGTATAACATACGGCTGCGAAACCTGGGCTCTAACTAAACGCCATAGGGATAAACTAGCAAGTTGTCAAAGAGGTATGGAAAGGAGCATGCTGGGTCTGAAACTAAAAGACAAAGTTAAGAGTACAGACATCAGACATAAAACTAAATTAACAGACATCCTTAAAAGCATAGACCAACTAAAATGGAGATGGACTGGACATATGCTCCGCTGCAAAAAAGAAAAATGGAGCAAACAGGTCACTGTCTGGTACCCTAGGGATGGAGTAAGGAGCCGGGGTCGCAAAGCTAGGAGATGGGAGGACGAATTAAAAATGACCGCAGGGCCCTTTTGGACAAGAGTGGCAGCAGACAGGGTACAATGGAAAGAGTTGGAGGAGGCCTTTGCCGTAAGGCATACCGAAATTAGAGATATTTTATAGTGAAATTTTGTTTTTAGTTTTATGTAATTTTTATGTTTATATATACTTATGTCAACTTTTTTCGGAAATAAAGGCTTTATTATTATTATTATATTATGGTAAAAGATCACATAGTCACGTAGTTGGCAAAGGGCTTGTCGAATTAAATAACCAGCAGTTTGGCAAGAACATAAAAATTGATAATGACGACCGCACACATACACTTTAAACACCAAGCCCTCGCTTCATTTTACAGGCGACACCTTACCTTACAAATTAACAGCGGCCACAGATGAACCACCTGCGAGGTGACGGTAGCCGGTGCCTGTTTCATCCCAGGTTTAACAGGAGCATGGGTAAGTAGGGGAGAGAAGGGGAGGAGGGGGGCGTCCGTCGCGTCAATGGGCACCAGATCGCTCACCCAGACGCATCTCCATGCACCCAGGTAGTATAAGCGTACGAGATAACAACCTGGTGGATTTTGTGTTATGAATAGAATGGAAAAAAGTACACTATAATATGTTATAGAGAAGCAAATGGAAGATAATTTGTTATACTGTTAGCAATATTTTACATACCTACACTATGGTACAGGTACCTATAAAGTTAAATATAACAAAACAAAAGAAACGAGTGAAATTTAATTGAGCTTAGGTAACTTCTAGAAATCGGAACTTCGTGCCTAAAAATAGACTTTTATAAGAAATGAAATTAAGTTATTGAATGATGTTTAGTTACTTGGTCAAATTTAATAAAACTAATTCTTTGAAACCAGTTACTCCGTGACTGGTCTGATGAAACCTATGAAATACAATAAACTCTAGAAAATGCTATCACCTCTAAATACAATTGACGAAAAATAACTTTAATTAGCTTTGTGCTTAGGTACATTTAACACAAAGTATGTTAAACATTAATGAACAAAGTTTACACTTAATTTCAATCAATGTTAAAACTAATCAGTGTTTCTTACATTCTTGTGAAAATACTCAGAGCGAAACAAAATATAAATCACTCGTAATAGTTATTAAAATCATGGGCCTATAAACCGTAATATCCTCAATAACGATAATACTATGTAAAACGTTTTATAATTAACTAGCTATGCCCCGTGGTTTTACCCGTATTGCTCCGCTCCTCTTGGTTTTAGCGTGATGATATAAAACCTATAATAGCCTTCCTCAATAAATGGGCTATCTAACACCGAAATATTTTTTAAAATCGGACCAGTAGTTGCTGAGATTAGCGCGTTCAAATAAACAAACTCTTCAGTCTTATAATATTATTACTAGTATAGATAGTCAAGTTTTATAAAACAATCATTCATATACTGGCTACGCTCTATAAAGGGAAAATTGATAAAACAATTATGAATTTGCATGTTAAAATGCATTTTGCATGATCGTAATATAATAACTGCTACCAAATATGAATGGGTAAACATTTTCAGTCACGTCATGTGGTCAAAGCGTGCACTATGGAAAATATTCTGTTTATTTGTAATTGATTAACTCATAAACTATAATGGAATGATTCCGAAAATTATTTAACACGCCTAAAGGAACATTAATCCTAAAATCCGGCATAGGCCTTTTTTCTTTTTATCCAGTGTCAATTCGTACGAAAAAAAAAAACGGACAGCTTATGATGTATACAAATAGGTGACCTTAATAATAAAATGCCTTTACCTTAACACCTTTAATTAAATCTAACAAAATTACCATAAACACTATTACATATTGCAGCCATTAATAATCTACCCTCATTAAACGGCATTTAAATAACCTGAATGATACAAACATCACAAGAAACAACAACATTTTTTCTCATATCACGAGATTAACACATCGTAAGCAGTGTGTCGTGACATAGATCGTTATCCAGTTAGGGTTCCGTAACCAAAGGGTAAAAACGAGACCCCATTCCGAAAACTTCACTTTCCGACAGTCTTTGACCAGGCTGTATTTCATGAACAACTGTTCAGGGTGCTTTTTCACCAGACATATCTATGCAGCTATGCTACGAAAATGTAATAGCTACCTATGCTATGAAACTATGTGACCGTTTCCACCGATACTAAGCTACGTATCTATGCGAGGAAGATGCGCAGCTCTAGCTATGCGATGTATCGATAGTAGGCTTTGCTCTGCACATAGCACGCATCCACAGCACACATCCATAGCACGCATCCAGTTGCTCTTGACTTCGGAACCCTTAGAGTCGAGAGTTTGACTCGCACTTGACCGTCTTTATTTGTGTTACACCTGTGTGTAAACGATACGACAGTCGAACATCTCGATATAAGGAACGCGAAGGTTAACAAAGAGATTATTGTGGTTCTTAAAAGCTAGATTTTATAAGTTTAATGGTCTAGTTGTCAGTATATTAGAAATCCTTAAACATTTATGCTATCAGCTGTTCATTTTTATTTATTACATTATTTCGGTATACCTACACATGGTACTTTTATATGTAGAGTTTTGTTTAAACGGATAGTATTATTTCATATTTGATTATTATATGATTTACAGATTAATATAATAATTTTTACTAGATTCAAATTCATAATTTAAAAAACACAAACACGCCGAAGGAAAGAGAGATCGTGAAATTTTCTTCTTTTTAATATTAGATCAAGCAGGCATTTGACCATAGGTCTACCTCTGATCTAGATGATGACATGCCCGCTTGAGATCATTCTGTTCGAGAGGAAAAAAGTAGTTTTAAAAAACCTTATAATATTTAGGTTATCAGCTGTTAATTTTTATTTTTATTTATCACATTATTCTTTCGGTATTTACACGGTATTTTTATATGTAGAGTTTTGATTATAGAGACAGTATAAGCATGATTTACTGATTTATCATTATCTATAATGTAATAATTTTTACTTGAGTCAATGTGGTTCACACTTTTCTGTTGTAAAGTAATCGATGCAAGTTTCAAAGACTAGTTTGTTTGATATTTCATAGTTATAATAACTTTAAATTCTCTAGTATAAAAGAATAGACAATAACAATATTTATCAAGGAGCTTATTTAAATAAATATACCTTATTATACAATAACATTAAAGGAAACGTGTATTTTAATTTTCAAAAGCCTAGATTTCCTCATGTGATAATTTCTATGTTCCGCATTGAGTCCTGAGAAAACTAAACAATACGCATTATCTAATTTATACTTAACAATGTAGTTACTACTTTCAGACCTAGTTTCTGTATAAGAATAATAAAAATAACGAGTCGCTTTGAAACGAGCTGTTTATAAAATATTTAACTATTATTAGTGTTATCAGTTTGTTTGTTTATTTAAATTTTAAAAGGAAATAACGTTTTACTACCAAGCACATAAAGTGAATTTAATGTTTGACACACTACTGAATCAAAAATATAAAACGAATAGGCGACTGATTCCATCTTATTCATGTAAAAATTAGCCAAAAATAATATGGCAGCAAATAACTATCGTAACTAAAAAAGTTCAGTTAGGAATGTAGGTACTTCTATATTTTTTATAGCAACGTAACTAAATTCCTATTCAAAGTTTTCAGTAACTAGAACACATATCACTCAAAAGATACTTATTATTTATCACATCTTATTTCCAAAGTAAAAATTAGCGAATAGTTTACCATTCTTCGACAATCCAGGTCTGTGCTGTGCGCCTCCGCCGGGCTTCAAACCTGGAGAGTAGATGTGGTACCTCGCCCTCCAACCTTCTGGACCAATGCTGAATGTGAAGTTCTCCCATTGATGTTCCACCTAATCGAAAAACTATTAGAAGTCACATCTTTATTGTGGTATTTTTTTTTTTTGGTAAATTGAAGTGAGATATTGACATGGCCTATGTTGAACCGAGGTGAAAAATTTAAGGCTAAAGTAGGTTTTAAACTAAAAGCAGTTTGGGTGTTAACTTGAAGTGAGAAAGGAATCACATTTTTCTTACGGTGAATTTACATCAAACGAACATAGAGCTAGACCTAGAGCATTTTTTCATGATATTTAAGTGTAAACGAAAACTCGTATTCAGTGTTTTTCAGTATAAGAATATTGCATAGAATCTTTTCGAACGCGCAAGAAACAACGAAAGAATGCTCTACGCCTGTTTACACTAAACGAATTTGACAAAGTGCGGTTAAAATGTGATGAAAAAAATTCGTTTGATGTAAATGCACCGTTATATTAACGATATCAATTTTTATGATAGATGAAATCTTCAGTACTTTTAAAATTTTATTTTACAAAATACGAATTTTATACTATAAACGCTCAAAACTACAGTTAAACTATTACTTACAACAACACTATCCACCCTCTCCAAGATATAACACATAGAGAGTACGCTTCTGCAGAACGAGGACCGGAGGAGTACCTGCGCGTGGCTCAGCTGAATATCTGCCACGGTCATCTTACCTGCGTCGTTTGTGTCCTGGAATTATGGATTTGTTGGTAAGATAATGGTTGAAGATGTATTAGTATTGTTTTGGGCGTAGTGTTACTTGTTGTAGTTTTTGAGTTAATTCCGAACAGACACACAGACAGACGTGGTGAAGGACTATGTTTTATAATTTATTGATAAAAGAAACATTATGTTCATAAATAATAATATAGAACTGACGATCGTTAATGTATGACAATAAATAGGTTAATCTTATTTCTGCTGTACAATATTTTGAAACATGGGCTATGGGCTTCAGATTTAACCAAATGAATTACTATATTTTGACGTATGTTAGGAATGCTTTACGCTGAAAACCACAGTCGCAGAAACTTCCTTTGCGGCATATAATGCAGATGCATACAATTTTCGCATCAAATAATTTAATATTATGTCAAATTATTTAAACGCTTTTTGTTAAAATTGCACAGTTTTATTAAAAAATAACTTCGGTTCGATATAACGATTAAGAAATGAAAGACTTGAAGTACGATTGATTTAAAACGTGATTATGTAATTAATATCTTACGTCTGTAACATTTTAACGACTTGAATTAGTATGAATTTAAAACTATTTAACGGATTCACCATTTGTCTGTACTAATATTTTTACCTATATTATATTTTGTTTGTTTGTTTGTTGGTAACTCAAAACAGTTTTGATCGATTTAAAAATTACAACAGGCAGAAGGCAAACTATTATTTATGTAAAGACAAGTGGCTTCATGATATATCGATAGATTTTGACGCTTCGTACACATGTACATATCAAACGTGTAGTTTCCAAAATCTATTATTACAAGAATACCTCAAAAACAACAACTTCCGCCTCCCACCGACTAAGAGCAAGGTCCTCTGCCCTCATCCATCCATGGAGATACTGTCTCACAGAGCACGGCAGCGGCTGGGTCTGGTCATCTACCCAGGCCTGATCTGCGTGGGGTTTGGTGACTTTGGATAGCACGTGGCTTGCGCGGAACGCTGCTGGACCCTAGTTTATATCATTTTATTCAATATGTATTAAAAGTAAAATAAATTAACAGTATTTGACTAGCTGTTTAACGCGGTTCCACCTTACAACACCGGACGAACCCGCGGGCAAGGGCAAGTATTTATAGCTTATACGTTTTTATGATATGCTACACCACTGATAAGTTACATAAAAATCCAAAAGAAAAGTAATAATTTTATCATCAAAAACATGGAAATAATGTTATAATATCGAATTAAGTAAATAATAATACCTAATATCAGGAAAAAATGAAGAAGTGATATTCTGGTACATAAGCTACGTATACATCCCTAACATTAAAATCCATACATGGAACATATCATGGAAATATTGCTAAGTATAGATATCATTAGAATAATTATAACCACATCAGAAATAAAATATAAGAAAGGTTACGATTATATCACATAACCGGGAATTATATGAAAGACTTTCACTGGATTTTTATAGGCATTTATCTATTTCCTAAATAACTATTCTCATAGTAACATTCCTTACTCATTGCTTATATCACATGCGAATATACAGGGTGTCCCGTATGATACATACTTCGCTCAATAGAACTTATATTTAATTTAACAAAGTTGAAAAGTTTGTTTTTTTGTTTGTTTGAACGCGCTAATCTCAGGAATTACCGGTCCGATTTGAAAAATTCTATCGGTGTTAGATAGCCCATTTATTGAGGAAGGCTATAGGCTACATTATATCATCACGCTTGGACCAACAAGAGCGGAGCCACGTGGATCAAACCGCGAAGCGCAGCTAGTGTATTCATAAAGTTTTAGAAGTGAAACTTCTGTAGGCGCGTTGAGAGTAAAATTTCAAGGTCGCGTCATGGCAATACCGTCACGTCATGGAGTAAGCGACAATTGTATCCTTGAGTCTTGCCAAAGAAGCTTCACGTCACGTTTTTTTTCTTTATTTTATTATGGTATATTTTTACTTAATCAGCGCTTGCAAAACTATCTCAATACTATTATAAAGGCGAAAGTTTGTAAGGATGTATGGATGTATGGATGTATGGATGTTTGTTACTCTTTCACGTAAAAACTACAGAACCGATTACAATGAAATTTAGCACACATATAGAGGGTAACTTGGATTAACATATAGGATAGGTTTTATCCCGGAAATCCCACGGGAACGGGAACTATGCGGGTTTTCCTTTGAAAACGCGGGCGAAGCCGCGGGCGGAAATCTAGTAAATTATATAAATTGAGAATAGTATACAACTAGCGGGACACCCTGTATATTAATTGAGTAATGTTTAATGGAATGTGATGAAAACCGATTGTTAAAAGTATTGCATATATTAATGTGTAAGAAAATAAACGATGTTTTGTTCTTTAATTCGTTGATGCGAAGTTATGGTTGCAACAGAACAATTTTATTAATTACTTTATTGTATTGATTTATATTGAAATATCCTTTTGATTGAAATAAATATTAAAACTAAATACAAATAGATTACCTATTACATCCAAATAATATAGGAACCATTAATTAGCATGAAGGATGGAAACACCTTAGTAATGTTATTTTGCTTTAGATGTAGGAGAAGCTGACTGGTAAATTCATCTAAGATATAATTATTATTAAGAATAGGAAATAGGTGCTCAATATAATATGAGATGATTTACCTAAACCAGAACAACTCTTCTGACTAAACCAAATAAAATAAATACCAACATACCATCCCCCAAGAATCAGCAGATAATTCATTATCCCGGAATTCCCGGAAAGGGCATTCAGTAGGATCAACCGGGTACACAATCATGCTCTGTCTACCGAAATCCCCTTTTTTCGACATTCTGCTCATTATTCTAAGAAAATAACGAGAAACTGTATTTATTTATGAGGTCCACGTGTAAGCGTTGACGTTTAATTTTATTATCTGTACGAAACGTCAAAAAAAGAAAAACTACGTTGAAAAAGGTTATATTAGGTTTGTAAACAAAAAAGGTCAATGTTTTAATCTATGATATTATAAAGCTGAAGGAACTACTTGTCCGATTTTAATTAAAAAAAAAAAAAAAAAAATTCTTTCAGTGTTAGATAGCCCGTTTATCGAGGAAGGCTATAGGCTATATAATATAATCTCACTGAGACCAACAGGAGCGGAGCACTGCGGGTAAAACCGCGGAGCACAGCTAGTTGTAAATGTACGTCGGTTGTCCTTATAAAATAATGTTTATTAACTTATCATCACTTCATAGTATAAAACAAAGTCGCTTTCACTGTCCCTATGTCCCTATGTCCCTATGTCCCTTTGTACGCTTAAATCTTTGAAACTACGCAACGGATTTTGATGCGTTTTTTTTAATAGATAGAGTGATTCAAGAGGAAGGTTTATATATATAAAAACATCCATTAAATAGTGGATAAGTACTGTTATTTTTGAGTTTTCTAATGTGATGTCGTAAAAAATTACATTTTTTCCGCTTACATTGCAAACGCAGGCTGAACCCTACGAGTTTTATCAAAATAATGTACTAAGTATTATACACATTGAAAAGGTCTACAGAAAAGTCCGCGATGGTATATGTCTATCTCTTATGGATAACCCACAATAACTTTTTTTTGTCATTTACTTTTTACGACAAATAATATCTAATTTTCGAAGCGATTTTAACCAATACAGCATTAATCCTTAACCAATTAAATACCTTGAATACATTGTTCATTTAATATAGATCTATATGGCCCTTTACACCGTATGATCTATGTGAATATTTTCGAAGATATTACAGATTTAAAAATTGCGGGACGTAGCGTTTGCGGCGGTACCGGCCGGCCGGGCCGCTATGTTTTTATATACAACGTTCACAGTTTTTCTGTAGTGTATTTAGTATCAGCATTGCACCCGTGCGAAGCCGGGGCGGGTCGCTAGTTAATTATAAATATAAAATACTACTCCATTCTTACGTAGAGTACATAAGATTACTTATTTATAGCACGCACACTAGGCTAGCCTGATAATAAAAAATAATGAACATAAAACCTCCGTAAAAATATTAATTGGAAAATTTAATTACCAATAAAATTTTGGTGAGAATTCACAAATAACACCACCTATAATTAACAACATAATATTATTTTTTAACCTTTAGTGATACGAAAAACTTGTTAATTTGACAGTGTTAATTTATGGTGATTGGTGGGTTCTTTATATTTATACGCAAATGTGGTGGATTCTTTATGGAGTATTATCTATAAAATTATTAAATAAAACAGTCGCTCCTCAATAATACATAGATAAGGCCAACCACGTCTCAACAAATCGGTTCAGTAGATTTGGCGTCGATGACTAACAAACATCCAAAATTTCGCATTTCCGACTAATATTATAAATGCGAAAGTTTGTGAGGATGTGTGTGTGTCTGTTATTCTTTCACGCAAATACTACTGAACAGATTACAATGAAATTTAGCACACATATTATAGAGGGTAACTTGGATTAACACATATAGGATAGGTTTTATCCCGGAAATCCCACGGGAACGGAAACTATGCGGGTTTTTCTTTGAAAACGCGGGCGAAGCCGTGGGCCGAAAGCTAGTACATTATAATGATCCTTTTATTTTGTAATCTAAGATAATGATGTTTTTTTTATAAAAGAATAAGAACAATAAGTAAGTGTTTTCAAATAGATTAGTACCGGAGTAAAAAACTCGATACAAATAAAGAAGAGCGTATAAATTGCTACTGTAATAAGATTTCAATAGATTTGCCAGTTCATTTTAATTGAAAAGTTCATGCATAAAGTTCAGCCCGTAAAATATCTAGTTTTGCAAGTCCATCTGGTATTTAAATACAGCCTTACCGAGGTCGTTTACACAAAAATTACCGTCATGGGCTGATTGTCATGACATTCTTTATGGACTTGATGATATTATGATTAAAGGTATGGAAAACTATTGATTTGTTTATTTATGACTTACTAGTTATTTGCCCGCGTCTTCGCCCGCAAAGTTAAAGTATATTAAGTAGCTTGTAATTATTGTAATTGTTCTTCATTCATCTTATGCAGATCATATAGGTACATATAGAAGCATTAATAGTATCCAAAACACATAATAATACATTTCTTACTCAATGAGAAACATCCATCAAATAATTAATCACACCCTGGACAAATCTTCGAAAGATATTCTATTATCTTACTTGACGTTCTTTATAATATGATATAATCTTTTCTTTCTAATCTTTCTTAGGAAGGAAACACTAAGTGACAAGACACAATAATGTGAGTAATCTATATTACCTATATGAGTAAATAAATAGTACAGAGACAAAGCTTCAAGAATATTGTTTTTGTATACAATACTCTTCTATAATTCTCTACTTAAAGAAAATCAAAAGAAGTTAGAATTCTTAATTTCAAATGCATATGCTTTAACGACACGAACGACTAATATTAATTAAATGAAATATAAACAGGCGGATATGTATCAACGTAATAAGGCCAGGAAGTTTTTATTTACCGGTTTGCCGTGAAAGGCCGTCGAAAAAACATACGCCTCTATCCATTCATAATTATTTAGTTATAATTAAATTGTGTAATAATAACTAATATGTTTTTATGAGATGCTAAGACTGCTTGCTGCGTAATCATGCATGAAAAATGTGCTAATTAATCGGCCAGTTTTTTGGATTATGTTTTGCGTGTGACATGGGCCGCTGGTAAAGTTTGCTCGAATCTTAATCTATACCTTATTAAATTAAGCCGAAGAGTATGTTTGGTTGTATGCGTTCATCTCAGAAACTAATGGACTGACTACAAAAATTATTTCACAATTGGATATCTATACGAGATCCATGAGTGATGAGTGATATTTAAAGTCTTATATGTACGGGCGTCGTCTTTCATACGTGGTTTGGAACCAATATCCCTGTTAAAAGAAGGAAAATATATCACAGTAGGTATATTCTTTCATTAGGGAATATTTCCTCAATGTTATTCACATTGCTACAAGAAAAAATATAATGTTCTGTTTAGTAACAGGCCGTTTACATGTGTAATGAATATTATATACTTTGTTGAGTCTCCTTGGTACAGTGGTTGACGCGTGAGCGTAGAACCGAGGGGTCCGGGGTTCGATTCCCGGTGGAGACGAAGAAAAAAAAATGTCTCGGTCTGGCAGGACACAGAAGGCCAATCGATCAGTGAAACAGATGTATAATGCATCTGCCCCTTACCCCACTTGGGGACATGGGAAATCGTGTGTTGTTGAGTCTAGTACGAAATTACTTATTACCTTTTAAATATAGATACTTATTACCACCCTGCAGATTATTATATTGCAAACTTATGTGTTTACATATTGACAATGCTTTACCCACGGTTGCCGTTTAGTCACATCGTATAATAGATTATTATCAAACCAAACATGTTTTTACAAAATGAACCGGTTCCACAGCAAGCTAGATAAATTATTTCTTAATAAAAATAATCCGTCCTGTATTATTTATCATAATTTCATCTTTTTGTTATAATTCTGGAAAACATCGCGGTATTTTGGCTAATAGAGTTAATTCGACTGCATAGAATTTTGAGGTTGATCTTTTTAATAAGTCTTATATAATAAATTGCGATAAATATAGCATATTTTTCATTATACATTGCACTAAAAGTTACGACTGTGGAATCATATGAACACATGTTCAGTTGATATAAAAAAAAAAGTCGCTCTATGTAATGTAGAGCCATATAAGCATATTATTTATAAGCAAAATATCTATGTTTATTAAGTCTTTTTTTAAACAAGATGGCAAAATCATAGTTGAAGATTATACAAAACTAAAATATTTAGTAACCTTAAGTATTTAATAAGAAAACAGCTTACATTTAAGCCCTTTATCTAACACAATTGTATCAATAGCTACATTTGCGTCAATACAACACGACCAATGTAACAAGACCCCCGCGTTCCCTTCACGAAACCAACATAGTTCCAAATCCACCAAACAAAGAGGAAGCACAGAGGCCAACGCTCCTGGTCGTACAGAACTACTTTCACTTAAGTCGGTAAATTTTGCAATCGACCTTAATTCAGCTTGCATGTAACTTTGGAACAATTATTTTACATCTCGTTTGTTAATTGATACGTTAATTTTGTAATGTGTGAGTAAATATTTAAAATTCACGTGTGCAAGGTTTCCAACCTTAAATTTTGGGAGTTTTTTTTTTGTAGTGGTTCGTTTTTGGTAGAAGTGTATATTTGCATATTTTGGTGATTTGTATAATTTCTTCATTAAAAAGTGTTCTTGAAATGTGAAGTCGTTTGAATTAGTTTTAGTTTTGAAAAACACGTTTGATGTGTCTAGCACGAATATAAATAAATAAAGAGTTAATCATTCTTTATTTATTAAATCCTAATATGAAAAAAAATTGTACAGCCAGTACGCATTTACGATAGATAGACAATCTATACTAATATTATAGAGCTGAAGAGTTTGTTTGTTTGATAGCGCTTTCAAACAAACACAGGTTCTCAGGAACTATTGATCCGATTTGAAAAATTCTTTCGGTGTTAGATAGCCCATTCATCGAGGAAAGCTATATATCATCACGCTAAGACAAACAGGAGCGGAGCCATGCGCGTGAAACCGCGGAGCGCAGCTAGTAACAAATAAATTTCAATAGCTATAGTATGAAAACCTTCCCTTAAACCTTAATATTTTACTAAACTTTTCATATGATTTTATATGAAAGAACTTGATTATTCAGGCTTAAACATTTGTTCAAGATTTCTCAATTCGTAGCTTTTTCTCGACTCTATATGTATCGTAAATGGATCACTACATAGTATAAAACAAAGTCACTTTCACTGTCCCTATGTCCCTTTGTACGCTTAAATCTTTGAAACTACGCAACGGATTTTAATGCGGTTTTTTTTAATAGATAGAGTGATTCAAGAGGAAGGTTTATATGTATAATAACATCCATTAAATAGTGGAGAAGTACTGTTATTTTTGAGGTTTCTAATGTGATGTCGTAAATAGTTACATTTTTTCCGCTTACATTGCAAACGCAGGCTGAACCCTACGAGTTTTATCAAAATATTGTACTAAGTATTGTACACATTGAAAAGGTCTACAGAAAAGTCCGCGATAGTATATGTCTATCTCTTATGGATAACCCACAATAACTTTTTTTTGTCATTTACTTTTTACGACAAATAATGGCTAATTTTCGAAGTGATTTTAACCAATACAGCATTAATCCTTAACCAATTAAATACCTTGAATACATTGTTCATTTAATATAGATCTATATGGCCCTTTACCCCGTATGATTTAAGTGAATATTTTCGAAGATATTACAGATTTAAAAATTGCGGGACGTAGCATTTGCGGTGGTACCGGCCGGCCGCCCGGCTATATATTATTTTATACCCGTGCGAAGCCGGAGCGGGCCGCTGTTTTTATATATGTACAACGTTCACAGTTTTTCTGTAGCGTATTTAGTATCAGCATTGCACCCGTGCGAAGCCGTGAGTTGACTGTGACTCCCAAATGTTAATGTTTGCTAATTTTTGTCAATTATGTAAATCATTTTTTTTAGAAGAGGGTGTATGAAGTGTGTGTTATTATTCGCAGTAATCAAATATCGTAAATTCAGCGGTTTGTGGCGCGGCTAATGGCGACACTCCTGCGAGAGCCAGTCGCCTGCCACTCGCCTACCTAAGTCACCTAAGAGCTAGCGCGCACGAGCAACTTTGTCTCCGCAACTATTTTGTCTCCGCAACTATTTTGTCTCTCCACCCATGGGCTATTATGAAAGTGCGCGCACATAGCGACGCAACTCCCCATACAATTGATGGGAGAGACAAAATAGTTGCGGAGACAAAGTTGCTCGTGCGCGCTAGCTCTAAGTGTAAAAAAGTATAAATTTATAAATGTAATAAAGTAGTTCAGCATATCCGGTATTTAATTTGAAGACCCCAGCCTCTGTACACTAAATATCGATCGATCAATCGATCAATTGATCGATCGATCAATCAATCAATCAATCGATCAATCATTCAATCAATCAATCAATCCATCAATAATCGATCAATCAATAATCGATCAATCAATAATTGATCAATCGATATATCGATCGATAAATTGATCAATCGATCGATCGATCAATCAATCAATCAATCAATCGATCAATCGATCAATCAATCGAACAATCGATCAATCGATGATTCAATCAATCAATCAATCAATCAATCGATCAATCGATGTATCGATCGATCAATCAATCAATCAATCAATCGATCAATCGATATATCGATCGATAAATTGATCAATCGATCGATCGATCAATCAATCAATCAATCAATCGATCAATCGATCAATCAATCGATCAATCGATCAATCGATCAATCAATTGATCAATCGATCAATCGATCATTCATTCAATCAATCAATCAATTGATCAATCGATCAATCAATCGATCAATCAATCGATCAATCGATCATTCAATCAATCAATCAATCAATCAATCGATCAATCGATCAATCGATCAATCAATCAATAATCGATCTATCAATAATCGATCAATCAATAATTGATCAATCGATATATCGATCGATCAATCAAATCAATCAATCAATACGATCAATCCATCATTCAATCAATCAATCGATCAATCAATCGATCAATCGATCGATCAATCAATCGATCAATCGATCATTGAATCAATCAATCAATCGATATATCGATCGATCAATCGATCAATCAATCAAGAATCGATCAATCAATAATTGATCAATCGATCAATCGATATATCGATCAATCGATCAATCAATCGATCAATCAATCGATCATTCAATCAATCGACCAATCGATCAAGCGATCAATCGATCGATCGATCGATCAATCGATCAATCAATAATCGATCAATCAATAATTGATCAATCGATAAATTGATCGATCATTCAATCAATCAATCGATCAATCAATCGATCAATCAATCATTCAATCAATCAATCAATCAATAATCGATCAATCAATAATCGATCAATCGATCAATCAATTCTATCAATCAATCAACAATCGATCAATCAATAATCGATCAATCGATCAATCAATAATCGATCAATCGATATATCGATCTATCAATCGATCAATCGATCAATCAATCGATCAATCGATCATTCAATCGATCAATCGATCATTCAATCAATCAATCAATCAATCAATCGATCAATCATTCATTCAATCAATCAATCCATCAATAATCGATCAATCAATAATCGATCAATCAATAATTGATCAATCGATATATCGATCGATAAATTGATCAATCGATCGATCGATCAATCAATCAATCAATCAATCGATCAATCGATCAATCAATCGAACAATCGATCAATCGATGATTCAATCAATCAATCAATCAATCAATCGATCAATCGATGTATCGATCGATCAATCAATCAATCAATCAATCGATCAATCGATGTATCGATCGATCATTCGATCAATCAATCAATAATCGATCTATCAATAATCGATCAATCAATAATTGATCAATCGATATATCGATCGATAAATTGATCAATCGATCGATCGATCGATCAATCAATCAATCAATCAATTAATCGATCAATCAATCGAACAATCGATCAATCGATGATTCATTCATTCAATCAATCAATCAATCGATCAATCGATGTATCGATCGATCAATCAATCAATCAATCAATCGATCAATCGATGTATCGATCGATCAATCAATCAATCAATCGATCATTCAATCGATCAATCGATCATTCAATCAATCAATCAATCAATCAATCGATCAATCATTCATTCAATCAATCAATCCATCAATAATCGATCAATCAATAATCGATCAATCAATAATTGATCAATCGATATATCGATCGATAAATTGATCAATCGATCGATCGATCAATCAATCAATCAATCAATCGATCAATCGATCAATCGATCAATCAATCGAACAATCGATCAATCGATGATTCAATCAATCAATCAATCAATCAATCGATCAATCGATGTATCGATCGATCAATCAATCAATCAATCAATCGATCAATCGATGTATCGATCGATCAATCGATCAATCAATCAATAATCGATCTATCAATAATCGATCAATCAATAATTGATCAATCGATATATCGATCGATAAATTGATCAATCGATCGATCGATCGATCAATCAATCAATCAATCAATTAATCGATCAATCAATCGAACAATCGATCAATCGATGATTCATTCAATCAATCAATCAATCAATCGATCAATCGATGTATCGATCGATCAATCAATCAATCAATCAATCGATCAATCGATGTATCGATCGATCAATCAATCAATCAATAATCGATCAATCAATCGATCAATCAATCAATCGATCAATCAATCGATCAATCGATCAATCGATAATTCAATCAATCAATCAATCAATCGATCAATCGATCAATCAATCGATCAATCAATCGATCAATCGATCATTCAATCAATCAATCAATCAATCAATCGATCAATCGATCAATCAATCAATCAATCAATCGATCAATCGATCAATCGATCAATCAATCAATAATCGATCTATCAATAATAGATCAATCAATAATTGATCAATCGATATATCGATCGATCAATCAAATCAATCAATCAATACGATCAATCGATCATTCAATCAATCAATCGATCAATCAATCGATCAATCGATCGATCAATCAATCGATCAATCGATCATTGAATCAATCAATCAATCGATATATCGATCGATCAATCGATCAATCAATCAAGAATCGATCAATCAATAATTGATCAATCGATCAATCGATATATCGATCAATCGATCAATCAATCGATCAATCAATCGATCATTCAATCAATCGACCAATCGATCAAGCGATCAATCGATCGATCGATCGATCAATCGATCAATCAATAATCGATCAATCAATAATTGATCAATCGATATATTGATCGATCATTCAATCAATCAATCGATCAAACAATCGATCAATCAATCATTCAATCAATCAATCAATCAATAATCGATCAATCAATTATCGATCAATCGATCAATCAATTCTATCAATCAATCAACAATCGATCAATCAATAATCGATCAATCGATCAATCGATATATCGATCTATCAATCGATCAATCGATCAGTCAATCGATCAATCGATCATTCAATCGATCAATCGATCATTAAATCAATCAATCAATCAATCCATCAATAATCGATAAATCAATAATCGATCAATCAATAATTGATCAATCGATATATCGATCGATAAATTGATCAATCGATCGATCGATCAATCAATCAATCAATCAATCGATCAATCGATCAATCAATCGAACAATCGATCAATCGATGATTCAATCAATCAATCAATCAATCAATCGATCAATCGATGTATCGATCGATCAATCAATCAATCAATCGATCAATCGATGTATCGATCGATCAATCGATCAATCAATCAATAATCGATCTATCAATAATCGATCAATCAATAATTGATCAATCGATATATCGATCGATAAATTGATCAATCGATCGATCGATCGATCAATCAATCAATCAATCAATTAATCGATCAATCAATCGAACAATCGATCAATCGATGATTCATTCAATCAATCAATCAATCAATCGATCAATCGATGTATCGATCGATCAATCAATCAATCAATCAATCGATCAATCGATGTATCGATCGATCAATCAATCAATCAATCGATCATTCAATCGATCAATCGATCATTCAATCAATCAATCAATCAATCAATCGATCAATCATTCATTCAATCAACCAATCCATCAATAATCGATCAATCAATAATCGATCAATCAATAATTGATCAATCGATATATCGATCGATAAATTGATCAATCGATCGATCGATCAATCAATCAATCAATCAATCGATCAATCGATCAATCGATCAATCAATCGAACAATCGATCAATCGATGATTCAATCAATCAATCAATCAATCAATCGATCAATCGATGTATCGATCGATCAATCAATCAATCAATCAATCGATCAATCGATGTATCGATCGATCAATCGATCAATCAATCAATAATCGATCTATCAATAATCGGTCAATCAATAATTGATCAATCGATATATCGATCGATAAATTGATCAATCGATCGATCGATCGATCAATCAATCAATCAATCAATTAATCGATCAATCAATCGAACAATCGATCAATCGATGATTCATTCAATCAATCAATCAATCAATCGATCAATCGATGTATCGATCGATCAATCAATCAATCAATCAATCGATCAATCGATTTATCGATCGATCAATCAATCAATCAATAATCGATCAATCAATCGATCAATCAATCAATCGATCAATCAATCGATCAATCGATCAATCGATCATTCAATCATTCAATCGATCAATCGATCATTCAATCAATCAATCAATCAATCAATCGATCAATCATTCATTCAATCAATCAATCCATCAATAATCGATCAATCAATAATCGATCAATCAATAATTGATCAATCGATATATCGATCGATAAATTGATCAATCGATCGATCGATCAATCAATCAATCAATCAATCGATCAATCGATCAATCAATCGAACAATCGATCAATCGATGATTCAATCAATCAATCAATCAATCAATCGATCAATCGATGTATCGATCGATCAATCAATCAATCAATCAATCGATCAATCGATGTATCGATCGATCAATCGATCAATCAATCAATAATCGATCTATCAATAATCGATCAATCAATAATTGATCAATCGATATATCGATCGATAAATTGATCAATCGATCGATCGATCGATCAATCAATCAATCAATCAATTAATCGATCAATCAATCGAACAATCGATCAATCGATGATTCATTCAATCAATCAATCAATCAATCGATCAATCGATGTATCGATCGATCAATCAATCAATCAATCAATCGATCAATCGATGTATCGATCGATCAATCAATCAATCCATCGATCATTCAATCGATCAATCGATCATTCAATCAATCAATCAATCAATCAATCGATCAATCATTCATTCAATCAATCAATCCATCAATAATCGATCAATCAATAATCGATCAATCAATAATTGATCAATCGATATATCGATCGATAAATTGATCAATCGATCGATCGATCAATCAATCAATCAATCAATCGATCAATCGATCAATCAATCGAACAATCGATCAATCGATGATTCAATCAATCAATCAATCAATCAATCGATCAATCGATGTATCGATCGATCAATCAATCAATCAATCAATCAATCAATCAATCGATCAATCGATGTATCGATCGATCAATCAATCAATCAATCAATCGATCAATCGATGTATCGATCGATCAATCGATCAATCAATCAATAATCGATCTATCAATAATCGATCAATCAATAATTGATCAATCGATATATCGATCGATAAATTGATCAATCGATCGATCGATCGATCAATCAATCAATCAATCAATTAATCGATCAATCAATCGAACAATCGATCAATCGATGATTCATTCAATCAATCAATCAATCAATCGATCAATCGATGTATCGATCGATCAATCAATCAATCAATCAATCGATCAATCGATGTATCGATCGATCAATCAATCAATCAATAATCGATCAATCAATCGATCAATCAATCAATCGATCAATCAATCGATATATCGATCGATAAATTGATCAATCGATCGATCGATCGATCAATCAATCAATCAATCAATTAATCGATCAATCAATCGAACAATCGATCAATCGATGATTCATTCAAT